>AP027103.1:8142491-9342491 GCA_028142955.1 Pinctada fucata
ATTGGTTATCAATTATGTTTTCTTTTGGTTTATTGTTTGAAAATAATATATATAAGTAAAAAATAATTGCAATTAAAATGTCGATGCCCTGATTTTTTCCCTAGCTCCCGATCCGCTAAAGGGGACGGGGGCGGGAAATTTTGAAAATTCACTGCAGGGTACCTTGTGACGCAAATAGCGCGAAAAAGCGCCGGTCATGCTATATTTTTTTATTTGGTTTCGTATAAAGCTTGAATCAACGAACAAATCGGTATATAACATGCAGGGCCAGCAATGTTGGTATAGAAGTTATACGGCATTTTGTTAACATTACGGCCTATGGGAAATGATTTAGTGGACGCTGACCTAGAGGGAGCAGCGTGCTTTTCCCAAGTAAATGCAAAATATCAACATCGGCCTTGTGTTAGCGTCATGTTTTTATGTTTTTCGTTCCTTTTATATACTTTTCTACATTTTCAAGTCGAAAAGAATAAAATTAAACACATTTCATAGAAAAATTATGTATATGAGTGAATATATGGGTAAATCGGGATTTCCCGCCAAAAACGCAATGTCCGCGTTCTCATTATTTTTCCCATTCAACACATTCTTCAGACTCTATCAGGGCAAATATGCATTAAAACTTTTCTTTCAAGTATGAACATCTAGTTGAACATCAAAAACAAATTATTTCTCAAAAATTATTCGCCGGAGATACATAAAAGTATCCTCCGTGGTGTTACGGGCAAAACTTTGTATGATATTGCACCACAGAAAGACGTTAATAATTAAAATAGGATTATTTCATTTCTTCATTTTTTGCATAAAATGACTTTTTATTTCTTCATTTACGATTATAATCGCATTTAGATACATTATCAGTGAATTTCTCATAATTATTGCGAGTTCACACACACATAGGAAAATACGTCCTACGGAGGGGGGTAGGGGTCCTAAATTTCTCATAAATGCTATAAAAACCTTACAACTGTATCAAATTTGCGTAAAATGTCTTCTTCATTCAATAAATAATTTGAAATAAGTGAATTCATGAACATAAAACTGGACGCTTTCCTCTGAGAACGGAATAAAAGAGAAAAATTAGAAAATCAAAATGCGAATTTTGGCGCCTTTTTTCAAGCCTGGCATGCATGCATATATCTTGAATAACTCCCAAACCCTGAACAGCAGAAAGCTGAAACTTCGGATTTTTTTTATTCATATTAATACCTTTAATATACATTAAAATTGTTTTATTCAAAGGGTGTTTTATATATGACTATAGGTCAGAGTCCGCTAAAAGGCGTGTTTTGATTGGAGAAAAACCTGTAGGGTGAGGGGGCCTGTTATTTTAGATGTGACAGAAGATGTGATTGGTTATCAATTATGTTTTCTTTTGGTTTATTGTTTGAAAATAATATATATAAGTAAAAAATAATTGCAATTAAAATGTCGATGCCCTGATTTTTTCCCTAGCTCCCGATCCGCTAAAGGGGACGGGGGCGGGAAATTTTGAAAATTCACTGCAGGGTACCTTGTGACGCAAATAGCGCGAAAAAGCGCCGGTCATGCTATATTTTTTTATTTGGTTTCGTATAAAGCTTGAATCAACGAACAAATCGGTATATAACATGCAGGGCCAGCAATGTTGGTATAGAAGTTATACGGCATTTTGTTAACATTACGGCCTATGGGAAATGATTTAGTGGACGCTGACCTAGAGGGAGCAGCGTGCTTTTCCCAAGTAAATGCAAAATATCAACATCGGCCTTGTGTTAGCGTCATGTTTTTATGTTTTTCGTTCCTTTTATATACTTTTCTACATTTTCAAGTCGAAAAGAATAAAATTAAACACATTTCATAGAAAAATTATGTATATGAGTGAATATATGGGTAAATCGGGATTTCCCGCCAAAAACGCAATGTCCGCGTTCTCATTATTTTTCCCATTCAACACATTCTTCAGACTCTATCAGGGCAAATATGCATTAAAACTTTTCTTTCAAGTATGAACATCTAGTTGAACATCAAAAACAAATTATTTCTCAAAAATTATTCGCCGGAGATACATAAAAGTATCCTCCGTGGTGTTACGGGCAAAACTTTGTATGATATTGCACCACAGAAAGACGTTAATAATTAAAATAGGATTATTTCATTTCTTCATTTTTTGCATAAAATGACTTTTTATTTCTTCATTTACGATTATAATCGCATTTAGATACATTATCAGTGAATTTCTCATAATTATTGCGAGTTCACACACACATAGGAAAATACGTCCTACGGAGGGGGGTAGGGGTCCTAAATTTCTCATAAATGCTATAAAAACCTTACAACTGTATCAAATTTGCGTAAAATGTCTTCTTCATTCAATAAATAATTTGAAATAAGTGAATTCATGAACATAAAACTGGACGCTTTCCTCTGAGAACGGAATAAAAGAGAAAAATTAGAAAATCAAAATGCGAATTTTGGCGCCTTTTTTCAAGCCTGGCATGCATGCATATATCTTGAATAACTCCCAAACCCTGAACAGCAGAAAGCTGAAACTTCGGATTTTTTTTATTCATATTAATACCTTTAATATACATTAAAATTGTTTTATTCAAAGGGTGTTTTATATATGACTATAGGTCAGAGTCCGCTAAAAGGCGTGTTTTGATTGGAGAAAAACCTGTAGGGTGAGGGGGCCTGTTATTTTAGATGTGACAGAAGATGTGATTGGTTATCAATTATGTTTTCTTTTGGTTTATTGTTTGAAAATAATATATATAAGTAAAAAATAATTGCAATTAAAATGTCGATGCCCTGATTTTTTCCCTAGCTCCCGATCCGCTAAAGGGGACGGGGGCGGGAAATTTTGAAAATTCACTGCAGGGTACCTTGTGACGCAAATAGCGCGAAAAAGCGCCGGTCATGCTATATTTTTTTATTTGGTTTCGTATAAAGCTTGAATCAACGAACAAATCGGTATATAACATGCAGGGCCAGCAATGTTGGTATAGAAGTTATACGGCATTTTGTTAACATTACGGCCTATGGGAAATGATTTAGTGGACGCTGACCTAGAGGGAGCAGCGTGCTTTTCCCAAGTAAATGCAAAATATCAACATCGGCCTTGTGTTAGCGTCATGTTTTTATGTTTTTCGTTCCTTTTATATACTTTTCTACATTTTCAAGTCGAAAAGAATAAAATTAAACACATTTCATAGAAAAATTATGTATATGAGTGAATATATGGGTAAATCGGGATTTCCCGCCAAAAACGCAATGTCCGCGTTCTCATTATTTTTCCCATTCAACACATTCTTCAGACTCTATCAGGGCAAATATGCATTAAAACTTTTCTTTCAAGTATGAACATCTAGTTGAACATCAAAAACAAATTATTTCTCAAAAATTATTCGCCGGAGATACATAAAAGTATCCTCCGTGGTGTTACGGGCAAAACTTTGTATGATATTGCACCACAGAAAGACGTTAATAATTAAAATAGGATTATTTCATTTCTTCATTTTTTGCATAAAATGACTTTTTATTTCTTCATTTACGATTATAATCGCATTTAGATACATTATCAGTGAATTTCTCATAATTATTGCGAGTTCACACACACATAGGAAAATACGTCCTACGGAGGGGGGTAGGGGTCCTAAATTTCTCATAAATGCTATAAAAACCTTACAACTGTATCAAATTTGCGTAAAATGTCTTCTTCATTCAATAAATAATTTGAAATAAGTGAATTCATGAACATAAAACTGGACGCTTTCCTCTGAGAACGGAATAAAAGAGAAAAATTAGAAAATCAAAATGCGAATTTTGGCGCCTTTTTTCAAGCCTGGCATGCATGCATATATCTTGAATAACTCCCAAACCCTGAACAGCAGAAAGCTGAAACTTCGGATTTTTTTTATTCATATTAATACCTTTAATATACATTAAAATTGTTTTATTCAAAGGGTGTTTTATATATGACTATAGGTCAGAGTCCGCTAAAAGGCGTGTTTTGATTGGAGAAAAACCTGTAGGGTGAGGGGGCCTGTTATTTTAGATGTGACAGAAGATGTGATTGGTTATCAATTATGTTTTCTTTTGGTTTATTGTTTGAAAATAATATATATAAGTAAAAAATAATTGCAATTAAAATGTCGATGCCCTGATTTTTTCCCTAGCTCCCGATCCGCTAAAGGGGACGGGGGCGGGAAATTTTGAAAATTCACTGCAGGGTACCTTGTGACGCAAATAGCGCGAAAAAGCGCCGGTCATGCTATATTTTTTTATTTGGTTTCGTATAAAGCTTGAATCAACGAACAAATCGGTATATAACATGCAGGGCCAGCAATGTTGGTATAGAAGTTATACGGCATTTTGTTAACATTACGGCCTATGGGAAATGATTTAGTGGACGCTGACCTAGAGGGAGCAGCGTGCTTTTCCCAAGTAAATGCAAAATATCAACATCGGCCTTGTGTTAGCGTCATGTTTTTATGTTTTTCGTTCCTTTTATATACTTTTCTACATTTTCAAGTCGAAAAGAATAAAATTAAACACATTTCATAGAAAAATTATGTATATGAGTGAATATATGGGTAAATCGGGATTTCCCGCCAAAAACGCAATGTCCGCGTTCTCATTATTTTTCCCATTCAACACATTCTTCAGACTCTATCAGGGCAAATATGCATTAAAACTTTTCTTTCAAGTATGAACATCTAGTTGAACATCAAAAACAAATTATTTCTCAAAAATTATTCGCCGGAGATACATAAAAGTATCCTCCGTGGTGTTACGGGCAAAACTTTGTATGATATTGCACCACAGAAAGACGTTAATAATTAAAATAGGATTATTTCATTTCTTCATTTTTTGCATAAAATGACTTTTTATTTCTTCATTTACGATTATAATCGCATTTAGATACATTATCAGTGAATTTCTCATAATTATTGCGAGTTCACACACACATAGGAAAATACGTCCTACGGAGGGGGGTAGGGGTCCTAAATTTCTCATAAATGCTATAAAAACCTTACAACTGTATCAAATTTGCGTAAAATGTCTTCTTCATTCAATAAATAATTTGAAATAAGTGAATTCATGAACATAAAACTGGACGCTTTCCTCTGAGAACGGAATAAAAGAGAAAAATTAGAAAATCAAAATGCGAATTTTGGCGCCTTTTTTCAAGCCTGGCATGCATGCATATATCTTGAATAACTCCCAAACCCTGAACAGCAGAAAGCTGAAACTTCGGATTTTTTTTATTCATATTAATACCTTTAATATACATTAAAATTGTTTTATTCAAAGGGTGTTTTATATATGACTATAGGTCAGAGTCCGCTAAAAGGCGTGTTTTGATTGGAGAAAAACCTGTAGGGTGAGGGGGCCTGTTATTTTAGATGTGACAGAAGATGTGATTGGTTATCAATTATGTTTTCTTTTGGTTTATTGTTTGAAAATAATATATATAAGTAAAAAATAATTGCAATTAAAATGTCGATGCCCTGATTTTTTCCCTAGCTCCCGATCCGCTAAAGGGGACGGGGGCGGGAAATTTTGAAAATTCACTGCAGGGTACCTTGTGACGCAAATAGCGCGAAAAAGCGCCGGTCATGCTATATTTTTTTATTTGGTTTCGTATAAAGCTTGAATCAACGAACAAATCGGTATATAACATGCAGGGCCAGCAATGTTGGTATAGAAGTTATACGGCATTTTGTTAACATTACGGCCTATGGGAAATGATTTAGTGGACGCTGACCTAGAGGGAGCAGCGTGCTTTTCCCAAGTAAATGCAAAATATCAACATCGGCCTTGTGTTAGCGTCATGTTTTTATGTTTTTCGTTCCTTTTATATACTTTTCTACATTTTCAAGTCGAAAAGAATAAAATTAAACACATTTCATAGAAAAATTATGTATATGAGTGAATATATGGGTAAATCGGGATTTCCCGCCAAAAACGCAATGTCCGCGTTCTCATTATTTTTCCCATTCAACACATTCTTCAGACTCTATCAGGGCAAATATGCATTAAAACTTTTCTTTCAAGTATGAACATCTAGTTGAACATCAAAAACAAATTATTTCTCAAAAATTATTCGCCGGAGATACATAAAAGTATCCTCCGTGGTGTTACGGGCAAAACTTTGTATGATATTGCACCACAGAAAGACGTTAATAATTAAAATAGGATTATTTCATTTCTTCATTTTTTGCATAAAATGACTTTTTATTTCTTCATTTACGATTATAATCGCATTTAGATACATTATCAGTGAATTTCTCATAATTATTGCGAGTTCACACACACATAGGAAAATACGTCCTACGGAGGGGGGTAGGGGTCCTAAATTTCTCATAAATGCTATAAAAACCTTACAACTGTATCAAATTTGCGTAAAATGTCTTCTTCATTCAATAAATAATTTGAAATAAGTGAATTCATGAACATAAAACTGGACGCTTTCCTCTGAGAACGGAATAAAAGAGAAAAATTAGAAAATCAAAATGCGAATTTTGGCGCCTTTTTTCAAGCCTGGCATGCATGCATATATCTTGAATAACTCCCAAACCCTGAACAGCAGAAAGCTGAAACTTCGGATTTTTTTTATTCATATTAATACCTTTAATATACATTAAAATTGTTTTATTCAAAGGGTGTTTTATATATGACTATAGGTCAGAGTCCGCTAAAAGGCGTGTTTTGATTGGAGAAAAACCTGTAGGGTGAGGGGGCCTGTTATTTTAGATGTGACAGAAGATGTGATTGGTTATCAATTATGTTTTCTTTTGGTTTATTGTTTGAAAATAATATATATAAGTAAAAAATAATTGCAATTAAAATGTCGATGCCCTGATTTTTTCCCTAGCTCCCGATCCGCTAAAGGGGACGGGGGCGGGAAATTTTGAAAATTCACTGCAGGGTACCTTGTGACGCAAATAGCGCGAAAAAGCGCCGGTCATGCTATATTTTTTTATTTGGTTTCGTATAAAGCTTGAATCAACGAACAAATCGGTATATAACATGCAGGGCCAGCAATGTTGGTATAGAAGTTATACGGCATTTTGTTAACATTACGGCCTATGGGAAATGATTTAGTGGACGCTGACCTAGAGGGAGCAGCGTGCTTTTCCCAAGTAAATGCAAAATATCAACATCGGCCTTGTGTTAGCGTCATGTTTTTATGTTTTTCGTTCCTTTTATATACTTTTCTACATTTTCAAGTCGAAAAGAATAAAATTAAACACATTTCATAGAAAAATTATGTATATGAGTGAATATATGGGTAAATCGGGATTTCCCGCCAAAAACGCAATGTCCGCGTTCTCATTATTTTTCCCATTCAACACATTCTTCAGACTCTATCAGGGCAAATATGCATTAAAACTTTTCTTTCAAGTATGAACATCTAGTTGAACATCAAAAACAAATTATTTCTCAAAAATTATTCGCCGGAGATACATAAAAGTATCCTCCGTGGTGTTACGGGCAAAACTTTGTATGATATTGCACCACAGAAAGACGTTAATAATTAAAATAGGATTATTTCATTTCTTCATTTTTTGCATAAAATGACTTTTTATTTCTTCATTTACGATTATAATCGCATTTAGATACATTATCAGTGAATTTCTCATAATTATTGCGAGTTCACACACACATAGGAAAATACGTCCTACGGAGGGGGGTAGGGGTCCTAAATTTCTCATAAATGCTATAAAAACCTTACAACTGTATCAAATTTGCGTAAAATGTCTTCTTCATTCAATAAATAATTTGAAATAAGTGAATTCATGAACATAAAACTGGACGCTTTCCTCTGAGAACGGAATAAAAGAGAAAAATTAGAAAATCAAAATGCGAATTTTGGCGCCTTTTTTCAAGCCTGGCATGCATGCATATATCTTGAATAACTCCCAAACCCTGAACAGCAGAAAGCTGAAACTTCGGATTTTTTTTATTCATATTAATACCTTTAATATACATTAAAATTGTTTTATTCAAAGGGTGTTTTATATATGACTATAGGTCAGAGTCCGCTAAAAGGCGTGTTTTGATTGGAGAAAAACCTGTAGGGTGAGGGGGCCTGTTATTTTAGATGTGACAGAAGATGTGATTGGTTATCAATTATGTTTTCTTTTGGTTTATTGTTTGAAAATAATATATATAAGTAAAAAATAATTGCAATTAAAATGTCGATGCCCTGATTTTTTCCCTAGCTCCCGATCCGCTAAAGGGGACGGGGGCGGGAAATTTTGAAAATTCACTGCAGGGTACCTTGTGACGCAAATAGCGCGAAAAAGCGCCGGTCATGCTATATTTTTTTATTTGGTTTCGTATAAAGCTTGAATCAACGAACAAATCGGTATATAACATGCAGGGCCAGCAATGTTGGTATAGAAGTTATACGGCATTTTGTTAACATTACGGCCTATGGGAAATGATTTAGTGGACGCTGACCTAGAGGGAGCAGCGTGCTTTTCCCAAGTAAATGCAAAATATCAACATCGGCCTTGTGTTAGCGTCATGTTTTTATGTTTTTCGTTCCTTTTATATACTTTTCTACATTTTCAAGTCGAAAAGAATAAAATTAAACACATTTCATAGAAAAATTATGTATATGAGTGAATATATGGGTAAATCGGGATTTCCCGCCAAAAACGCAATGTCCGCGTTCTCATTATTTTTCCCATTCAACACATTCTTCAGACTCTATCAGGGCAAATATGCATTAAAACTTTTCTTTCAAGTATGAACATCTAGTTGAACATCAAAAACAAATTATTTCTCAAAAATTATTCGCCGGAGATACATAAAAGTATCCTCCGTGGTGTTACGGGCAAAACTTTGTATGATATTGCACCACAGAAAGACGTTAATAATTAAAATAGGATTATTTCATTTCTTCATTTTTTGCATAAAATGACTTTTTATTTCTTCATTTACGATTATAATCGCATTTAGATACATTATCAGTGAATTTCTCATAATTATTGCGAGTTCACACACACATAGGAAAATACGTCCTACGGAGGGGGGTAGGGGTCCTAAATTTCTCATAAATGCTATAAAAACCTTACAACTGTATCAAATTTGCGTAAAATGTCTTCTTCATTCAATAAATAATTTGAAATAAGTGAATTCATGAACATAAAACTGGACGCTTTCCTCTGAGAACGGAATAAAAGAGAAAAATTAGAAAATCAAAATGCGAATTTTGGCGCCTTTTTTCAAGCCTGGCATGCATGCATATATCTTGAATAACTCCCAAACCCTGAACAGCAGAAAGCTGAAACTTCGGATTTTTTTTATTCATATTAATACCTTTAATATACATTAAAATTGTTTTATTCAAAGGGTGTTTTATATATGACTATAGGTCAGAGTCCGCTAAAAGGCGTGTTTTGATTGGAGAAAAACCTGTAGGGTGAGGGGGCCTGTTATTTTAGATGTGACAGAAGATGTGATTGGTTATCAATTATGTTTTCTTTTGGTTTATTGTTTGAAAATAATATATATAAGTAAAAAATAATTGCAATTAAAATGTCGATGCCCTGATTTTTTCCCTAGCTCCCGATCCGCTAAAGGGGACGGGGGCGGGAAATTTTGAAAATTCACTGCAGGGTACCTTGTGACGCAAATAGCGCGAAAAAGCGCCGGTCATGCTATATTTTTTTATTTGGTTTCGTATAAAGCTTGAATCAACGAACAAATCGGTATATAACATGCAGGGCCAGCAATGTTGGTATAGAAGTTATACGGCATTTTGTTAACATTACGGCCTATGGGAAATGATTTAGTGGACGCTGACCTAGAGGGAGCAGCGTGCTTTTCCCAAGTAAATGCAAAATATCAACATCGGCCTTGTGTTAGCGTCATGTTTTTATGTTTTTCGTTCCTTTTATATACTTTTCTACATTTTCAAGTCGAAAAGAATAAAATTAAACACATTTCATAGAAAAATTATGTATATGAGTGAATATATGGGTAAATCGGGATTTCCCGCCAAAAACGCAATGTCCGCGTTCTCATTATTTTTCCCATTCAACACATTCTTCAGACTCTATCAGGGCAAATATGCATTAAAACTTTTCTTTCAAGTATGAACATCTAGTTGAACATCAAAAACAAATTATTTCTCAAAAATTATTCGCCGGAGATACATAAAAGTATCCTCCGTGGTGTTACGGGCAAAACTTTGTATGATATTGCACCACAGAAAGACGTTAATAATTAAAATAGGATTATTTCATTTCTTCATTTTTTGCATAAAATGACTTTTTATTTCTTCATTTACGATTATAATCGCATTTAGATACATTATCAGTGAATTTCTCATAATTATTGCGAGTTCACACACACATAGGAAAATACGTCCTACGGAGGGGGGTAGGGGTCCTAAATTTCTCATAAATGCTATAAAAACCTTACAACTGTATCAAATTTGCGTAAAATGTCTTCTTCATTCAATAAATAATTTGAAATAAGTGAATTCATGAACATAAAACTGGACGCTTTCCTCTGAGAACGGAATAAAAGAGAAAAATTAGAAAATCAAAATGCGAATTTTGGCGCCTTTTTTCAAGCCTGGCATGCATGCATATATCTTGAATAACTCCCAAACCCTGAACAGCAGAAAGCTGAAACTTCGGATTTTTTTTATTCATATTAATACCTTTAATATACATTAAAATTGTTTTATTCAAAGGGTGTTTTATATATGACTATAGGTCAGAGTCCGCTAAAAGGCGTGTTTTGATTGGAGAAAAACCTGTAGGGTGAGGGGGCCTGTTATTTTAGATGTGACAGAAGATGTGATTGGTTATCAATTATGTTTTCTTTTGGTTTATTGTTTGAAAATAATATATATAAGTAAAAAATAATTGCAATTAAAATGTCGATGCCCTGATTTTTTCCCTAGCTCCCGATCCGCTAAAGGGGACGGGGGCGGGAAATTTTGAAAATTCACTGCAGGGTACCTTGTGACGCAAATAGCGCGAAAAAGCGCCGGTCATGCTATATTTTTTTATTTGGTTTCGTATAAAGCTTGAATCAACGAACAAATCGGTATATAACATGCAGGGCCAGCAATGTTGGTATAGAAGTTATACGGCATTTTGTTAACATTACGGCCTATGGGAAATGATTTAGTGGACGCTGACCTAGAGGGAGCAGCGTGCTTTTCCCAAGTAAATGCAAAATATCAACATCGGCCTTGTGTTAGCGTCATGTTTTTATGTTTTTCGTTCCTTTTATATACTTTTCTACATTTTCAAGTCGAAAAGAATAAAATTAAACACATTTCATAGAAAAATTATGTATATGAGTGAATATATGGGTAAATCGGGATTTCCCGCCAAAAACGCAATGTCCGCGTTCTCATTATTTTTCCCATTCAACACATTCTTCAGACTCTATCAGGGCAAATATGCATTAAAACTTTTCTTTCAAGTATGAACATCTAGTTGAACATCAAAAACAAATTATTTCTCAAAAATTATTCGCCGGAGATACATAAAAGTATCCTCCGTGGTGTTACGGGCAAAACTTTGTATGATATTGCACCACAGAAAGACGTTAATAATTAAAATAGGATTATTTCATTTCTTCATTTTTTGCATAAAATGACTTTTTATTTCTTCATTTACGATTATAATCGCATTTAGATACATTATCAGTGAATTTCTCATAATTATTGCGAGTTCACACACACATAGGAAAATACGTCCTACGGAGGGGGGTAGGGGTCCTAAATTTCTCATAAATGCTATAAAAACCTTACAACTGTATCAAATTTGCGTAAAATGTCTTCTTCATTCAATAAATAATTTGAAATAAGTGAATTCATGAACATAAAACTGGACGCTTTCCTCTGAGAACGGAATAAAAGAGAAAAATTAGAAAATCAAAATGCGAATTTTGGCGCCTTTTTTCAAGCCTGGCATGCATGCATATATCTTGAATAACTCCCAAACCCTGAACAGCAGAAAGCTGAAACTTCGGATTTTTTTTATTCATATTAATACCTTTAATATACATTAAAATTGTTTTATTCAAAGGGTGTTTTATATATGACTATAGGTCAGAGTCCGCTAAAAGGCGTGTTTTGATTGGAGAAAAACCTGTAGGGTGAGGGGGCCTGTTATTTTAGATGTGACAGAAGATGTGATTGGTTATCAATTATGTTTTCTTTTGGTTTATTGTTTGAAAATAATATATATAAGTAAAAAATAATTGCAATTAAAATGTCGATGCCCTGATTTTTTCCCTAGCTCCCGATCCGCTAAAGGGGACGGGGGCGGGAAATTTTGAAAATTCACTGCAGGGTACCTTGTGACGCAAATAGCGCGAAAAAGCGCCGGTCATGCTATATTTTTTTATTTGGTTTCGTATAAAGCTTGAATCAACGAACAAATCGGTATATAACATGCAGGGCCAGCAATGTTGGTATAGAAGTTATACGGCATTTTGTTAACATTACGGCCTATGGGAAATGATTTAGTGGACGCTGACCTAGAGGGAGCAGCGTGCTTTTCCCAAGTAAATGCAAAATATCAACATCGGCCTTGTGTTAGCGTCATGTTTTTATGTTTTTCGTTCCTTTTATATACTTTTCTACATTTTCAAGTCGAAAAGAATAAAATTAAACACATTTCATAGAAAAATTATGTATATGAGTGAATATATGGGTAAATCGGGATTTCCCGCCAAAAACGCAATGTCCGCGTTCTCATTATTTTTCCCATTCAACACATTCTTCAGACTCTATCAGGGCAAATATGCATTAAAACTTTTCTTTCAAGTATGAACATCTAGTTGAACATCAAAAACAAATTATTTCTCAAAAATTATTCGCCGGAGATACATAAAAGTATCCTCCGTGGTGTTACGGGCAAAACTTTGTATGATATTGCACCACAGAAAGACGTTAATAATTAAAATAGGATTATTTCATTTCTTCATTTTTTGCATAAAATGACTTTTTATTTCTTCATTTACGATTATAATCGCATTTAGATACATTATCAGTGAATTTCTCATAATTATTGCGAGTTCACACACACATAGGAAAATACGTCCTACGGAGGGGGGTAGGGGTCCTAAATTTCTCATAAATGCTATAAAAACCTTACAACTGTATCAAATTTGCGTAAAATGTCTTCTTCATTCAATAAATAATTTGAAATAAGTGAATTCATGAACATAAAACTGGACGCTTTCCTCTGAGAACGGAATAAAAGAGAAAAATTAGAAAATCAAAATGCGAATTTTGGCGCCTTTTTTCAAGCCTGGCATGCATGCATATATCTTGAATAACTCCCAAACCCTGAACAGCAGAAAGCTGAAACTTCGGATTTTTTTTATTCATATTAATACCTTTAATATACATTAAAATTGTTTTATTCAAAGGGTGTTTTATATATGACTATAGGTCAGAGTCCGCTAAAAGGCGTGTTTTGATTGGAGAAAAACCTGTAGGGTGAGGGGGCCTGTTATTTTAGATGTGACAGAAGATGTGATTGGTTATCAATTATGTTTTCTTTTGGTTTATTGTTTGAAAATAATATATATAAGTAAAAAATAATTGCAATTAAAATGTCGATGCCCTGATTTTTTCCCTAGCTCCCGATCCGCTAAAGGGGACGGGGGCGGGAAATTTTGAAAATTCACTGCAGGGTACCTTGTGACGCAAATAGCGCGAAAAAGCGCCGGTCATGCTATATTTTTTTATTTGGTTTCGTATAAAGCTTGAATCAACGAACAAATCGGTATATAACATGCAGGGCCAGCAATGTTGGTATAGAAGTTATACGGCATTTTGTTAACATTACGGCCTATGGGAAATGATTTAGTGGACGCTGACCTAGAGGGAGCAGCGTGCTTTTCCCAAGTAAATGCAAAATATCAACATCGGCCTTGTGTTAGCGTCATGTTTTTATGTTTTTCGTTCCTTTTATATACTTTTCTACATTTTCAAGTCGAAAAGAATAAAATTAAACACATTTCATAGAAAAATTATGTATATGAGTGAATATATGGGTAAATCGGGATTTCCCGCCAAAAACGCAATGTCCGCGTTCTCATTATTTTTCCCATTCAACACATTCTTCAGACTCTATCAGGGCAAATATGCATTAAAACTTTTCTTTCAAGTATGAACATCTAGTTGAACATCAAAAACAAATTATTTCTCAAAAATTATTCGCCGGAGATACATAAAAGTATCCTCCGTGGTGTTACGGGCAAAACTTTGTATGATATTGCACCACAGAAAGACGTTAATAATTAAAATAGGATTATTTCATTTCTTCATTTTTTGCATAAAATGACTTTTTATTTCTTCATTTACGATTATAATCGCATTTAGATACATTATCAGTGAATTTCTCATAATTATTGCGAGTTCACACACACATAGGAAAATACGTCCTACGGAGGGGGGTAGGGGTCCTAAATTTCTCATAAATGCTATAAAAACCTTACAACTGTATCAAATTTGCGTAAAATGTCTTCTTCATTCAATAAATAATTTGAAATAAGTGAATTCATGAACATAAAACTGGACGCTTTCCTCTGAGAACGGAATAAAAGAGAAAAATTAGAAAATCAAAATGCGAATTTTGGCGCCTTTTTTCAAGCCTGGCATGCATGCATATATCTTGAATAACTCCCAAACCCTGAACAGCAGAAAGCTGAAACTTCGGATTTTTTTTATTCATATTAATACCTTTAATATACATTAAAATTGTTTTATTCAAAGGGTGTTTTATATATGACTATAGGTCAGAGTCCGCTAAAAGGCGTGTTTTGATTGGAGAAAAACCTGTAGGGTGAGGGGGCCTGTTATTTTAGATGTGACAGAAGATGTGATTGGTTATCAATTATGTTTTCTTTTGGTTTATTGTTTGAAAATAATATATATAAGTAAAAAATAATTGCAATTAAAATGTCGATGCCCTGATTTTTTCCCTAGCTCCCGATCCGCTAAAGGGGACGGGGGCGGGAAATTTTGAAAATTCACTGCAGGGTACCTTGTGACGCAAATAGCGCGAAAAAGCGCCGGTCATGCTATATTTTTTTATTTGGTTTCGTATAAAGCTTGAATCAACGAACAAATCGGTATATAACATGCAGGGCCAGCAATGTTGGTATAGAAGTTATACGGCATTTTGTTAACATTACGGCCTATGGGAAATGATTTAGTGGACGCTGACCTAGAGGGAGCAGCGTGCTTTTCCCAAGTAAATGCAAAATATCAACATCGGCCTTGTGTTAGCGTCATGTTTTTATGTTTTTCGTTCCTTTTATATACTTTTCTACATTTTCAAGTCGAAAAGAATAAAATTAAACACATTTCATAGAAAAATTATGTATATGAGTGAATATATGGGTAAATCGGGATTTCCCGCCAAAAACGCAATGTCCGCGTTCTCATTATTTTTCCCATTCAACACATTCTTCAGACTCTATCAGGGCAAATATGCATTAAAACTTTTCTTTCAAGTATGAACATCTAGTTGAACATCAAAAACAAATTATTTCTCAAAAATTATTCGCCGGAGATACATAAAAGTATCCTCCGTGGTGTTACGGGCAAAACTTTGTATGATATTGCACCACAGAAAGACGTTAATAATTAAAATAGGATTATTTCATTTCTTCATTTTTTGCATAAAATGACTTTTTATTTCTTCATTTACGATTATAATCGCATTTAGATACATTATCAGTGAATTTCTCATAATTATTGCGAGTTCACACACACATAGGAAAATACGTCCTACGGAGGGGGGTAGGGGTCCTAAATTTCTCATAAATGCTATAAAAACCTTACAACTGTATCAAATTTGCGTAAAATGTCTTCTTCATTCAATAAATAATTTGAAATAAGTGAATTCATGAACATAAAACTGGACGCTTTCCTCTGAGAACGGAATAAAAGAGAAAAATTAGAAAATCAAAATGCGAATTTTGGCGCCTTTTTTCAAGCCTGGCATGCATGCATATATCTTGAATAACTCCCAAACCCTGAACAGCAGAAAGCTGAAACTTCGGATTTTTTTTATTCATATTAATACCTTTAATATACATTAAAATTGTTTTATTCAAAGGGTGTTTTATATATGACTATAGGTCAGAGTCCGCTAAAAGGCGTGTTTTGATTGGAGAAAAACCTGTAGGGTGAGGGGGCCTGTTATTTTAGATGTGACAGAAGATGTGATTGGTTATCAATTATGTTTTCTTTTGGTTTATTGTTTGAAAATAATATATATAAGTAAAAAATAATTGCAATTAAAATGTCGATGCCCTGATTTTTTCCCTAGCTCCCGATCCGCTAAAGGGGACGGGGGCGGGAAATTTTGAAAATTCACTGCAGGGTACCTTGTGACGCAAATAGCGCGAAAAAGCGCCGGTCATGCTATATTTTTTTATTTGGTTTCGTATAAAGCTTGAATCAACGAACAAATCGGTATATAACATGCAGGGCCAGCAATGTTGGTATAGAAGTTATACGGCATTTTGTTAACATTACGGCCTATGGGAAATGATTTAGTGGACGCTGACCTAGAGGGAGCAGCGTGCTTTTCCCAAGTAAATGCAAAATATCAACATCGGCCTTGTGTTAGCGTCATGTTTTTATGTTTTTCGTTCCTTTTATATACTTTTCTACATTTTCAAGTCGAAAAGAATAAAATTAAACACATTTCATAGAAAAATTATGTATATGAGTGAATATATGGGTAAATCGGGATTTCCCGCCAAAAACGCAATGTCCGCGTTCTCATTATTTTTCCCATTCAACACATTCTTCAGACTCTATCAGGGCAAATATGCATTAAAACTTTTCTTTCAAGTATGAACATCTAGTTGAACATCAAAAACAAATTATTTCTCAAAAATTATTCGCCGGAGATACATAAAAGTATCCTCCGTGGTGTTACGGGCAAAACTTTGTATGATATTGCACCACAGAAAGACGTTAATAATTAAAATAGGATTATTTCATTTCTTCATTTTTTGCATAAAATGACTTTTTATTTCTTCATTTACGATTATAATCGCATTTAGATACATTATCAGTGAATTTCTCATAATTATTGCGAGTTCACACACACATAGGAAAATACGTCCTACGGAGGGGGGTAGGGGTCCTAAATTTCTCATAAATGCTATAAAAACCTTACAACTGTATCAAATTTGCGTAAAATGTCTTCTTCATTCAATAAATAATTTGAAATAAGTGAATTCATGAACATAAAACTGGACGCTTTCCTCTGAGAACGGAATAAAAGAGAAAAATTAGAAAATCAAAATGCGAATTTTGGCGCCTTTTTTCAAGCCTGGCATGCATGCATATATCTTGAATAACTCCCAAACCCTGAACAGCAGAAAGCTGAAACTTCGGATTTTTTTTATTCATATTAATACCTTTAATATACATTAAAATTGTTTTATTCAAAGGGTGTTTTATATATGACTATAGGTCAGAGTCCGCTAAAAGGCGTGTTTTGATTGGAGAAAAACCTGTAGGGTGAGGGGGCCTGTTATTTTAGATGTGACAGAAGATGTGATTGGTTATCAATTATGTTTTCTTTTGGTTTATTGTTTGAAAATAATATATATAAGTAAAAAATAATTGCAATTAAAATGTCGATGCCCTGATTTTTTCCCTAGCTCCCGATCCGCTAAAGGGGACGGGGGCGGGAAATTTTGAAAATTCACTGCAGGGTACCTTGTGACGCAAATAGCGCGAAAAAGCGCCGGTCATGCTATATTTTTTTATTTGGTTTCGTATAAAGCTTGAATCAACGAACAAATCGGTATATAACATGCAGGGCCAGCAATGTTGGTATAGAAGTTATACGGCATTTTGTTAACATTACGGCCTATGGGAAATGATTTAGTGGACGCTGACCTAGAGGGAGCAGCGTGCTTTTCCCAAGTAAATGCAAAATATCAACATCGGCCTTGTGTTAGCGTCATGTTTTTATGTTTTTCGTTCCTTTTATATACTTTTCTACATTTTCAAGTCGAAAAGAATAAAATTAAACACATTTCATAGAAAAATTATGTATATGAGTGAATATATGGGTAAATCGGGATTTCCCGCCAAAAACGCAATGTCCGCGTTCTCATTATTTTTCCCATTCAACACATTCTTCAGACTCTATCAGGGCAAATATGCATTAAAACTTTTCTTTCAAGTATGAACATCTAGTTGAACATCAAAAACAAATTATTTCTCAAAAATTATTCGCCGGAGATACATAAAAGTATCCTCCGTGGTGTTACGGGCAAAACTTTGTATGATATTGCACCACAGAAAGACGTTAATAATTAAAATAGGATTATTTCATTTCTTCATTTTTTGCATAAAATGACTTTTTATTTCTTCATTTACGATTATAATCGCATTTAGATACATTATCAGTGAATTTCTCATAATTATTGCGAGTTCACACACACATAGGAAAATACGTCCTACGGAGGGGGGTAGGGGTCCTAAATTTCTCATAAATGCTATAAAAACCTTACAACTGTATCAAATTTGCGTAAAATGTCTTCTTCATTCAATAAATAATTTGAAATAAGTGAATTCATGAACATAAAACTGGACGCTTTCCTCTGAGAACGGAATAAAAGAGAAAAATTAGAAAATCAAAATGCGAATTTTGGCGCCTTTTTTCAAGCCTGGCATGCATGCATATATCTTGAATAACTCCCAAACCCTGAACAGCAGAAAGCTGAAACTTCGGATTTTTTTTATTCATATTAATACCTTTAATATACATTAAAATTGTTTTATTCAAAGGGTGTTTTATATATGACTATAGGTCAGAGTCCGCTAAAAGGCGTGTTTTGATTGGAGAAAAACCTGTAGGGTGAGGGGGCCTGTTATTTTAGATGTGACAGAAGATGTGATTGGTTATCAATTATGTTTTCTTTTGGTTTATTGTTTGAAAATAATATATATAAGTAAAAAATAATTGCAATTAAAATGTCGATGCCCTGATTTTTTCCCTAGCTCCCGATCCGCTAAAGGGGACGGGGGCGGGAAATTTTGAAAATTCACTGCAGGGTACCTTGTGACGCAAATAGCGCGAAAAAGCGCCGGTCATGCTATATTTTTTTATTTGGTTTCGTATAAAGCTTGAATCAACGAACAAATCGGTATATAACATGCAGGGCCAGCAATGTTGGTATAGAAGTTATACGGCATTTTGTTAACATTACGGCCTATGGGAAATGATTTAGTGGACGCTGACCTAGAGGGAGCAGCGTGCTTTTCCCAAGTAAATGCAAAATATCAACATCGGCCTTGTGTTAGCGTCATGTTTTTATGTTTTTCGTTCCTTTTATATACTTTTCTACATTTTCAAGTCGAAAAGAATAAAATTAAACACATTTCATAGAAAAATTATGTATATGAGTGAATATATGGGTAAATCGGGATTTCCCGCCAAAAACGCAATGTCCGCGTTCTCATTATTTTTCCCATTCAACACATTCTTCAGACTCTATCAGGGCAAATATGCATTAAAACTTTTCTTTCAAGTATGAACATCTAGTTGAACATCAAAAACAAATTATTTCTCAAAAATTATTCGCCGGAGATACATAAAAGTATCCTCCGTGGTGTTACGGGCAAAACTTTGTATGATATTGCACCACAGAAAGACGTTAATAATTAAAATAGGATTATTTCATTTCTTCATTTTTTGCATAAAATGACTTTTTATTTCTTCATTTACGATTATAATCGCATTTAGATACATTATCAGTGAATTTCTCATAATTATTGCGAGTTCACACACACATAGGAAAATACGTCCTACGGAGGGGGGTAGGGGTCCTAAATTTCTCATAAATGCTATAAAAACCTTACAACTGTATCAAATTTGCGTAAAATGTCTTCTTCATTCAATAAATAATTTGAAATAAGTGAATTCATGAACATAAAACTGGACGCTTTCCTCTGAGAACGGAATAAAAGAGAAAAATTAGAAAATCAAAATGCGAATTTTGGCGCCTTTTTTCAAGCCTGGCATGCATGCATATATCTTGAATAACTCCCAAACCCTGAACAGCAGAAAGCTGAAACTTCGGATTTTTTTTATTCATATTAATACCTTTAATATACATTAAAATTGTTTTATTCAAAGGGTGTTTTATATATGACTATAGGTCAGAGTCCGCTAAAAGGCGTGTTTTGATTGGAGAAAAACCTGTAGGGTGAGGGGGCCTGTTATTTTAGATGTGACAGAAGATGTGATTGGTTATCAATTATGTTTTCTTTTGGTTTATTGTTTGAAAATAATATATATAAGTAAAAAATAATTGCAATTAAAATGTCGATGCCCTGATTTTTTCCCTAGCTCCCGATCCGCTAAAGGGGACGGGGGCGGGAAATTTTGAAAATTCACTGCAGGGTACCTTGTGACGCAAATAGCGCGAAAAAGCGCCGGTCATGCTATATTTTTTTATTTGGTTTCGTATAAAGCTTGAATCAACGAACAAATCGGTATATAACATGCAGGGCCAGCAATGTTGGTATAGAAGTTATACGGCATTTTGTTAACATTACGGCCTATGGGAAATGATTTAGTGGACGCTGACCTAGAGGGAGCAGCGTGCTTTTCCCAAGTAAATGCAAAATATCAACATCGGCCTTGTGTTAGCGTCATGTTTTTATGTTTTTCGTTCCTTTTATATACTTTTCTACATTTTCAAGTCGAAAAGAATAAAATTAAACACATTTCATAGAAAAATTATGTATATGAGTGAATATATGGGTAAATCGGGATTTCCCGCCAAAAACGCAATGTCCGCGTTCTCATTATTTTTCCCATTCAACACATTCTTCAGACTCTATCAGGGCAAATATGCATTAAAACTTTTCTTTCAAGTATGAACATCTAGTTGAACATCAAAAACAAATTATTTCTCAAAAATTATTCGCCGGAGATACATAAAAGTATCCTCCGTGGTGTTACGGGCAAAACTTTGTATGATATTGCACCACAGAAAGACGTTAATAATTAAAATAGGATTATTTCATTTCTTCATTTTTTGCATAAAATGACTTTTTATTTCTTCATTTACGATTATAATCGCATTTAGATACATTATCAGTGAATTTCTCATAATTATTGCGAGTTCACACACACATAGGAAAATACGTCCTACGGAGGGGGGTAGGGGTCCTAAATTTCTCATAAATGCTATAAAAACCTTACAACTGTATCAAATTTGCGTAAAATGTCTTCTTCATTCAATAAATAATTTGAAATAAGTGAATTCATGAACATAAAACTGGACGCTTTCCTCTGAGAACGGAATAAAAGAGAAAAATTAGAAAATCAAAATGCGAATTTTGGCGCCTTTTTTCAAGCCTGGCATGCATGCATATATCTTGAATAACTCCCAAACCCTGAACAGCAGAAAGCTGAAACTTCGGATTTTTTTTATTCATATTAATACCTTTAATATACATTAAAATTGTTTTATTCAAAGGGTGTTTTATATATGACTATAGGTCAGAGTCCGCTAAAAGGCGTGTTTTGATTGGAGAAAAACCTGTAGGGTGAGGGGGCCTGTTATTTTAGATGTGACAGAAGATGTGATTGGTTATCAATTATGTTTTCTTTTGGTTTATTGTTTGAAAATAATATATATAAGTAAAAAATAATTGCAATTAAAATGTCGATGCCCTGATTTTTTCCCTAGCTCCCGATCCGCTAAAGGGGACGGGGGCGGGAAATTTTGAAAATTCACTGCAGGGTACCTTGTGACGCAAATAGCGCGAAAAAGCGCCGGTCATGCTATATTTTTTTATTTGGTTTCGTATAAAGCTTGAATCAACGAACAAATCGGTATATAACATGCAGGGCCAGCAATGTTGGTATAGAAGTTATACGGCATTTTGTTAACATTACGGCCTATGGGAAATGATTTAGTGGACGCTGACCTAGAGGGAGCAGCGTGCTTTTCCCAAGTAAATGCAAAATATCAACATCGGCCTTGTGTTAGCGTCATGTTTTTATGTTTTTCGTTCCTTTTATATACTTTTCTACATTTTCAAGTCGAAAAGAATAAAATTAAACACATTTCATAGAAAAATTATGTATATGAGTGAATATATGGGTAAATCGGGATTTCCCGCCAAAAACGCAATGTCCGCGTTCTCATTATTTTTCCCATTCAACACATTCTTCAGACTCTATCAGGGCAAATATGCATTAAAACTTTTCTTTCAAGTATGAACATCTAGTTGAACATCAAAAACAAATTATTTCTCAAAAATTATTCGCCGGAGATACATAAAAGTATCCTCCGTGGTGTTACGGGCAAAACTTTGTATGATATTGCACCACAGAAAGACGTTAATAATTAAAATAGGATTATTTCATTTCTTCATTTTTTGCATAAAATGACTTTTTATTTCTTCATTTACGATTATAATCGCATTTAGATACATTATCAGTGAATTTCTCATAATTATTGCGAGTTCACACACACATAGGAAAATACGTCCTACGGAGGGGGGTAGGGGTCCTAAATTTCTCATAAATGCTATAAAAACCTTACAACTGTATCAAATTTGCGTAAAATGTCTTCTTCATTCAATAAATAATTTGAAATAAGTGAATTCATGAACATAAAACTGGACGCTTTCCTCTGAGAACGGAATAAAAGAGAAAAATTAGAAAATCAAAATGCGAATTTTGGCGCCTTTTTTCAAGCCTGGCATGCATGCATATATCTTGAATAACTCCCAAACCCTGAACAGCAGAAAGCTGAAACTTCGGATTTTTTTTATTCATATTAATACCTTTAATATACATTAAAATTGTTTTATTCAAAGGGTGTTTTATATATGACTATAGGTCAGAGTCCGCTAAAAGGCGTGTTTTGATTGGAGAAAAACCTGTAGGGTGAGGGGGCCTGTTATTTTAGATGTGACAGAAGATGTGATTGGTTATCAATTATGTTTTCTTTTGGTTTATTGTTTGAAAATAATATATATAAGTAAAAAATAATTGCAATTAAAATGTCGATGCCCTGATTTTTTCCCTAGCTCCCGATCCGCTAAAGGGGACGGGGGCGGGAAATTTTGAAAATTCACTGCAGGGTACCTTGTGACGCAAATAGCGCGAAAAAGCGCCGGTCATGCTATATTTTTTTATTTGGTTTCGTATAAAGCTTGAATCAACGAACAAATCGGTATATAACATGCAGGGCCAGCAATGTTGGTATAGAAGTTATACGGCATTTTGTTAACATTACGGCCTATGGGAAATGATTTAGTGGACGCTGACCTAGAGGGAGCAGCGTGCTTTTCCCAAGTAAATGCAAAATATCAACATCGGCCTTGTGTTAGCGTCATGTTTTTATGTTTTTCGTTCCTTTTATATACTTTTCTACATTTTCAAGTCGAAAAGAATAAAATTAAACACATTTCATAGAAAAATTATGTATATGAGTGAATATATGGGTAAATCGGGATTTCCCGCCAAAAACGCAATGTCCGCGTTCTCATTATTTTTCCCATTCAACACATTCTTCAGACTCTATCAGGGCAAATATGCATTAAAACTTTTCTTTCAAGTATGAACATCTAGTTGAACATCAAAAACAAATTATTTCTCAAAAATTATTCGCCGGAGATACATAAAAGTATCCTCCGTGGTGTTACGGGCAAAACTTTGTATGATATTGCACCACAGAAAGACGTTAATAATTAAAATAGGATTATTTCATTTCTTCATTTTTTGCATAAAATGACTTTTTATTTCTTCATTTACGATTATAATCGCATTTAGATACATTATCAGTGAATTTCTCATAATTATTGCGAGTTCACACACACATAGGAAAATACGTCCTACGGAGGGGGGTAGGGGTCCTAAATTTCTCATAAATGCTATAAAAACCTTACAACTGTATCAAATTTGCGTAAAATGTCTTCTTCATTCAATAAATAATTTGAAATAAGTGAATTCATGAACATAAAACTGGACGCTTTCCTCTGAGAACGGAATAAAAGAGAAAAATTAGAAAATCAAAATGCGAATTTTGGCGCCTTTTTTCAAGCCTGGCATGCATGCATATATCTTGAATAACTCCCAAACCCTGAACAGCAGAAAGCTGAAACTTCGGATTTTTTTTATTCATATTAATACCTTTAATATACATTAAAATTGTTTTATTCAAAGGGTGTTTTATATATGACTATAGAGGGAGCAGCGTGCTTTTCCCAAGTAAATGCAAAATATCAACATCGGCCTTGTGTTAGCGTCATGTTTTTATGTTTTTCGTTCCTTTTATATACTTTTCTACATTTTCAAGTCGAAAAGAATAAAATTAAACACATTTCATAGAAAAATTATGTATATGAGTGAATATATGGGTAAATCGGGATTTCCCGCCAAAAACGCAATGTCCGCGTTCTCATTATTTTTCCCATTCAACACATTCTTCAGACTCTATCAGGGCAAATATGCATTAAAACTTTTCTTTCAAGTATGAACATCTAGTTGAACATCAAAAACAAATTATTTCTCAAAAATTATTCGCCGGAGATACATAAAAGTATCCTCCGTGGTGTTACGGGCAAAACTTTGTATGATATTGCACCACAGAAAGACGTTAATAATTAAAATAGGATTATTTCATTTCTTCATTTTTTGCATAAAATGACTTTTTATTTCTTCATTTACGATTATAATCGCATTTAGATACATTATCAGTGAATTTCTCATAATTATTGCGAGTTCACACACACATAGGAAAATACGTCCTACGGAGGGGGGTAGGGGTCCTAAATTTCTCATAAATGCTATAAAAACCTTACAACTGTATCAAATTTGCGTAAAATGTCTTCTTCATTCAATAAATAATTTGAAATAAGTGAATTCATGAACATAAAACTGGACGCTTTCCTCTGAGAACGGAATAAAAGAGAAAAATTAGAAAATCAAAATGCGAATTTTGGCGCCTTTTTTCAAGCCTGGCATGCATGCATATATCTTGAATAACTCCCAAACCCTGAACAGCAGAAAGCTGAAACTTCGGATTTTTTTTATTCATATTAATACCTTTAATATACATTAAAATTGTTTTATTCAAAGGGTGTTTTATATATGACTATAGGTCAGAGTCCGCTAAAAGGCGTGTTTTGATTGGAGAAAAACCTGTAGGGTGAGGGGGCCTGTTATTTTAGATGTGACAGAAGATGTGATTGGTTATCAATTATGTTTTCTTTTGGTTTATTGTTTGAAAATAATATATATAAGTAAAAAATAATTGCAATTAAAATGTCGATGCCCTGATTTTTTCCCTAGCTCCCGATCCGCTAAAGGGGACGGGGGCGGGAAATTTTGAAAATTCACTGCAGGGTACCTTGTGACGCAAATAGCGCGAAAAAGCGCCGGTCATGCTATATTTTTTTATTTGGTTTCGTATAAAGCTTGAATCAACGAACAAATCGGTATATAACATGCAGGGCCAGCAATGTTGGTATAGAAGTTATACGGCATTTTGTTAACATTACGGCCTATGGGAAATGATTTAGTGGACGCTGACCTAGAGGGAGCAGCGTGCTTTTCCCAAGTAAATGCAAAATATCAACATCGGCCTTGTGTTAGCGTCATGTTTTTATGTTTTTCGTTCCTTTTATATACTTTTCTACATTTTCAAGTCGAAAAGAATAAAATTAAACACATTTCATAGAAAAATTATGTATATGAGTGAATATATGGGTAAATCGGGATTTCCCGCCAAAAACGCAATGTCCGCGTTCTCATTATTTTTCCCATTCAACACATTCTTCAGACTCTATCAGGGCAAATATGCATTAAAACTTTTCTTTCAAGTATGAACATCTAGTTGAACATCAAAAACAAATTATTTCTCAAAAATTATTCGCCGGAGATACATAAAAGTATCCTCCGTGGTGTTACGGGCAAAACTTTGTATGATATTGCACCACAGAAAGACGTTAATAATTAAAATAGGATTATTTCATTTCTTCATTTTTTGCATAAAATGACTTTTTATTTCTTCATTTACGATTATAATCGCATTTAGATACATTATCAGTGAATTTCTCATAATTATTGCGAGTTCACACACACATAGGAAAATACGTCCTACGGAGGGGGGTAGGGGTCCTAAATTTCTCATAAATGCTATAAAAACCTTACAACTGTATCAAATTTGCGTAAAATGTCTTCTTCATTCAATAAATAATTTGAAATAAGTGAATTCATGAACATAAAACTGGACGCTTTCCTCTGAGAACGGAATAAAAGAGAAAAATTAGAAAATCAAAATGCGAATTTTGGCGCCTTTTTTCAAGCCTGGCATGCATGCATATATCTTGAATAACTCCCAAACCCTGAACAGCAGAAAGCTGAAACTTCGGATTTTTTTTATTCATATTAATACCTTTAATATACATTAAAATTGTTTTATTCAAAGGGTGTTTTATATATGACTATAGGTCAGAGTCCGCTAAAAGGCGTGTTTTGATTGGAGAAAAACCTGTAGGGTGAGGGGGCCTGTTATTTTAGATGTGACAGAAGATGTGATTGGTTATCAATTATGTTTTCTTTTGGTTTATTGTTTGAAAATAATATATATAAGTAAAAAATAATTGCAATTAAAATGTCGATGCCCTGATTTTTTCCCTAGCTCCCGATCCGCTAAAGGGGACGGGGGCGGGAAATTTTGAAAATTCACTGCAGGGTACCTTGTGACGCAAATAGCGCGAAAAAGCGCCGGTCATGCTATATTTTTTTATTTGGTTTCGTATAAAGCTTGAATCAACGAACAAATCGGTATATAACATGCAGGGCCAGCAATGTTGGTATAGAAGTTATACGGCATTTTGTTAACATTACGGCCTATGGGAAATGATTTAGTGGACGCTGACCTAGAGGGAGCAGCGTGCTTTTCCCAAGTAAATGCAAAATATCAACATCGGCCTTGTGTTAGCGTCATGTTTTTATGTTTTTCGTTCCTTTTATATACTTTTCTACATTTTCAAGTCGAAAAGAATAAAATTAAACACATTTCATAGAAAAATTATGTATATGAGTGAATATATGGGTAAATCGGGATTTCCCGCCAAAAACGCAATGTCCGCGTTCTCATTATTTTTCCCATTCAACACATTCTTCAGACTCTATCAGGGCAAATATGCATTAAAACTTTTCTTTCAAGTATGAACATCTAGTTGAACATCAAAAACAAATTATTTCTCAAAAATTATTCGCCGGAGATACATAAAAGTATCCTCCGTGGTGTTACGGGCAAAACTTTGTATGATATTGCACCACAGAAAGACGTTAATAATTAAAATAGGATTATTTCATTTCTTCATTTTTTGCATAAAATGACTTTTTATTTCTTCATTTACGATTATAATCGCATTTAGATACATTATCAGTGAATTTCTCATAATTATTGCGAGTTCACACACACATAGGAAAATACGTCCTACGGAGGGGGGTAGGGGTCCTAAATTTCTCATAAATGCTATAAAAACCTTACAACTGTATCAAATTTGCGTAAAATGTCTTCTTCATTCAATAAATAATTTGAAATAAGTGAATTCATGAACATAAAACTGGACGCTTTCCTCTGAGAACGGAATAAAAGAGAAAAATTAGAAAATCAAAATGCGAATTTTGGCGCCTTTTTTCAAGCCTGGCATGCATGCATATATCTTGAATAACTCCCAAACCCTGAACAGCAGAAAGCTGAAACTTCGGATTTTTTTTATTCATATTAATACCTTTAATATACATTAAAATTGTTTTATTCAAAGGGTGTTTTATATATGACTATAGAGGGAGCAGCGTGCTTTTCCCAAGTAAATGCAAAATATCAACATCGGCCTTGTGTTAGCGTCATGTTTTTATGTTTTTCGTTCCTTTTATATACTTTTCTACATTTTCAAGTCGAAAAGAATAAAATTAAACACATTTCATAGAAAAATTATGTATATGAGTGAATATATGGGTAAATCGGGATTTCCCGCCAAAAACGCAATGTCCGCGTTCTCATTATTTTTCCCATTCAACACATTCTTCAGACTCTATCAGGGCAAATATGCATTAAAACTTTTCTTTCAAGTATGAACATCTAGTTGAACATCAAAAACAAATTATTTCTCAAAAATTATTCGCCGGAGATACATAAAAGTATCCTCCGTGGTGTTACGGGCAAAACTTTGTATGATATTGCACCACAGAAAGACGTTAATAATTAAAATAGGATTATTTCATTTCTTCATTTTTTGCATAAAATGACTTTTTATTTCTTCATTTACGATTATAATCGCATTTAGATACATTATCAGTGAATTTCTCATAATTATTGCGAGTTCACACACACATAGGAAAATACGTCCTACGGAGGGGGGTAGGGGTCCTAAATTTCTCATAAATGCTATAAAAACCTTACAACTGTATCAAATTTGCGTAAAATGTCTTCTTCATTCAATAAATAATTTGAAATAAGTGAATTCATGAACATAAAACTGGACGCTTTCCTCTGAGAACGGAATAAAAGAGAAAAATTAGAAAATCAAAATGCGAATTTTGGCGCCTTTTTTCAAGCCTGGCATGCATGCATATATCTTGAATAACTCCCAAACCCTGAACAGCAGAAAGCTGAAACTTCGGATTTTTTTTATTCATATTAATACCTTTAATATACATTAAAATTGTTTTATTCAAAGGGTGTTTTATATATGACTATAGGTCAGAGTCCGCTAAAAGGCGTGTTTTGATTGGAGAAAAACCTGTAGGGTGAGGGGGCCTGTTATTTTAGATGTGACAGAAGATGTGATTGGTTATCAATTATGTTTTCTTTTGGTTTATTGTTTGAAAATAATATATATAAGTAAAAAATAATTGCAATTAAAATGTCGATGCCCTGATTTTTTCCCTAGCTCCCGATCCGCTAAAGGGGACGGGGGCGGGAAATTTTGAAAATTCACTGCAGGGTACCTTGTGACGCAAATAGCGCGAAAAAGCGCCGGTCATGCTATATTTTTTTATTTGGTTTCGTATAAAGCTTGAATCAACGAACAAATCGGTATATAACATGCAGGGCCAGCAATGTTGGTATAGAAGTTATACGGCATTTTGTTAACATTACGGCCTATGGGAAATGATTTAGTGGACGCTGACCTAGAGGGAGCAGCGTGCTTTTCCCAAGTAAATGCAAAATATCAACATCGGCCTTGTGTTAGCGTCATGTTTTTATGTTTTTCGTTCCTTTTATATACTTTTCTACATTTTCAAGTCGAAAAGAATAAAATTAAACACATTTCATAGAAAAATTATGTATATGAGTGAATATATGGGTAAATCGGGATTTCCCGCCAAAAACGCAATGTCCGCGTTCTCATTATTTTTCCCATTCAACACATTCTTCAGACTCTATCAGGGCAAATATGCATTAAAACTTTTCTTTCAAGTATGAACATCTAGTTGAACATCAAAAACAAATTATTTCTCAAAAATTATTCGCCGGAGATACATAAAAGTATCCTCCGTGGTGTTACGGGCAAAACTTTGTATGATATTGCACCACAGAAAGACGTTAATAATTAAAATAGGATTATTTCATTTCTTCATTTTTTGCATAAAATGACTTTTTATTTCTTCATTTACGATTATAATCGCATTTAGATACATTATCAGTGAATTTCTCATAATTATTGCGAGTTCACACACACATAGGAAAATACGTCCTACGGAGGGGGGTAGGGGTCCTAAATTTCTCATAAATGCTATAAAAACCTTACAACTGTATCAAATTTGCGTAAAATGTCTTCTTCATTCAATAAATAATTTGAAATAAGTGAATTCATGAACATAAAACTGGACGCTTTCCTCTGAGAACGGAATAAAAGAGAAAAATTAGAAAATCAAAATGCGAATTTTGGCGCCTTTTTTCAAGCCTGGCATGCATGCATATATCTTGAATAACTCCCAAACCCTGAACAGCAGAAAGCTGAAACTTCGGATTTTTTTTATTCATATTAATACCTTTAATATACATTAAAATTGTTTTATTCAAAGGGTGTTTTATATATGACTATAGAGGGAGCAGCGTGCTTTTCCCAAGTAAATGCAAAATATCAACATCGGCCTTGTGTTAGCGTCATGTTTTTATGTTTTTCGTTCCTTTTATATACTTTTCTACATTTTCAAGTCGAAAAGAATAAAATTAAACACATTTCATAGAAAAATTATGTATATGAGTGAATATATGGGTAAATCGGGATTTCCCGCCAAAAACGCAATGTCCGCGTTCTCATTATTTTTCCCATTCAACACATTCTTCAGACTCTATCAGGGCAAATATGCATTAAAACTTTTCTTTCAAGTATGAACATCTAGTTGAACATCAAAAACAAATTATTTCTCAAAAATTATTCGCCGGAGATACATAAAAGTATCCTCCGTGGTGTTACGGGCAAAACTTTGTATGATATTGCACCACAGAAAGACGTTAATAATTAAAATAGGATTATTTCATTTCTTCATTTTTTGCATAAAATGACTTTTTATTTCTTCATTTACGATTATAATCGCATTTAGATACATTATCAGTGAATTTCTCATAATTATTGCGAGTTCACACACACATAGGAAAATACGTCCTACGGAGGGGGGTAGGGGTCCTAAATTTCTCATAAATGCTATAAAAACCTTACAACTGTATCAAATTTGCGTAAAATGTCTTCTTCATTCAATAAATAATTTGAAATAAGTGAATTCATGAACATAAAACTGGACGCTTTCCTCTGAGAACGGAATAAAAGAGAAAAATTAGAAAATCAAAATGCGAATTTTGGCGCCTTTTTTCAAGCCTGGCATGCATGCATATATCTTGAATAACTCCCAAACCCTGAACAGCAGAAAGCTGAAACTTCGGATTTTTTTTATTCATATTAATACCTTTAATATACATTAAAATTGTTTTATTCAAAGGGTGTTTTATATATGACTATAGGTCAGAGTCCGCTAAAAGGCGTGTTTTGATTGGAGAAAAACCTGTAGGGTGAGGGGGCCTGTTATTTTAGATGTGACAGAAGATGTGATTGGTTATCAATTATGTTTTCTTTTGGTTTATTGTTTGAAAATAATATATATAAGTAAAAAATAATTGCAATTAAAATGTCGATGCCCTGATTTTTTCCCTAGCTCCCGATCCGCTAAAGGGGACGGGGGCGGGAAATTTTGAAAATTCACTGCAGGGTACCTTGTGACGCAAATAGCGCGAAAAAGCGCCGGTCATGCTATATTTTTTTATTTGGTTTCGTATAAAGCTTGAATCAACGAACAAATCGGTATATAACATGCAGGGCCAGCAATGTTGGTATAGAAGTTATACGGCATTTTGTTAACATTACGGCCTATGGGAAATGATTTAGTGGACGCTGACCTAGAGGGAGCAGCGTGCTTTTCCCAAGTAAATGCAAAATATCAACATCGGCCTTGTGTTAGCGTCATGTTTTTATGTTTTTCGTTCCTTTTATATACTTTTCTACATTTTCAAGTCGAAAAGAATAAAATTAAACACATTTCATAGAAAAATTATGTATATGAGTGAATATATGGGTAAATCGGGATTTCCCGCCAAAAACGCAATGTCCGCGTTCTCATTATTTTTCCCATTCAACACATTCTTCAGACTCTATCAGGGCAAATATGCATTAAAACTTTTCTTTCAAGTATGAACATCTAGTTGAACATCAAAAACAAATTATTTCTCAAAAATTATTCGCCGGAGATACATAAAAGTATCCTCCGTGGTGTTACGGGCAAAACTTTGTATGATATTGCACCACAGAAAGACGTTAATAATTAAAATAGGATTATTTCATTTCTTCATTTTTTGCATAAAATGACTTTTTATTTCTTCATTTACGATTATAATCGCATTTAGATACATTATCAGTGAATTTCTCATAATTATTGCGAGTTCACACACACATAGGAAAATACGTCCTACGGAGGGGGGTAGGGGTCCTAAATTTCTCATAAATGCTATAAAAACCTTACAACTGTATCAAATTTGCGTAAAATGTCTTCTTCATTCAATAAATAATTTGAAATAAGTGAATTCATGAACATAAAACTGGACGCTTTCCTCTGAGAACGGAATAAAAGAGAAAAATTAGAAAATCAAAATGCGAATTTTGGCGCCTTTTTTCAAGCCTGGCATGCATGCATATATCTTGAATAACTCCCAAACCCTGAACAGCAGAAAGCTGAAACTTCGGATTTTTTTTATTCATATTAATACCTTTAATATACATTAAAATTGTTTTATTCAAAGGGTGTTTTATATATGACTATAGGTCAGAGTCCGCTAAAAGGCGTGTTTTGATTGGAGAAAAACCTGTAGGGTGAGGGGGCCTGTTATTTTAGATGTGACAGAAGATGTGATTGGTTATCAATTATGTTTTCTTTTGGTTTATTGTTTGAAAATAATATATATAAGTAAAAAATAATTGCAATTAAAATGTCGATGCCCTGATTTTTTCCCTAGCTCCCGATCCGCTAAAGGGGACGGGGGCGGGAAATTTTGAAAATTCACTGCAGGGTACCTTGTGACGCAAATAGCGCGAAAAAGCGCCGGTCATGCTATATTTTTTTATTTGGTTTCGTATAAAGCTTGAATCAACGAACAAATCGGTATATAACATGCAGGGCCAGCAATGTTGGTATAGAAGTTATACGGCATTTTGTTAACATTACGGCCTATGGGAAATGATTTAGTGGACGCTGACCTAGAGGGAGCAGCGTGCTTTTCCCAAGTAAATGCAAAATATCAACATCGGCCTTGTGTTAGCGTCATGTTTTTATGTTTTTCGTTCCTTTTATATACTTTTCTACATTTTCAAGTCGAAAAGAATAAAATTAAACACATTTCATAGAAAAATTATGTATATGAGTGAATATATGGGTAAATCGGGATTTCCCGCCAAAAACGCAATGTCCGCGTTCTCATTATTTTTCCCATTCAACACATTCTTCAGACTCTATCAGGGCAAATATGCATTAAAACTTTTCTTTCAAGTATGAACATCTAGTTGAACATCAAAAACAAATTATTTCTCAAAAATTATTCGCCGGAGATACATAAAAGTATCCTCCGTGGTGTTACGGGCAAAACTTTGTATGATATTGCACCACAGAAAGACGTTAATAATTAAAATAGGATTATTTCATTTCTTCATTTTTTGCATAAAATGACTTTTTATTTCTTCATTTACGATTATAATCGCATTTAGATACATTATCAGTGAATTTCTCATAATTATTGCGAGTTCACACACACATAGGAAAATACGTCCTACGGAGGGGGGTAGGGGTCCTAAATTTCTCATAAATGCTATAAAAACCTTACAACTGTATCAAATTTGCGTAAAATGTCTTCTTCATTCAATAAATAATTTGAAATAAGTGAATTCATGAACATAAAACTGGACGCTTTCCTCTGAGAACGGAATAAAAGAGAAAAATTAGAAAATCAAAATGCGAATTTTGGCGCCTTTTTTCAAGCCTGGCATGCATGCATATATCTTGAATAACTCCCAAACCCTGAACAGCAGAAAGCTGAAACTTCGGATTTTTTTTATTCATATTAATACCTTTAATATACATTAAAATTGTTTTATTCAAAGGGTGTTTTATATATGACTATAGGTCAGAGTCCGCTAAAAGGCGTGTTTTGATTGGAGAAAAACCTGTAGGGTGAGGGGGCCTGTTATTTTAGATGTGACAGAAGATGTGATTGGTTATCAATTATGTTTTCTTTTGGTTTATTGTTTGAAAATAATATATATAAGTAAAAAATAATTGCAATTAAAATGTCGATGCCCTGATTTTTTCCCTAGCTCCCGATCCGCTAAAGGGGACGGGGGCGGGAAATTTTGAAAATTCACTGCAGGGTACCTTGTGACGCAAATAGCGCGAAAAAGCGCCGGTCATGCTATATTTTTTTATTTGGTTTCGTATAAAGCTTGAATCAACGAACAAATCGGTATATAACATGCAGGGCCAGCAATGTTGGTATAGAAGTTATACGGCATTTTGTTAACATTACGGCCTATGGGAAATGATTTAGTGGACGCTGACCTAGAGGGAGCAGCGTGCTTTTCCCAAGTAAATGCAAAATATCAACATCGGCCTTGTGTTAGCGTCATGTTTTTATGTTTTTCGTTCCTTTTATATACTTTTCTACATTTTCAAGTCGAAAAGAATAAAATTAAACACATTTCATAGAAAAATTATGTATATGAGTGAATATATGGGTAAATCGGGATTTCCCGCCAAAAACGCAATGTCCGCGTTCTCATTATTTTTCCCATTCAACACATTCTTCAGACTCTATCAGGGCAAATATGCATTAAAACTTTTCTTTCAAGTATGAACATCTAGTTGAACATCAAAAACAAATTATTTCTCAAAAATTATTCGCCGGAGATACATAAAAGTATCCTCCGTGGTGTTACGGGCAAAACTTTGTATGATATTGCACCACAGAAAGACGTTAATAATTAAAATAGGATTATTTCATTTCTTCATTTTTTGCATAAAATGACTTTTTATTTCTTCATTTACGATTATAATCGCATTTAGATACATTATCAGTGAATTTCTCATAATTATTGCGAGTTCACACACACATAGGAAAATACGTCCTACGGAGGGGGGTAGGGGTCCTAAATTTCTCATAAATGCTATAAAAACCTTACAACTGTATCAAATTTGCGTAAAATGTCTTCTTCATTCAATAAATAATTTGAAATAAGTGAATTCATGAACATAAAACTGGACGCTTTCCTCTGAGAACGGAATAAAAGAGAAAAATTAGAAAATCAAAATGCGAATTTTGGCGCCTTTTTTCAAGCCTGGCATGCATGCATATATCTTGAATAACTCCCAAACCCTGAACAGCAGAAAGCTGAAACTTCGGATTTTTTTTATTCATATTAATACCTTTAATATACATTAAAATTGTTTTATTCAAAGGGTGTTTTATATATGACTATAGGTCAGAGTCCGCTAAAAGGCGTGTTTTGATTGGAGAAAAACCTGTAGGGTGAGGGGGCCTGTTATTTTAGATGTGACAGAAGATGTGATTGGTTATCAATTATGTTTTCTTTTGGTTTATTGTTTGAAAATAATATATATAAGTAAAAAATAATTGCAATTAAAATGTCGATGCCCTGATTTTTTCCCTAGCTCCCGATCCGCTAAAGGGGACGGGGGCGGGAAATTTTGAAAATTCACTGCAGGGTACCTTGTGACGCAAATAGCGCGAAAAAGCGCCGGTCATGCTATATTTTTTTATTTGGTTTCGTATAAAGCTTGAATCAACGAACAAATCGGTATATAACATGCAGGGCCAGCAATGTTGGTATAGAAGTTATACGGCATTTTGTTAACATTACGGCCTATGGGAAATGATTTAGTGGACGCTGACCTAGAGGGAGCAGCGTGCTTTTCCCAAGTAAATGCAAAATATCAACATCGGCCTTGTGTTAGCGTCATGTTTTTATGTTTTTCGTTCCTTTTATATACTTTTCTACATTTTCAAGTCGAAAAGAATAAAATTAAACACATTTCATAGAAAAATTATGTATATGAGTGAATATATGGGTAAATCGGGATTTCCCGCCAAAAACGCAATGTCCGCGTTCTCATTATTTTTCCCATTCAACACATTCTTCAGACTCTATCAGGGCAAATATGCATTAAAACTTTTCTTTCAAGTATGAACATCTAGTTGAACATCAAAAACAAATTATTTCTCAAAAATTATTCGCCGGAGATACATAAAAGTATCCTCCGTGGTGTTACGGGCAAAACTTTGTATGATATTGCACCACAGAAAGACGTTAATAATTAAAATAGGATTATTTCATTTCTTCATTTTTTGCATAAAATGACTTTTTATTTCTTCATTTACGATTATAATCGCATTTAGATACATTATCAGTGAATTTCTCATAATTATTGCGAGTTCACACACACATAGGAAAATACGTCCTACGGAGGGGGGTAGGGGTCCTAAATTTCTCATAAATGCTATAAAAACCTTACAACTGTATCAAATTTGCGTAAAATGTCTTCTTCATTCAATAAATAATTTGAAATAAGTGAATTCATGAACATAAAACTGGACGCTTTCCTCTGAGAACGGAATAAAAGAGAAAAATTAGAAAATCAAAATGCGAATTTTGGCGCCTTTTTTCAAGCCTGGCATGCATGCATATATCTTGAATAACTCCCAAACCCTGAACAGCAGAAAGCTGAAACTTCGGATTTTTTTTATTCATATTAATACCTTTAATATACATTAAAATTGTTTTATTCAAAGGGTGTTTTATATATGACTATAGGTCAGAGTCCGCTAAAAGGCGTGTTTTGATTGGAGAAAAACCTGTAGGGTGAGGGGGCCTGTTATTTTAGATGTGACAGAAGATGTGATTGGTTATCAATTATGTTTTCTTTTGGTTTATTGTTTGAAAATAATATATATAAGTAAAAAATAATTGCAATTAAAATGTCGATGCCCTGATTTTTTCCCTAGCTCCCGATCCGCTAAAGGGGACGGGGGCGGGAAATTTTGAAAATTCACTGCAGGGTACCTTGTGACGCAAATAGCGCGAAAAAGCGCCGGTCATGCTATATTTTTTTATTTGGTTTCGTATAAAGCTTGAATCAACGAACAAATCGGTATATAACATGCAGGGCCAGCAATGTTGGTATAGAAGTTATACGGCATTTTGTTAACATTACGGCCTATGGGAAATGATTTAGTGGACGCTGACCTAGAGGGAGCAGCGTGCTTTTCCCAAGTAAATGCAAAATATCAACATCGGCCTTGTGTTAGCGTCATGTTTTTATGTTTTTCGTTCCTTTTATATACTTTTCTACATTTTCAAGTCGAAAAGAATAAAATTAAACACATTTCATAGAAAAATTATGTATATGAGTGAATATATGGGTAAATCGGGATTTCCCGCCAAAAACGCAATGTCCGCGTTCTCATTATTTTTCCCATTCAACACATTCTTCAGACTCTATCAGGGCAAATATGCATTAAAACTTTTCTTTCAAGTATGAACATCTAGTTGAACATCAAAAACAAATTATTTCTCAAAAATTATTCGCCGGAGATACATAAAAGTATCCTCCGTGGTGTTACGGGCAAAACTTTGTATGATATTGCACCACAGAAAGACGTTAATAATTAAAATAGGATTATTTCATTTCTTCATTTTTTGCATAAAATGACTTTTTATTTCTTCATTTACGATTATAATCGCATTTAGATACATTATCAGTGAATTTCTCATAATTATTGCGAGTTCACACACACATAGGAAAATACGTCCTACGGAGGGGGGTAGGGGTCCTAAATTTCTCATAAATGCTATAAAAACCTTACAACTGTATCAAATTTGCGTAAAATGTCTTCTTCATTCAATAAATAATTTGAAATAAGTGAATTCATGAACATAAAACTGGACGCTTTCCTCTGAGAACGGAATAAAAGAGAAAAATTAGAAAATCAAAATGCGAATTTTGGCGCCTTTTTTCAAGCCTGGCATGCATGCATATATCTTGAATAACTCCCAAACCCTGAACAGCAGAAAGCTGAAACTTCGGATTTTTTTAATTCATATTAATACCTTTAATATACATTAAAATTGTTTTATTCAAAGGGTGTTTTATATATGACTATAGGTCAGAGTCCGCTAAAAGGCGTGTTTTGATTGGAGAAAAACCTGTAGGGTGAGGGGGCCTGTTATTTTAGATGTGACAGAAGATGTGATTGGTTATCAATTATGTTTTCTTTTGGTTTATTGTTTGAAAATAATATATATAAGTAAAAAATAATTGCAATTAAAATGTCGATGCCCTGATTTTTTCCCTAGCTCCCGATCCGCTAAAGGGGACGGGGGCGGGAAATTTTGAAAATTCACTGCAGGGTACCTTGTGACGCAAATAGCGCGAAAAAGCGCCGGTCATGCTATATTTTTTTATTTGGTTTCGTATAAAGCTTGAATCAACGAACAAATCGGTATATAACATGCAGGGCCAGCAATGTTGGTATAGAAGTTATACGGCATTTTGTTAACATTACGGCCTATGGGAAATGATTTAGTGGACGCTGACCTAGAGGGAGCAGCGTGCTTTTCCCAAGTAAATGCAAAATATCAACATCGGCCTTGTGTTAGCGTCATGTTTTTATGTTTTTCGTTCCTTTTATATACTTTTCTACATTTTCAAGTCGAAAAGAATAAAATTAAACACATTTCATAGAAAAATTATGTATATGAGTGAATATATGGGTAAATCGGGATTTCCCGCCAAAAACGCAATGTCCGCGTTCTCATTATTTTTCCCATTCAACACATTCTTCAGACTCTATCAGGGCAAATATGCATTAAAACTTTTCTTTCAAGTATGAACATCTAGTTGAACATCAAAAACAAATTATTTCTCAAAAATTATTCGCCGGAGATACATAAAAGTATCCTCCGTGGTGTTACGGGCAAAACTTTGTATGATATTGCACCACAGAAAGACGTTAATAATTAAAATAGGATTATTTCATTTCTTCATTTTTTGCATAAAATGACTTTTTATTTCTTCATTTACGATTATAATCGCATTTAGATACATTATCAGTGAATTTCTCATAATTATTGCGAGTTCACACACACATAGGAAAATACGTCCTACGGAGGGGGGTAGGGGTCCTAAATTTCTCATAAATGCTATAAAAACCTTACAACTGTATCAAATTTGCGTAAAATGTCTTCTTCATTCAATAAATAATTTGAAATAAGTGAATTCATGAACATAAAACTGGACGCTTTCCTCTGAGAACGGAATAAAAGAGAAAAATTAGAAAATCAAAATGCGAATTTTGGCGCCTTTTTTCAAGCCTGGCATGCATGCATATATCTTGAATAACTCCCAAACCCTGAACAGCAGAAAGCTGAAACTTCGGATTTTTTTTATTCATATTAATACCTTTAATATACATTAAAATTGTTTTATTCAAAGGGTGTTTTATATATGACTATAGGTCAGAGTCCGCTAAAAGGCGTGTTTTGATTGGAGAAAAACCTGTAGGGTGAGGGGGCCTGTTATTTTAGATGTGACAGAAGATGTGATTGGTTATCAATTATGTTTTCTTTTGGTTTATTGTTTGAAAATAATATATATAAGTAAAAAATAATTGCAATTAAAATGTCGATGCCCTGATTTTTTCCCTAGCTCCCGATCCGCTAAAGGGGACGGGGGCGGGAAATTTTGAAAATTCACTGCAGGGTACCTTGTGACGCAAATAGCGCGAAAAAGCGCCGGTCATGCTATATTTTTTTATTTGGTTTCGTATAAAGCTTGAATCAACGAACAAATCGGTATATAACATGCAGGGCCAGCAATGTTGGTATAGAAGTTATACGGCATTTTGTTAACATTACGGCCTATGGGAAATGATTTAGTGGACGCTGACCTAGAGGGAGCAGCGTGCTTTTCCCAAGTAAATGCAAAATATCAACATCGGCCTTGTGTTAGCGTCATGTTTTTATGTTTTTCGTTCCTTTTATATACTTTTCTACATTTTCAAGTCGAAAAGAATAAAATTAAACACATTTCATAGAAAAATTATGTATATGAGTGAATATATGGGTAAATCGGGATTTCCCGCCAAAAACGCAATGTCCGCGTTCTCATTATTTTTCCCATTCAACACATTCTTCAGACTCTATCAGGGCAAATATGCATTAAAACTTTTCTTTCAAGTATGAACATCTAGTTGAACATCAAAAACAAATTATTTCTCAAAAATTATTCGCCGGAGATACATAAAAGTATCCTCCGTGGTGTTACGGGCAAAACTTTGTATGATATTGCACCACAGAAAGACGTTAATAATTAAAATAGGATTATTTCATTTCTTCATTTTTTGCATAAAATGACTTTTTATTTCTTCATTTACGATTATAATCGCATTTAGATACATTATCAGTGAATTTCTCATAATTATTGCGAGTTCACACACACATAGGAAAATACGTCCTACGGAGGGGGGTAGGGGTCCTAAATTTCTCATAAATGCTATAAAAACCTTACAACTGTATCAAATTTGCGTAAAATGTCTTCTTCATTCAATAAATAATTTGAAATAAGTGAATTCATGAACATAAAACTGGACGCTTTCCTCTGAGAACGGAATAAAAGAGAAAAATTAGAAAATCAAAATGCGAATTTTGGCGCCTTTTTTCAAGCCTGGCATGCATGCATATATCTTGAATAACTCCCAAACCCTGAACAGCAGAAAGCTGAAACTTCGGATTTTTTTTATTCATATTAATACCTTTAATATACATTAAAATTGTTTTATTCAAAGGGTGTTTTATATATGACTATAGGTCAGAGTCCGCTAAAAGGCGTGTTTTGATTGGAGAAAAACCTGTAGGGTGAGGGGGCCTGTTATTTTAGATGTGACAGAAGATGTGATTGGTTATCAATTATGTTTTCTTTTGGTTTATTGTTTGAAAATAATATATATAAGTAAAAAATAATTGCAATTAAAATGTCGATGCCCTGATTTTTTCCCTAGCTCCCGATCCGCTAAAGGGGACGGGGGCGGGAAATTTTGAAAATTCACTGCAGGGTACCTTGTGACGCAAATAGCGCGAAAAAGCGCCGGTCATGCTATATTTTTTTATTTGGTTTCGTATAAAGCTTGAATCAACGAACAAATCGGTATATAACATGCAGGGCCAGCAATGTTGGTATAGAAGTTATACGGCATTTTGTTAACATTACGGCCTATGGGAAATGATTTAGTGGACGCTGACCTAGAGGGAGCAGCGTGCTTTTCCCAAGTAAATGCAAAATATCAACATCGGCCTTGTGTTAGCGTCATGTTTTTATGTTTTTCGTTCCTTTTATATACTTTTCTACATTTTCAAGTCGAAAAGAATAAAATTAAACACATTTCATAGAAAAATTATGTATATGAGTGAATATATGGGTAAATCGGGATTTCCCGCCAAAAACGCAATGTCCGCGTTCTCATTATTTTTCCCATTCAACACATTCTTCAGACTCTATCAGGGCAAATATGCATTAAAACTTTTCTTTCAAGTATGAACATCTAGTTGAACATCAAAAACAAATTATTTCTCAAAAATTATTCGCCGGAGATACATAAAAGTATCCTCCGTGGTGTTACGGGCAAAACTTTGTATGATATTGCACCACAGAAAGACGTTAATAATTAAAATAGGATTATTTCATTTCTTCATTTTTTGCATAAAATGACTTTTTATTTCTTCATTTACGATTATAATCGCATTTAGATACATTATCAGTGAATTTCTCATAATTATTGCGAGTTCACACACACATAGGAAAATACGTCCTACGGAGGGGGGTAGGGGTCCTAAATTTCTCATAAATGCTATAAAAACCTTACAACTGTATCAAATTTGCGTAAAATGTCTTCTTCATTCAATAAATAATTTGAAATAAGTGAATTCATGAACATAAAACTGGACGCTTTCCTCTGAGAACGGAATAAAAGAGAAAAATTAGAAAATCAAAATGCGAATTTTGGCGCCTTTTTTCAAGCCTGGCATGCATGCATATATCTTGAATAACTCCCAAACCCTGAACAGCAGAAAGCTGAAACTTCGGATTTTTTTAATTCATATTAATACCTTTAATATACATTAAAATTGTTTTATTCAAAGGGTGTTTTATATATGACTATAGGTCAGAGTCCGCTAAAAGGCGTGTTTTGATTGGAGAAAAACCTGTAGGGTGAGGGGGCCTGTTATTTTAGATGTGACAGAAGATGTGATTGGTTATCAATTATGTTTTCTTTTGGTTTATTGTTTGAAAATAATATATATAAGTAAAAAATAATTGCAATTAAAATGTCGATGCCCTGATTTTTTCCCTAGCTCCCGATCCGCTAAAGGGGACGGGGGCGGGAAATTTTGAAAATTCACTGCAGGGTACCTTGTGACGCAAATAGCGCGAAAAAGCGCCGGTCATGCTATATTTTTTTATTTGGTTTCGTATAAAGCTTGAATCAACGAACAAATCGGTATATAACATGCAGGGCCAGCAATGTTGGTATAGAAGTTATACGGCATTTTGTTAACATTACGGCCTATGGGAAATGATTTAGTGGACGCTGACCTAGAGGGAGCAGCGTGCTTTTCCCAAGTAAATGCAAAATATCAACATCGGCCTTGTGTTAGCGTCATGTTTTTATGTTTTTCGTTCCTTTTATATACTTTTCTACATTTTCAAGTCGAAAAGAATAAAATTAAACACATTTCATAGAAAAATTATGTATATGAGTGAATATATGGGTAAATCGGGATTTCCCGCCAAAAACGCAATGTCCGCGTTCTCATTATTTTTCCCATTCAACACATTCTTCAGACTCTATCAGGGCAAATATGCATTAAAACTTTTCTTTCAAGTATGAACATCTAGTTGAACATCAAAAACAAATTATTTCTCAAAAATTATTCGCCGGAGATACATAAAAGTATCCTCCGTGGTGTTACGGGCAAAACTTTGTATGATATTGCACCACAGAAAGACGTTAATAATTAAAATAGGATTATTTCATTTCTTCATTTTTTGCATAAAATGACTTTTTATTTCTTCATTTACGATTATAATCGCATTTAGATACATTATCAGTGAATTTCTCATAATTATTGCGAGTTCACACACACATAGGAAAATACGTCCTACGGAGGGGGGTAGGGGTCCTAAATTTCTCATAAATGCTATAAAAACCTTACAACTGTATCAAATTTGCGTAAAATGTCTTCTTCATTCAATAAATAATTTGAAATAAGTGAATTCATGAACATAAAACTGGACGCTTTCCTCTGAGAACGGAATAAAAGAGAAAAATTAGAAAATCAAAATGCGAATTTTGGCGCCTTTTTTCAAGCCTGGCATGCATGCATATATCTTGAATAACTCCCAAACCCTGAACAGCAGAAAGCTGAAACTTCGGATTTTTTTTATTCATATTAATACCTTTAATATACATTAAAATTGTTTTATTCAAAGGGTGTTTTATATATGACTATAGGTCAGAGTCCGCTAAAAGGCGTGTTTTGATTGGAGAAAAACCTGTAGGGTGAGGGGGCCTGTTATTTTAGATGTGACAGAAGATGTGATTGGTTATCAATTATGTTTTCTTTTGGTTTATTGTTTGAAAATAATATATATAAGTAAAAAATAATTGCAATTAAAATGTCGATGCCCTGATTTTTTCCCTAGCTCCCGATCCGCTAAAGGGGACGGGGGCGGGAAATTTTGAAAATTCACTGCAGGGTACCTTGTGACGCAAATAGCGCGAAAAAGCGCCGGTCATGCTATATTTTTTTATTTGGTTTCGTATAAAGCTTGAATCAACGAACAAATCGGTATATAACATGCAGGGCCAGCAATGTTGGTATAGAAGTTATACGGCATTTTGTTAACATTACGGCCTATGGGAAATGATTTAGTGGACGCTGACCTAGAGGGAGCAGCGTGCTTTTCCCAAGTAAATGCAAAATATCAACATCGGCCTTGTGTTAGCGTCATGTTTTTATGTTTTTCGTTCCTTTTATATACTTTTCTACATTTTCAAGTCGAAAAGAATAAAATTAAACACATTTCATAGAAAAATTATGTATATGAGTGAATATATGGGTAAATCGGGATTTCCCGCCAAAAACGCAATGTCCGCGTTCTCATTATTTTTCCCATTCAACACATTCTTCAGACTCTATCAGGGCAAATATGCATTAAAACTTTTCTTTCAAGTATGAACATCTAGTTGAACATCAAAAACAAATTATTTCTCAAAAATTATTCGCCGGAGATACATAAAAGTATCCTCCGTGGTGTTACGGGCAAAACTTTGTATGATATTGCACCACAGAAAGACGTTAATAATTAAAATAGGATTATTTCATTTCTTCATTTTTTGCATAAAATGACTTTTTATTTCTTCATTTACGATTATAATCGCATTTAGATACATTATCAGTGAATTTCTCATAATTATTGCGAGTTCACACACACATAGGAAAATACGTCCTACGGAGGGGGGTAGGGGTCCTAAATTTCTCATAAATGCTATAAAAACCTTACAACTGTATCAAATTTGCGTAAAATGTCTTCTTCATTCAATAAATAATTTGAAATAAGTGAATTCATGAACATAAAACTGGACGCTTTCCTCTGAGAACGGAATAAAAGAGAAAAATTAGAAAATCAAAATGCGAATTTTGGCGCCTTTTTTCAAGCCTGGCATGCATGCATATATCTTGAATAACTCCCAAACCCTGAACAGCAGAAAGCTGAAACTTCGGATTTTTTTTATTCATATTAATACCTTTAATATACATTAAAATTGTTTTATTCAAAGGGTGTTTTATATATGACTATAGGTCAGAGTCCGCTAAAAGGCGTGTTTTGATTGGAGAAAAACCTGTAGGGTGAGGGGGCCTGTTATTTTAGATGTGACAGAAGATGTGATTGGTTATCAATTATGTTTTCTTTTGGTTTATTGTTTGAAAATAATATATATAAGTAAAAAATAATTGCAATTAAAATGTCGATGCCCTGATTTTTTCCCTAGCTCCCGATCCGCTAAAGGGGACGGGGGCGGGAAATTTTGAAAATTCACTGCAGGGTACCTTGTGACGCAAATAGCGCGAAAAAGCGCCGGTCATGCTATATTTTTTTATTTGGTTTCGTATAAAGCTTGAATCAACGAACAAATCGGTATATAACATGCAGGGCCAGCAATGTTGGTATAGAAGTTATACGGCATTTTGTTAACATTACGGCCTATGGGAAATGATTTAGTGGACGCTGACCTAGAGGGAGCAGCGTGCTTTTCCCAAGTAAATGCAAAATATCAACATCGGCCTTGTGTTAGCGTCATGTTTTTATGTTTTTCGTTCCTTTTATATACTTTTCTACATTTTCAAGTCGAAAAGAATAAAATTAAACACATTTCATAGAAAAATTATGTATATGAGTGAATATATGGGTAAATCGGGATTTCCCGCCAAAAACGCAATGTCCGCGTTCTCATTATTTTTCCCATTCAACACATTCTTCAGACTCTATCAGGGCAAATATGCATTAAAACTTTTCTTTCAAGTATGAACATCTAGTTGAACATCAAAAACAAATTATTTCTCAAAAATTATTCGCCGGAGATACATAAAAGTATCCTCCGTGGTGTTACGGGCAAAACTTTGTATGATATTGCACCACAGAAAGACGTTAATAATTAAAATAGGATTATTTCATTTCTTCATTTTTTGCATAAAATGACTTTTTATTTCTTCATTTACGATTATAATCGCATTTAGATACATTATCAGTGAATTTCTCATAATTATTGCGAGTTCACACACACATAGGAAAATACGTCCTACGGAGGGGGGTAGGGGTCCTAAATTTCTCATAAATGCTATAAAAACCTTACAACTGTATCAAATTTGCGTAAAATGTCTTCTTCATTCAATAAATAATTTGAAATAAGTGAATTCATGAACATAAAACTGGACGCTTTCCTCTGAGAACGGAATAAAAGAGAAAAATTAGAAAATCAAAATGCGAATTTTGGCGCCTTTTTTCAAGCCTGGCATGCATGCATATATCTTGAATAACTCCCAAACCCTGAACAGCAGAAAGCTGAAACTTCGGATTTTTTTTATTCATATTAATACCTTTAATATACATTAAAATTGTTTTATTCAAAGGGTGTTTTATATATGACTATAGAGGGAGCAGCGTGCTTTTCCCAAGTAAATGCAAAATATCAACATCGGCCTTGTGTTAGCGTCATGTTTTTATGTTTTTCGTTCCTTTTATATACTTTTCTACATTTTCAAGTCGAAAAGAATAAAATTAAACACATTTCATAGAAAAATTATGTATATGAGTGAATATATGGGTAAATCGGGATTTCCCGCCAAAAACGCAATGTCCGCGTTCTCATTATTTTTCCCATTCAACACATTCTTCAGACTCTATCAGGGCAAATATGCATTAAAACTTTTCTTTCAAGTATGAACATCTAGTTGAACATCAAAAACAAATTATTTCTCAAAAATTATTCGCCGGAGATACATAAAAGTATCCTCCGTGGTGTTACGGGCAAAACTTTGTATGATATTGCACCACAGAAAGACGTTAATAATTAAAATAGGATTATTTCATTTCTTCATTTTTTGCATAAAATGACTTTTTATTTCTTCATTTACGATTATAATCGCATTTAGATACATTATCAGTGAATTTCTCATAATTATTGCGAGTTCACACACACATAGGAAAATACGTCCTACGGAGGGGGGTAGGGGTCCTAAATTTCTCATAAATGCTATAAAAACCTTACAACTGTATCAAATTTGCGTAAAATGTCTTCTTCATTCAATAAATAATTTGAAATAAGTGAATTCATGAACATAAAACTGGACGCTTTCCTCTGAGAACGGAATAAAAGAGAAAAATTAGAAAATCAAAATGCGAATTTTGGCGCCTTTTTTCAAGCCTGGCATGCATGCATATATCTTGAATAACTCCCAAACCCTGAACAGCAGAAAGCTGAAACTTCGGATTTTTTTTATTCATATTAATACCTTTAATATACATTAAAATTGTTTTATTCAAAGGGTGTTTTATATATGACTATAGGTCAGAGTCCGCTAAAAGGCGTGTTTTGATTGGAGAAAAACCTGTAGGGTGAGGGGGCCTGTTATTTTAGATGTGACAGAAGATGTGATTGGTTATCAATTATGTTTTCTTTTGGTTTATTGTTTGAAAATAATATATATAAGTAAAAAATAATTGCAATTAAAATGTCGATGCCCTGATTTTTTCCCTAGCTCCCGATCCGCTAAAGGGGACGGGGGCGGGAAATTTTGAAAATTCACTGCAGGGTACCTTGTGACGCAAATAGCGCGAAAAAGCGCCGGTCATGCTATATTTTTTTATTTGGTTTCGTATAAAGCTTGAATCAACGAACAAATCGGTATATAACATGCAGGGCCAGCAATGTTGGTATAGAAGTTATACGGCATTTTGTTAACATTACGGCCTATGGGAAATGATTTAGTGGACGCTGACCTAGAGGGAGCAGCGTGCTTTTCCCAAGTAAATGCAAAATATCAACATCGGCCTTGTGTTAGCGTCATGTTTTTATGTTTTTCGTTCCTTTTATATACTTTTCTACATTTTCAAGTCGAAAAGAATAAAATTAAACACATTTCATAGAAAAATTATGTATATGAGTGAATATATGGGTAAATCGGGATTTCCCGCCAAAAACGCAATGTCCGCGTTCTCATTATTTTTCCCATTCAACACATTCTTCAGACTCTATCAGGGCAAATATGCATTAAAACTTTTCTTTCAAGTATGAACATCTAGTTGAACATCAAAAACAAATTATTTCTCAAAAATTATTCGCCGGAGATACATAAAAGTATCCTCCGTGGTGTTACGGGCAAAACTTTGTATGATATTGCACCACAGAAAGACGTTAATAATTAAAATAGGATTATTTCATTTCTTCATTTTTTGCATAAAATGACTTTTTATTTCTTCATTTACGATTATAATCGCATTTAGATACATTATCAGTGAATTTCTCATAATTATTGCGAGTTCACACACACATAGGAAAATACGTCCTACGGAGGGGGGTAGGGGTCCTAAATTTCTCATAAATGCTATAAAAACCTTACAACTGTATCAAATTTGCGTAAAATGTCTTCTTCATTCAATAAATAATTTGAAATAAGTGAATTCATGAACATAAAACTGGACGCTTTCCTCTGAGAACGGAATAAAAGAGAAAAATTAGAAAATCAAAATGCGAATTTTGGCGCCTTTTTTCAAGCCTGGCATGCATGCATATATCTTGAATAACTCCCAAACCCTGAACAGCAGAAAGCTGAAACTTCGGATTTTTTTTATTCATATTAATACCTTTAATATACATTAAAATTGTTTTATTCAAAGGGTGTTTTATATATGACTATAGGTCAGAGTCCGCTAAAAGGCGTGTTTTGATTGGAGAAAAACCTGTAGGGTGAGGGGGCCTGTTATTTTAGATGTGACAGAAGATGTGATTGGTTATCAATTATGTTTTCTTTTGGTTTATTGTTTGAAAATAATATATATAAGTAAAAAATAATTGCAATTAAAATGTCGATGCCCTGATTTTTTCCCTAGCTCCCGATCCGCTAAAGGGGACGGGGGCGGGAAATTTTGAAAATTCACTGCAGGGTACCTTGTGACGCAAATAGCGCGAAAAAGCGCCGGTCATGCTATATTTTTTTATTTGGTTTCGTATAAAGCTTGAATCAACGAACAAATCGGTATATAACATGCAGGGCCAGCAATGTTGGTATAGAAGTTATACGGCATTTTGTTAACATTACGGCCTATGGGAAATGATTTAGTGGACGCTGACCTAGAGGGAGCAGCGTGCTTTTCCCAAGTAAATGCAAAATATCAACATCGGCCTTGTGTTAGCGTCATGTTTTTATGTTTTTCGTTCCTTTTATATACTTTTCTACATTTTCAAGTCGAAAAGAATAAAATTAAACACATTTCATAGAAAAATTATGTATATGAGTGAATATATGGGTAAATCGGGATTTCCCGCCAAAAACGCAATGTCCGCGTTCTCATTATTTTTCCCATTCAACACATTCTTCAGACTCTATCAGGGCAAATATGCATTAAAACTTTTCTTTCAAGTATGAACATCTAGTTGAACATCAAAAACAAATTATTTCTCAAAAATTATTCGCCGGAGATACATAAAAGTATCCTCCGTGGTGTTACGGGCAAAACTTTGTATGATATTGCACCACAGAAAGACGTTAATAATTAAAATAGGATTATTTCATTTCTTCATTTTTTGCATAAAATGACTTTTTATTTCTTCATTTACGATTATAATCGCATTTAGATACATTATCAGTGAATTTCTCATAATTATTGCGAGTTCACACACACATAGGAAAATACGTCCTACGGAGGGGGGTAGGGGTCCTAAATTTCTCATAAATGCTATAAAAACCTTACAACTGTATCAAATTTGCGTAAAATGTCTTCTTCATTCAATAAATAATTTGAAATAAGTGAATTCATGAACATAAAACTGGACGCTTTCCTCTGAGAACGGAATAAAAGAGAAAAATTAGAAAATCAAAATGCGAATTTTGGCGCCTTTTTTCAAGCCTGGCATGCATGCATATATCTTGAATAACTCCCAAACCCTGAACAGCAGAAAGCTGAAACTTCGGATTTTTTTTATTCATATTAATACCTTTAATATACATTAAAATTGTTTTATTCAAAGGGTGTTTTATATATGACTATAGGTCAGAGTCCGCTAAAAGGCGTGTTTTGATTGGAGAAAAACCTGTAGGGTGAGGGGGCCTGTTATTTTAGATGTGACAGAAGATGTGATTGGTTATCAATTATGTTTTCTTTTGGTTTATTGTTTGAAAATAATATATATAAGTAAAAAATAATTGCAATTAAAATGTCGATGCCCTGATTTTTTCCCTAGCTCCCGATCCGCTAAAGGGGACGGGGGCGGGAAATTTTGAAAATTCACTGCAGGGTACCTTGTGACGCAAATAGCGCGAAAAAGCGCCGGTCATGCTATATTTTTTTATTTGGTTTCGTATAAAGCTTGAATCAACGAACAAATCGGTATATAACATGCAGGGCCAGCAATGTTGGTATAGAAGTTATACGGCATTTTGTTAACATTACGGCCTATGGGAAATGATTTAGTGGACGCTGACCTAGAGGGAGCAGCGTGCTTTTCCCAAGTAAATGCAAAATATCAACATCGGCCTTGTGTTAGCGTCATGTTTTTATGTTTTTCGTTCCTTTTATATACTTTTCTACATTTTCAAGTCGAAAAGAATAAAATTAAACACATTTCATAGAAAAATTATGTATATGAGTGAATATATGGGTAAATCGGGATTTCCCGCCAAAAACGCAATGTCCGCGTTCTCATTATTTTTCCCATTCAACACATTCTTCAGACTCTATCAGGGCAAATATGCATTAAAACTTTTCTTTCAAGTATGAACATCTAGTTGAACATCAAAAACAAATTATTTCTCAAAAATTATTCGCCGGAGATACATAAAAGTATCCTCCGTGGTGTTAAGGGCAAAACTTTGTATGATATTGCACCACAGAAAGACGTTAATAATTAAAATAGGATTATTTCATTTCTTCATTTTTTGCATAAAATGACTTTTTATTTCTTCATTTACGATTATAATCGCATTTAGATACATTATCAGTGAATTTCTCATAATTATTGCGAGTTCACACACACATAGGAAAATACGTCCTACGGAGGGGGGTAGGGGTCCTAAATTTCTCATAAATGCTATAAAAACCTTACAACTGTATCAAATTTGCGTAAAATGTCTTCTTCATTCAATAAATAATTTGAAATAAGTGAATTCATGAACATAAAACTGGACGCTTTCCTCTGAGAACGGAATAAAAGAGAAAAATTAGAAAATCAAAATGCGAATTTTGGCGCCTTTTTTCAAGCCTGGCATGCATGCATATATCTTGAATAACTCCCAAACCCTGAACAGCAGAAAGCTGAAACTTCGGATTTTTTTTATTCATATTAATACCTTTAATATACATTAAAATTGTTTTATTCAAAGGGTGTTTTATATATGACTATAGGTCAGAGTCCGCTAAAAGGCGTGTTTTGATTGGAGAAAAACCTGTAGGGTGAGGGGGCCTGTTATTTTAGATGTGACAGAAGATGTGATTGGTTATCAATTATGTTTTCTTTTGGTTTATTGTTTGAAAATAATATATATAAGTAAAAAATAATTGCAATTAAAATGTCGATGCCCTGATTTTTTCCCTAGCTCCCGATCCGCTAAAGGGGACGGGGGCGGGAAATTTTGAAAATTCACTGCAGGGTACCTTGTGACGCAAATAGCGCGAAAAAGCGCCGGTCATGCTATATTTTTTTATTTGGTTTCGTATAAAGCTTGAATCAACGAACAAATCGGTATATAACATGCAGGGCCAGCAATGTTGGTATAGAAGTTATACGGCATTTTGTTAACATTACGGCCTATGGGAAATGATTTAGTGGACGCTGACCTAGAGGGAGCAGCGTGCTTTTCCCAAGTAAATGCAAAATATCAACATCGGCCTTGTGTTAGCGTCATGTTTTTATGTTTTTCGTTCCTTTTATATACTTTTCTACATTTTCAAGTCGAAAAGAATAAAATTAAACACATTTCATAGAAAAATTATGTATATGAGTGAATATATGGGTAAATCGGGATTTCCCGCCAAAAACGCAATGTCCGCGTTCTCATTATTTTTCCCATTCAACACATTCTTCAGACTCTATCAGGGCAAATATGCATTAAAACTTTTCTTTCAAGTATGAACATCTAGTTGAACATCAAAAACAAATTATTTCTCAAAAATTATTCGCCGGAGATACATAAAAGTATCCTCCGTGGTGTTACGGGCAAAACTTTGTATGATATTGCACCACAGAAAGACGTTAATAATTAAAATAGGATTATTTCATTTCTTCATTTTTTGCATAAAATGACTTTTTATTTCTTCATTTACGATTATAATCGCATTTAGATACATTATCAGTGAATTTCTCATAATTATTGCGAGTTCACACACACATAGGAAAATACGTCCTACGGAGGGGGGTAGGGGTCCTAATTTCTCATAAATGCTATAAAAACCTTACAACTGTATCAAATTTGCGTAAAATGTCTTCTTCATTCAATAAATAATTTGAAATAAGTGAATTCATGAACATAAAACTGGACGCTTTCCTCTGAGAACGGAATAAAAGAGAAAAATTAGAAAATCAAAATGCGAATTTTGGCGCCTTTTTTCAAGCCTGGCATGCATGCATATATCTTGAATAACTCCCAAACCCTGAACAGCAGAAAGCTGAAACTTCGGATTTTTTTTATTCATATTAATACCTTTAATATACATTAAAATTGTTTTATTCAAAGGGTGTTTTATATATGACTATAGGTCAGAGTCCGCTAAAAGGCGTGTTTTGATTGGAGAAAAACCTGTAGGGTGAGGGGGCCTGTTATTTTAGATGTGACAGAAGATGTGATTGGTTATCAATTATGTTTTCTTTTGGTTTATTGTTTGAAAATAATATATATAAGTAAAAAATAATTGCAATTAAAATGTCGATGCCCTGATTTTTTCCCTAGCTCCCGATCCGCTAAAGGGGACGGGGGCGGGAAATTTTGAAAATTCACTGCAGGGTACCTTGTGACGCAAATAGCGCGAAAAAGCGCCGGTCATGCTATATTTTTTTATTTGGTTTCGTATAAAGCTTGAATCAACGAACAAATCGGTATATAACATGCAGGGCCAGCAATGTTGGTATAGAAGTTATACGGCATTTTGTTAACATTACGGCCTATGGGAAATGATTTAGTGGACGCTGACCTAGAGGGAGCAGCGTGCTTTTCCCAAGTAAATGCAAAATATCAACATCGGCCTTGTGTTAGCGTCATGTTTTTATGTTTTTCGTTCCTTTTATATACTTTTCTACATTTTCAAGTCGAAAAGAATAAAATTAAACACATTTCATAGAAAAATTATGTATATGAGTGAATATATGGGTAAATCGGGATTTCCCGCCAAAAACGCAATGTCCGCGTTCTCATTATTTTTCCCATTCAACACATTCTTCAGACTCTATCAGGGCAAATATGCATTAAAACTTTTCTTTCAAGTATGAACATCTAGTTGAACATCAAAAACAAATTATTTCTCAAAAATTATTCGCCGGAGATACATAAAAGTATCCTCCGTGGTGTTACGGGCAAAACTTTGTATGATATTGCACCACAGAAAGACGTTAATAATTAAAATAGGATTATTTCATTTCTTCATTTTTTGCATAAAATGACTTTTTATTTCTTCATTTACGATTATAATCGCATTTAGATACATTATCAGTGAATTTCTCATAATTATTGCGAGTTCACAAACACATAGGAAAATACGTCCTACGGAGGGGGGTAGGGGTCCTAAATTTCTCATAAATGCTATAAAAACCTTACAACTGTATCAAATTTGCGTAAAATGTCTTCTTCATTCAATAAATAATTTGAAATAAGTGAATTCATGAACATAAAACTGGACGCTTTCCTCTGAGAACGGAATAAAAGAGAAAAATTAGAAAATCAAAATGCGAATTTTGGCGCCTTTTTTCAAGCCTGGCATGCATGCATATATCTTGAATAACTCCCAAACCCTGAACAGCAGAAAGCTGAAACTTCGGATTTTTTTTATTCATATTAATACCTTTAATATACATTAAAATTGTTTTATTCAAAGGGTGTTTTATATATGACTATAGGTCAGAGTCCGCTAAAAGGCGTGTTTTGATTGGAGAAAAACCTGTAGGGTGAGGGGGCCTGTTATTTTAGATGTGACAGAAGATGTGATTGGTTATCAATTATGTTTTCTTTTGGTTTATTGTTTGAAAATAATATATATAAGTAAAAAATAATTGCAATTAAAATGTCGATGCCCTGATTTTTTCCCTAGCTCCCGATCCGCTAAAGGGGACGGGGGCGGGAAATTTTGAAAATTCACTGCAGGGTACCTTGTGACGCAAATAGCGCGAAAAAGCGCCGGTCATGCTATATTTTTTTATTTGGTTTCGTATAAAGCTTGAATCAACGAACAAATCGGTATATAACATGCAGGGCCAGCAATGTTGGTATAGAAGTTATACGGCATTTTGTTAACATTACGGCCTATGGGAAATGATTTAGTGGACGCTGACCTAGAGGGAGCAGCGTGCTTTTCCCAAGTAAATGCAAAATATCAACATCGGCCTTGTGTTAGCGTCATGTTTTTATGTTTTTCGTTCCTTTTATATACTTTTCTACATTTTCAAGTCGAAAAGAATAAAATTAAACACATTTCATAGAAAAATTATGTATATGAGTGAATATATGGGTAAATCGGGATTTCCCGCCAAAAACGCAATGTCCGCGTTCTCATTATTTTTCCCATTCAACACATTCTTCAGACTCTATCAGGGCAAATATGCATTAAAACTTTTCTTTCAAGTATGAACATCTAGTTGAACATCAAAAACAAATTATTTCTCAAAAATTATTCGCCGGAGATACATAAAAGTATCCTCCGTGGTGTTACGGGCAAAACTTTGTATGATATTGCACCACAGAAAGACGTTAATAATTAAAATAGGATTATTTCATTTCTTCATTTTTTGCATAAAATGACTTTTTATTTCTTCATTTACGATTATAATCGCATTTAGATACATTATCAGTGAATTTCTCATAATTATTGCGAGTTCACACACACATAGGAAAATACGTCCTACGGAGGGGGGTAGGGGTCCTAAATTTCTCATAAATGCTATAAAAACCTTACAACTGTATCAAATTTGCGTAAAATGTCTTCTTCATTCAATAAATAATTTGAAATAAGTGAATTCATGAACATAAAACTGGACGCTTTCCTCTGAGAACGGAATAAAAGAGAAAAATTAGAAAATCAAAATGCGAATTTTGGCGCCTTTTTTCAAGCCTGGCATGCATGCATATATCTTGAATAACTCCCAAACCCTGAACAGCAGAAAGCTGAAACTTCGGATTTTTTTTATTCATATTAATACCTTTAATATACATTAAAATTGTTTTATTCAAAGGGTGTTTTATATATGACTATAGGTCAGAGTCCGCTAAAAGGCGTGTTTTGATTGGAGAAAAACCTGTAGGGTGAGGGGGCCTGTTATTTTAGATGTGACAGAAGATGTGATTGGTTATCAATTATGTTTTCTTTTGGTTTATTGTTTGAAAATAATATATATAAGTAAAAAATAATTGCAATTAAAATGTCGATGCCCTGATTTTTTCCCTAGCTCCCGATCCGCTAAAGGGGACGGGGGCGGGAAATTTTGAAAATTCACTGCAGGGTACCTTGTGACGCAAATAGCGCGAAAAAGCGCCGGTCATGCTATATTTTTTTATTTGGTTTCGTATAAAGCTTGAATCAACGAACAAATCGGTATATAACATGCAGGGCCAGCAATGTTGGTATAGAAGTTATACGGCATTTTGTTAACATTACGGCCTATGGGAAATGATTTAGTGGACGCTGACCTAGAGGGAGCAGCGTGCTTTTCCCAAGTAAATGCAAAATATCAACATCGGCCTTGTGTTAGCGTCATGTTTTTATGTTTTTCGTTCCTTTTATATACTTTTCTACATTTTCAAGTCGAAAAGAATAAAATTAAACACATTTCATAGAAAAATTATGTATATGAGTGAATATATGGGTAAATCGGGATTTCCCGCCAAAAACGCAATGTCCGCGTTCTCATTATTTTTCCCATTCAACACATTCTTCAGACTCTATCAGGGCAAATATGCATTAAAACTTTTCTTTCAAGTATGAACATCTAGTTGAACATCAAAAACAAATTATTTCTCAAAAATTATTCGCCGGAGATACATAAAAGTATCCTCCGTGGTGTTACGGGCAAAACTTTGTATGATATTGCACCACAGAAAGACGTTAATAATTAAAATAGGATTATTTCATTTCTTCATTTTTTGCATAAAATGACTTTTTATTTCTTCATTTACGATTATAATCGCATTTAGATACATTATCAGTGAATTTCTCATAATTATTGCGAGTTCACACACACATAGGAAAATACGTCCTACGGAGGGGGGTAGGGGTCCTAAATTTCTCATAAATGCTATAAAAACCTTACAACTGTATCAAATTTGCGTAAAATGTCTTCTTCATTCAATAAATAATTTGAAATAAGTGAATTCATGAACATAAAACTGGACGCTTTCCTCTGAGAACGGAATAAAAGAGAAAAATTAGAAAATCAAAATGCGAATTTTGGCGCCTTTTTTCAAGCCTGGCATGCATGCATATATCTTGAATAACTCCCAAACCCTGAACAGCAGAAAGCTGAAACTTCGGATTTTTTTTATTCATATTAATACCTTTAATATACATTAAAATTGTTTTATTCAAAGGGTGTTTTATATATGACTATAGGTCAGAGTCCGCTAAAAGGCGTGTTTTGATTGGAGAAAAACCTGTAGGGTGAGGGGGCCTGTTATTTTAGATGTGACAGAAGATGTGATTGGTTATCAATTATGTTTTCTTTTGGTTTATTGTTTGAAAATAATATATATAAGTAAAAAATAATTGCAATTAAAATGTCGATGCCCTGATTTTTTCCCTAGCTCCCGATCCGCTAAAGGGGACGGGGGCGGGAAATTTTGAAAATTCACTGCAGGGTACCTTGTGACGCAAATAGCGCGAAAAAGCGCCGGTCATGCTATATTTTTTTATTTGGTTTCGTATAAAGCTTGAATCAACGAACAAATCGGTATATAACATGCAGGGCCAGCAATGTTGGTATAGAAGTTATACGGCATTTTGTTAACATTACGGCCTATGGGAAATGATTTAGTGGACGCTGACCTAGAGGGAGCAGCGTGCTTTTCCCAAGTAAATGCAAAATATCAACATCGGCCTTGTGTTAGCGTCATGTTTTTATGTTTTTCGTTCCTTTTATATACTTTTCTACATTTTCAAGTCGAAAAGAATAAAATTAAACACATTTCATAGAAAAATTATGTATATGAGTGAATATATGGGTAAATCGGGATTTCCCGCCAAAAACGCAATGTCCGCGTTCTCATTATTTTTCCCATTCAACACATTCTTCAGACTCTATCAGGGCAAATATGCATTAAAACTTTTCTTTCAAGTATGAACATCTAGTTGAACATCAAAAACAAATTATTTCTCAAAAATTATTCGCCGGAGATACATAAAAGTATCCTCCGTGGTGTTACGGGCAAAACTTTGTATGATATTGCACCACAGAAAGACGTTAATAATTAAAATAGGATTATTTCATTTCTTCATTTTTTGCATAAAATGACTTTTTATTTCTTCATTTACGATTATAATCGCATTTAGATACATTATCAGTGAATTTCTCATAATTATTGCGAGTTCACAAACACATAGGAAAATACGTCCTACGGAGGGGGGTAGGGGTCCTAAATTTCTCATAAATGCTATAAAAACCTTACAACTGTATCAAATTTGCGTAAAATGTCTTCTTCATTCAATAAATAATTTGAAATAAGTGAATTCATGAACATAAAACTGGACGCTTTCCTCTGAGAACGGAATAAAAGAGAAAAATTAGAAAATCAAAATGCGAATTTTGGCGCCTTTTTTCAAGCCTGGCATGCATGCATATATCTTGAATAACTCCCAAACCCTGAACAGCAGAAAGCTGAAACTTCGGATTTTTTTTATTCATATTAATACCTTTAATATACATTAAAATTGTTTTATTCAAAGGGTGTTTTATATATGACTATAGGTCAGAGTCCGCTAAAAGGCGTGTTTTGATTGGAGAAAAACCTGTAGGGTGAGGGGGCCTGTTATTTTAGATGTGACAGAAGATGTGATTGGTTATCAATTATGTTTTCTTTTGGTTTATTGTTTGAAAATAATATATATAAGTAAAAAATAATTGCAATTAAAATGTCGATGCCCTGATTTTTTCCCTAGCTCCCGATCCGCTAAAGGGGACGGGGGCGGGAAATTTTGAAAATTCACTGCAGGGTACCTTGTGACGCAAATAGCGCGAAAAAGCGCCGGTCATGCTATATTTTTTTATTTGGTTTCGTATAAAGCTTGAATCAACGAACAAATCGGTATATAACATGCAGGGCCAGCAATGTTGGTATAGAAGTTATACGGCATTTTGTTAACATTACGGCCTATGGGAAATGATTTAGTGGACGCTGACCTAGAGGGAGCAGCGTGCTTTTCCCAAGTAAATGCAAAATATCAACATCGGCCTTGTGTTAGCGTCATGTTTTTATGTTTTTCGTTCCTTTTATATACTTTTCTACATTTTCAAGTCGAAAAGAATAAAATTAAACACATTTCATAGAAAAATTATGTATATGAGTGAATATATGGGTAAATCGGGATTTCCCGCCAAAAACGCAATGTCCGCGTTCTCATTATTTTTCCCATTCAACACATTCTTCAGACTCTATCAGGGCAAATATGCATTAAAACTTTTCTTTCAAGTATGAACATCTAGTTGAACATCAAAAACAAATTATTTCTCAAAAATTATTCGCCGGAGATACATAAAAGTATCCTCCGTGGTGTTACGGGCAAAACTTTGTATGATATTGCACCACAGAAAGACGTTAATAATTAAAATAGGATTATTTCATTTCTTCATTTTTTGCATAAAATGACTTTTTATTTCTTCATTTACGATTATAATCGCATTTAGATACATTATCAGTGAATTTCTCATAATTATTGCGAGTTCACACACACATAGGAAAATACGTCCTACGGAGGGGGGTAGGGGTCCTAAATTTCTCATAAATGCTATAAAAACCTTACAACTGTATCAAATTTGCGTAAAATGTCTTCTTCATTCAATAAATAATTTGAAATAAGTGAATTCATGAACATAAAACTGGACGCTTTCCTCTGAGAACGGAATAAAAGAGAAAAATTAGAAAATCAAAATGCGAATTTTGGCGCCTTTTTTCAAGCCTGGCATGCATGCATATATCTTGAATAACTCCCAAACCCTGAACAGCAGAAAGCTGAAACTTCGGATTTTTTTTATTCATATTAATACCTTTAATATACATTAAAATTGTTTTATTCAAAGGGTGTTTTATATATGACTATAGGTCAGAGTCCGCTAAAAGGCGTGTTTTGATTGGAGAAAAACCTGTAGGGTGAGGGGGCCTGTTATTTTAGATGTGACAGAAGATGTGATTGGTTATCAATTATGTTTTCTTTTGGTTTATTGTTTGAAAATAATATATATAAGTAAAAAATAATTGCAATTAAAATGTCGATGCCCTGATTTTTTCCCTAGCTCCCGATCCGCTAAAGGGGACGGGGGCGGGAAATTTTGAAAATTCACTGCAGGGTACCTTGTGACGCAAATAGCGCGAAAAAGCGCCGGTCATGCTATATTTTTTTATTTGGTTTCGTATAAAGCTTGAATCAACGAACAAATCGGTATATAACATGCAGGGCCAGCAATGTTGGTATAGAAGTTATACGGCATTTTGTTAACATTACGGCCTATGGGAAATGATTTAGTGGACGCTGACCTAGAGGGAGCAGCGTGCTTTTCCCAAGTAAATGCAAAATATCAACATCGGCCTTGTGTTAGCGTCATGTTTTTATGTTTTTCGTTCCTTTTATATACTTTTCTACATTTTCAAGTCGAAAAGAATAAAATTAAACACATTTCATAGAAAAATTATGTATATGAGTGAATATATGGGTAAATCGGGATTTCCCGCCAAAAACGCAATGTCCGCGTTCTCATTATTTTTCCCATTCAACACATTCTTCAGACTCTATCAGGGCAAATATGCATTAAAACTTTTCTTTCAAGTATGAACATCTAGTTGAACATCAAAAACAAATTATTTCTCAAAAATTATTCGCCGGAGATACATAAAAGTATCCTCCGTGGTGTTACGGGCAAAACTTTGTATGATATTGCACCACAGAAAGACGTTAATAATTAAAATAGGATTATTTCATTTCTTCATTTTTTGCATAAAATGACTTTTTATTTCTTCATTTACGATTATAATCGCATTTAGATACATTATCAGTGAATTTCTCATAATTATTGCGAGTTCACAAACACATAGGAAAATACGTCCTACGGAGGGGGGTAGGGGTCCTAAATTTCTCATAAATGCTATAAAAACCTTACAACTGTATCAAATTTGCGTAAAATGTCTTCTTCATTCAATAAATAATTTGAAATAAGTGAATTCATGAACATAAAACTGGACGCTTTCCTCTGAGAACGGAATAAAAGAGAAAAATTAGAAAATCAAAATGCGAATTTTGGCGCCTTTTTTCAAGCCTGGCATGCATGCATATATCTTGAATAACTCCCAAACCCTGAACAGCAGAAAGCTGAAACTTCGGATTTTTTTTATTCATATTAATACCTTTAATATACATTAAAATTGTTTTATTCAAAGGGTGTTTTATATATGACTATAGGTCAGAGTCCGCTAAAAGGCGTGTTTTGATTGGAGAAAAACCTGTAGGGTGAGGGGGCCTGTTATTTTAGATGTGACAGAAGATGTGATTGGTTATCAATTATGTTTTCTTTTGGTTTATTGTTTGAAAATAATATATATAAGTAAAAAATAATTGCAATTAAAATGTCGATGCCCTGATTTTTTCCCTAGCTCCCGATCCGCTAAAGGGGACGGGGGCGGGAAATTTTGAAAATTCACTGCAGGGTACCTTGTGACGCAAATAGCGCGAAAAAGCGCCGGTCATGCTATATTTTTTTATTTGGTTTCGTATAAAGCTTGAATCAACGAACAAATCGGTATATAACATGCAGGGCCAGCAATGTTGGTATAGAAGTTATACGGCATTTTGTTAACATTACGGCCTATGGGAAATGATTTAGTGGACGCTGACCTAGAGGGAGCAGCGTGCTTTTCCCAAGTAAATGCAAAATATCAACATCGGCCTTGTGTTAGCGTCATGTTTTTATGTTTTTCGTTCCTTTTATATACTTTTCTACATTTTCAAGTCGAAAAGAATAAAATTAAACACATTTCATAGAAAAATTATGTATATGAGTGAATATATGGGTAAATCGGGATTTCCCGCCAAAAACGCAATGTCCGCGTTCTCATTATTTTTCCCATTCAACACATTCTTCAGACTCTATCAGGGCAAATATGCATTAAAACTTTTCTTTCAAGTATGAACATCTAGTTGAACATCAAAAACAAATTATTTCTCAAAAATTATTCGCCGGAGATACATAAAAGTATCCTCCGTGGTGTTACGGGCAAAACTTTGTATGATATTGCACCACAGAAAGACGTTAATAATTAAAATAGGATTATTTCATTTCTTCATTTTTTGCATAAAATGACTTTTTATTTCTTCATTTACGATTATAATCGCATTTAGATACATTATCAGTGAATTTCTCATAATTATTGCGAGTTCACACACACATAGGAAAATACGTCCTACGGAGGGGGGTAGGGGTCCTAAATTTCTCATAAATGCTATAAAAACCTTACAACTGTATCAAATTTGCGTAAAATGTCTTCTTCATTCAATAAATAATTTGAAATAAGTGAATTCATGAACATAAAACTGGACGCTTTCCTCTGAGAACGGAATAAAAGAGAAAAATTAGAAAATCAAAATGCGAATTTTGGCGCCTTTTTTCAAGCCTGGCATGCATGCATATATCTTGAATAACTCCCAAACCCTGAACAGCAGAAAGCTGAAACTTCGGATTTTTTTTATTCATATTAATACCTTTAATATACATTAAAATTGTTTTATTCAAAGGGTGTTTTATATATGACTATAGGTCAGAGTCCGCTAAAAGGCGTGTTTTGATTGGAGAAAAACCTGTAGGGTGAGGGGGCCTGTTATTTTAGATGTGACAGAAGATGTGATTGGTTATCAATTATGTTTTCTTTTGGTTTATTGTTTGAAAATAATATATATAAGTAAAAAATAATTGCAATTAAAATGTCGATGCCCTGATTTTTTCCCTAGCTCCCGATCCGCTAAAGGGGACGGGGGCGGGAAATTTTGAAAATTCACTGCAGGGTACCTTGTGACGCAAATAGCGCGAAAAAGCGCCGGTCATGCTATATTTTTTTATTTGGTTTCGTATAAAGCTTGAATCAACGAACAAATCGGTATATAACATGCAGGGCCAGCAATGTTGGTATAGAAGTTATACGGCATTTTGTTAACATTACGGCCTATGGGAAATGATTTAGTGGACGCTGACCTAGAGGGAGCAGCGTGCTTTTCCCAAGTAAATGCAAAATATCAACATCGGCCTTGTGTTAGCGTCATGTTTTTATGTTTTTCGTTCCTTTTATATACTTTTCTACATTTTCAAGTCGAAAAGAATAAAATTAAACACATTTCATAGAAAAATTATGTATATGAGTGAATATATGGGTAAATCGGGATTTCCCGCCAAAAACGCAATGTCCGCGTTCTCATTATTTTTCCCATTCAACACATTCTTCAGACTCTATCAGGGCAAATATGCATTAAAACTTTTCTTTCAAGTATGAACATCTAGTTGAACATCAAAAACAAATTATTTCTCAAAAATTATTCGCCGGAGATACATAAAAGTATCCTCCGTGGTGTTACGGGCAAAACTTTGTATGATATTGCACCACAGAAAGACGTTAATAATTAAAATAGGATTATTTCATTTCTTCATTTTTTGCATAAAATGACTTTTTATTTCTTCATTTACGATTATAATCGCATTTAGATACATTATCAGTGAATTTCTCATAATTATTGCGAGTTCACACACACATAGGAAAATACGTCCTACGGAGGGGGGTAGGGGTCCTAAATTTCTCATAAATGCTATAAAAACCTTACAACTGTATCAAATTTGCGTAAAATGTCTTCTTCATTCAATAAATAATTTGAAATAAGTGAATTCATGAACATAAAACTGGACGCTTTCCTCTGAGAACGGAATAAAAGAGAAAAATTAGAAAATCAAAATGCGAATTTTGGCGCCTTTTTTCAAGCCTGGCATGCATGCATATATCTTGAATAACTCCCAAACCCTGAACAGCAGAAAGCTGAAACTTCGGATTTTTTTTATTCATATTAATACCTTTAATATACATTAAAATTGTTTTATTCAAAGGGTGTTTTATATATGACTATAGGTCAGAGTCCGCTAAAAGGCGTGTTTTGATTGGAGAAAAACCTGTAGGGTGAGGGGGCCTGTTATTTTAGATGTGACAGAAGATGTGATTGGTTATCAATTATGTTTTCTTTTGGTTTATTGTTTGAAAATAATATATATAAGTAAAAAATAATTGCAATTAAAATGTCGATGCCCTGATTTTTTCCCTAGCTCCCGATCCGCTAAAGGGGACGGGGGCGGGAAATTTTGAAAATTCACTGCAGGGTACCTTGTGACGCAAATAGCGCGAAAAAGCGCCGGTCATGCTATATTTTTTTATTTGGTTTCGTATAAAGCTTGAATCAACGAACAAATCGGTATATAACATGCAGGGCCAGCAATGTTGGTATAGAAGTTATACGGCATTTTGTTAACATTACGGCCTATGGGAAATGATTTAGTGGACGCTGACCTAGAGGGAGCAGCGTGCTTTTCCCAAGTAAATGCAAAATATCAACATCGGCCTTGTGTTAGCGTCATGTTTTTATGTTTTTCGTTCCTTTTATATACTTTTCTACATTTTCAAGTCGAAAAGAATAAAATTAAACACATTTCATAGAAAAATTATGTATATGAGTGAATATATGGGTAAATCGGGATTTCCCGCCAAAAACGCAATGTCCGCGTTCTCATTATTTTTCCCATTCAACACATTCTTCAGACTCTATCAGGGCAAATATGCATTAAAACTTTTCTTTCAAGTATGAACATCTAGTTGAACATCAAAAACAAATTATTTCTCAAAAATTATTCGCCGGAGATACATAAAAGTATCCTCCGTGGTGTTACGGGCAAAACTTTGTATGATATTGCACCACAGAAAGACGTTAATAATTAAAATAGGATTATTTCATTTCTTCATTTTTTGCATAAAATGACTTTTTATTTCTTCATTTACGATTATAATCGCATTTAGATACATTATCAGTGAATTTCTCATAATTATTGCGAGTTCACAAACACATAGGAAAATACGTCCTACGGAGGGGGGTAGGGGTCCTAAATTTCTCATAAATGCTATAAAAACCTTACAACTGTATCAAATTTGCGTAAAATGTCTTCTTCATTCAATAAATAATTTGAAATAAGTGAATTCATGAACATAAAACTGGACGCTTTCCTCTGAGAACGGAATAAAAGAGAAAAATTAGAAAATCAAAATGCGAATTTTGGCGCCTTTTTTCAAGCCTGGCATGCATGCATATATCTTGAATAACTCCCAAACCCTGAACAGCAGAAAGCTGAAACTTCGGATTTTTTTTATTCATATTAATACCTTTAATATACATTAAAATTGTTTTATTCAAAGGGTGTTTTATATATGACTATAGGTCAGAGTCCGCTAAAAGGCGTGTTTTGATTGGAGAAAAACCTGTAGGGTGAGGGGGCCTGTTATTTTAGATGTGACAGAAGATGTGATTGGTTATCAATTATGTTTTCTTTTGGTTTATTGTTTGAAAATAATATATATAAGTAAAAAATAATTGCAATTAAAATGTCGATGCCCTGATTTTTTCCCTAGCTCCCGATCCGCTAAAGGGGACGGGGGCGGGAAATTTTGAAAATTCACTGCAGGGTACCTTGTGACGCAAATAGCGCGAAAAAGCGCCGGTCATGCTATATTTTTTTATTTGGTTTCGTATAAAGCTTGAATCAACGAACAAATCGGTATATAACATGCAGGGCCAGCAATGTTGGTATAGAAGTTATACGGCATTTTGTTAACATTACGGCCTATGGGAAATGATTTAGTGGACGCTGACCTAGAGGGAGCAGCGTGCTTTTCCCAAGTAAATGCAAAATATCAACATCGGCCTTGTGTTAGCGTCATGTTTTTATGTTTTTCGTTCCTTTTATATACTTTTCTACATTTTCAAGTCGAAAAGAATAAAATTAAACACATTTCATAGAAAAATTATGTATATGAGTGAATATATGGGTAAATCGGGATTTCCCGCCAAAAACGCAATGTCCGCGTTCTCATTATTTTTCCCATTCAACACATTCTTCAGACTCTATCAGGGCAAATATGCATTAAAACTTTTCTTTCAAGTATGAACATCTAGTTGAACATCAAAAACAAATTATTTCTCAAAAATTATTCGCCGGAGATACATAAAAGTATCCTCCGTGGTGTTACGGGCAAAACTTTGTATGATATTGCACCACAGAAAGACGTTAATAATTAAAATAGGATTATTTCATTTCTTCATTTTTTGCATAAAATGACTTTTTATTTCTTCATTTACGATTATAATCGCATTTAGATACATTATCAGTGAATTTCTCATAATTATTGCGAGTTCACACACACATAGGAAAATACGTCCTACGGAGGGGGGTAGGGGTCCTAAATTTCTCATAAATGCTATAAAAACCTTACAACTGTATCAAATTTGCGTAAAATGTCTTCTTCATTCAATAAATAATTTGAAATAAGTGAATTCATGAACATAAAACTGGACGCTTTCCTCTGAGAACGGAATAAAAGAGAAAAATTAGAAAATCAAAATGCGAATTTTGGCGCCTTTTTTCAAGCCTGGCATGCATGCATATATCTTGAATAACTCCCAAACCCTGAACAGCAGAAAGCTGAAACTTCGGATTTTTTTTATTCATATTAATACCTTTAATATACATTAAAATTGTTTTATTCAAAGGGTGTTTTATATATGACTATAGGTCAGAGTCCGCTAAAAGGCGTGTTTTGATTGGAGAAAAACCTGTAGGGTGAGGGGGCCTGTTATTTTAGATGTGACAGAAGATGTGATTGGTTATCAATTATGTTTTCTTTTGGTTTATTGTTTGAAAATAATATATATAAGTAAAAAATAATTGCAATTAAAATGTCGATGCCCTGATTTTTTCCCTAGCTCCCGATCCGCTAAAGGGGACGGGGGCGGGAAATTTTGAAAATTCACTGCAGGGTACCTTGTGACGCAAATAGCGCGAAAAAGCGCCGGTCATGCTATATTTTTTTATTTGGTTTCGTATAAAGCTTGAATCAACGAACAAATCGGTATATAACATGCAGGGCCAGCAATGTTGGTATAGAAGTTATACGGCATTTTGTTAACATTACGGCCTATGGGAAATGATTTAGTGGACGCTGACCTAGAGGGAGCAGCGTGCTTTTCCCAAGTAAATGCAAAATATCAACATCGGCCTTGTGTTAGCGTCATGTTTTTATGTTTTTCGTTCCTTTTATATACTTTTCTACATTTTCAAGTCGAAAAGAATAAAATTAAACACATTTCATAGAAAAATTATGTATATGAGTGAATATATGGGTAAATCGGGATTTCCCGCCAAAAACGCAATGTCCGCGTTCTCATTATTTTTCCCATTCAACACATTCTTCAGACTCTATCAGGGCAAATATGCATTAAAACTTTTCTTTCAAGTATGAACATCTAGTTGAACATCAAAAACAAATTATTTCTCAAAAATTATTCGCCGGAGATACATAAAAGTATCCTCCGTGGTGTTACGGGCAAAACTTTGTATGATATTGCACCACAGAAAGACGTTAATAATTAAAATAGGATTATTTCATTTCTTCATTTTTTGCATAAAATGACTTTTTATTTCTTCATTTACGATTATAATCGCATTTAGATACATTATCAGTGAATTTCTCATAATTATTGCGAGTTCACAAACACATAGGAAAATACGTCCTACGGAGGGGGGTAGGGGTCCTAAATTTCTCATAAATGCTATAAAAACCTTACAACTGTATCAAATTTGCGTAAAATGTCTTCTTCATTCAATAAATAATTTGAAATAAGTGAATTCATGAACATAAAACTGGACGCTTTCCTCTGAGAACGGAATAAAAGAGAAAAATTAGAAAATCAAAATGCGAATTTTGGCGCCTTTTTTCAAGCCTGGCATGCATGCATATATCTTGAATAACTCCCAAACCCTGAACAGCAGAAAGCTGAAACTTCGGATTTTTTTTATTCATATTAATACCTTTAATATACATTAAAATTGTTTTATTCAAAGGGTGTTTTATATATGACTATAGGTCAGAGTCCGCTAAAAGGCGTGTTTTGATTGGAGAAAAACCTGTAGGGTGAGGGGGCCTGTTATTTTAGATGTGACAGAAGATGTGATTGGTTATCAATTATGTTTTCTTTTGGTTTATTGTTTGAAAATAATATATATAAGTAAAAAATAATTGCAATTAAAATGTCGATGCCCTGATTTTTTCCCTAGCTCCCGATCCGCTAAAGGGGACGGGGGCGGGAAATTTTGAAAATTCACTGCAGGGTACCTTGTGACGCAAATAGCGCGAAAAAGCGCCGGTCATGCTATATTTTTTTATTTGGTTTCGTATAAAGCTTGAATCAACGAACAAATCGGTATATAACATGCAGGGCCAGCAATGTTGGTATAGAAGTTATACGGCATTTTGTTAACATTACGGCCTATGGGAAATGATTTAGTGGACGCTGACCTAGAGGGAGCAGCGTGCTTTTCCCAAGTAAATGCAAAATATCAACATCGGCCTTGTGTTAGCGTCATGTTTTTATGTTTTTCGTTCCTTTTATATACTTTTCTACATTTTCAAGTCGAAAAGAATAAAATTAAACACATTTCATAGAAAAATTATGTATATGAGTGAATATATGGGTAAATCGGGATTTCCCGCCAAAAACGCAATGTCCGCGTTCTCATTATTTTTCCCATTCAACACATTCTTCAGACTCTATCAGGGCAAATATGCATTAAAACTTTTCTTTCAAGTATGAACATCTAGTTGAACATCAAAAACAAATTATTTCTCAAAAATTATTCGCCGGAGATACATAAAAGTATCCTCCGTGGTGTTACGGGCAAAACTTTGTATGATATTGCACCACAGAAAGACGTTAATAATTAAAATAGGATTATTTCATTTCTTCATTTTTTGCATAAAATGACTTTTTATTTCTTCATTTACGATTATAATCGCATTTAGATACATTATCAGTGAATTTCTCATAATTATTGCGAGTTCACACACACATAGGAAAATACGTCCTACGGAGGGGGGTAGGGGTCCTAAATTTCTCATAAATGCTATAAAAACCTTACAACTGTATCAAATTTGCGTAAAATGTCTTCTTCATTCAATAAATAATTTGAAATAAGTGAATTCATGAACATAAAACTGGACGCTTTCCTCTGAGAACGGAATAAAAGAGAAAAATTAGAAAATCAAAATGCGAATTTTGGCGCCTTTTTTCAAGCCTGGCATGCATGCATATATCTTGAATAACTCCCAAACCCTGAACAGCAGAAAGCTGAAACTTCGGATTTTTTTTATTCATATTAATACCTTTAATATACATTAAAATTGTTTTATTCAAAGGGTGTTTTATATATGACTATAGGTCAGAGTCCGCTAAAAGGCGTGTTTTGATTGGAGAAAAACCTGTAGGGTGAGGGGGCCTGTTATTTTAGATGTGACAGAAGATGTGATTGGTTATCAATTATGTTTTCTTTTGGTTTATTGTTTGAAAATAATATATATAAGTAAAAAATAATTGCAATTAAAATGTCGATGCCCTGATTTTTTCCCTAGCTCCCGATCCGCTAAAGGGGACGGGGGCGGGAAATTTTGAAAATTCACTGCAGGGTACCTTGTGACGCAAATAGCGCGAAAAAGCGCCGGTCATGCTATATTTTTTTATTTGGTTTCGTATAAAGCTTGAATCAACGAACAAATCGGTATATAACATGCAGGGCCAGCAATGTTGGTATAGAAGTTATACGGCATTTTGTTAACATTACGGCCTATGGGAAATGATTTAGTGGACGCTGACCTAGAGGGAGCAGCGTGCTTTTCCCAAGTAAATGCAAAATATCAACATCGGCCTTGTGTTAGCGTCATGTTTTTATGTTTTTCGTTCCTTTTATATACTTTTCTACATTTTCAAGTCGAAAAGAATAAAATTAAACACATTTCATAGAAAAATTATGTATATGAGTGAATATATGGGTAAATCGGGATTTCCCGCCAAAAACGCAATGTCCGCGTTCTCATTATTTTTCCCATTCAACACATTCTTCAGACTCTATCAGGGCAAATATGCATTAAAACTTTTCTTTCAAGTATGAACATCTAGTTGAACATCAAAAACAAATTATTTCTCAAAAATTATTCGCCGGAGATACATAAAAGTATCCTCCGTGGTGTTACGGGCAAAACTTTGTATGATATTGCACCACAGAAAGACGTTAATAATTAAAATAGGATTATTTCATTTCTTCATTTTTTGCATAAAATGACTTTTTATTTCTTCATTTACGATTATAATCGCATTTAGATACATTATCAGTGAATTTCTCATAATTATTGCGAGTTCACACACACATAGGAAAATACGTCCTACGGAGGGGGGTAGGGGTCCTAAATTTCTCATAAATGCTATAAAAACCTTACAACTGTATCAAATTTGCGTAAAATGTCTTCTTCATTCAATAAATAATTTGAAATAAGTGAATTCATGAACATAAAACTGGACGCTTTCCTCTGAGAACGGAATAAAAGAGAAAAATTAGAAAATCAAAATGCGAATTTTGGCGCCTTTTTTCAAGCCTGGCATGCATGCATATATCTTGAATAACTCCCAAACCCTGAACAGCAGAAAGCTGAAACTTCGGATTTTTTTTATTCATATTAATACCTTTAATATACATTAAAATTGTTTTATTCAAAGGGTGTTTTATATATGACTATAGGTCAGAGTCCGCTAAAAGGCGTGTTTTGATTGGAGAAAAACCTGTAGGGTGAGGGGGCCTGTTATTTTAGATGTGACAGAAGATGTGATTGGTTATCAATTATGTTTTCTTTTGGTTTATTGTTTGAAAATAATATATATAAGTAAAAAATAATTGCAATTAAAATGTCGATGCCCTGATTTTTTCCCTAGCTCCCGATCCGCTAAAGGGGACGGGGGCGGGAAATTTTGAAAATTCACTGCAGGGTACCTTGTGACGCAAATAGCGCGAAAAAGCGCCGGTCATGCTATATTTTTTTATTTGGTTTCGTATAAAGCTTGAATCAACGAACAAATCGGTATATAACATGCAGGGCCAGCAATGTTGGTATAGAAGTTATACGGCATTTTGTTAACATTACGGCCTATGGGAAATGATTTAGTGGACGCTGACCTAGAGGGAGCAGCGTGCTTTTCCCAAGTAAATGCAAAATATCAACATCGGCCTTGTGTTAGCGTCATGTTTTTATGTTTTTCGTTCCTTTTATATACTTTTCTACATTTTCAAGTCGAAAAGAATAAAATTAAACACATTTCATAGAAAAATTATGTATATGAGTGAATATATGGGTAAATCGGGATTTCCCGCCAAAAACGCAATGTCCGCGTTCTCATTATTTTTCCCATTCAACACATTCTTCAGACTCTATCAGGGCAAATATGCATTAAAACTTTTCTTTCAAGTATGAACATCTAGTTGAACATCAAAAACAAATTATTTCTCAAAAATTATTCGCCGGAGATACATAAAAGTATCCTCCGTGGTGTTACGGGCAAAACTTTGTATGATATTGCACCACAGAAAGACGTTAATAATTAAAATAGGATTATTTCATTTCTTCATTTTTTGCATAAAATGACTTTTTATTTCTTCATTTACGATTATAATCGCATTTAGATACATTATCAGTGAATTTCTCATAATTATTGCGAGTTCACACACACATAGGAAAATACGTCCTACGGAGGGGGGTAGGGGTCCTAAATTTCTCATAAATGCTATAAAAACCTTACAACTGTATCAAATTTGCGTAAAATGTCTTCTTCATTCAATAAATAATTTGAAATAAGTGAATTCATGAACATAAAACTGGACGCTTTCCTCTGAGAACGGAATAAAAGAGAAAAATTAGAAAATCAAAATGCGAATTTTGGCGCCTTTTTTCAAGCCTGGCATGCATGCATATATCTTGAATAACTCCCAAACCCTGAACAGCAGAAAGCTGAAACTTCGGATTTTTTTTATTCATATTAATACCTTTAATATACATTAAAATTGTTTTATTCAAAGGGTGTTTTATATATGACTATAGGTCAGAGTCCGCTAAAAGGCGTGTTTTGATTGGAGAAAAACCTGTAGGGTGAGGGGGCCTGTTATTTTAGATGTGACAGAAGATGTGATTGGTTATCAATTATGTTTTCTTTTGGTTTATTGTTTGAAAATAATATATATAAGTAAAAAATAATTGCAATTAAAATGTCGATGCCCTGATTTTTTCCCTAGCTCCCGATCCGCTAAAGGGGACGGGGGCGGGAAATTTTGAAAATTCACTGCAGGGTACCTTGTGACGCAAATAGCGCGAAAAAGCGCCGGTCATGCTATATTTTTTTATTTGGTTTCGTATAAAGCTTGAATCAACGAACAAATCGGTATATAACATGCAGGGCCAGCAATGTTGGTATAGAAGTTATACGGCATTTTGTTAACATTACGGCCTATGGGAAATGATTTAGTGGACGCTGACCTAGAGGGAGCAGCGTGCTTTTCCCAAGTAAATGCAAAATATCAACATCGGCCTTGTGTTAGCGTCATGTTTTTATGTTTTTCGTTCCTTTTATATACTTTTCTACATTTTCAAGTCGAAAAGAATAAAATTAAACACATTTCATAGAAAAATTATGTATATGAGTGAATATATGGGTAAATCGGGATTTCCCGCCAAAAACGCAATGTCCGCGTTCTCATTATTTTTCCCATTCAACACATTCTTCAGACTCTATCAGGGCAAATATGCATTAAAACTTTTCTTTCAAGTATGAACATCTAGTTGAACATCAAAAACAAATTATTTCTCAAAAATTATTCGCCGGAGATACATAAAAGTATCCTCCGTGGTGTTACGGGCAAAACTTTGTATGATATTGCACCACAGAAAGACGTTAATAATTAAAATAGGATTATTTCATTTCTTCATTTTTTGCATAAAATGACTTTTTATTTCTTCATTTACGATTATAATCGCATTTAGATACATTATCAGTGAATTTCTCATAATTATTGCGAGTTCACACACACATAGGAAAATACGTCCTACGGAGGGGGGTAGGGGTCCTAAATTTCTCATAAATGCTATAAAAACCTTACAACTGTATCAAATTTGCGTAAAATGTCTTCTTCATTCAATAAATAATTTGAAATAAGTGAATTCATGAACATAAAACTGGACGCTTTCCTCTGAGAACGGAATAAAAGAGAAAAATTAGAAAATCAAAATGCGAATTTTGGCGCCTTTTTTCAAGCCTGGCATGCATGCATATATCTTGAATAACTCCCAAACCCTGAACAGCAGAAAGCTGAAACTTCGGATTTTTTTTATTCATATTAATACCTTTAATATACATTAAAATTGTTTTATTCAAAGGGTGTTTTATATATGACTATAGGTCAGAGTCCGCTAAAAGGCGTGTTTTGATTGGAGAAAAACCTGTAGGGTGAGGGGGCCTGTTATTTTAGATGTGACAGAAGATGTGATTGGTTATCAATTATGTTTTCTTTTGGTTTATTGTTTGAAAATAATATATATAAGTAAAAAATAATTGCAATTAAAATGTCGATGCCCTGATTTTTTCCCTAGCTCCCGATCCGCTAAAGGGGACGGGGGCGGGAAATTTTGAAAATTCACTGCAGGGTACCTTGTGACGCAAATAGCGCGAAAAAGCGCCGGTCATGCTATATTTTTTTATTTGGTTTCGTATAAAGCTTGAATCAACGAACAAATCGGTATATAACATGCAGGGCCAGCAATGTTGGTATAGAAGTTATACGGCATTTTGTTAACATTACGGCCTATGGGAAATGATTTAGTGGACGCTGACCTAGAGGGAGCAGCGTGCTTTTCCCAAGTAAATGCAAAATATCAACATCGGCCTTGTGTTAGCGTCATGTTTTTATGTTTTTCGTTCCTTTTATATACTTTTCTACATTTTCAAGTCGAAAAGAATAAAATTAAACACATTTCATAGAAAAATTATGTATATGAGTGAATATATGGGTAAATCGGGATTTCCCGCCAAAAACGCAATGTCCGCGTTCTCATTATTTTTCCCATTCAACACATTCTTCAGACTCTATCAGGGCAAATATGCATTAAAACTTTTCTTTCAAGTATGAACATCTAGTTGAACATCAAAAACAAATTATTTCTCAAAAATTATTCGCCGGAGATACATAAAAGTATCCTCCGTGGTGTTACGGGCAAAACTTTGTATGATATTGCACCACAGAAAGACGTTAATAATTAAAATAGGATTATTTCATTTCTTCATTTTTTGCATAAAATGACTTTTTATTTCTTCATTTACGATTATAATCGCATTTAGATACATTATCAGTGAATTTCTCATAATTATTGCGAGTTCACACACACATAGGAAAATACGTCCTACGGAGGGGGGTAGGGGTCCTAAATTTCTCATAAATGCTATAAAAACCTTACAACTGTATCAAATTTGCGTAAAATGTCTTCTTCATTCAATAAATAATTTGAAATAAGTGAATTCATGAACATAAAACTGGACGCTTTCCTCTGAGAACGGAATAAAAGAGAAAAATTAGAAAATCAAAATGCGAATTTTGGCGCCTTTTTTCAAGCCTGGCATGCATGCATATATCTTGAATAACTCCCAAACCCTGAACAGCAGAAAGCTGAAACTTCGGATTTTTTTTATTCATATTAATACCTTTAATATACATTAAAATTGTTTTATTCAAAGGGTGTTTTATATATGACTATAGGTCAGAGTCCGCTAAAAGGCGTGTTTTGATTGGAGAAAAACCTGTAGGGTGAGGGGGCCTGTTATTTTAGATGTGACAGAAGATGTGATTGGTTATCAATTATGTTTTCTTTTGGTTTATTGTTTGAAAATAATATATATAAGTAAAAAATAATTGCAATTAAAATGTCGATGCCCTGATTTTTTCCCTAGCTCCCGATCCGCTAAAGGGGACGGGGGCGGGAAATTTTGAAAATTCACTGCAGGGTACCTTGTGACGCAAATAGCGCGAAAAAGCGCCGGTCATGCTATATTTTTTTATTTGGTTTCGTATAAAGCTTGAATCAACGAACAAATCGGTATATAACATGCAGGGCCAGCAATGTTGGTATAGAAGTTATACGGCATTTTGTTAACATTACGGCCTATGGGAAATGATTTAGTGGACGCTGACCTAGAGGGAGCAGCGTGCTTTTCCCAAGTAAATGCAAAATATCAACATCGGCCTTGTGTTAGCGTCATGTTTTTATGTTTTTCGTTCCTTTTATATACTTTTCTACATTTTCAAGTCGAAAAGAATAAAATTAAACACATTTCATAGAAAAATTATGTATATGAGTGAATATATGGGTAAATCGGGATTTCCCGCCAAAAACGCAATGTCCGCGTTCTCATTATTTTTCCCATTCAACACATTCTTCAGACTCTATCAGGGCAAATATGCATTAAAACTTTTCTTTCAAGTATGAACATCTAGTTGAACATCAAAAACAAATTATTTCTCAAAAATTATTCGCCGGAGATACATAAAAGTATCCTCCGTGGTGTTACGGGCAAAACTTTGTATGATATTGCACCACAGAAAGACGTTAATAATTAAAATAGGATTATTTCATTTCTTCATTTTTTGCATAAAATGACTTTTTATTTCTTCATTTACGATTATAATCGCATTTAGATACATTATCAGTGAATTTCTCATAATTATTGCGAGTTCACACACACATAGGAAAATACGTCCTACGGAGGGGGGTAGGGGTCCTAAATTTCTCATAAATGCTATAAAAACCTTACAACTGTATCAAATTTGCGTAAAATGTCTTCTTCATTCAATAAATAATTTGAAATAAGTGAATTCATGAACATAAAACTGGACGCTTTCCTCTGAGAACGGAATAAAAGAGAAAAATTAGAAAATCAAAATGCGAATTTTGGCGCCTTTTTTCAAGCCTGGCATGCATGCATATATCTTGAATAACTCCCAAACCCTGAACAGCAGAAAGCTGAAACTTCGGATTTTTTTTATTCATATTAATACCTTTAATATACATTAAAATTGTTTTATTCAAAGGGTGTTTTATATATGACTATAGGTCAGAGTCCGCTAAAAGGCGTGTTTTGATTGGAGAAAAACCTGTAGGGTGAGGGGGCCTGTTATTTTAGATGTGACAGAAGATGTGATTGGTTATCAATTATGTTTTCTTTTGGTTTATTGTTTGAAAATAATATATATAAGTAAAAAATAATTGCAATTAAAATGTCGATGCCCTGATTTTTTCCCTAGCTCCCGATCCGCTAAAGGGGACGGGGGCGGGAAATTTTGAAAATTCACTGCAGGGTACCTTGTGACGCAAATAGCGCGAAAAAGCGCCGGTCATGCTATATTTTTTTATTTGGTTTCGTATAAAGCTTGAATCAACGAACAAATCGGTATATAACATGCAGGGCCAGCAATGTTGGTATAGAAGTTATACGGCATTTTGTTAACATTACGGCCTATGGGAAATGATTTAGTGGACGCTGACCTAGAGGGAGCAGCGTGCTTTTCCCAAGTAAATGCAAAATATCAACATCGGCCTTGTGTTAGCGTCATGTTTTTATGTTTTTCGTTCCTTTTATATACTTTTCTACATTTTCAAGTCGAAAAGAATAAAATTAAACACATTTCATAGAAAAATTATGTATATGAGTGAATATATGGGTAAATCGGGATTTCCCGCCAAAAACGCAATGTCCGCGTTCTCATTATTTTTCCCATTCAACACATTCTTCAGACTCTATCAGGGCAAATATGCATTAAAACTTTTCTTTCAAGTATGAACATCTAGTTGAACATCAAAAACAAATTATTTCTCAAAAATTATTCGCCGGAGATACATAAAAGTATCCTCCGTGGTGTTACGGGCAAAACTTTGTATGATATTGCACCACAGAAAGACGTTAATAATTAAAATAGGATTATTTCATTTCTTCATTTTTTGCATAAAATGACTTTTTATTTCTTCATTTACGATTATAATCGCATTTAGATACATTATCAGTGAATTTCTCATAATTATTGCGAGTTCACACACACATAGGAAAATACGTCCTACGGAGGGGGGTAGGGGTCCTAAATTTCTCATAAATGCTATAAAAACCTTACAACTGTATCAAATTTGCGTAAAATGTCTTCTTCATTCAATAAATAATTTGAAATAAGTGAATTCATGAACATAAAACTGGACGCTTTCCTCTGAGAACGGAATAAAAGAGAAAAATTAGAAAATCAAAATGCGAATTTTGGCGCCTTTTTTCAAGCCTGGCATGCATGCATATATCTTGAATAACTCCCAAACCCTGAACAGCAGAAAGCTGAAACTTCGGATTTTTTTTATTCATATTAATACCTTTAATATACATTAAAATTGTTTTATTCAAAGGGTGTTTTATATATGACTATAGGTCAGAGTCCGCTAAAAGGCGTGTTTTGATTGGAGAAAAACCTGTAGGGTGAGGGGGCCTGTTATTTTAGATGTGACAGAAGATGTGATTGGTTATCAATTATGTTTTCTTTTGGTTTATTGTTTGAAAATAATATATATAAGTAAAAAATAATTGCAATTAAAATGTCGATGCCCTGATTTTTTCCCTAGCTCCCGATCCGCTAAAGGGGACGGGGGCGGGAAATTTTGAAAATTCACTGCAGGGTACCTTGTGACGCAAATAGCGCGAAAAAGCGCCGGTCATGCTATATTTTTTTATTTGGTTTCGTATAAAGCTTGAATCAACGAACAAATCGGTATATAACATGCAGGGCCAGCAATGTTGGTATAGAAGTTATACGGCATTTTGTTAACATTACGGCCTATGGGAAATGATTTAGTGGACGCTGACCTAGAGGGAGCAGCGTGCTTTTCCCAAGTAAATGCAAAATATCAACATCGGCCTTGTGTTAGCGTCATGTTTTTATGTTTTTCGTTCCTTTTATATACTTTTCTACATTTTCAAGTCGAAAAGAATAAAATTAAACACATTTCATAGAAAAATTATGTATATGAGTGAATATATGGGTAAATCGGGATTTCCCGCCAAAAACGCAATGTCCGCGTTCTCATTATTTTTCCCATTCAACACATTCTTCAGACTCTATCAGGGCAAATATGCATTAAAACTTTTCTTTCAAGTATGAACATCTAGTTGAACATCAAAAACAAATTATTTCTCAAAAATTATTCGCCGGAGATACATAAAAGTATCCTCCGTGGTGTTACGGGCAAAACTTTGTATGATATTGCACCACAGAAAGACGTTAATAATTAAAATAGGATTATTTCATTTCTTCATTTTTTGCATAAAATGACTTTTTATTTCTTCATTTACGATTATAATCGCATTTAGATACATTATCAGTGAATTTCTCATAATTATTGCGAGTTCACACACACATAGGAAAATACGTCCTACGGAGGGGGGTAGGGGTCCTAAATTTCTCATAAATGCTATAAAAACCTTACAACTGTATCAAATTTGCGTAAAATGTCTTCTTCATTCAATAAATAATTTGAAATAAGTGAATTCATGAACATAAAACTGGACGCTTTCCTCTGAGAACGGAATAAAAGAGAAAAATTAGAAAATCAAAATGCGAATTTTGGCGCCTTTTTTCAAGCCTGGCATGCATGCATATATCTTGAATAACTCCCAAACCCTGAACAGCAGAAAGCTGAAACTTCGGATTTTTTTTATTCATATTAATACCTTTAATATACATTAAAATTGTTTTATTCAAAGGGTGTTTTATATATGACTATAGGTCAGAGTCCGCTAAAAGGCGTGTTTTGATTGGAGAAAAACCTGTAGGGTGAGGGGGCCTGTTATTTTAGATGTGACAGAAGATGTGATTGGTTATCAATTATGTTTTCTTTTGGTTTATTGTTTGAAAATAATATATATAAGTAAAAAATAATTGCAATTAAAATGTCGATGCCCTGATTTTTTCCCTAGCTCCCGATCCGCTAAAGGGGACGGGGGCGGGAAATTTTGAAAATTCACTGCAGGGTACCTTGTGACGCAAATAGCGCGAAAAAGCGCCGGTCATGCTATATTTTTTTATTTGGTTTCGTATAAAGCTTGAATCAACGAACAAATCGGTATATAACATGCAGGGCCAGCAATGTTGGTATAGAAGTTATACGGCATTTTGTTAACATTACGGCCTATGGGAAATGATTTAGTGGACGCTGACCTAGAGGGAGCAGCGTGCTTTTCCCAAGTAAATGCAAAATATCAACATCGGCCTTGTGTTAGCGTCATGTTTTTATGTTTTTCGTTCCTTTTATATACTTTTCTACATTTTCAAGTCGAAAAGAATAAAATTAAACACATTTCATAGAAAAATTATGTATATGAGTGAATATATGGGTAAATCGGGATTTCCCGCCAAAAACGCAATGTCCGCGTTCTCATTATTTTTCCCATTCAACACATTCTTCAGACTCTATCAGGGCAAATATGCATTAAAACTTTTCTTTCAAGTATGAACATCTAGTTGAACATCAAAAACAAATTATTTCTCAAAAATTATTCGCCGGAGATACATAAAAGTATCCTCCGTGGTGTTACGGGCAAAACTTTGTATGATATTGCACCACAGAAAGACGTTAATAATTAAAATAGGATTATTTCATTTCTTCATTTTTTGCATAAAATGACTTTTTATTTCTTCATTTACGATTATAATCGCATTTAGATACATTATCAGTGAATTTCTCATAATTATTGCGAGTTCACACACACATAGGAAAATACGTCCTACGGAGGGGGGTAGGGGTCCTAAATTTCTCATAAATGCTATAAAAACCTTACAACTGTATCAAATTTGCGTAAAATGTCTTCTTCATTCAATAAATAATTTGAAATAAGTGAATTCATGAACATAAAACTGGACGCTTTCCTCTGAGAACGGAATAAAAGAGAAAAATTAGAAAATCAAAATGCGAATTTTGGCGCCTTTTTTCAAGCCTGGCATGCATGCATATATCTTGAATAACTCCCAAACCCTGAACAGCAGAAAGCTGAAACTTCGGATTTTTTTTATTCATATTAATACCTTTAATATACATTAAAATTGTTTTATTCAAAGGGTGTTTTATATATGACTATAGGTCAGAGTCCGCTAAAAGGCGTGTTTTGATTGGAGAAAAACCTGTAGGGTGAGGGGGCCTGTTATTTTAGATGTGACAGAAGATGTGATTGGTTATCAATTATGTTTTCTTTTGGTTTATTGTTTGAAAATAATATATATAAGTAAAAAATAATTGCAATTAAAATGTCGATGCCCTGATTTTTTCCCTAGCTCCCGATCCGCTAAAGGGGACGGGGGCGGGAAATTTTGAAAATTCACTGCAGGGTACCTTGTGACGCAAATAGCGCGAAAAAGCGCCGGTCATGCTATATTTTTTTATTTGGTTTCGTATAAAGCTTGAATCAACGAACAAATCGGTATATAACATGCAGGGCCAGCAATGTTGGTATAGAAGTTATACGGCATTTTGTTAACATTACGGCCTATGGGAAATGATTTAGTGGACGCTGACCTAGAGGGAGCAGCGTGCTTTTCCCAAGTAAATGCAAAATATCAACATCGGCCTTGTGTTAGCGTCATGTTTTTATGTTTTTCGTTCCTTTTATATACTTTTCTACATTTTCAAGTCGAAAAGAATAAAATTAAACACATTTCATAGAAAAATTATGTATATGAGTGAATATATGGGTAAATCGGGATTTCCCGCCAAAAACGCAATGTCCGCGTTCTCATTATTTTTCCCATTCAACACATTCTTCAGACTCTATCAGGGCAAATATGCATTAAAACTTTTCTTTCAAGTATGAACATCTAGTTGAACATCAAAAACAAATTATTTCTCAAAAATTATTCGCCGGAGATACATAAAAGTATCCTCCGTGGTGTTACGGGCAAAACTTTGTATGATATTGCACCACAGAAAGACGTTAATAATTAAAATAGGATTATTTCATTTCTTCATTTTTTGCATAAAATGACTTTTTATTTCTTCATTTACGATTATAATCGCATTTAGATACATTATCAGTGAATTTCTCATAATTATTGCGAGTTCACACACACATAGGAAAATACGTCCTACGGAGGGGGGTAGGGGTCCTAAATTTCTCATAAATGCTATAAAAACCTTACAACTGTATCAAATTTGCGTAAAATGTCTTCTTCATTCAATAAATAATTTGAAATAAGTGAATTCATGAACATAAAACTGGACGCTTTCCTCTGAGAACGGAATAAAAGAGAAAAATTAGAAAATCAAAATGCGAATTTTGGCGCCTTTTTTCAAGCCTGGCATGCATGCATATATCTTGAATAACTCCCAAACCCTGAACAGCAGAAAGCTGAAACTTCGGATTTTTTTTATTCATATTAATACCTTTAATATACATTAAAATTGTTTTATTCAAAGGGTGTTTTATATATGACTATAGGTCAGAGTCCGCTAAAAGGCGTGTTTTGATTGGAGAAAAACCTGTAGGGTGAGGGGGCCTGTTATTTTAGATGTGACAGAAGATGTGATTGGTTATCAATTATGTTTTCTTTTGGTTTATTGTTTGAAAATAATATATATAAGTAAAAAATAATTGCAATTAAAATGTCGATGCCCTGATTTTTTCCCTAGCTCCCGATCCGCTAAAGGGGACGGGGGCGGGAAATTTTGAAAATTCACTGCAGGGTACCTTGTGACGCAAATAGCGCGAAAAAGCGCCGGTCATGCTATATTTTTTTATTTGGTTTCGTATAAAGCTTGAATCAACGAACAAATCGGTATATAACATGCAGGGCCAGCAATGTTGGTATAGAAGTTATACGGCATTTTGTTAACATTACGGCCTATGGGAAATGATTTAGTGGACGCTGACCTAGAGGGAGCAGCGTGCTTTTCCCAAGTAAATGCAAAATATCAACATCGGCCTTGTGTTAGCGTCATGTTTTTATGTTTTTCGTTCCTTTTATATACTTTTCTACATTTTCAAGTCGAAAAGAATAAAATTAAACACATTTCATAGAAAAATTATGTATATGAGTGAATATATGGGTAAATCGGGATTTCCCGCCAAAAACGCAATGTCCGCGTTCTCATTATTTTTCCCATTCAACACATTCTTCAGACTCTATCAGGGCAAATATGCATTAAAACTTTTCTTTCAAGTATGAACATCTAGTTGAACATCAAAAACAAATTATTTCTCAAAAATTATTCGCCGGAGATACATAAAAGTATCCTCCGTGGTGTTACGGGCAAAACTTTGTATGATATTGCACCACAGAAAGACGTTAATAATTAAAATAGGATTATTTCATTTCTTCATTTTTTGCATAAAATGACTTTTTATTTCTTCATTTACGATTATAATCGCATTTAGATACATTATCAGTGAATTTCTCATAATTATTGCGAGTTCACACACACATAGGAAAATACGTCCTACGGAGGGGGGTAGGGGTCCTAAATTTCTCATAAATGCTATAAAAACCTTACAACTGTATCAAATTTGCGTAAAATGTCTTCTTCATTCAATAAATAATTTGAAATAAGTGAATTCATGAACATAAAACTGGACGCTTTCCTCTGAGAACGGAATAAAAGAGAAAAATTAGAAAATCAAAATGCGAATTTTGGCGCCTTTTTTCAAGCCTGGCATGCATGCATATATCTTGAATAACTCCCAAACCCTGAACAGCAGAAAGCTGAAACTTCGGATTTTTTTTATTCATATTAATACCTTTAATATACATTAAAATTGTTTTATTCAAAGGGTGTTTTATATATGACTATAGGTCAGAGTCCGCTAAAAGGCGTGTTTTGATTGGAGAAAAACCTGTAGGGTGAGGGGGCCTGTTATTTTAGATGTGACAGAAGATGTGATTGGTTATCAATTATGTTTTCTTTTGGTTTATTGTTTGAAAATAATATATATAAGTAAAAAATAATTGCAATTAAAATGTCGATGCCCTGATTTTTTCCCTAGCTCCCGATCCGCTAAAGGGGACGGGGGCGGGAAATTTTGAAAATTCACTGCAGGGTACCTTGTGACGCAAATAGCGCGAAAAAGCGCCGGTCATGCTATATTTTTTTATTTGGTTTCGTATAAAGCTTGAATCAACGAACAAATCGGTATATAACATGCAGGGCCAGCAATGTTGGTATAGAAGTTATACGGCATTTTGTTAACATTACGGCCTATGGGAAATGATTTAGTGGACGCTGACCTAGAGGGAGCAGCGTGCTTTTCCCAAGTAAATGCAAAATATCAACATCGGCCTTGTGTTAGCGTCATGTTTTTATGTTTTTCGTTCCTTTTATATACTTTTCTACATTTTCAAGTCGAAAAGAATAAAATTAAACACATTTCATAGAAAAATTATGTATATGAGTGAATATATGGGTAAATCGGGATTTCCCGCCAAAAACGCAATGTCCGCGTTCTCATTATTTTTCCCATTCAACACATTCTTCAGACTCTATCAGGGCAAATATGCATTAAAACTTTTCTTTCAAGTATGAACATCTAGTTGAACATCAAAAACAAATTATTTCTCAAAAATTATTCGCCGGAGATACATAAAAGTATCCTCCGTGGTGTTACGGGCAAAACTTTGTATGATATTGCACCACAGAAAGACGTTAATAATTAAAATAGGATTATTTCATTTCTTCATTTTTTGCATAAAATGACTTTTTATTTCTTCATTTACGATTATAATCGCATTTAGATACATTATCAGTGAATTTCTCATAATTATTGCGAGTTCACACACACATAGGAAAATACGTCCTACGGAGGGGGGTAGGGGTCCTAAATTTCTCATAAATGCTATAAAAACCTTACAACTGTATCAAATTTGCGTAAAATGTCTTCTTCATTCAATAAATAATTTGAAATAAGTGAATTCATGAACATAAAACTGGACGCTTTCCTCTGAGAACGGAATAAAAGAGAAAAATTAGAAAATCAAAATGCGAATTTTGGCGCCTTTTTTCAAGCCTGGCATGCATGCATATATCTTGAATAACTCCCAAACCCTGAACAGCAGAAAGCTGAAACTTCGGATTTTTTTTATTCATATTAATACCTTTAATATACATTAAAATTGTTTTATTCAAAGGGTGTTTTATATATGACTATAGGTCAGAGTCCGCTAAAAGGCGTGTTTTGATTGGAGAAAAACCTGTAGGGTGAGGGGGCCTGTTATTTTAGATGTGACAGAAGATGTGATTGGTTATCAATTATGTTTTCTTTTGGTTTATTGTTTGAAAATAATATATATAAGTAAAAAATAATTGCAATTAAAATGTCGATGCCCTGATTTTTTCCCTAGCTCCCGATCCGCTAAAGGGGACGGGGGCGGGAAATTTTGAAAATTCACTGCAGGGTACCTTGTGACGCAAATAGCGCGAAAAAGCGCCGGTCATGCTATATTTTTTTATTTGGTTTCGTATAAAGCTTGAATCAACGAACAAATCGGTATATAACATGCAGGGCCAGCAATGTTGGTATAGAAGTTATACGGCATTTTGTTAACATTACGGCCTATGGGAAATGATTTAGTGGACGCTGACCTAGAGGGAGCAGCGTGCTTTTCCCAAGTAAATGCAAAATATCAACATCGGCCTTGTGTTAGCGTCATGTTTTTATGTTTTTCGTTCCTTTTATATACTTTTCTACATTTTCAAGTCGAAAAGAATAAAATTAAACACATTTCATAGAAAAATTATGTATATGAGTGAATATATGGGTAAATCGGGATTTCCCGCCAAAAACGCAATGTCCGCGTTCTCATTATTTTTCCCATTCAACACATTCTTCAGACTCTATCAGGGCAAATATGCATTAAAACTTTTCTTTCAAGTATGAACATCTAGTTGAACATCAAAAACAAATTATTTCTCAAAAATTATTCGCCGGAGATACATAAAAGTATCCTCCGTGGTGTTACGGGCAAAACTTTGTATGATATTGCACCACAGAAAGACGTTAATAATTAAAATAGGATTATTTCATTTCTTCATTTTTTGCATAAAATGACTTTTTATTTCTTCATTTACGATTATAATCGCATTTAGATACATTATCAGTGAATTTCTCATAATTATTGCGAGTTCACACACACATAGGAAAATACGTCCTACGGAGGGGGGTAGGGGTCCTAAATTTCTCATAAATGCTATAAAAACCTTACAACTGTATCAAATTTGCGTAAAATGTCTTCTTCATTCAATAAATAATTTGAAATAAGTGAATTCATGAACATAAAACTGGACGCTTTCCTCTGAGAACGGAATAAAAGAGAAAAATTAGAAAATCAAAATGCGAATTTTGGCGCCTTTTTTCAAGCCTGGCATGCATGCATATATCTTGAATAACTCCCAAACCCTGAACAGCAGAAAGCTGAAACTTCGGATTTTTTTTATTCATATTAATACCTTTAATATACATTAAAATTGTTTTATTCAAAGGGTGTTTTATATATGACTATAGGTCAGAGTCCGCTAAAAGGCGTGTTTTGATTGGAGAAAAACCTGTAGGGTGAGGGGGCCTGTTATTTTAGATGTGACAGAAGATGTGATTGGTTATCAATTATGTTTTCTTTTGGTTTATTGTTTGAAAATAATATATATAAGTAAAAAATAATTGCAATTAAAATGTCGATGCCCTGATTTTTTCCCTAGCTCCCGATCCGCTAAAGGGGACGGGGGCGGGAAATTTTGAAAATTCACTGCAGGGTACCTTGTGACGCAAATAGCGCGAAAAAGCGCCGGTCATGCTATATTTTTTTATTTGGTTTCGTATAAAGCTTGAATCAACGAACAAATCGGTATATAACATGCAGGGCCAGCAATGTTGGTATAGAAGTTATACGGCATTTTGTTAACATTACGGCCTATGGGAAATGATTTAGTGGACGCTGACCTAGAGGGAGCAGCGTGCTTTTCCCAAGTAAATGCAAAATATCAACATCGGCCTTGTGTTAGCGTCATGTTTTTATGTTTTTCGTTCCTTTTATATACTTTTCTACATTTTCAAGTCGAAAAGAATAAAATTAAACACATTTCATAGAAAAATTATGTATATGAGTGAATATATGGGTAAATCGGGATTTCCCGCCAAAAACGCAATGTCCGCGTTCTCATTATTTTTCCCATTCAACACATTCTTCAGACTCTATCAGGGCAAATATGCATTAAAACTTTTCTTTCAAGTATGAACATCTAGTTGAACATCAAAAACAAATTATTTCTCAAAAATTATTCGCCGGAGATACATAAAAGTATCCTCCGTGGTGTTACGGGCAAAACTTTGTATGATATTGCACCACAGAAAGACGTTAATAATTAAAATAGGATTATTTCATTTCTTCATTTTTTGCATAAAATGACTTTTTATTTCTTCATTTACGATTATAATCGCATTTAGATACATTATCAGTGAATTTCTCATAATTATTGCGAGTTCACACACACATAGGAAAATACGTCCTACGGAGGGGGGTAGGGGTCCTAAATTTCTCATAAATGCTATAAAAACCTTACAACTGTATCAAATTTGCGTAAAATGTCTTCTTCATTCAATAAATAATTTGAAATAAGTGAATTCATGAACATAAAACTGGACGCTTTCCTCTGAGAACGGAATAAAAGAGAAAAATTAGAAAATCAAAATGCGAATTTTGGCGCCTTTTTTCAAGCCTGGCATGCATGCATATATCTTGAATAACTCCCAAACCCTGAACAGCAGAAAGCTGAAACTTCGGATTTTTTTTATTCATATTAATACCTTTAATATACATTAAAATTGTTTTATTCAAAGGGTGTTTTATATATGACTATAGGTCAGAGTCCGCTAAAAGGCGTGTTTTGATTGGAGAAAAACCTGTAGGGTGAGGGGGCCTGTTATTTTAGATGTGACAGAAGATGTGATTGGTTATCAATTATGTTTTCTTTTGGTTTATTGTTTGAAAATAATATATATAAGTAAAAAATAATTGCAATTAAAATGTCGATGCCCTGATTTTTTCCCTAGCTCCCGATCCGCTAAAGGGGACGGGGGCGGGAAATTTTGAAAATTCACTGCAGGGTACCTTGTGACGCAAATAGCGCGAAAAAGCGCCGGTCATGCTATATTTTTTTATTTGGTTTCGTATAAAGCTTGAATCAACGAACAAATCGGTATATAACATGCAGGGCCAGCAATGTTGGTATAGAAGTTATACGGCATTTTGTTAACATTACGGCCTATGGGAAATGATTTAGTGGACGCTGACCTAGAGGGAGCAGCGTGCTTTTCCCAAGTAAATGCAAAATATCAACATCGGCCTTGTGTTAGCGTCATGTTTTTATGTTTTTCGTTCCTTTTATATACTTTTCTACATTTTCAAGTCGAAAAGAATAAAATTAAACACATTTCATAGAAAAATTATGTATATGAGTGAATATATGGGTAAATCGGGATTTCCCGCCAAAAACGCAATGTCCGCGTTCTCATTATTTTTCCCATTCAACACATTCTTCAGACTCTATCAGGGCAAATATGCATTAAAACTTTTCTTTCAAGTATGAACATCTAGTTGAACATCAAAAACAAATTATTTCTCAAAAATTATTCGCCGGAGATACATAAAAGTATCCTCCGTGGTGTTACGGGCAAAACTTTGTATGATATTGCACCACAGAAAGACGTTAATAATTAAAATAGGATTATTTCATTTCTTCATTTTTTGCATAAAATGACTTTTTATTTCTTCATTTACGATTATAATCGCATTTAGATACATTATCAGTGAATTTCTCATAATTATTGCGAGTTCACACACACATAGGAAAATACGTCCTACGGAGGGGGGTAGGGGTCCTAAATTTCTCATAAATGCTATAAAAACCTTACAACTGTATCAAATTTGCGTAAAATGTCTTCTTCATTCAATAAATAATTTGAAATAAGTGAATTCATGAACATAAAACTGGACGCTTTCCTCTGAGAACGGAATAAAAGAGAAAAATTAGAAAATCAAAATGCGAATTTTGGCGCCTTTTTTCAAGCCTGGCATGCATGCATATATCTTGAATAACTCCCAAACCCTGAACAGCAGAAAGCTGAAACTTCGGATTTTTTTTATTCATATTAATACCTTTAATATACATTAAAATTGTTTTATTCAAAGGGTGTTTTATATATGACTATAGGTCAGAGTCCGCTAAAAGGCGTGTTTTGATTGGAGAAAAACCTGTAGGGTGAGGGGGCCTGTTATTTTAGATGTGACAGAAGATGTGATTGGTTATCAATTATGTTTTCTTTTGGTTTATTGTTTGAAAATAATATATATAAGTAAAAAATAATTGCAATTAAAATGTCGATGCCCTGATTTTTTCCCTAGCTCCCGATCCGCTAAAGGGGACGGGGGCGGGAAATTTTGAAAATTCACTGCAGGGTACCTTGTGACGCAAATAGCGCGAAAAAGCGCCGGTCATGCTATATTTTTTTATTTGGTTTCGTATAAAGCTTGAATCAACGAACAAATCGGTATATAACATGCAGGGCCAGCAATGTTGGTATAGAAGTTATACGGCATTTTGTTAACATTACGGCCTATGGGAAATGATTTAGTGGACGCTGACCTAGAGGGAGCAGCGTGCTTTTCCCAAGTAAATGCAAAATATCAACATCGGCCTTGTGTTAGCGTCATGTTTTTATGTTTTTCGTTCCTTTTATATACTTTTCTACATTTTCAAGTCGAAAAGAATAAAATTAAACACATTTCATAGAAAAATTATGTATATGAGTGAATATATGGGTAAATCGGGATTTCCCGCCAAAAACGCAATGTCCGCGTTCTCATTATTTTTCCCATTCAACACATTCTTCAGACTCTATCAGGGCAAATATGCATTAAAACTTTTCTTTCAAGTATGAACATCTAGTTGAACATCAAAAACAAATTATTTCTCAAAAATTATTCGCCGGAGATACATAAAAGTATCCTCCGTGGTGTTACGGGCAAAACTTTGTATGATATTGCACCACAGAAAGACGTTAATAATTAAAATAGGATTATTTCATTTCTTCATTTTTTGCATAAAATGACTTTTTATTTCTTCATTTACGATTATAATCGCATTTAGATACATTATCAGTGAATTTCTCATAATTATTGCGAGTTCACACACACATAGGAAAATACGTCCTACGGAGGGGGGTAGGGGTCCTAAATTTCTCATAAATGCTATAAAAACCTTACAACTGTATCAAATTTGCGTAAAATGTCTTCTTCATTCAATAAATAATTTGAAATAAGTGAATTCATGAACATAAAACTGGACGCTTTCCTCTGAGAACGGAATAAAAGAGAAAAATTAGAAAATCAAAATGCGAATTTTGGCGCCTTTTTTCAAGCCTGGCATGCATGCATATATCTTGAATAACTCCCAAACCCTGAACAGCAGAAAGCTGAAACTTCGGATTTTTTTTATTCATATTAATACCTTTAATATACATTAAAATTGTTTTATTCAAAGGGTGTTTTATATATGACTATAGGTCAGAGTCCGCTAAAAGGCGTGTTTTGATTGGAGAAAAACCTGTAGGGTGAGGGGGCCTGTTATTTTAGATGTGACAGAAGATGTGATTGGTTATCAATTATGTTTTCTTTTGGTTTATTGTTTGAAAATAATATATATAAGTAAAAAATAATTGCAATTAAAATGTCGATGCCCTGATTTTTTCCCTAGCTCCCGATCCGCTAAAGGGGACGGGGGCGGGAAATTTTGAAAATTCACTGCAGGGTACCTTGTGACGCAAATAGCGCGAAAAAGCGCCGGTCATGCTATATTTTTTTATTTAGTTTCGTATAAAGCTTGAATCAACGAACAAATCGGTATATAACATGCAGGGCCAGCAATGTTGGTATAGAAGTTATACGGCATTTTGTTAACATTACGGCCTATGGGAAATGATTTAGTGGACGCTGACCTAGAATCAAACGCACCAGAGACTACATGTACGAAGAAAATAATGGAGCGCGAACGTAATTTTGGATTCCGGAATTGTAGCCTTCTGAATAACAGCAAAACTTCAATATTCATTGAAGATAACATACTGTGCGCATGAAATAAAAAAAAAAAAAAAAAAAAATAGCAACGCCAACGCTGCAACATGGTTCAAGTTTGTCGGGGATATTATTTCTTATATTTTTTGTTGTTGTTGTTGGTTAGTCTTTTTTTTTTTTTATTAAAACCTGCATACCTGTTATTGCGTTCACAAAATAATATATATACTACTGAGGTGTATACCAAGTTTCAATAGCTGCAAAGAATTAGAAAAAAAAATCTGGGAAACTGATTGAAATTTCTATCAAATGTTCAAAGGCCATAAATAAGCTACTAAAAAGGTCAACTGTTACAAAATTTAAACTGGATCTGTAATTATTCATTATGATGTCATTATTTTGTACAGTTTTATATCTTTGTTTGTCGAAATACAAGCTCTTCTGAGCTTATGTTTGTAGTTAAATATTCGACACAAAATAAAGATTCTGTATCTGTATCTCTGTATGAAGATTATGAAGGCATACTGTTACACCAAGTTTCAATGCAATAGCTGCCATTTCCTAACATTATCTTCGATTAATCTAAACATTGCTTTGTTATGTATTTTTGTATCTCTACCGAGATGTTACATAGCTACGGCCACCATCCTCGTCTTAAAGTTTTCTTACGAGTTACCTCCCGGAGTAACATGACTATTGGCAACGTAGCATATACTGCGAGGATAGGCCGTTTTTATAATATTGCTATTTCCAAGTGTCGCCTTAACCTTAAAGATATTATCTTTGCAAATATGATAGCTTTATATAAATGTAAAGCTGTACCATTAATGATCCTGTTTTTACTTTTTCTTGATTCCCATAACGAATATCCCAGTGAAAACAAGATATCGCACAAATCTACACTCCATCTATCACCAAAGCTTACATCCCCCTTATCAATTGTTCGTGTATTGCTTTTCTGCATAATTGCCTTATTACTATGTTTATATCAGTCCGGTGATATAGAAAAAAATCCTGGCCCTGTAAGTGTTTCCGAAACATCATCTGTATCCATGACCTCAAACGGCATATGTAATGATATCGATACACTGAGTAACGAAATATCATTAATTCATCTCAATGTTCAAAGTTTAATCCCAAAAATTGACCTAATTTCTGCTGAGCTGTCTTCCTTCGATATCTTAGCCTTTACTGAAACGTGGGTAAAGCCCAGTACATCCCCATCAGAATACGAAATACCTGGTTTTAACCAACCTTATTCCTATATTAGACAAGATAGAATAGGTGGTGGGGTATCTGTCTATGTTAAACCTAATATTGTAGCCAAAAGAAGGTGTGACCTTGAAGTTAAAAATGTCGAATGTGTTTGGTTAGAAATTTTCTTTAGCGGTAAAAAGATACTACTTGGCACATTTTATCGCCCCCCTAATACCGGAAGTGATTACTGGAATTTAATTAATCATTCTATAGACTTGGCATTAAACATAAAAAATGAAAACGTAGTAATTATTGGTGATTTTAACTGTAATCAACTGAATGATAACCATAACGAAATAAGGAAAATACTTGATACATTTACACTTTATCAAATACTAAATGAACCAACACATTATACAGAACACTCAAATTCTCTCATTGATCTTATAATGACTAATAATCCTAATATCATCAGTGCATCTGGTGTTAGTGATCCTTTTCTGCCAAATGAAATTCGCTATCATTGTCCGATATATGCAATGTTAAATATACCGAAAAGAAATAAAACTACTTTTTCTAGGAAAATTTGGATATTTAAAAATACAAATTTTGATGAATATCGCAGTAAATTATCTACAGTCGACTGGGATCCAATAATCTCTAATGACAACATCGACAACTCGGCCTCACTACTAACAGAAACTATCATTAAAACAGCATCTGAAACTATTCCTAACAAACAGGTAACGATCAGGAAAAATGATTTACCGTGGATAAACAATTCAATAAGAAAATTAATAAGAAAACGCAGACGTATTCACAAAAAAGCAAAAAGGTCGAACAATGCAGACGATTGGTCAAAATTTAGAACCTTTAGAAATAAATGTATTGCATTAATACGTAAATCACAAACGGAATATTTCGATAACATTGCTCAAAAATTAAAACATAGTTCAAATTCTAAAGACTGGTGGAAGTTAGCAAATCAATTAAATGGATTCAACATGACAAAATCTGAAATTCCACCAATTAAAAAGACAGACAACTGTTATGAAGACATAGACATAAATAAAACACAGCTCTTTAACGAATACTTTATAACACAGTCAACCGTTGATGATTCTGGAGTTGACCTACCCCCTCTGACCTATAACCAAACTTGCTCTATTGACAACATTGACATAACGGAGACAGACGTAAAAGACGTACTTGACAACCTTGACATTTCAAAAGCGACCGGCCCGGACGGAATAAACCCGCGACTTCTGAAAGAAGTTTCATCAGAGCTATGTGGTCCTCTTTCAAAATTCTTTAACAGGTCTTTAGAGATTGCAAAATATCCATCTATCTGGAAAGAAGCTAATGTTTCCCCTATTTACAAAAAAGATGATCCCTCCCTGGTTAAAAACTACAGACCGATATCCCTATTGAACATTCTTGGAAAGGTTATGGAAAGATGTATCTTTAAACACATTTACAATTACATTGTTTCGAATAATCTCCTTACACCACTACAATCTGGCTTTCGACAAAAAGACTCGACAATATTTCAATTATTAGATATTACAAATCAATTTGGTAAAGCTTTAGATGACGGAAAGGAAATCAGAGTAATTTTTTGTGACATAAGTAAAGCATTCGACCGCGTTTGGCATCTTGGACTTATACATAAACTCTCTACATTCGGAATTTCTGGCTCTCTTCTTTCTTGGTTTTCAGACTATCTTCACTTTCGACGGCAACGAGTGGTCATAAATGGCACTTCATCTGACTGGTTAGAAATCACTGCTGGCGTCCCCCAGGGATCTATTCTTGGCCCCCTCCTTTTCCTCATATACATTAACGACATAGTGACGGACATACGATCAAACATTAGACTGTTCGCTGATGACACCAGTTTATATATTATAATTGAAAACCCTGTAGCTGCATCCGAAACTCTTAATTTTGATCTTGATACAATACATAAATGGTCATCAAATTGGCTTGTTGACTTTAATCCTCAAAAAACTGTAAGTATGTTAATAAGCAAAAAGCAGACAAGTCCCAACCACCCCCCTCTTTTCATGAATGACACACAGATAACTGACACTGATAAACATAAACACTTAGGTCTCGTTATAAATTCTTCTCTAAATTGGGACGATCATATCGAAATGATCATTTCGAAAGCCTCCAAACGCCTTAGCATTTTACGCTCTTTAAAATTTAAATTAGATCGATTTTCTCTTCAAAAATTATATTTTTCCTTCATTAGACCAATATTCGAATACGCGGACATAATTTGGGACGGTACTACTTTACAATTAAAACAAAGATTAGAACAGATACATATTGAGGCAGCAAGAATCGTGACAGGTGCGACAAAACTGACAAACATTGGAAGACTGCTTGATGACACAGGATGGGACACGTTATCTAAGCGACGAGAAAAACATAAAATAATTACTTTCCATAAAATATTTCACAAAGAATCGCCTTCTTACCTGCATTCTATGATTCCATTAATGGGTAATCAGGTACATTCCTACAATACACGTGGACAAAATGACTTAAACAATATAAGATGTAGAACTCAACAGTATAATATTTCCTTCCTACCATCAGTAATTCAGTTGTGGAACAAACTTCCTGAAGAAATTCGTATGAATCCTAATCCTCTTGTTTTAAAATCTTTCCTTAATAAAGACATGACAAAAACTCCAGTTTATTTCAATTGCGGATCCAGGAAAAATCAAGTTTTACACACCCGTTTGCGCCTTGAATGCAGTTCACTGAATGCTCATTTATTCCATAGAAACCTAAGCGAAACACAATTTTGTTCATGCGGATTAGTCGAGACAACCAAACATTTCTTACTCCAATGTAAAAAGTACAAAGATTTAAGAGAATCAACTATCAGAACTATACGCTATCCCTTAACACTCAATCTACTTCTGTTTGGAGACCGTGCCTTAAGCGACACAGAAAATGAAAAAATATTTATTCTTGTTCATAAATACATAGAAAAAAGCAGCAGATTTTCGTAATATATTAACTCACAGGAAGATATCTCTCTCTCTCTCTCTCTCTCTCTCTCTCATCTCACAATTTTCTGCATTGGGTTGATAACAGAAATATCAGTATAATTCCTCATCTATCCATGTATTTAAATTTTCACTACATATATATTTTTACGTCTAGTGTACCAATTACATCAATTTACATTCAGTTTAAATGCTTCAACCAACGATTTACTTCCTTGACATTTTCATAGATACATGTACTTATTTTTCCATTTTTGTGTATTATATGTTTATTTGCCTTTTTGATTTCTTTTTTTTTTCCATTTTCACTCAATTTTGTTGAAACATTTCACTACTTTAGGTATTTCACATAATATTGCCGTAATGTCCTCTGCACAGAAATTAGGAAAGGGATTAATATAAGTATATTTTTTACTTGTTTCCCAATCCATTGTATTTTGTCTGTAATAACTTATGTATGCATAATAATGAAATAAATACCAGTTTAAACTAATAGCTGCGAAAAAAAGTCCTGAAGAATGTGAAATTGTTAGAAAATATTTATGTGCTAAAATACGTCAATATTTCCGAAACTCAAATCGAAACTTACGCTTATTGATATAAAGTCCTATTCCAAGTTTCAATCCAATACTTTGAAAGGCTTTTAAAGAAAAAAAAAAGTCCGGAAAATATATGACCTCGGACGGATGGACAGACGGACAGCGCTATAACATAATACGTCACGTCTTATGGCGGGCGTATAAAAATAAGAAAAAAAAAAGACAAAGTCCTAGAAGTATTTTCAAATGAAAATAAACTTTTAGTATCAATCAAGGACTTATCTCTTTATAAGGTCTTGGTATCAATGAATGGTTTGTAAAAAGTTGCAAAATTCAAAATCTTAAATTGTATGTAAAAAAATCTTGATATGTATAATATAAATGTTGTTATGTGTGTTCAATAAATCTTGGTATGTATTTACAAAATCTTGATATGTATTTTTAAAAATCTTGATATGTATTTCATAAATCTTGTTATGTGTGTTCAATAAATCTCGATATGTACAGATGTATACATATCTATGCAGGGGGATTAGGGTCACAATGCTATTTGACTTGCTTACATGCTTCATGCTATGTTGCTTCATTCAATGTTTGATAATTCCATGTTCAATTGTCTTGCTTTCATTTCAAATCCCCCTAATCCCCTCCATACATATCATCTTTAAGATCTTGATATTTGTGGGAGGACTATAATTATTGAACATGCAACAACATTTTAACGCACATCAATGCCTCGTTCACACGGTTGCGCAATAAATTTATTTCGCAATAACTTTATTGCGCAACAAATTTGTTTCGCAATAAGCTTTTTTGCGTTCACACGAGACCGAAACTATTGCGCAATAAAATGCCAATGAACATGCAAAAGAATCATGAAGAAAAGTGTACAACGAATACCTTAAGGAAAAATTGTTCAAATAATTTCCGTAAGGTTAAATTTAAGACTAATTTGCGAGGTAGTTCATTCATTTATATGTCATTTCAGTCTAGAGCATGACGTCATTCAATTGTGACGTCATTCTCTACAAGGGGCCCAGACTTTTAAAAGAAAAACGTTCTAATTTATACGAAAAATCGGAATCTCTCAAAAGAATTGTAAAAATAAACACGTCGAGTAATTATATTCGTAAGTATAACAATCTCTTTCCCTTATCATGTTGATGCGCATGCGTCAGATTTATTGCGCAACAGTTTCGCTTAGCGTTTACACGGCAGAATTTGTTGCGCAATAAAGTTATTGCGAAACAAATCGAAAATTTATTGCGCAATAAATTTAGTCGTGTGAACGCAAAACAAATTTATTGCGCAACAAATTTACGTTTATTGCGCAATAAACTCTCCGTGTAAACGAGGCATAAGATTTATTAAATACATAACAAGATTTTTTTTAATTCATAATAAGTCATTTCAAAAAATACTATAACACACGAAGATTTTGAGTTTTGCACTCCATATCAATGTACATCTTAATTCCTATCAGTGAATGAAAGTCATACACAGAACCTGAAATCATAATCAATGGCTTACAATGTACAAGCTGGTCAAACATCGTGTAGTATATGCATATTTTGCACGGTAAATTGAACTCTTTCTGAATACGATAATTGTAGTTTGACATTCAGTCTCACTACATATGACGATCAGAAAGATGGAATGAATGAATTCATCATCAAAGAGAAATAACGATACACGTATATGAATCAAAACATATTTACTATAAAACATAACCTTGAACAGAATTCCCCTTTCGCATGCACTAAACGGTCTTTTTTAATTCTCTAAGTTGCGTCCTCGTGCTGGTAGGTTTTAAGCCAATACTCATAAAACAAAACAAAACTAAAATGATAAAATCTTTTGCAAATTAAATGTGTTTTCTACAAAAATTAAAGAGAAATTGTTTCTTCTTTATATTTCATGTGAAAATGTAAAAGTACTTCAATGATTCAAGGCGTTGCATTATCTATCATTCTCTTGCTGACTTAAAATGAAACAAGTTTAAGTTAGATTTCACATGGTACGTCACATATTATAAATGAAATCGCAACTTTCTTTTACATGCTTAATTGTTTTTCTCCCCGACTGGCTGGAAGCTTTTTCAATTTCAAAAGGACGCTAATACAGAATAAAGATAAAAAAGGCCTCATTTATATGGAAACATGACGAAAGAAGACAATCTGATGGTCTTGTTTATATTCTTAAATTGTAAGTGGAGGTTTTTGATGCAAACCATTGCGTAATTTCATATAATGATACGTCCAAAAAGAACAAAACAGCACGTCCTAATACAATGTAACAGCAGAAATATAACCGAGTGAAACTTGAAACATTGATATACACCCAGACAAAAGTGAAATTGTTTTTTATGCAAAATGCTGGTTTGGTTAAAAATATTTGAAAGTTATGTATCGTGATATAGATCTGACCTTTGACGAAGACAATATTACTTTATTTAACATAATTGTATTATGCAACTTATCTTAAATCGGGATCGAAATGGGGACGCAATTCAAGTTAGACATTAAGTTCATGGAGTCGATTTATCTCGTAGAATTCGCTGTTCAGAATGGTTGCAATGAATCAAATTGTTAATGTGATGAAATTAAAAACTGAATATGTATTAAACATGCTGAGCTAATGTGAATTATCTCTTAAGAATTGGGAGTAAATATCTTTGAAAAATATATCGTGTCAAAATGTCTTCAACGAGAAAACCGTATTAGATTTTTGACTCTTGAGCCTAATCATTGTGGTTTATCTTTTTTTTCAAGTACCTGTAACCTTTATTTTTCAATACTTCTCTTCAAACTTTATTCTACATTATTTCCCCTCAAAAATACCTTCTTTTCTCTTGTGGCTCAATCCAAGCCAAATGCTTCTATTTCGATATCATTTTAGTGTTATTTGTTAACGAAAGGTGTAAAGTCATCGGTATTTGATATATTTTACGAAAACTTCTCGGTGCTATCATTTAAAGTATAAGGACTCCGAAATATTGGAGTGTTGCTTAACTTTTGTCTGAATGTGTATATAAATAAACTGTCTACCACATGAACAAAGACAAATTTCCAAAAAGGGGTGATGCTTGATCCAGGTGCCCTGTTAGAGTTAGCATCTCCTACTCACATGTAGCACTCATAACTTTAATTTTGCAGAGATTGTCTTATCTGGTAAGTTCAAATATGAAACTATGAAACCAAGTCAATTCATTTCACACTATATGATAATTTAAATCCTATTTACATTGGTCTTCCTCCTTTGATGTGTGTTTAATTGTTGGTCCTATTTATGTGAGTGCTCTTGTTTGTCTATAATTGTTTCCGGTTGTTTGTTCCTTTGATTATCCGTTGTTTGTTTCAGTTTTATGGTTGTGTTCCGCTAAGCTGTGGCCACTGTTACATAGTTCAATAGGAAACATCTTCCTTCGTCTCTTGAACAATGGCAGTATAACCCAGATATAGCTCTTTCTAAGAAGCTGATCAGAAAGAATTCTTGTCATTAGAACATATTCTGTATACATGGAACCTTGCTTGACCTTTGTTCTTTGTTATTGAGATTCACAACACTGAGTCGTGAACTCTATTTTTGGTAGTAAAATACTTCTTGGTTTATTCACATCGATTGCTTGGGTATCAATTGTATTATTGGTCAGAAAGATCTTGACGTTGTCGGATACAAAGAACATCTTCAGGACATCTTGATTTTCTTTGGTGCCAATTTGCGAAACTTGTCGACACCTCAATTCCAAATATAGATAGTATAAGAGGCGCCAACTACATGCTTGAAATAATGCATTATTGGAAGTCATGGGATACTACCGTGTATCCGATTAGTGGGGCGGGGTGTGGGCGTAATCTGGACAATAGCAGATGGCCGTCCAAAGTTGGTACATTGAATCCCTACGAGGACCATAAATTGATACGACCTAAATACTTGAGCGCAAGTTGCTTCGCCATTTCTGTTTTACGTTGACTTTTTGATTGGTTACGTGTTGTCTGTTAATTAATTGTTGCAATGTGTCTGGTTGAAGATCTTTTTGTACTTATCTTATCCATTTCATTTTTCTCTCTATTGTTTAGCACCTAAAATTTTGTTAGCTTCAAGGGTAAATTTGGAGAAATTGCCCAATTTAAAACAAGGTCATAAAGCGATACAGGCTTGTGATATACTTCAAAGTGAACACCGGAACTGAAATCGGACGCATGCGTAGGAGATTGGATTTCATCTAATATTGACCTAGATATTTTTATCAATCTTGAACGATTTTTTTCTCAGCACATACTCGTTCAAATTGAAGTACCAAAATATTCATTATCGGCAATAAAATGTATATGACTTCATGGGCAATTTATAACCCAATAAAACGACTTAGATCGCTCAATATAAATGATAAAAAGGGACATAAAAAGTGCACAGTAATTGAGATTTCAACATTAGGACATTTATCTCAAACGTTAAAAAGATTTTACCATCCAGGTATATGCATTACTAGTGCAGATTTTCTTTCCAATATACAAGATAAAGATGATTATAATGTTTATTCAGTCATTGATATCATTTCTCAGGAAGTTTTTTTTTTCTCCACTTCTGAGATGTAGAATTTTTAAAATGATCAAACTACGAAAACCAGTGGCGAATCTAAGGGTGGGGGGAGGGGCTAAAGTCCAGCTTCAAAGAAAAATGTTTAAAGAAAATCTGGCAAGCAAAAAAAAAAAAAGACCAAACAAACAAACAAACAAACAAACAAACAAAAACAAAAACAAAACAAAAACAAAAGCGAAGGCAAAATTACAAATCGAATATTACAGGTTTTTGATACAATCTCAAATTGAAACCACTAACATTTTTCATATTTGTCACGATTTTCTCCTCTGATAAGGAAGATCGGATATGTCGTTTCCTCTAAAATTAAAGGATGAATACAATGAAATATTTGTTACAGAATTATACACCTATATATATCCTCTCTGAATGTCAGTCGGACTCCTCGGGTGATTACATACATGAGCTCGCTACAGCCGGCAGAACACGGACTGTATTACGCATGCCCTCTTTTTATATCCATTTACATATTCATCTGTGTATCTGGGGCCTCTGCGTTTTGCGGTCTTGTTTGTGTGATGTCATCTTACAGTGAGGAGGTTGTTTTACACCACAATTGTACGTTCTTCGAGACCTCTGGGTAATTGGAGAAGTGAGAGGGTTGTGCGCACGTAATCCAGGATAACCACACCATTTGCTACTTGCGTTACAGATGGCCGTCCAAAGTCGGCACCGGTTACCCACTGGTCTCGTCGGTTTATGTGTAGTCTTTTGTGTTTGATGTTTACATGTTGTGTGTCTCTTTTCCGTCTCATGCTGTACTCGTCTTTTGTGTTTTTGCATCGGGTGTTTTGATGTTTTACTGTTGATGCTGCAACGGGGTCTTGTTGGAGATCTCCTCCCTTCTTTCTATATACACCAAAGGTAAGACTGTCATTACTTATATTTACATCAATTTTATTCTAATTATCGGTCATCTTATTTGCATTCACATCGCACAGTTTCATTTCAACACTGAAAAGATGTACGATCCCAATTCAATTTGAATTGCACTATGTCACGATCGATATAAAATAGTCCAAACATTGTTTAAAAGTGACACTCTGCGGTAAAATAGTCATAAAGTGACGCCAGTTTGGTCCTCTCAGACGTGTTTGTTTACAACGGCAAGCGATATCAACGACTTCTCACAATTTGGTACAACAGGTCCTGTTCAACTTAGGTACCATTGATGGCGATTTGCTATCCGAAACACGGGTCTGATGCATTAAAATTGGTTTGAAATGTTGTTCAAGAAAGTAACGTGCTGGAGCATTTCATTTTTCTGACAGAAATATAAATTTAATTGAATAAATTTTAGAATTAAAGATGTAAACACGGAAGACTGCCCCGATCTGAAAATAACATTACAGCCAAACATCTAAGATTTTTCGCAGGTATTATTTAATTACCGTGAACAAAGTGCGGCTGTTTGTATCAATCATTAGGTCTCTTACAATATAACATATGAAGGGCTTATTAACCGTCCGTATATAATTAAAAATAAAACAATTTACCTGTATTATTAAGTAGTTCGACTTAGGTCTCCAACAAGAACAGCAGCATCCACAGCACAATACCAAAACACCCCATGCAGACACGCACAACAAGAGACGCAAAAGGGACAAGGGACATAAAAACACAACAAAGAGACATCAAACACCAAAGACTATACATAAACCAATAAAAGAAATGGACAACCGGTGCTGACATAGCAATCTGCTACGCCGGTAGCAAATGGCTTGGTTATCCGGATTACGTCCGCACAACCCTCCCACTTTCCTGGTCACCCAGAGGTCTCGAAGAACGCATAATAGTGGTGTAAAATAACCTCATCCCTGTAAAATGAACATACAATCAAGACAGCATAACGCGCAGAGGCTCGAGCAACACACAGATGGATATGTAAATGGATATTCTTATTTTGTTTATTATGTCACCATAAAATGTAGATTGTGAAATACCCATAGGAATATACTCTGTTGGGTCCGAATTCCAAAAGAAGCTGTTCCAGAAATAGGAACATCACCGTCAAGCCAAGGGAAATTTACTATGTTGAATCCAAATTAATTTCTCCTGTTATACACACTCGTATGAATTTCTACATTTACAATTTTGATATTTAGGTTCAAAATGGAGTTTGTTGTGTTTGTAATGTTTGCCTTGTTCAGTGCCAATTCTTGCAGATAAATTATATTCTTATATTTTTCAAAATCAGGAATGGCGATAGTGAGGATATCATCAAGGTTCCTAGAAGTATCATTGAAACATTTCAAATCATCATGTTTTCTTTGCTTTTCTTTTCTTGGCACATGTAGCCAAGTTAGATCAACTTCGGTTGATCGTCTGTCTCTTCAACGCATTTGAAATTTTCTGTTATAAAATTTCTTGAAATTTCTAAAACATGGGTCCTGTAGCATCATATCCCACTAATTCTGCTACGTCTTTCGATACATTTTTGGACTGAATAATTTTCACACTTTTTGGCCATATTACATTGTTTAGACTGAGGATCACTGACGAGGATTAAGTACCCGAAACGTACATGACTGGTCCATGCTGCAAATTTATATGGTTTTAAATGATGCTATCTAATTTGAAGACGTTTAACATTTTGAAGATTTTGGATAAATTCTTTTTCATAAGTGTATAAGAATAAATCTACAACACGAGGCGCACAGTTAGTACACTTAGGGTATCAAGTATCTTTAAGGTAAATGATTGATGTAACCTGAAAATTATCAAATATAACCAAAAGTTCCATTCATTGAAATAATATACATGTATGTATAGATCCAAACGGAAGAGAACTGGGATTTATAAATGTAGAAATTCGGATAAACCGAGTTTGAGTAAATGAAAACAACATGAAACTCTTTTTACGCATCATGAAATTAATAAATTATAGAAATAAGTTTTACATGAAGATTTGGTCATTTGATTTTTCCTTTCTATGTTCCGTAACTGGTTGCATTTTTTTAAACAGCGTTGGAGCTTTTTTTTTCAACATCTTTTATCTTAACATCCACGAGAGTTAAAACTCTCAATGTTTGTTAGATATAACACGTCTTCAAATTCATAGCATCATTTAAGAACAGATAAATTTGCAGCATGGACCAGACATGCACGTTTCAGGTACTGTTAACTCTTATCCTCAATCCAAGCAATGTTGTTTTGCCAAAGACTGAAAGTTATGTTCAAAAATTACCGAAAGACGTAGCAGGATTGGTAGGATATGATGCTACAGGACCCACTTTTCAGAAATTTGGAGAAAATTTTGTGAACAGAAATTTTCGAATGCGTTTGAAGAAACGATCAACCGAAGTTGATCGGACTTGACTACATATGCACTCGGGAATTCCCGGTCCACCAGCAGTGACACTCACCAAGTCATGAAGAAATATCATTCGTCTTCAAATACATGGCATAATACATACACAGGTAAATTTGCAGGAGGACCAGACACGCACGTTTCGGGTACTTATCCTCAATCCAAACAATGAGATATGACCAAAGACTGTGAAACATAGATAACATTCATGGTATGTTAAGGCAAAGTATTATTTTGTTTTGAAAAATTGTTCTTACTACACATTCCTACGAAATGATAAAAACAAGTTATAAAAACATTTCACGTATTGAATTTTTGAAATATATGATAAAGATTCGTAATTGATTCCATTTCTCAAAAAGATATGAATTTTACAAATAGACCTAGTAAAAGGAAATACATATACACTTATATTGACTATTCCCTGTAAGAAAAGATAGAACACTTGAAACAAATTTTCAAATTGGATTTTTTTTATTTGTCAGGAACATGCCGATTTGGCTGAATACTGTATTTGAATGAATCAGACAAAGATAATTATACTATGAAATTATCAATTTTCACAGTAGAGAGAAAATGTAAAATGCATAATTTCATGTTCAATACTGTGGAAAAATGTAACATGGAAATTGGACTTATTGAGCAATTCATTATCAAATTAACATACAAATTATCTATGAAATTTTGATATAAAAGATGAAAGAAGTCTCATTTGTTACAAAAATCTGCCAGAATCTTATGAAAATTCCAATTTTCAGGTAAGAGTCTCGCTATTTAAATCACAGATCTATGTTTAGATAAGAAAATGATGCAATAATGGCTGTGTAAGGAAAATGAAAATACCTTTAAACAAGACTACAACAGAACACACACACACACACACGATTGTAATGATACGGAATGTTCTAACTCGCTACCTTCTCGAAGAAAATTTCTAACCAATTTTATTGCACCAGACACGAGTTTCGGATAGTAAATCCTCATCAGTGGTACTTATTAGATGCCAAAGTGGTTTTCTAAAACAACCCAATGTATTTCATTAGCGCCCTTTAGTTTCAGTTTTTGAATTTAAATTTGAGCATTTACTTTGCAAAAAATGCGCAGCTCCAAATATCCAGTAGGGTCGATTCAGTAGTATAATTAAATAAAGGGTATGACCAAAATAGCATTGGGGGGCGGTGCTTGGATATAACACAAAGGAGGGGATATCCAGAAGGCTGTAGCACCCACAGCAAAACTCCATAACACCCAGTGCAAATAAACAGAGCAGACACTTGCAGAAAGATAAGCAAAATGGACAAGGAACACCAACACACAACATATAAACATCAAACACAAAAGACTACTCATAAACCAACGAGACCCATAAGTAACCGGTGCCGACTTTGGACGGCCATCTGCCACGCAAATAGCGGACAGTGTACTTATCTGGATTACGTGCGCACAACCCTCCCACTTTTTCGATCATCCAAATGCCTCGAAGAACGCACAATTGTGGTGTAAATTAACCTCCTCACTGTAACTGATGAGCGTACAAACAGACAACATGACTCAGGCCCAAAAACACATAGATAGATTTGTAAGTGGATATAAAAACAGGAGGCATATGAAATACAGTCCGTGCGCTCTGCCTGCTGTAGCGAGCTCATGCATGTGATCACCCGAGGAGTCCGACTGAAATTCAGAGAGGACAGATGGTCGGGTCCCTGGACCATATCCACGATTAAAAGGCGTTTGATGATTCTAACACAATTTCGATGGTAATTCTGTCTACCTTTGATCCTTCTTATTTTGTTAATCATGTCACCATAAAATGCAAGTTGTGAATTACCTAATGTAATATACTCTGTTGCTTGTATGGGTCCGAATTTCAATAGAAGTCCATAATTTTTGTAAAATTTCCAGATAGTTTTTACTAATTTGTGAAATCGAAAACCTTGACTTAAAAGTTTCTTTGTAATTTGTAAATTTCTACTACGAAGATCTAAAACATCCGCACATGCTCTAGCATACCGGATGAGCTGTGAAATGTAGATACCGTATGACGGTAATCTTGGAACTTCACCGTCAAGCCAGTGAAAATTTACTATGTTGAATCCAAAATCATCTCGTTTGTCATACACACTTGTATGAACCTCTCCGTTAACAATTTTGATATTGGGTCCAAATGATAAATCTCTTTTCATTTCGATAATAAGTTTGATATGATAAAATGTTAACCTTTTACTATGATGTCATGTTTTCGATGATATGTTTAAAATGATAAAACTGTTAACCTTCATTAATTTCGATGACATGTTTGACATGATAAAAAATATACACCACGCAAAATTACTATACCAACAAACAGTCACAAATATACAGGACAGAACACTCTCACCAAGAAGACCCCCCCCCCCCAAAAAGCATTAAAACACCAAAGAACATACATAGGGGGAGACAAATGGACACATCGAGACGACTTCAATGTAAATTCAGTTCACTTAAGTTTTTTTTTTTATTTTTATGAATATGTAAATTAGAATTTGATGAAAAAAAAAATAAAAAGAAACCCCATCCAGTACGTTGTTATCTCTGCTGTTGGATTATGCGTCCCCAAGGAAATCATTCGTCTAGTTTCACTGTAGCTTGTGTATATAGGGATATGGTCATTATCCATATTTGTCATTCCGCATACTTTTATAAATTTTCTTATAATTAATTTGATAGATTATCCTATTTCTAAGGGGTATCTCCTTGATGACGTAGCTCTGTCCTTATCTGGCTTTTTGCCATATATTTTATGTAATATTAAGAATTTTCCTCACTTTCGGCCTTGGACATCACTGATGAAAAATCATTTGTTGAAATGCGCATATGGTGCACTTAATTGTTACGAAAGAACATTTATATAAATATCTATAATTTCACTCCATTATGGGAATCATTGGATAACTATATTATATAGAAAATTATATTTATGCCAAATTGTGCATCTGTACATCTAAACTCTTGAGGTGATGTAATAGATGATCAATGTCATATTTTCAGAATGTTGCTTGAGATCTGTGTAGCCACTGTGTCTGTTTCCCTTGTTTTCTCAGAATCAATACCCATAGCACCGTACAAACAACAGTTACTAGACCTACACAATGAGTACAGACGGATGCAAAAAGCTTCAGATATGAACGAACTGGTAGGAATAAGAGTATCTATAATATCCGTCCCTTTTAAACGTCTTGTATTAAACTACTATTTCCATTTTACCCTAGCAATATCTGACTGGTTCGTTTATTTTTTTTATATTTACTGTGTAATATTTAATCCTATATGACTTCTTTTATTTACCCCCATGGTGTTCGTTATCATGTCAGATAGGGAAAATTAATTTGGGGTGAAGATGACCAGATATTCTGTAACCTGTTTGATGTTGGCATTTCCTTTAAGTCTTGTACAAGACAAGAGTAACTATGAATGGATGAGTCGTCAAGTTCACCACATTTGATCCTGAGATCAACATGTTACTGCGCTACATGGATCAATGAAAGAAAATTTGGTATTTCAATCGAGATTCCCGCTAGCACCATAAGCCAACGTTTTAAAACAATTCTGATACAGCAGGATAACAGGAGTATATGATATCAACGTCAATAAGCAAACTACATATACAGTGTATGTATAGCAATTTAAGGGCAATATTTGACAATCAGTGTAAAGTTCCCTGTGGGTTTTAAAGGATGATATCAGGAATTATTTTACATTGAAATACAAAGCCAAGATCAGATTCCAGAGATCACAATCATTAGGTATGGAAAACACGGACAAAAACCAAACAAAACGCAAATAAGGAGGGGATTCCCCTTCATTGGTAACAACGAAATACACTCTAACAAGTCAAGAAAAAGGCAACAGGAAGACGGGGACAATAAAATCCAATCATCCAAATATGATGGACAACAGGACATAAGTGAATATTATTCACCGAGTCAAAGTGTAAGCACGTGATTTATTATAGGTTGCGCCACACGAATAATTTAATACGGCGCGGCACAAACTCGAACACATTCAAAGAATTAAATAAAAATTATTGTGATGGTATCAGAGCTTGGATAAAATACCATCTGGAATATTGTGACTAAATGAATGTTAATGTTTTTTTATTTTATTTTATTTTATTTTTGACACATTTTCCAATAATAGAATGAATATTAATGTTAGTGTTATAAGGTACCCTTCCTGATCTGATATTAGTTTTAGTTACAAAACGATCTAATTAAATCTATTTTGCAAGAGTCAGATATATAGATTCTGAATGTCTAGTTATTCTATACCATCAAACGTACCTAAATTGAAAATTCTTACAATTAATGAAGTCGATAATAGATCTTATCATAGGTTCCGGTATCTAGCAGACATAAGTATCTGTAAGGTAACGCGATGGAATGATTGGGATTACTGCTTGAAATACTCCAACTGAAGCATTAGGTGCAAACTTTCTGAAAACAATATTTGCGGAGAGACTGATCTACATGCATTAGATCCCTCCATCAAACTCTAGCTCTCTCAGTAGAGGAATTAGTTATAGCAAGAAGGTACCGAAAGTACCAAAAAAAAAAAAAACAAACCCAAATCCAACTGAATATTACTCGTTGTTAACGTTTTTACAACGAAGGCCCAGGTGGGTCTATATCTACAACCTGGGGATTTTATTTGATGTTGATATCTTACACTGTACTTGAGAAAAGTTGTTGAAAAAATAGCACAATTATGAGTTGAAATATTTCATACGGGGAGGAGACATATTGTTCATGTCTGTCCGTCCGTCCGTCTGTCATACACATCGTGTCCGGACTATAGCTCCTGAACCATTTGTCCGATCACTTCCATATTTTGGTATGTTGTTGCTTGTGACCCATATGTTTCACATCACTTTGACCAATGGTCATGTGACCAAGGTCAAGATCATGTGCGGGCTATGTCTCTTCAACCGTTTTTACAATTGTTTTCAAATCTTAGTATGTTGTCCAAGGACACATCTTACTCAAGTAATGAAATTTTGCATACTAATCATGTCCGGGCTATATCTTTTGAACCTTTTATCCAGTCACTAATATTTCAGTTTGTTGTTGCTTATTATCCATTGGTTTCAGATCACCTATATCCAAGGTGAAGGTCACTCAATATGTTTATAACGAAATTTCATATGCTAATCATGTACGGACTATACCTCTTAAACAATGTAATGTATCACTTTCATATGTTAGTATGATGTTTCTCATTACACATCAACTCGGCCAAAAGTCATGTGACCAAGATCAAAGTAATTTAGAGGGAAGGGGACATCTGTTTTTTTTTTTCTGAAAAAATATTTAATTAATGTTGAACTTCTAGATGTAAATAAAAAAACGTAAACAAAACCACAGAAAAAAATTTAGCAAAATACATATATACGTATGATATTATTGGCGTATAAACCTTATAAATAGTATCAATATTTGTTCCATTAAATGCTTCCAATTTAAAACAGAAAGCACATGCCACTCAATATTCAAAACTCTCAAGATCGAAACATGTCTACAGATGGAACCTGGGTATTTCATTCATGTGAGCTAAAGAGGCAACATGACACCATGCAATAATAAAATATTATAAGTTCTTTGAGATAGTAATCGATGTCGACATTAGAATTTTATATCTCTTATTAATATGTTTCTCTCTTTTTACAAGTAGCACTTTAGGTTTTAGGGATTTTGGGGGGCAAAATGCAGCAATCAGAGTAAAGATTCACTAGATTAGATAGACCTATAAAAATTCAGTTACAACAGGAAGAGAACGCAATAGAAGAAAAATATTCTCTGAGGAAAGGGTCTGAAGGAAAATGATGTTTTCTCTTTTGAATTTGTTTCCTGGAATACTTTGCTTTGTTTTTGTGCATTCTGTTTCTGTTCCCATAGACCAATACAAACAACAGCTTCTGGATGTTCATAATGAATATAGAAGGATGCAAAAAGGTTCGGATATGAACGAACTGGTAAATATTTGATATAGAATGACATTTTCTTGATGATATTTCCATAAGTGAAAGTATTTCTTCTTTTTTTAAATAAAGAAATTTTAAAATTACACAGACATTTTTTTAAAATTAAAACGAAGGGATGTAAAATTCAATTACGATAATTATAAAAAAAAAGAAGAATATAAGTCCCATTCAGATTTTTTTAATTCTATTTGTAGATCTATTTACTATTTCAACTATCAAATCTATTTTAAAATTTCATATTAATTCTTTCTTTTTTGTGACTATCTGTTCAGAACTATTTTTTATTTCAACTAAGCACTGATGAGGAGTCATTATCCTAAACCTGCATGTCCGGTACACCACATTTAGAACATTTATTTTTGTCTACAAGGCTGCTTTCTGTCAGAGTTGTTTATTTTGATTGCTATAACTTAGTTTTGCTATTAATTTACTAGAGAGCACAACGATATTGAGGAACATTTGAAATGAGACTCTTCGTTTTCTTTTTTTAAAATTTGATCTCTAAATAAAAGAAAGCGTGCTGCAAATCTTACTTTTTCAATTTTGTTTGCCACCGGCAACAGAGGATGTGATATTTGCTTTCATTTTGATTGTTTATTTATTTTGGTACTTATTTTCATATGAAACAAATGAATTTGAAATGCGAGAAATCATGCCTTTTGAATGAAATAAGAAATTCAACCTATTTTGTATCATGCAATCGAAGTGTCGTGGAAGTAATATTATTAATTTTTGAAAATCGAAATTGAAACAACGCCTCACAAAACAAAAATGAAAACAGAATAGATTCATTCACATTTATGTAAATAAATTTAGTAAAAGGAACACACACAACAAATGTATTAGCCACAGTAATGAAGAAAATCAAAAACAACATTTCATTCTTGCAAGAAACCATTATAACTTCTTCTTTATAATTACTATCGAATCTGTGTTAGAATCATCAAGCGCCTTTTATATCGTGTTTATGATCCTTCTGTCACCAGACGGACTCTTGGCTTGGTACTGGACCAATCTACAGCCTTGTACCAGCGCATTCTTAAGAATTGCACTCTGACTGACTGTGACGATAGGACCCCATGACGGGCCCTGTCCAAACCCTTTTCTTTAAACAAAACAAAATTTGCTTACATATTTCCAAGAAAAAGATGACGTACATCAATAAAGTTCACGTTTGGAAAATCCGACAAAAACTTTATTCAATTGTGTACATTCTAAAATGTACCTTTTTTACAAAACCAAAGTTAAGATGAACGAAATAGAGATTCATAAAAGCAGAAATATGAGGAAAAAAACAATATGATATATATGAATTGAAGCACGAACAGAGCAAATCAGTATCTAATCGTTTTAAGTGGAAATGTTAAACGTCTTCAAATTCAATAGCATCATTTAAGAACAGATAAATTTGCAGCATAGACCAGACATGCACTTTCACCCTCGTCAGTGATCCTCAATCTAAACAGTGTAATGTGACCAAAGAGTGTGAAAATTGTTATGTCCAAAAATGTACTGAACGGCGTAGCAAGATGGGTGGGGTATGATGCTACAGGAACCCCGTTTTAAAAATTTCAACAAATTTTGATAATAGAAATTTTCGAATGCTTTGAAGAGACAGACGATCAACCGAAGTTGATCGAACTTGTGATCTAAACGATGTAATATGACCAAAGAGTGTGAAAATTATTATGTCCAAAATTTTTCCGAAAGGCGTAGCAGGATGTACTGATATTGAATAATCTATTACGTATCGTTTTAATTAGACATAAGTCTTTAGAAAAATAGCGTAGCATCCCCTCACTATTGCATGCTCTTCATCACTGAGTAGAATAATTCTGAAATCAAGTCCACAGTGACATTGACCTTTGCTTTGAGCCTTTGATTTGCAAAAAGTTTTTCCATCTTGATATAATGTCTTTTTTTTTTATAAATAATCGAGGTTTGGGATGACGCCTTAAGTCAGCAAGCAGCGAACTGGATCAGGAGATGTCAGTTTGAGCACGAGATGAAAGGCAAGGGAGAAAACTTGGCTTTTGATTCCAACCCCAACACCGATGAAGCTCTAATCAATAGTTCCATGAAGAGTTGGTATGATGAAATCAACATGTATAACTACAATTATAAGAGATGTTCCCCAAGATCATGCCATTATACGCAGGTGAGGATCAAATGTTTTGCCACCAACAGCTGACTATACTAGATCAAATCTCAGGGCAATTATTTTATATTGGGGCAAATATATGAAAAAAATATTCTTGAGTAATGTATTTGTTACAGAGGAAATTGATGAAAAAAAAATTATAAAATTACATACATATTCTTCAGAATATGGAATGAATTTGCCATTACAAAACTGAGAATATTTCTAAACGAGTTTGTTTGCCGTAAAAATAATTAACATTCATTCAAATTGTCAATATTGAAATGTATGTTCTATGATAAAAGTTCAGTGCACCATATTCGCATTTCAACAACTTTCTGCCAAAGAACCTGATGAGGACAGAGCTATGCCATCAGGAGACGCTGACTCTCCCCAGGCACCTGGTCTCACTTCGGAATTTTGTTCATTCCGACGTTCGCAACCGTTCCTATGGAAAATCTAATGGTTTTGCCTTGCCTTCTCGACTATGAGACTGAATAATTGTTGGGTACTGCTGTAATGTTTGTCAGGGAGATACCCATTAGTTTTAGAGTATTTTCATTTAATTTGGTAACGGAGAATTTAAAAAAAAATGTATTTCAAGTCAATTGTAGAAACACTACGAGACTAGACGAACGGTATCTTCGGGGACTTAACAATTAATTAGCAGAGATATCAACATAGAGGATGAAATTGTCAATATTGAAAAAAATATGATTGTTCAATAATAAAATTTGAGTGAATCATATGCGCATTTCAACACAAATGCCCGAGAACGACAACCGAAAGGCTTACGAATTTGGAAAAAATACAAATACAGAACGTTCTCACGCGAAAAGAAAATATTGGACATACAGACGGAGACAATAACACAGAAACTGGGAGGACAATTTATCTAATAAACAATCTCTCTCCAGTGCAATTGCGGAGGGCAATGTAGAATGAATTGTAGGTGGCGCATAAGTCACGCCACCCTGAACAAATTCAAGCACTACAATCGATAAATGCAATTTCAATTACCCCAAAGCCAGTCAAACACAATAATTTCTCATGGAATTTGCCATTATGAAATAGAAACACATTGAACACCAAAACAACACAACATTCCATCTGTTCAAACATATTCAAACTAATAAAAAGTGTTCAGACCATCCACAAGAGAGTTTAATCTATAGCTATATATCGATATTAAAAAAAATTTATGGAGATTAAAATGATAGAATTAACTTAAACATTCTGATAATTAAGAAGCTAAAGTGAATCCCCAATTAAGATGGGAACAGGTGCCCGGGAAGAGTAAGGATTTCCAGTTTGCTAGTAACACCCGTCACTTAAGCCGTGCAGAAAAAAAAGTCGTATTCGGTAAATTGTTGAAGTCGATGTTTTACCTTGAGGACAATTATGTTATCATGTTAAAAATATTTCATTGTACCGTTAAAAACTTGCTCTGGAATAGCGTGTTAATTAATTGATATATGAATACACCATAGGCAGGAGACGTAGGGATGCTAGTACTTAGAAAAGGGATATTTTAAGGAAGATAACGGAGGAGATCTCCAACAACACTCGGTTGCAGCACCCACAGCAGAAGCCCAAAACACCCAATGCAAAAACACAGAGCAGACATCGACAGAAAGAGACGCAAAAGGGACAATGAACACCAATTCACACCATAGAAACATGAAACACAAAAGACCACATATAAACCAACGAGACCAATAGACAACCGGTGCCGACTTAAGACGGCCATCTGCCACGCAAGTAGCAGACGGTGTTGTTATCCTGGGTTACGTGCACACAACCCTACCACTTTTCCGATTACCCAGAGGTCACGCCTGTAGTAATTTGAAGTACTCATGCTGGAGATTCTCCCCTTTTCTTTTTCATGTAGTCATTTTCGTCATTTATTGAAGTATTTACGTGACCATTTTCGTCAAAAGATAACATAGGATCTAAATATGAGGCAGAATTAATCATATTCATATCAAATACCTTATCAATTTTTTCACAGATTGTGTGGTCAAAGACTAGAAAAGTGGGATGCGCAATTGAGAAGTGCAACTATATGTACATGAATGGAAGACCTATAAAAGATGCTTGGTATCTTGGATGTTGGTATGATCCAAAGTAAGTCATTCAAAACCTTTGTTAATCAGTTACGTCATGTACGTGGTTGGAACAACAATCTACAAAGTGAAAATAAGAAACGGCCAGTCATTTAAAACAAAAATTACAAGCCTTTTTCCTCCTCCTCTCTCCTCCTCCTCTTCCATATCAGCCCTATTTATATTCTTCTTTGAAGTCCTGCCGCTGATTATGATGACGATCAGGAGAGACAGAAGGATGAAATGATGTTAAGATTTTATACATAAAGTAAAATAATACCTTGGAATGAAATTATAACGAAAGTCAGACCTATTATTATGTATTCATACTTTAATTTTAGAGGAAACGACATTTCCGAATTTCCTTATCAGAGGGGAAAACCATGTTCACAATGTCTGGACCAGCAGGGCTGTTCCAGGGGTCTATGTACAGGTAGGTATAGAGAGAATAAAATGTTAAATAGATAAAATCATTATTTCACATCGATCAAATTTTAGAACAACAAAGCTATAACAGCGGAATATACCCACATAAGATTGAAAGAAACAACAGTCACCACGCAAAACTATCATATAGACAATAAGATGGAGATAATGAGACAAATGAAGAAATCCACACGAGAGTTCTTTAATCAACCGTATTATTTCTAATTTCTCGCTGTTCACACGAAGAATAAGTAAAACTGATTAGATTCCATAATTGTGTTTGATTATATGTTGGCTTTGAAATGTGAGAAGGAATACTGTCGTACTCTAATAAACAGGGTGCATGTTATCTGAAACTACACGAGAAAATGTTAACTAGTGTGAATCCATACTGCAACCTAAGTAGTCAGAGATCCCCTCATTTGTTCGTTCAATACGTTTTGAGTAACATATTTACAGAAATCAAAGAAACCAAACAAACAAACCAGGAAAACCCAAAACAAAACAAAATAAGATATAATCAAATAAGAACATTAGACAATCAAAAGCAAAATAACAAAGAAAAGAACCCATAGATAAATAAATTAAAAATCTGATCGTCTATTTTCAGGGGAAGGAGTGGAGGTGTGCGAGGACACGGCCTCCTTGTGTGGGTACTGGGAGTCCATTGGAGAATGTTATCGTAATAAACCCTTTATGGATAAGACCTGCAGAAAAGCATGTCAAATATGCAAAGGTAGGCTATTGTCATTTAGTCAGGACAAAAATGGACTATGGATCAGAATTATGCTCAGAAAATTAGGAAATCTAGGATTAAATATCTGTGTCTCCTTATACCGAAAATTCGCAATCTTTTACTTTTTTCGTCCTTTGCGGATCCAGAAATGTCCTGTCAGGAGGTAAAAGGCATATGGTCCCAAGAAAAATACTCCCACTTCAGAAAATAAGTAACTGCATGATTCTGCATAGTTTCATGGTAGCATCAGAAATAATGATGATGGTAAAGATGAATTTGTGTGTGTAATTCAAAGGCAGTGTACATACAATAATATGGAAGTGTCCCAACTCTTTACCTTCTTGAAGAAAATTTCAAACGAATTTTAATGCACAAGACAAATAGTTAAAGAGCCTTTTTTTGCTAGCTTTAATTATCATTGAAGGTTCTAGACCGTGCAAAATTCTATATGAAGCTAAAGAACAAAGAGGGGAACAATTAATATCCAACCGTTTTTCCTAGAATGACTGTAATTTTATTTATATGCCAAACATTCTACAGTACAAAGATTAAAGATTCAAAAGGGGATAAATGGATGATTTTAGGAATGTATTAATTTATCATTTACTTATTGTTTCAGGGAAAGACAGTGGACCTGAACCTGCTCCAAAACAAGGTATTCTTTATCTATAATTTCTTCACAAATGATTCTTGCTTGCCGAATAATTTTTCTACATTTTTAAATACATTTTGTAAAATATTTTCATTTTTCTTTATAAGGATGCACACTTAAACATGACGCTATCTTATATGGCTACATTAAAGTATTAAGATAGATGGAGCAAGTACAACGTGGAGAGAAAAGAATTTTTTAACAGTACCTTTTCGGGATACCTGTAACGCAGGACTAAGTTAATACAATACAAATAATAGATCCTGCTTACAGTTTTCCATGTTATGGCTATTTACGAAAAAAGGAAGGGAGCTTATGTAGGATGTGCGAGCTTATAATGCTCTGTGTTTGGTATATCCATTTACATATTCATCTCTGTGACACTTGGGCCCTTGCAGTTGGTTGAGTGGTATGTTACAGTGTTGAGGTTATTTTGAGGTTTTTATGTGCTTTCTTCGAGACCTCTAGATAACCGGAAAAGTAGGAGGGGTATGTGCACGTAATCCGTATATCGACACAATCTGCTACTTACTGGGAAGATTTCGGCACCGATTGTTCAGAAATACATTGAAGGTGGCACCACTACATTTACTTTTTGTACATACCCGAATATAATGTTAATTTACGTAGTACAATGCAATACGCTAGGAACTGTGGTTAGAGATTAGAAATTTAGTTAGTAGCTGCAAAGGTTTTGTACAAAAAAAGTATATTCAGTGGTGCCACCTTCAATGTATTTCTTCGTACAATAGGATACTGACTAGTTTTCGACATAGGATTAGGGATTAGCTAATGAGGATTCTGTTAACAAAATAAACATCAGTTAGTCGAGCATCATATCTATTGGCGTTTTGTGGTTATATTGGTATCTGTGAAGATGGATGTTTTTCGTATTTTAATTACCTCTTTCCAGCTCTGTCGCTCGATCAGCTTGGTCATCTATTTTATTTAACTTTGCTACTGAATCAACCCTACAGGAAATTTGGAGCCGCGCACTTTCTGCAAAGTAATTGCACTAATTGAATTTTCAAATAATAAAACCAGAAGGCGCTATTGAAATGAATTTTGGCTGTCTTATTTATACTTTGGCTGGAAGCATCACTAATGAGGATTAATAGGTTCTATCACGATCTACTGAGTGAGACCAAAAAAATTTACACGAGTGACGGAAATTTAATCTTTTCTCGAGTGGAGCGTGGCGGAACGAAAGTAGAAAGTGAAAGAATCTATTTCTTCTTCAATGAGACATAAGGAAAAAGTGAATTCAAACAACTTTTCAAACAACTTTTCATGTCATCAACGCCATGTGAATTCAAACAACTTTTCATGTCATCAACGCCATGTTTTCTGGTGACGTCACAATAAGATTATCTTTTATCATTGGTCATTTGGAGCCTTTGAGACAACCTATGTGTCTCATATAGGCTGTCTCACAGGGTACGAACAAAAGTGGAGAAAAATTAACTATCCGAAACACGTGTCTGGTGCATAAACATTGGTTTGAAATTTTCTTCAAGAAGGTTCAGTGATGGAACACTTCCGTATTATTTAATTCAAAAATAAAAATTTGTTTCAGTTTGTAAGGACATCGTTAACTCGTCGCAGTGTAGAAGATGGAAGTATGACTGTAAGAAAAATAGACGCTACATGGAACCAAACTGCAAGAAAACTTGTGGATACTGCTCATAACAGCTTACATGGAACAAAACTGCAAGAAAACTTGTGGATACTGTTCATATGAGCTTACATGCATGGAATGCTTCTTACAAAGTGTATGTGCGTAGACAAAAGGAATCACTGTCCTTGATTTCCAAGAATCAAATACTCATTTGTTTGGTTTGCAATTTCGATTAAAAAAATGGAACTAAATTTTTTTTTTCATGAAATCCGGTGAAATCTTGAATTGTCCGGTGCTTTATATATATATTATATAGATATATATGTGTATGACTTCTACTTATGTACTTATGTTCGTGACCATGTATGTATTTTTATGACTTAATTATTGTTTAAGCTGTTTAAATACTAGTCTGAATTTTTTTTTTTTTTTTTTTGCTTTCCTGACAAATTATAGTTGTACGGATGGAAAGAGAGCAAGAAGTCAATAAAATACATCAGTATGCCAAGGTCAAACCAGAATCAGATCAAGTCAAATTCATAATCGATAAGAATACAAAACATTGGAAAATACAAAACATACTAAAGTTAAGGTGGAGATACCCCACAGTGGAACCAGCGGAACACAATCTCACGAGAAGAAGGACAGACAGACGGAGACAATAACAGCACACCGTAGAAACAAAGGAAGATACTTTGTATAGAGAATTTCAAATAATTTTATATTAATATTTATTATATTTCGATATCCCTGAGCCTCTGCGACGGATTTAGATTCGCACAACGAGTTTTACAAATTAATGCCTTGTGAAATTCAGATTCGTTTGTTTTCTAAATATAAAAAAAATCCACATACAGTCCAAGTGTAAGCTGTGTATTCCGTCATACATATACAATTGTGTATCTCTCTGTGATAATCATTGACTTTGCATGTCGTGCCAAAATTGAAAGTATATTATGTAGTACATTCAGTCGGGGCCGTGGAAAAAACCAATACCTTTTTTCAAGTATTTGTAAGATTTCTGAATGTGAAATTTGGAATCTGATTTCGGCTTATTTTTTGACTTTGAGATGTCATACTGTTTTACAACGTTTAACAAACCAAACAAGTTATAAATGACAAATATGGATAATGACCATATCCCAGTATTCAGCACAAAATCGATAATTCAGAAAATCAGAAACCGAAGGCATACAAAATCAGGATTAAACAGGAACCAAAGCAAACAAACAAACAATTCCACCGTATGAAAAGAAAAAAGAAGCGAACTCCCGATATGGGAGTTCGCTTATACTAATGTCTCACGGTGGCACAGATGTTGGCGTGAGGGGGTCCTTAGAGCAGGAGGAAACCGGGGTCCCCGGGGAAAACCCTCCTAGGACTGGGTGGGCGACCGTCATACCCTCCCACATAAGACCCTTTTGCAGAATCAAGGATTTGAACCCGGGGCCCTAGAGGTGAGAAGCGAGTGCGCTACCACTGCGCTAACCCGTCCTCACTGATTCGATTCGACTCGTCCTCTGCCGATTCCATTCAATTTACACAAGAATTGTACTTTTATCTCTGCTGGTGGACTGTTAGTCTCCGAGGATATCGTTCGCTTAATTTCACAGAGTTTCGGTACTTCACTTCAAATATATATATTTGTAAATTGACCATTGACGTCAAAAGATATTATGATATCGTTAGTCTTTATTTGCCTCTTTTTCTCGTCTCATTTCGTGAAAGTTTGTTTCGCTGATTTTACTTATGGTGATATAATCCTTTATAATCTTCTTTAACTCATTTAGAATCTACTGCTGGTGATATCCCAAACAAATAAACTCCATGATTGTATAGGACTGTCCTTCTCTGTTTACGTTAATGCGGAAGGGTTCCAACTCTATACCTTCTTGAAGAAAATGTCAAACCAATTTTCATGCACCTGAGACACATGTTTCGAATATTAAATTCTCATCAGTGATGCTTCCAGCCAAAGTTTTCCCTTTATCTCCTCTCAAAACAAAGAAGCTTTTTGTTGGCCCTTTATCAATTTGACATCATGATCTATATATTTGCCTTTTCGGAAACTTGTCATTTCATAAAAAAATGAAATCGAAATTAAAGGAGTTAACATCTGAGCACCATCCCTCCAATGCTATTTTGGTCATCGATTTTATTTAACTGTTCTACTGAATCCACTCTAGAGGAAATATGGAGCCGCGCACTCTCTGCAAAGTAATTGAACAAATTTAGATTGAAAAAACAGAGGGTGCTATACTGAAATGAATTTGGCTGTGAAAATCACTTATGCTGGAAGCATCACTGATGATGATTTACTGTCCGAAGCACGTGTCTGGTGCAGTAAAATTAGTTTTAAATTTTCTTCAAGAAGGTAAAATGTTGGAATACTTCCGTATTATTTTCAAAAACACTTACTTCTTGTGGCAGTGTGGAACAGTTAAATTTGCTCCCCGTGACTTGATGTTTGAAGTGTATTAATTACTTCTTTCCAGTTCTGTCGCCTGAACGAAGCTTTGTTTGGCCCTTTATCAATTTGACATCATATATTTATATTTGTTTTTTCGGAGACCTGTCCAAAAATACTATTTTGGTCATCGATTTGATTTACCTATGCGACTGATTCGATCCTAGAGGAAATATGGAGACGCGCACTCTTTGAATTTTTGCTGTGAAAATCACTTAAGCTGGAAGCATCACCGATGATGATTTACTATTCGAAACACGTGTCTGGTGCTGTAAAACTTGTTTGGAATTTTCTTCAAGAAGGTAGAGTCGTAACAGTTCCGTACTATCATACTGTGGTCACTGCAACGTCATGTTAGGGATTTAGACTATATCCTTACATAGAAAATATAAAAAAAAATATCGACAGGACACGAATAACGTGCATTTGAAGCATTCAGAGAAAGCGAAATGTAAAAATATTTTCGAGGAGTTGAAACCAAACTTACAAAAGCGTATTAGTGGCAATTTGATACTTTTAAAAATTGGTTTTTACACATCAAAGTGTAAATTTTACACGTAAAAGTGTAAAGGGGTAGGGGCAAAATCTGCCTATTTTGGCCCCATGTTTTTGCTATTTTCAGAGAGTTTTTTCTTTCTTTTTTATCTTTCAATTAAAGGTAGATATATTTGTTTATTAAACTGAATCAAAAAGCAGATATTATCAATTAATATGAGTGTTATTTCCCATCCAAACTGACCTCTTTTACCAAAATTAGTTGTAAAATGATAACAATCAGATTTCAGAATTATAGTTTATAGTATATATAGAGCAAGCGCATGTAACAAAGTTATACTTTCCATGTACATTCAGAAACGGGATGTCCCATATCGGCTTTAATCTGTTACATGCCTTTGCTCTAGGGATTTCAACCCTACAGAAAAAAAGTGTAAATTTTACAGAAAAAAGTGTAAAAAAATAAATAAATAAAAAGGGTATCAATCTGGCACTAATACGCTGTAAACTTAATTTTGCACTACATTCAAACTCAAGCTTTTTAAGAAATCACCATCCATGGCACTCGAAGTGAAACATGATTTCTTATAATAAAAAATATAGCATAGATTAAAATAACATTTCCATGGCATTTATCATACATGTCATAATCATACCACATAATTAGGTCTTCCGACTTCCGTCGGAAGACCTATTGTTTTCGTAACCGTGGAAAATTGGATCAGCGATTTCTCAAGAACCCTGTAAGCTAGGACAATGAAAGTTCTCCAACGTTACGTTTGGAGTAAAAGCTAGATTGGTCTTTTTTATTTTTGGTCTCTGTTATTTTTTTTATCATGTTTTTTAGTAGATTCAAATATTTGACGGGAGCGTCGAATTACTCAAAAGGACCGAAAATTTCATGTTTTGCTATTTGTAAGCTTAAATATCTCGTATTTTGCTATCTACAATTTCCATTCTTTTTGAAAGTCGACAGCCATGCAAGATTTGAAATGCTAGATGCACACTGTAACGATTTATTACGATGACGTCCTTCACCGTCCTTCATATTTCCAAATTCAGAAGTTCAAAGGAGGAAGACACTTTTTTGCTTATAATAGTAAACAAAAATTAAGCTCATGAAGTTTCCTAAAAATTTCAATATTATTATTTTTTATCCATATATCTGTCTTATTTAGTCTTTCTGATTTTTCCTATCTCTTACTGTTGAAAAGATATGAGCATCGAAATTTTGAGTTGGGTATTTCGATACACCTTCACGCCAACAGATCGGGCGCACACTAAAATTGGTAGTCCGAGTCCGACTCGAGAAAAGCAGTGTTGAGATTTTCAAATTCCGATTTCACGGCAATGATGAATATGCATTTCATAAATACATTTCGATATACACAATTTGATTTTAAAACAGTTGATTAATTTAGAAGAGATCAGCTACAAACCAGAATTTACACACAAAAAGTGGTAGTTTGATTCCGATTTCTAACCTACAAACCGGTTTCTAAACTTCAATAACTATATTTTGAACATCAAGTTTAATTTCTAATTCTAGCAAACGTTCGAACATAATTTTCGGTTGGTTTATTTACAAATTGATGAACAATTTCTCCAACATTCTTCCCTCCCCTCGTTTTTCGAAAACAGTTCTGTTTATATTGAACGATGTCGCCATGATGGAAATTCAAAATAAACTTTGAAAAAAGGGAATGGGGGGGGGGTCCAAATTTGAACCTGCACAGCGAGAACCTCATGGTATTTATATATATATATATTGAACGTAACTTGTTATTACCATTTCTCTTCTCAAGAAAATTGGTTCTACAGCTACGAGCTCGCCTTTTTTATGGGGGAAGGGGGCAGGAAGAATTTGCAAAAAAAAATCCCGGCTCTGAAAAATGCTGAAAAAAATATTCCGGCCCAAAGGGCCGGCAATTTTTTTCCCGGACCATGCAAAAGTAAGGATACATTGCATGATATGGAATTTTTTGCTGGCCCTTTGTGCCAGACAATTTAAAGTCAAAAAATTAATTAATATAAATACAAACTGTTCACATAGCTGTATCTACCAGAGACCTAATACGCATAGGCACAAAAATCTAGAAAAGGTTCTATTTAAACATCCTACAATCTGTCTGAAATTCGCTAATTGCAAAGAGACATCTGAAGGAACGGTTATTAACTCATACTCTGTAACAGCGGGGAGTTTAACTTACACAGACATTCACAACATTTGACAATTTGTTTAAATCCGGCCCGAAGAACCGGCGAAAATTTTTCTCCGACTTTGGTAATGGCTGAAAAAAATGGCCTGCTCAGAAAATTGCTGAAAAAATTTTACCGGATGGCAATAGAATTCCTGCCCCCCCCCCCCCAAATCAAATTGTTGCTCACCAACAATTATCGGTTTGAAAATTTAATGTTACTGCTATTTGAAAACTTAAATATATAATATAAATACATGTAATGTGACGTCCTTCATATTTCCAAACCAAAAATTGTATAGGAGGAAGACACTCTTGTTGCAACCGCAACAAGAAACCTTTCTAGTATATTATCTATTGCACTTTAAGGTGGCTCCCTACTCGAACCGTTATAGGTTTTTCCTTATATGCAGCAGTCTGCGTATAACGTTTTACAATGGCTGGTGAGGGACAAGCCAGCGCATCGAAAAACACAGACAGAAGATCTTAAATGCCAAAAGAAGCAAAAGATGGTGCAATCTATCAATGTCCACACCAATCATATAGTATAATTTCTTAGTTGAAAATGTGATGAAATTATAAGGGGGTACCCTTATGTTTGTAGCCATATCTTGATCATTTATAAAATTGTATACCTGTATGCCATTTTTCACCATCTATATACATTATCGTATAAAATGATCCAATTTGAAGAAATTCCATCTGTTGTTTTTTGCACAAAAATGTGATATACTATATATTATTTGTCGAAAATATGATAACATTATAAGGGGGCACCCCTATGTTTGGAGCCATATCTTGATCATTTAAAAAACTGTGTACCTGTATGTGATTTTTTCTTCATCTGCATACATAATTTTATGAAATATTACAAAATGAAAAAAATTCATATGTTTTTTTATACAAAAAGTTGGATTTAGTACATATTCTTGGTCAAAAATGTTATGAAATTATAAGGGGGTACCCTTATGTTTGGAGATATATCATACTTAGATTTATGTTACAATATCATTTTATGTGTTGTATTTCTTCTATATGACTTGTTATCATAAAATAAAACAAAACAAATAAACATATTCGTATCATCACTGAATTTGGAGGGTTCAAAAGCATATGATGGATATTTGATGTTTCTCAATTTTTAAGTGTTAGGGTACCTTTCTTTAATGTACTGCATCTTTAATGAAAACAAAATTACCTATCTATGTCTGTGTTCATTATGTCATTTTGACTATTATGTATAGAAAATAACCTTAAAATACAAAATTCATCTGTTAAATTCACGAGTAGGGACCCAACTTAAACTGCTATAAATGTGTTTGGTAACGCACAGACATATTTCATATCAATTCTTATTACTCCACATGATGTTACATCGCCTTTCTTTATAATTGAGGTAATAATTTCCGAGGCAATCATACTATTGCAGTATACTGTACGTTATGCGTTCACAAAAAATAAACAAGACAATTTATCAAAACTATTATGATAATTTATATTGGAAGTTTTATGACATTTGCTCTAATATTTTCCTATCCTTTTTATACAGTATACGCTATGAGTAATTACCACTTAACTACAGATGTCAACATGTATACATCTACATACCACCGGTATTTACTAGCAAGTAATGAAAATTGTCATAATTTGAAAATCACTTACAGCAAGAGAAAGGAAGGGATTTTTAACATGACTCGGTTGCAGGACCCAATGTAAATTGCCGATTGAAATATATGTTCCATTATAAAATGAAACACCAAATACAAAAACACAGAAAGAACAAGCACAACACGCGACAACAAAGTTAAATCAAATCCGCCTAAATTCTGCTAGTTAAATCCGCCTAAATTCTGCAAGTCCCACCTCTAGCTTGCTAGGGGTCCGTCGATGCTCAATTTGGTGGTCTGTCGTTGGTGTTGTTGAGAGTGTCTTCAGGATATTCTTTAACTCATTAAAGTGCTAAGGCACGGTCCATTTGATATTCAGGAGGGGGGGGAGCTAGGGTTTTTGTCGGGGCAAGATTTTTTTTTGCCCCGGACGGGGGGGGGGGGGCAATTTTTTTCGCCCCTAACCGGAGAATTTTTTTTCTAACAAGTAATGTGCATATTATGTCTTAGTGTACAAAATGTCTGTTTTATCAATAGAAATAGTTCATTTGTATTTTAACCTCTAAATATAATTTATGCAAAAGTTTTCTCACACAGAGATAAAGGATTTTTACAATATAAATTTGTAAACAAAATTTATAAAAGGTACATGTCAGAGGGTCTTGAGGGCCTCCAAGACATATAATTAAAGTTTGAAGTGTAAATTGTTTCAAAACGTAAATTTTGTTTTATTTTCTCCTTCGAAGCTTTTGAATAAAATCAGGCTCTATGGTGAGCCTTTTAATCTTTGGTCTCCAAAAGGAACAGATACGTAGCTTCTAACTTTAACTTCACTTACAGATACATAGACGATGTGCTGTCCATAAATAATCCAAAATTCGCGGATTACCTCAGCAGAATATATCCGTCGGAGCTTGAGGTCAAAGAAACTTCAGACAAATAATTCAGCATCCTATCTGGACATAATGTTGTCCTATGACACTGATGGTCACATGAACACCTCACTCTATGACAAACGTGACGACTTAAAATCCAACATCACAAACTTTCCTTTTCTGAGTAGCAACATTCCTTCATCGCCTGCTTATGGCGTATTCATATCTCAGTTGATTCGCTATGCCAGAGCAAGTACCAAATATACAGATTTTGTTCTGAGTGAGAGCTATGCGTCTTTCAGATAAACTTCACAGTCAGGGATACGTTTGTAACCGAATAACCTCGTGGCTGAGGAAGTTCTACGGTCGATATGGGGAACTCGTCATACATTTTGATGTCCCACCGACTCTCCAGAATGGTGGATGATATTCTGTCTTAGACCATTTGAACCATCCAACCACCGTATATACTTGTATCTTCCGAAATAGAAGTAACCGGAGATGACAATTCTACCGAAATGAAGTGACGGGTGTTGCATGCAAGCAGGAGATGCTGAATCTTCCTGGGCATCTGGTCTCACTCCCATATCGGGAGTTCGCTTCTTTTCATGTGGTGGAGATTTTTCTTTGTTTGCTTTGGTTCTTGTTTTACCCTGATTTTGTATGCCTTCGGTTTATGATTTTCTGAATGATCGATTTTGTACTGTGTATTGGAATATGGTAATTATCCATATTTGTCATTTGAGGAAGGCCTTTCATATACATGTGTATGCATGTAAAAAACTATTGATATTTCAAAATAATCAAATATGAACTTTGCAATTTAAGAAATCTGTTTTTATAGAGAGGTATGGCGAGCCAAAAATTTTGATACTGTTTGAAAACTTCGGCGATCGAAGCGATAATCAAATCAATTTTTTATCAATGTTTAGAGAAAAATTATATTTTTCGGAACCCCCCCCCCCCCCGACTCTCAAATGAACCGTGCTTAAGCTTTGGCTTACATGTAAGTGTCAACCTAAATTCCCACGCGAACACTTCCCAGCTCTTTACGATAGAAATATTTAAGATTCGAACGAGTTAACGCATACCTTTTCCATTCGTTTCATCTGTTTAAGATGTCGTATCAAGTCAATCTATTCAGATGTGACCGAATGCTATCCAAATTATCGCAATCCAAAGCACGAACGTTACGTACTACGAATGTCATACAACGATTTGTGTGCTCGTACTGATGCTCGAATATTACAGGTTGTAAGATGAATCGCAACGGTGTATGAGTGTGTTTTTCGAACATGAGACTGTTGCTCGATATATCGTACGTTATCTGCTGGTGGACCGGGAGTCCCCGAGGGCACATGTAGCCAAGTTCGATCAACTTCGGTTGATCATCTGTCTCTTCAACGCATTTGAAGTTTTCTGTTACAAAATTTCTTGAAATGCCTAAAACGTGGGTCCTGTAGTATCATATCCCACCCGTTCTGCTTCATCTTTTGGTACATTTTTGGACATAAAAAATTCACACATTTTGGTCATATTACATTATTTAGACTGAGGATCACTGACGAGGGTTAAGCACCCGATACGTGCATAGCTGGTCCATGATGTAAATTCATCTGGTCTTAAATGATGCTATTGAACTTAAAGACGTGTAACATTGCAACATTTTTTGACAATAACACAATATTTCAGCTTCAACTCGACATGCTTTACTACTAGGAAATATGGTCAAATATACTCTGTATAAGCATTATACGGAAGTGTTCCAACTATACACCTTCTTGAAGAAAACTTCAAATCAATTTAAATGCATCAGACATGAGTTTCGGATAGTAAATCCTCAGTGATGCTTCCTGCCAAAGCGATTTACAGGAAACAACAAAAATCTGTTTCAGTAGTAGCGCCCTCTGGTGTTATTTTTTTAAATTTTAATCTATCCTTTTTTTCGAGTAGATTGCTCGGCTCCAAATCTCCAGTAGCATAGTTAAATAAATCGATGACCAAAATAGCATTGGAGGGGTGTATCTCTGTTTCTGAGTGGAGCATCTCTGTTTCAGTCACTGGCCACAGTGGATGCTGCTATACCATCGAACGCATAATCGCACGAACGCCGCAAGTGCAATCGCATGGTGAACTTTCAATCGTCCTATTTCTTGAGCACTCGCGAAATCTGTACGACCAATACTTTGCTCAGAGTGAAAGAAAATAAATTTAGATAGGGAGTTTTCTATCTTAATTTTAGCGCGACGTCGCCGATGTTTAACACTGAGTCTATGGAAAAGGTCGACGACTTCACGCTAAAATTATCATAGAAAAATATTTTCTTTCATTGTGAGCATAGTATTGGTCGTACAGGCATATATCATACACCGTTAGTTATGAGAGTTCGAGATATATCCCCCTATATAAATTTTAATCGGAAAATATGCCAACAAAGTAGAGAGAACTTCAATTTTCCGATTCCTGAAGTGAGCTGCGCGGACAGTAGGTTATGGTTTTCTTCACCTTCAAGGATTATTTGACAGACAAGAAAAGAAGCAGTATCTTTCTCATGAAGACTTATCATTTATTTTATAAATTAATTATTAATTTTAGCGCCTAAAATGAATGGAATATATTTAAATTCTACGATTCTATGATACAGGAATTAATCTGAACTTTTAATTTTTGGACAATTTCTGGCATTTAAATTTATTTTATTGTGACAATACTAAAAACATTAAAACTTCAATCGAAATCGTAAAAAAGGCATCCATCGCCCTCTTTCATGTGCATATGGTCCGGAAGTCCTTCTGTGGAGGTTTTGCAGAGGTAAGCAATTCATCTGTGTATGGTAACTTCGCCTTTTCATAATCTTTTCACTTCCCCTGATGCAACGGAACATTGAATGATTGACAAGCTTTGGAAACTCGATTATTGTTTTCGTGTATTGATTTATTTGACAATTGCATACAACGTATCAATGTTGCATTGTGTTTTGAAGAAATCAAATGACACTCTTAAGCTAACATAGGCGTGGATGAATCTAAAGCTCCGCCCGGTCAGATCAAAAGACGGTATATAATGAAGCTCAGTTTAGAACAGTCCTTACAACTTGTTCACATAGTCATCTGATTCAATTATGCCGAAGTGTCCTACATGTGGGAAGGAGGTGAATTTCGGTAAGTAAACTCAATTATAAGAAAAGAATCGAAGAAAATAAAACTCATGTAATAACTCGCCGCTACGAATATTTGTCATACAAAAGCTGCATCATATCCTTAACAAAAAGCCAAAGCAAGCCTATGACCGAAGATTCACAATTCATTGGAGGTAACAAACATACCTTTGACAAAGGAAATGTATATTCATACGATATTTTAAAGCAAGCTCAAAGTACAGCGACTTCGTTCTAAAACACTTTATGCTTTTGGGGTGATCTATTGAAAATTTGAAAAAACAAGGCTATATGTTTATACAAAAGTCTTGGAAGTCTCAACCCTTTGTTGAACATTTTAGAAAATTGGGTAATGATGATGATGATGATGATGATGATGATGATTTTACTTCATATGATGAATTAGATATGACAATAAGTGAGGATGAAATTGTTAAAGCTATAGGAAATTTGAAAAGGAATACAAGTTGTGGTGAGGACTATTTATTAAATGAATTGTTCAAAGACTGTCAAGACATTATTTTACCATTTCTGTTGAAATTATTTAATTCTATTTTAATGTCGGGTTATTTTCCCGAATCTTGGTCTAAAGGCTGTATAGTTCCAGTTTTTAAAAAGGGAGATCAAGATGAAGTTAATAACTACAGAGGAATTACTTTGATTAGTTGTTTAGGGAAACTCTTCACATCAGTCTTGAATAGGCGTCTGTTAGAATGGGACAAAAAGTATAATATTATTACAGATGCGCAATTTGGTTTTAGAGCCGGAAAGGAGCTGTTAAGATAGGGCGTAAATACAGCCCTGAAAAGTGGAATTTTGAAAATTGAAATTTCAAGAACATTTTTATGTAAAATGTATACTTACACTGCATACCATCAGAATACGAAGTAAATTCTTATCTGTTTTGCATATTATTGCTAATTTTGGGGTCAAAACTTCTCTTTTTTCTCATAGAAATCAATAGAAAACGGAAAAGTTTTTTGAACATTGTTCACCCCGGATATACAGAAAGCCACTTTTACTGGAGATGAATATCAATGATACAATATTTGTGGCAAAGTGGGGTTCTGTATCTCCGAGGGGAACACAAGCTCATAGACGAAAAACCAAAAATGGAAAGGGGGTGCATTTTTTGAGAATCGACCTTTTCGACCATAAAATATAGCACATTTGAGTGTTTTTCCTCTTTAATCCATCAAAAAATGTAACCCAAATATCACTGAATGAAATATACAAGAATTAGGAATGAAATAAGCAAGAATGATGTTCATTTCTCCGCCAATGTGTATTTCGCGCTACTAGTTTTACATTGTAGCCATTGAATACAAAATGAGACCGTATTTTAAGTTCCGGATTGCATTATTTACCGATCGTTCGAAATCTATTTCTGGTACACAATGTAGACATATTTGATGTCTTTTAATATATATTTATCCATTTTTGGTAAAATATTCTAAAATTTCTACGTTTTTTGTCGATATTATCGGTTTTTCTATCCGTGTACCCCTACCTCTTTCGACCTTAATTTTAGAATCTTAATGTTTCTTTAACGAAATGTGAAACATGTAAAAGGTCTGCAAATACATTATATTTCAATAATGATTAATGATTTTCTGTATACGATTCGCCATGAAGAAGAAATAAGTCACGAGATTTAGGGCAAAAATAGGGCCCTTATCTTAACAGATCCTTCAACAATAGATGCTATTTTTGTACTTCAGTCACTAATTAGTAGATCTTTGAAAAAAAAAAGGGGAGGGAGATTGTACTGTTGTTTTAATGACTATCGAAAAGCTTTCGATTAAATTGATAGATCTAAATTATGGAGTAAATTGATAAAACAGGGAATTGACGGTAAAATGTTAAAAATTATACAGTCTTTATATCAGAACGTTAAGTCTTGTGTTAAGCACACAGGTGTTTTATCTGAATACTTTGAAAATCGTATCGGTCTCTTTCAGGGTGAGGTATTATCACCCGTATTATACAGTTTGTATGTTAATGATTGTGAAATTAGTTTTATAAGAGAGCACTGTCCTTCGATTGAGTTAAATATGATTAATTTGTTTTTATTACTGTATGCAGACGATATGGTTTTATTTGGTGATAGCCCCCAATCTTTACAACGTATGCTTGATACTTTACATGTTTATAATGAGGAATGGAAATTAACTTTGAATGTAGATAAAACTAAAATTATGATCTTTAGAAACGGTGGAAAGATGAGAGATGACGAAAAGTTTTTCTATAATGGTAGGGAAATTGAAATTGTCGATAAATTCAATTATTTAGGAATGTTATTTAACTATAATGGGAAGTTCAACATAACTCAAAAACATATTGCAGATCAAGGAAGAAAGGCACTTTTCGCGATGAATACTATAGTAGTAAATTCAAAAAATATCAATTCAACATAAAAAGTAAATGTTCTTCATTTGATACATATGTAAATAGTGTTTTGAGTTACGGGTGCGAAATTTGGGGTTTTCATAAAGCTAATGATGTTGAGAAAATTCATACCATGTTTTGCAAAAATGTTCTTGGAGTAAAGAAAAGCACATGTAATAGTTTAGTCTACTTTGAATTAGGTCGATTTCCAATTTATATTATAAGAAAATTAAGAATTCTAAGGTACTGGATAAAATTTAAAAACTCAGATAACTGTATTTTGCGTTCTTGCTTGGAAGATAGAGAAAATTTAAATGACAGTTGGATTAATGACATAAGAATAGAATTGAATCATTTGGGTTTAGGATACATTTTTAACGAAACCACAGTAGATAAACTTGCACAGAAATTATTAGAGCAAAGATTTTATGATATATATAGGCAAGAGATGTTTTCGGCAATTAGAAGGACAACACGTGGGGAATATTATCAATATATCGCAGATGATTTTGGTCTTCAATTTTATTTATCTAAATCAATGATTCTAATATGACTTGATTCTTTTTTCCTGTTAAGACAACAGACGCGAGCCGGGCTCTATTCTCCAATATAGGCCCTATTACGATAAGCCACGCCTACCCATTTTCTGAAAGCAGAAAAACCGGCAGGAACTGGTTTTTACCAAGAATCGAAAGGTCTAAGTTTGGTCATCATTAGAATAGAAATAAAAAATAGCAAGCCGGGCTCTATTGTCTCATAATGCCCTCGCGTCCTCAGCCAATCACATTTATCACCTCGCCGCTGACGCGGCTCGGTAATAAATGTGATTGGCTGAGGACGCTCGGGCATTATGAGACAATAGAGCCCGGCTTTTCATTTTTTATTTCTTAAATGAAACACATAGGAGAATAATAACTAGATTCAGACTGTCTCATAATTTAAATGTAGAATCCGGGAGATATAGAAACGAACCTAGAAGTAATAGAAAATGCACGCTATGCGATTTAAATGATATAGAAGACGAGTTTCACTTTATTTTAAAATGCCCAAAAATACAGCGAAATACGAAATTCATATATTAAAACATATTATTTTAGACGCCCGAGTATGATAAAGCTTTTACAACTGCTAAGTGTTCGAAATTTGAAAGAAATACGAAATTTAGGAAAATTTTTGTTTTTAGCAGAAAAAAATCAGGAAAGACAATACATAGATTTTAATATGCCCTTTATAAGTTCATATAATTATAGTAAGTACTGTTAAATATTAAAGCTCTCGCGCATACTCCTAATTCTTTTTGATTTATCATTAATTTATTCATTATAACTTTCACAAACTTCTGTATCATGTACTATTGTATTGTATTTTGCAACTTAATTATGTTCACCTTGAATGTTTTATATTTGTATTTACTTGTAACATGTCTGATGTGTCAGTGGGCACAAAGAAATAAATGAACTGAACTGTGTATCCGGATAAAAATAACATCGCTAATATCTTGACCTTTCACTTTTAATTTTCTGAATTATCCATTTTGTACTGTATATTGGGATATGGTCATTGTTCATATTTGTCATTTGTAACTCTTACAAACATTTGAATGAAAATTGATGTAAAGAATAACATATCAATTGTCAACTATGGTTTTGGTAAGACTTTCTTTTATAGGATTCATGGTAAACCCTTTGAAGGAAAACGGTTTTCTGTACTGTTACAGGTATTTGGATGTTCAAAACCTACTACCGTACACCTTGACTGGGATCAGGGGGATGTATTACTTCAACAATAATTAGAATTCTTGACATCACTAAAGGGCTCGAACGAACTTCAGCCCAGCTGGAATAGAAATCTGTTTTCTGTTTTCAGAATCATGATCATCAATCGTCTTTTATACCGTGGATATGATCCTGTTTTCATCAAAAAGACACTGGGCATGGTACTTGACCAATCTACAGACTTGTACCAGCGTATTCCCAAGAATTGGACTCTCAGTGTGACGACAGGACTCCACGATGGGCCCTGTCTTAAGCTCTTTAGAGAAGACAGGGTTTGACCACCTGTCCTCTCTGAATGTAGGTTGGACTTCTCGGGTGATTGCATGCATGAGCTTGCTCAAGCTGGCCTAAAACACGGACTGTATTTTGTACGTCCAAAGTTTTTGATATCAATTACAAATATAACTCTGTGTATGGTTGTGCGCACGTAATCCGGATAACTACGCCATTTGCTACAAACGTGGCAGATACCAGTTCTAAATCGACACCAATTTCCCATTGGTCTTGTTGGTTTATGTTCGGTCTTTTATGTTTGGTGTTCTGGTGTCCTGTTTGGTGTTCCTTGTCCCTTTTTTCTCTGTTTGTGCTTGTATAGGGGCTTCGATGTTCTGCTGTTGGTCTGATTGATGATCCCCTCCTTTTCTGTCAAGGTAATTATAATTGGATTATTATTAAATTTTATGGAAGTATTATTTATTTATCGATATGAACTTTATTCTTCACATCATCAATATATTTTCTAATTCAATAGCTGAGAAGGTGACCTCTCTCGGGAAAGATTATCATCGCCCATGTCTCCGGTGTGGAAACTGTAACAAAACGTTGAGCCCTGGTATCCATACAGAAGTAAATATTTTTTAATGAGATTTATATCAATAATCAGTGGAACATATCAAACAAGACCTCATTGCCCAGACCACAGCGGAGCCCACACGCACAAGACCGAAATAAACAATGGATACCACGCATATACCATCCCAACTCACAGACGGAGACATAAAGACAATCGAAAACAATCACACACGAGGCCGTAATAAACAATGGATACCACGCAAATATCATCCCCACCCACAGACTGAGACAAAAAGACAAACTGTAACACTCACACACAAGACCGTAATAAACAATGGACAACATGCTAATATCACCCCAACCCACAGACGGAGACATAAAGACAAACGGAAACACATATTTATGAGAGCAACATAAACAATGGATACTACGCATATATCATCCCCGACCACAGACGGAGACATAAAGACAAACGAAAACACTCACACACGAGGCCGTAATAAACAATGGATACCACGCATATATCATCCCCGCCCACAGACGGAGACATAAATACAAACGAAAACAGTCACACACGAGGCCGTAATAAACAATGGATACCACGCATATATCATCCCCGACCACAGACGGAGACATAAAGACAAACGAAAACACTCACACAAGAGGCCGTAATAAACAATGGATACCACGCATATATCATTCTCACTCACAGACGGAGACATAAATACAAACGAAAACACTCACATACAATACCAAAATAAACAATGGACATCACGCAGATACTATCCAAACCCAAAAACGGAGACATAAAGACAAACGAAAACACTCACACACAAGACCGAAATAAACAATGGATACCACGCAGATATCATCTCAACCCACAGACGGAGACATAAATACAAACGAAAAAACTCACACACACGACCGAAATAAACAATGGACATCACGCAGATACCATCTCAACCCACAGACGGAGACATAAATACAAACGAAAACACTCAAACACAGGACCGAAATAAGCAATGGACATCACGCAGATATCATCTCAATCCACAGACGGAGACATGAATACAAACGAAAACACTCACACACAAGACCGAAATAAACAATGGAAATCACGCAGATACTATCTCAACCCACAGACGGAGACATAAATACAAACGAAAACACTCACACACAAGACCGAAATAAACAATGGACATCACGTAGATACCATCTCAACCAACAGACGGAGACATAAATACAAACGAAAACACTCACACACAGGACCGAAATAAACCATGGACATCACGCAGATACCATCTCAACCCACAGACGGAGACATAAATACAAACGAAAACACTCACTCACAAGACCGAAATAAACAATGGACATCACGCAGATACCATCTCAACCCACAGACGGAGACATAAATACAAACGAAATCACTCACACACCAGACCGAAATAAACAATGGACACCACGCAGATACCATCTCAACCCACAGACGGAAACATAAATAATCAAAGGACTGAAGGTCCTGAACGATACTTCTTTTCAAAATTTATAGTCAGCACTGATGAATGTTGAAAACTTTTATTGTTTATGTAATGATGAATTGATGATGATTTTTTATACATAGGATGCATATGCATGTGAAGCTAATAATTTTCATTTCTGAGCTCATCGTGTTCTATAAACAGCATAATTTATAAACTGTTTATATTTACTATAAGTGGTATACTTTAAAATAAATTTTATTCTGACGACTTAAACCCGGAGCAGAGTCTTAAAATTAACCCATTTGGAAACTAGAAAGACGTTAAGACCATGCATGCATGTTTAAAATAGAAACTAGAAAGACGTTAAGACCATGCATGCATGTTTAAAAATACTTACAATCTACAATATATATGATAAAAGAGCGGTGACATGTAGTTCCAGCGTAACTTTAAGTTTATTATCACTGGTAATTTCCAAAAATTCTCATTTTAATTACCAGAATTTCCTATTTCTTTCAACAAGATCATGCTTCGTTTCTACTTTCGTTTCTCTTCGGTATATACATCATGTACATAGGGAAGACAACTCTTACATTGTATAAGTTAAAAGAAGTACTATACATGTATTACTACGCCACTGGCGAGCAGTGAAAGCAAGAAATGAATAGTTGATTTTTTAGTGATGCATTTACTTTATATGCAATTGAAACTTTTTTCAAGATGGAGGATAATCTTGATCTTGCATGTGTCAGACAGCAAATTCCTAAATTAGAAAAAGCACTATATTTTGAGTCGTATGGATTTGTTTGCAAATCGGGAATGTCTCAACTGTTACGGTAACATAAGGAGACTTCCTGATAGGAAGTATCCAAAAAACGAAAACACTCACACACAAGACCGAAATAAACCATGGACATCACGCAGATACCATCTCAACCCACAGACGGAGACATAAATACAAACGAAAACATTCACACACAAGACCGAAATAAACAATGGACATCACGCAGATACCATCTCAACCCACAGACGGAAACATAAATAAAAACGAAAACACTCACACACAAGACCGAAATAAACCATGGACATCACGCAGATACCATCTCAACCCACAGACGGAGACATAAATACAAACGAAAACATTCACACACAAGACCGAAATAAACAATGGACATCACGCAGATACCATCTCAACCCACAGACGGAAACATAAATACAAACGAAAACATTCACACACAAGACCGAAATAAACAATGGACATCACGCAGATACCATCTCAACCCACAGACGGAGACATAAATACAAACGAAATCACTCACACACAAAGGGAACAACAAAGAATCATTTAACTTGGATTTTTTTTCTAATCAAAGGTCCATTTTACCAATGTTATTGTGAAAATTCTGAATTACACTGCCATCCATAAATTAGTAGACACCATTTCTGTTCATGTTGTTGTTAGAAAATGAACAACTTCGAATCTATTGCTGTATAACCTTATAGAAATCATTTGTATCAAACTTGACCCAAATATTTGCATATTTTGAATTTTTACATTTTTAGCTCACCTGAGCCAAAGGCTCGTCGTCGTCGTCCGTCGTCGTAAACTTTTCACATTTTCGACTTCTTCTAAAGAACCACCGAAGGGATTTGATGGAACTTGGTAGGTATAAAGTACTAATGGTCCCCTACAAGTGTTGTTGTTTTTCGTCCGGATCCCTCAATAGGTGGCGCCACCACAGGCAAAAGTAGGTCACGGGGGGTACCCTTCTTTGACAAACTTCCTCTTCATAACCGAAGCATGTATCGACAAACCGAAAGCATCAGGATGATCTAGAGAGATGTCTAAAGAAGTGTTGTTACTTTTGGTTCCACTTCGAATCAAATTTTTGACGCGTTTTTGACGTCTTTTCGGACTTAGTCAGAAATGCACATTTTTGCACTATTTCTTTAAATAACTCAATAAGTGTATGATTTTACACAATCATTTACTGCATATTTATCATATTTAACTTACTGAATGCTTTGATATGTATTTCATGCTTAAAATTTTTTTTTTTCATTTTTTATTATTTTTTTTTTCTTATGTAAAAAGGAAGGGGGTTGATTTTCATACATATTCTGCTTCTTTTCTATAACTACTCTTCAGATTGTCATGAAATGTTGTTGGTATGAGGTACTCATGCATGGTACCCTGCAAGTGAAAGAATTTCGTCAAGATATCCACTTTTTGGATTTTTAAGGAATATTTTTAAGATTGTACGGACTGATTTCTTGAAGAAACGTCTAATGAGTAATCTCTTCCTCTGGATTTTGAGAATGCATAGGACATTTAATATCTGAAATTCTTGAAAATAAATAATTCAGTTCAGAGTTCCTGAAATCTTCCAATGAAATGTTGGACCACAGGAAGCTGTTGTTTTAATAGAGAAAATAAATCATTATTCACAACCTTAAGCCACTGTGTTCGACATCTTGTATGTATAATATTTCTAAGATGAACACAGAGGCTTAAGGTTGTGAATAAATAAAACATTTTCTCTCATAAAACGACAGGTTCCTGTGGTAAGACATTTGGGAATTTTTATCTGTCCAAATAAAAGATACAACATGAGTTTTTATCGGACCAAATAACTTTTTATCGGCAAATCCGATGCACCCGATACATTTCATGAACTTTCTCCGCTTACAACTTGTCTGTGTAACAGACCTATGACGAGGTAAAACAATTAGTTAACAGTAAATAACAACGTCGTAGGTCTGCTAGTTGGACAAGCTTAACAATATCATGGGCCTTTTAATTTGTTTCCCTAAAAGCAGCATACACCAGAATATGGTGCATCAAACTGCGAGACCTAGCGAAACCACTTGATTGAGTTGTTGAACAGTGTATGCTGAAATGTGACGCTCCTTCTCGCCTGTTGAAATATGCATAGGCAAGAAGCGCCGCATTTCAGCATATTTATACCGAAAATTATTTGTTCAAGTGGCTTCACTGGGTTATGAGGTTTGATACACCGTACTCAAAAACAAATTGGCCCAATTTCTGCACAACTCACTTGAATTGATATTGGATTAACACGATTTTGACTGTACGTTACATGTATTAAGATGAAATCAATATTATTCAAAAGCATTCATAGATTTCAGTATAATTTAATATGAATTAAGGCAAAACCGAAAAATCTTTGTTTTTTATGCCCCTGGAATAAAAGATTCGGGAGCATATATAGTTTTTGGCCTGTCCACTTGTCTGTTTGTCTGTCTGTTAGTCCGAAAAAAACTTTAACATTGGGCAAAACTTTTGAATGGAAGCTGGTGGTAGAGGTTTCATATTTCACATGTGTATTCCTTGTGACAATACCTTTCCATTGATACCAAAATTTTTGACCTCGTGACCATAGCCTTGAACTTTGACTTACTTTTCAAAAACTTTGGGCATAACTTTTGAATGGTTAGTGAAAGGGCTTTCATATTTTACATGTGTATTCCTTGTAACAAGATCTTTCCATTGATACCAACATTACGCTGACCCTGATCTCTCACATACTTAACAAAAAATGGTGTTTATACTAACAAAGATGCCACCGGGGGCATTCTTGTTTCATAAACACAGGCTTTATAATTTCTGGCGTGCTAGCTATCAATAATGAAAGGTTTGGTGTTCAATTTAAATAAACTTAATTAATGAAATCATTTCATTGTTTTATTCTTTTTCTGCTGCACATTAATGTGGAATTTTACAAAATGATTTTATTTTTGATGTTGCATAATTGAACTATTCTAGCTGGGCATATGATTTTGGACCACTTTATCCGTCTTTTCAAATCAGAAAATAAAGTTATTGTTTTGAAATGTGACTATTTTTTCTTGTTTGTACTTTTTAAAGGTTGTCTGAAAAAAAAAACTTCTCTGCATCCGTCAAAAATCTTTTTAGAAAGGTTGTGTGTGGGCTAAAATCCTGGTACTGGCACTATCAGTATTCAATGTCAGTATGTCAATTAGAGCGTGCATGGGTATCAGGTGAGCGTTGTGTCCCCTGTGGCTCTTGTTTTATATAAAAATAGTTGCCAGAGTCACCTAATGCTCGACTGCATAGCATAATATCTCTCATGACAGCCAATTTATTTAAACTCCCTTTCTCAGGCAACAACATATATCTCATCATAAATCACTGAAGCAGAAAAAGTAGGTCAAGGTCAGATTTCAATAGTCAAACCCAAGATGCATCCAATATGCAAGTCTGGTGCATGTAGCACTTATAGTTAGCTCAATATTGCCAATTTAAAGCAAAATCACTGAAGCGGAAAAAGTAGGTCAAGGTCATATTTCAATAGTCTAACCCAAGATGCATCCAATATGCAAGTCTGGTGCATGTAGCACTTATACTTTTCTCAATATTGGCTTTTAAAGGTAAAATAATTCAAGCGGAAAAAGTAGGTCAAGGTCATTTTATGAAAGTTTGATCAGAGATACATCCAATATGCAAGTTTGGTACATGTAGCACTTATACTTTGCTCAATATTGGCTTTGAAAGGCAAAATCATTCAAGCGGAAAAAAGTAGGTCAAGGTCATTTTGTGAAAGTTTGATCAAAGATACATCAAATATGTAAGTTTGGTTCATGTAGCACTTATACTTTGCTCAATATTGGCTTTTAAAGGCAAAATCATTCAAGCGGAAAAAAGTAGGTCAAGGTCATTTTATGAAAGTTTGATCAAAGATACATCCAATATGCAAGTTTGGTACATGTAGCACTTATACTTTGCTCAATATTGGCTTTTAAAGGCAAAATCATTCAAGCGGAAAAAAGTAGGTCAAGGTCATTTTTTGAAAGTTTGATCAAAGATACATCAAATATGTAAGTTTGGTTCATGTAGCACTTATACTTTGCTCAATATTGGCTTTTAAAGGCAAAATCATTCAAGCGGAAAAAAGTAGGTCAAGGTCATTTTATGAAAGTTTGATCAAAGATACATCCAATATGCAAGTTTGGTACATGTAGCACTTATACTTTGCTCAATATTGGCTTTTAAAGGTAAAATCATTCAAGCGGAAAAAAGTAGGTCAAGGTCATTTTATGAAAGTTTGATCAAAGATACATCCAATATGCAAGTTTGGTACATGTAGCACTTATACTTTGCTCAATATTGGCTTTTAAAGGCAAAATCATTCAAGCGGAAAAAAGTAGGTCAAGGTCATTTTTTGAAAGTTTGATCAAAGATACATCAAATATGTAAGTTTGGTACATGTAGCACTTATACTTTGCTCAATATTGGCTTTTAAAGACTTTATTGCTATCTTAACATTTACCTTATCATCTCAACATTTGCCTTATCATTTGAAATAATTTTAAAAATCCCAACCCCAGGGGCTATATCCTCATCTGGATATATTAAATGATGTATAATTAAACATTTGCAACAAAAAAAACCAACAGAATATGAATATAGGAAAGGTAAATGTGTAATCTTAACATTTACCTTATCATCTAGTTCGGACGACGCCGACGCTGACGCCGACGCGGACGCGGACGCCGACGCGGACGCCGACGCCGGGGGTATTGCAATAGCTATTTTGCACTAAAGTGCAGTCGAGCTAAAAATGACAATTTTTGAAAAAAAAATTGTGCTGATGAAAAAAGTGTCTTTTTACATTTTTATCATCACAATTCATAATTTAAGGTTAGGGTTGCGACTACAGGGAGATAACTCTATTTTCATACCACGTAATATTTGAAACCGACATGGACGATAAATGGTATAAGCTCAGTTTGTTGCATTATTTCAGAAAGAAATGCTTATATTTCAATGAAAAATCACCGAAAGTAGGGAAAAAAATTGCCATTTTCGCATGAGTTCTGCTTCTAAAGATTCAAACATCAGAATATATACTATTTATTAAACTCTTTAAAAGGAGATTATGAGAAATTCGAACTTTGAGTAAATCTCTATGTTTTTGTGTCAAAATGTTGATTTTTAGCACAAATTATTGTGCTATTTATAGAAACAGTCATTGTGCTCAAAAACGAATTCGGGTACACATTGGTTTGACTGCTTTAGGATAAAGCAATACCATAGCTCTATACATAGAAAAAAAATTTGTGTACCTGGCGACCTTCTAGCTACTAATAAAAATAACGAGTTGTTGCCATGGCAGCCAGCAAAATCGTATTTATATGAAAATAATCTCCTTAGAACTGTTCATTTTGTCAGAATTTTTCAAAATAGGCTTTAATTCATACACAAGCTATAAGAATCCAGAAAAATAAGGGTATATATGACTTTTTGAAATTTCATGCATTGCAGAGGTATGTAAAGGTATGATGTTGTATTCTCTAAATTGACGAAAATGTTAAAATAGGCCAAAATGGACGATTATAGCCAAACAAGAGGCCCAAGGGGGCCACATCGCTCACCTGAGTTGCAGACAAAGGGTTAAAAGTCACAAAAATACTTCTACAGATCAAAACCCTTGACAGCCATATTTATTGACCTATCGACAAGAAAAACACAAACTTGGCAGAGGACCTTGAGTACTTGCTTGCTGCAAGGTTTCGTGAAATTCTGTGTAATGGTTGCAGGGGAGATTTCGAAAATGTGTCAGCCAATCAGAGTCCTCGGCGGCCATATTTGTTGACCGATCAGCACAAAATACACAATCTTGGTAGAGGACCTTGAGTACTTTCTTCCTGTAAAAGTTCATGAAATTCTGTGCAGTGGTTTTTTTTGCAGAGAAGATGTTGAAAATGTGTCAGCCAATCAGAGCCCTCGGCGGCCATATTTGTTGACCGATCGGCACGAAAAACACAAACTTGTTGGAAGACCTTGAATACTTCCTTCCTGTAAAGTTTCATGAAATTCTGTGCAGCGGTTACAGAGGAGATGTTGAAAATGTGTCAGCCAATCAGAGCCCTCGGCGGCCATATTTGTTGAACGATCGGCACGAAAAACACAAACTTTGTAGAGGACCTTGAGTACTTCCTTCCTGTCAAGTTTCATGAAATTCTGTGCAGTGGTTGCAGAGGAGATGTCGAAAATGTGTCGGCCAATCAGAGCCCTCGGCGGCCATATTTGTTGAACAATCGGCACGAAAAACACAAACTTGGTAGAGAACCTTGAGTACTTCCTTCCTGTAAAGTTTCATGAAATTCTGTGCAGCGGTTGCAGAGGAGATGTCGAAAATGTGTCAGCCAATCAGAGCCCTCGGCGGCCATATTTGTTGACCGATCAGCACATAAAACACAAACTTGGTAGAAGACCTTGAGTACTTCCTTCCTGTAAAGTTTCATGAAATTCTGTGCAGCGGTTGCAGAGGAGATGTCGAAAATGTGTCAGCCAATCAGAGCCCTCGGAGGCCATATTTGTTGACCGTTCGGCATGAAAAACACAAACTTGGTAGAGGACCTTGAGTACTTGCTTCCTGTAAGGTTTGGTGAAATTCCATGCAGCGGTTGCAGAGGAGATGTCAAAAATGTTAAACGTTTACGCCGGACGGACGACGACGGACGACGGACGGCGCGCTATGACAATAGCTCACTTGAGCCTCGCTCAGGTGAGCTAAAAAAGAGACGGACATATTTTGATTTTTTGGTCTGAATAGTTCGAGGAGATGTTCCTCTACATGTGGACATATCCATCTTTCGTCTACCTCATTTCCATTAAAAGTCGCCACCCTGACCTTAAAATTATGTGAAGCCAATAATTATGACTCCCTCAAGTTCAGAATTGAAAAATCAGGATACAATTATAAAGAATTCAGAACGATTTCTTTGTTTGTATAGTTATTTATGGATGGCATTGTAAATACCATAGTTTATTTTTATCATAGAATTCTGTAAAACACTTTTACTGGTATAAGGCATACGTTCACTTTCGGAACAAAATAAAAAACACACCAGATCTACCAGCTGTAGCAATGATTTTTTTTCTTTTTGTATTTATGTTGTTTGTTGAAAGAAAAATTCCGTATGTTGTGTACTAGTATATTTTACCTTAAACACATTGTCCATTTTCAGCACAAAGGGAAACCGTACTGCTTTGAATGCTACAGAAAGGTTTTCGGACCAGGAGGTATGTGTATTTGAAAGATATTTCATATAAACATACAGAGAAGCAAGGAATTTTTATGTATTAGCTTTTTTGTTCTTTTTTATTTCGTTTTTTAGATAAAGACATTTTATTTAATCAAGGTAGGCCGTATTTGTCTTGTAGAACTGATTTTTTTTTCATTTGCAAGTAAAGATCCAATAGAAAAAGACATACAAGAACAAGTACATATCACATCACGAAGTTACATTAGTTAATTATGTTAGTTACAAATTGTACAAAACAAGGAAAATATAAACTGACCATCATCAATCCACATACAAAACAAGGAAAATGTAAATTAAACAACATCGGTCCACATACAAAACAAGGAAACTGTAAACATCATCAGTCCACATACTAAACAAGGAAACTGTAAATTAATCATCATCAGTCCACATACAAAACAAGGAAAATGTAAATTAATCATCATCAGTCCACATACAAAACAAGGAAAATGTAAATTAATCATCATCAGTCCACATACAAAACAAGGAAAATGTAAACTGACCATCATCAGTCCACATACAAAACAAGGAAAATGTAAACAAAACATCATCAGTCCACATACAAAACAAGGAAACTGTAAACATCATCAGTCCACATACAAAACAAGGAAAATGTAAATTAATCATCATCAGTCCACATACAAAACAAGGAAACTGTAAACATCATCAGTCCACATACAAAACAAGGAAAATGTAAACTAAACATCATCAGTCCACATACAAAACAAGGAAACTGTAAACATCATCAGTCCACATACAAAACAAGGAAAATGTAAACATCAGTCCACATACAAAACCAGAAAAATTTAAAAACAACCAAAACCTTCTGCAAAGTCAGTTAAATTAATGAGATAACGCATACAGAAAACAGTCAGTACTCTGCTGGCTGAAGTAAACCCATGATCAATCAACCGATGGGGCGACCAACTTTCTAGTAAACAAGGGATCAGGGTTCAGTCTTATGTATATGGTGGTGTGCAGTTTTTGAAGAGATGCTGTTACAAAGCCGAAGTTGGGTCCAGTACCATTATTAATGTTCTTTTGATGATCATATACTTAGTTACGAAGGATAACCCCGTCCAAAGAAGGCAGACTGTTCCTTCAGCTGGGAAGGTTATGGTCTCGGTTTTCTGGTATGCAGGAGGTATTCTGCTGATAGATTATCTCCAAAAAGGACAATCAATGGCACATACTGACTGACACGGTTACGGGAAAATATTAAACTTAAGCGCCGCGGAAAGCTCACTAAGGATGTGTTAACTATTCCATCGGGACAATGCTCTTGTTCACAAGCACAAGTATGTCACTGCCACGGCTGCCATTCATGACTGTGGCTTTAATTTGATTGAGTCTAATCTTGCTCATACAGACTTTCATCTATTACCAAAACTGAAAGCAGCTATTTCTGGCACCCACTCTCAGTCCGATGATGACGTCTTACTTGCAGTGGACGGCTTTCTGAACAGTCAAGATAAGGAGTTTTTTTAAAGTAGTATTGAGGTCCTTAAACACCGGTGGTAAAAGTGTATATATACTGAAGGGGATTATGTAGAAAAATAATGCAAAATGTCTTATAAAATTTAAATCCATCAATACGAGGCTCACAACATATCAATCAGCCCTCGTAGTTATACAGTGTTTGATAGGGGGATACAACTTTATATGGATCCAGTACCACACATTGTGTTCTTTTGAAGTAAATTTCTTCATTTTAAACCGTAAGGTATAGAGAGATGTTTTTTCCTTATATTATAAACCATTTGAATTTATATATTTCAGGTTTTGGATACGGAACAAACAGCAGCCAGTCCTAAAAAAGAATGGGTTGAAGCAATATTGATTCGTATTTGTTCCGTCAGCATTCTCACTGCATGAAAATTTAAACAAAGTTATTTGACTTTTTGTCGGATAAATAATGAAACATAGTGGAATCAATCACAAAAGTTAAAATGCAGCCAAAATCAGATTACAAAAACCACAATCGAAAGGCATTTAAATCCTTGAAAAAAAAATGGAAACAGAAAAAAGAAAATAAAAAGGAAAATGGGACAATGACACAGCTTCATAGAAACACGAAGGAGAACAATCTCCAGAGTCCAGTGCAAGTGTGGTATGCATTGTAGGTGGCGCTGGTAAAACGCGCCGTGCTAATTTGCAAAGTTTAAACATATTCAGATATCACATGAATCACGTTAAATATCTACTGAGAGTATATAGTATATTAGTAAGTAGGACCAAAAAGGGAATATAGTATATTAGTAAGTAGGACCAAAAAGGGAGTATAGTATATTAGTAAGTAGGACCAAAAAGGGAGTATAGTATATTAGTAAGTAGGACCAAAAAGGGAGTATAGTATATTAGAAAGTAGGACCAAAAAGGGAGTATAGTATATTAGTAAGTAGGACCAAAAAGGGAGTATAGTATATAAGTAAGTGGGACCAAAAAGGGAGTATAGTATATAAGTAAGTGGGACCAAAAAGGGAGTATAGTATATAAGTAAGTGGGACCAAAAAGGGAGTATAGTATATAAGTAAGTGGGACCAAAAAGGGAGTATAGTATATAAGTAAGTGGGACCAAAAAGGGAGTATAGTATATAAGTAAGTGGGACCAAAAAGGGAGTATAGTATATAAGTAAGTGGGACCAAAAAGGGAGTATAGTATATAAGTAAGTGGGACCAAAAAGGGAGTATAGTATATAAGTAAGTGGGACCAAAAAGGGAGTATAGTATATAAGTAAGTGGGACCAAAAAGGGAGTATAGTATATAAGTAAGTGGGACCAAAAAGGGAGTATAGTATATAAGTAAGTGGGACCAAAAAGGGAGTATAGTATATAAGTAAGTGGGACCAAAAAGGGAGTATAGTATATAAGTAAGTGGGACCAAAAAGGGAGTATAGTATATAAGTAAGTGGGACCAAAAAGGGAGTATAGTATATAAGTAAGTGGGACCAAAAAGGGAGTATAGTATATAAGTAAGTGGGACCAAAAAGGGAGTATAGTATATTAGTAAGTGGGACCAAAAAGGGAGTATAGTATATAAGTAAGTGGGACCAAAAAGGGAGTATAGTATATAAGTAAGTGGGACCAAAAAGGGAGTATAGTATATAAGTAAGTGGGACCAAAAAGGGAGTATAGTATATAAGTAAGTGGGACCAAAAAGGGAGTATAGTATATAAGTAAGTGGGACCAAAAAGGGAGTATAGTATATAAGTAAGTGGGACCAAAAAGGGAGCTTATACTTTATTTTAATTTCTCTCTTCGTATTATTGAAAAACAAGGGGGGAGTTTCGATTATTAGCCCCGCAATGAGAACCTAGAACAAGAAAATTACCAAATATAAAGACCAATGATAAAGATGACAATAGGATCCGACATAAAAACGAATTTAAAACCCAAAAAATTGCTATCGATATAGTAAACTAAACTTTGAAAGAAGAACACTGCTTCGCTCAGAGAATTGCGTCTGCAAATTGTGCAGCCTCCGTAGCGTCATTATCTACGTCATTATCTATCAAAATTTATGATGAAATCCGACAAGGAGAGGACAATTTGAGCAATAGATAAGTTTACTAGTGGTTTAAAAATAAGCTGACAAACAAATAGTGATCATTGGAGACTTGTGACTATTACATGTAACTCAAAGTTTCTAAGGAAGAGTGAGAAAATCTCTTACAAAACCACCTGGTCGTAACCATAGCGGAATACACAGCAACAACAACAACAAATGAAGATAACGAGTACAACTACAATAATGGACCAAGAAACAAAGTACACATCACTGAAACTGAATGACAACACATATAAAGAACGAGATCAATGTTTATCCAGTGTCGGTTTGGGCGGTCATCTACAACATTTATAAAAGATGGTGTAATTACCCGGAAAACGTGCACACTACCCTCCTGCTTATTCTTAAACATAGGTCTCCCAATGCCAAAAAAAAAAAAAAAAAAAATCTCGGTTCTGAAAAATGCTGAAAAGGGATGACCAAAGTGCCCGTGAAACTTATATTTTTGTCATAAAGTTTTTTTGTAAATGCTTACTAAAGGTAATGGGCATGCACAATACATCGCTCAATACGACGCTATCTATAGAAGGGACAAATACCGTCATTATGTCTCTGACATTAAAGTCGTAATAATTGGTAGTTACGATCTTTCATATCCCAAAAATGATAGGCAAACACACCGATTTACTATCAATGAAAGGTCCTCCTAGGTTTTATAATGAGTAAGTTTTTATATTTATATGAAATCATTCATGTTACCTTCTGTTTATATATCCAATGGCAAAGATTCCGTTTGCTTCCTTGATCTCTTACAATAGAATGTCTCATGAAAAAATGTGCAATCAATGCTACATCGTCCATTATTGAGTTGAATACATCAATGTCAGGAAGAATGAAAAGAAATCGATTATGATTAAAAAATAAAATACAAAACCTCTAATAGACTACTGTAAAAGTTCATCTTATAATCCAATAGCGAAAACTTTTATCGCAAAAATTGGTATTCGCGAAAAATGCCAACACTTTGATCTTGTCATTGAGGTGCTGTAATAACCATAACGTAAAGCCCCGGTCACACTGCACTCCACGTCCAAATCACGGTCAAAAATCTACTGGTCGTGGTCGTACGTGGTATTTTTTGCTATGGTTGTGCTTTGTACGGGGTACGACCACCGACTGTTCCTTCGCTGAAACACTACCTAACCACGGCTTACCACGTCCAAATACGTCTAAAGCTAAAAGCGTTGGTGATAAGACGCTATACACACGTAAAACCCGTGATATCAGCGCGGAACACCCGTCGAATGACCGTGCTCTGGCCGTGGAAGACCGCTTACCGCGTCTTCCCCAAGTTTTAATCACTGCCAGAACATGGATTATCACTTGTGTTTCGCGTGTGTTATACGTCTTTACCACGTACACCGTCCGTGCTTGTCCGCGGAATAAATTTTGAGCAGTTCAAAACTTCTTTCCGCGTCCAACACCTAACAGATTTTTTACCGCGTCCTACCACGTCCACAAATCGTCTGCTTCACGGGATACCTTTTTTGGACGTGTTTTGGCCGTGATCAAGCCATAAAGTTCAGTGTGACCGGGCCTTTAGATGTTGATTATCAAATTATGTCACATCACTACTTGTGCTTGTCAGAGTTACGCCGCTTAAAAAGAACAACGCATTGTAGGTGTCGCCACATTTCCTCGTTATACAGTAATCGGAATCATGTAATGCAACCTATACACAGACTGAAGACACAGACGTACGAGAAGGGGGTAATCGTGTTGCTGACGCCTAGGTAATATTCTCCCAAAAGCAACAAAGGGGCATTATAATTCAATTTCTACTTTAACCCCAAACCGTAGACTAATCTTAATATAAAGCTGGTTACGCTACTGCGTGTATCAGTATTTCCTACTTTACTTTGTATTGATTGATATTTTAGATAGAAAAAAGTATTTTCTTCCTGCTGACGGATTGACAATTGCGTCCATATAAAGTAGAATATTCAGGCGCAAATCCAGTTAAATGACGATATGTAAATCCAACGCCGCAAAATGTATACTTAATCATTATTGGTGGGTTGGGAGTTAGTCAAGCTTTAGAATAAAGGAAAATAATTTATTGTTCTGTAACTTCAATACACATAATGATTTTTTTTTTCAAATGTACGAAATGCCCTGTAACCCGGATTATTCTTGTATTCGCGTCTGATTTTCATTATACATGCAGTGTATTATGTAAAAGCACACATGCTGACAAATCGATCATGAATTTCATACGGAAAGTAGCTCATATGTGTTATAAATAAAGTTTAAGATATAAAGCTTGTACATACATATTTGTATAAATTCCTTACATTTCTTATGTAAACATTTATAAATAGATTTATTTCATATGCATTGCCTTCCTCTTTTTAAAAGGAAGTTAGGGATGCTGTTGAAACTTAATCAAATTCAAATGAATCGAGAAAGAAGGGATGGGAGAAGAGGAGAGTGGGTAGGGGACAGATGGACATTTATGCATTCCTCGACTTAACAATGTTTCTATGGTACTTTAAATGTTCTTAAAATAAAATTTTAGCTTGTCAAAGATGGGCGTTTCCTAATGGCTAATCCACACATAGTGTCGTGTGCAAAAGAAAACGACAGACATTGAAATTGTTTACAATTGATAGTATAAAGGTACAAATTGGGAAGTTGTACACACCTATCTTACCTGAAACAATATCCAAGCATCTCCAACATGCCTAAGTGCCCAAATTGCGGAAAGGAGGTGTATTTTGGTAAGTATACATTTTGAAACAAGAGTAGAATCAGTGATGAATGAACATCAGTCAAATAGACAAGCGAATCCGAGTACAACATATGTTGTAAAAATCATCATCTTCCATACTAATAGAAGGCGGGCGCATGGGGCGGGTAGGGAAGTATGCTACCCCAGTATGACGGCAAAAACCCTGCAAATTAGAAAGACAAAAATATAGTTGGATGAGATGGGATTCAAGGCCTTCAACCGTTTTTTTTTTCAAATATTTGAGGTTTTTTATCTTAAAACTTTATGAGCGAGATCATTCCTGAAAGGACAGCCGGGCAGAACTCCCCCTCCCCCTCTTTTTTTTTTTTTTTTTTTTTTTTTTAAACTTTTATTTTCTTTATCCGGGCATTACTTCAAAGGCTTTTATGATAAGATAAAGCGTGGACTTCCTTCTTGCTTATATGGCGGACATCCCCTCTTAAGATTCGATAGGTAGTTTGATCGCATCTCTGTAAATGGTTGGGCTTGATATCTACATCACTCTGAATATGGACGATTCTCCCGATAATCACCATGCCTTTTTTAAAGATACACTTTATATTTTTCCGCATTTTGAGGTTTTATTTCATAATACATATCATTTATTGTTACAACATGTAGCTAGTAACATACAGTTCCCGTGACTGGGCGCACGTTCAAGAGTTTTTTTTCCAATGAATGCGAAACAGCCCAATGGTTTGGCCTTTTTTTTCATTTGCAATGTACTAGTAATGAAAGGACCAAAAAGGAAATTAGCAGCCGCTTTCTCTGACAAAGTAGATGTCTGACATTTATAAAGATGATGCCACTAAATTAATTATTTTCAGATTGGCTGAACACTGCTTATCATGATTAATATTTTGGTTAAGGTCCATACGGGATAAAACCAAAATATTAATCATGATACTGATCATTAGGATTCGTTAGCCGAAACAAGCATGTCTGGGATTTTTTAATCCAGACGGCTACTCTCTCTAGCAACAAATTTTGGGATACTTCGATCCTCTATAACGAATGTATATAGATTGCTAGATTTTTTTACGGTTCTCCTAAATTTTACATCAAAGATGCAATAAAAACTCCTTATCAATGTATCAATTTTTAATCCAAAAATTATGGTCCATTATTTTCTTCGATTGAAGAAAACCTCTACCAGCGATCGGTTACCGAAAAACCAATCCTTTGCAGTTGAAGCTGATGTTTTGCAATTTTATCTGAGCAGTCGACTGTGAATATTGGACACCCGTATGACATATTCATTATATCATTGTCCTTTTTAAATTATTTTCATTTTTCAACAATTTGGATGTAATAATTCTCAATCACATGTTGAACCATTGTAACTGCAGGTACCGGATTCATAGAAAAAGAAATAAAAGCCCCCATTTTGTGCCTGTGTTGTGGTTGCAACCATACTTAGAGCTCGGTTGTGTGATGATTTGAAAATATTGACAACAACATTGTCAAAATGGAGTATTCCAGTTTCTGGACAAGAGCTCCACATGGCTTTTTGTCCGATCTAAACAGTGACGTCATTTATGCATGTCTACTCACTTCCTATATTTCGAAAAAAAAGGATGTTTCTCCTTTATAGGGCACTTTACAACAAAATAATTTCTGCTTGAATCATTTCACTTGGCAACTCTGAAGCCTTGAAGGTAAAGAAATCAGATTTTTGAATCGGTGAACATTATGTAGATTAGAGCTTTTCTTACACGATAAATTTTCCTCCCACGCTGTCATTCAAATACACTTTAGAATAACTTTGCGTGACACACCTTTAATAAACATAGCAGGGAACTTTATTAAATTAACATAGTTATTTATGGATTTATTACGCTTTGCAGACACTTCTTCTGTGGTATAAAAGACATACAGGGGGATTAGCTAGGAATTAACTCATATATTATAGTCGAGGGGCAGGGACCGCTCGGTACCCAATGATTCCAGGGCAAAATCCTTTTAGGGATACGAGGGGGGCATCTCTTATGGATGGAAAGGGGTTTCACATATTTCAAGTCGCTTAACGTTCATTTCAAATTATCGTTTGACGACAGTGGTCACCGGTCACCTAAATACTTCAATATACGACAAACGTGTCGACTGCAAATTCAGAGCAAGCTCAAGATACAAATAACCGGGAAGATACTCAACCAAGGTTAATTTTCTGACCGACTATCGGTGTAAATATATTTTGGACAATGCAATGCTTATACAAAACACTATGACATTTCATCGTCCACATGGGATGTTGCAATTAGACGATGCGTTTTTACCTTTGCACATAATATCATTTCCATTAGGGATTCACTTTTGCTCTTTTGTTAAATGTTTATTTATTTTAATGTAATAGTTTTGTATATTGAAGATTCTGTATGCCCATTGATTATCATTTTTGGTTTTGTTTGATTTTCACTCGCTAATTTATCAAGTAAAGCCCCTGTCACACTGTCGCGAGTTCGAGCTACGAGTTGTGGCGAGTTACAACTCGCCAAAACTCGTCATTTGTTGCATGGAACTCGTACAGGTGTCTTCACATGTCGAAGAAATGTCTCCTCATGTCGCCAGAACTCGGCGTGAGGCGGCGAGAATTTTAAACGGTTTAAAATTGTCGTGCGAGTTTTCATGTCGTGCGCATGTCGAGGAGATGTCGAACAAAGGTCGAACTGATGTCGCATAAACTCGTACAGGCATCGTGTGCATGTCTCCACTTCTCGTCGCTTCTCGCCATGAATCAAACTCGTGCGAGTAGGGCCGAGTTTATATACGAGTTAAAACGACATGAGTACGATGTCTGCACGACATCATGCGAGTTGTACCGACCTCTTCTCGACATCTGCGCGACATTGTACGAGTTATGCTCGACACTGTGTTATGGGTCAGAATACCCCAAAACGCCAGCAAAAATCAGACAAAGACAGAATATAATTTACAAGTTTAATTATGTACAAAATATATATATTTAAAACGATTACAACTCACAATACAATGTCCGGATCAAAGTGTCCGTTACGGTCCACAAAGTCTATCGAATGGGTTTCCGGTAATCACAAGCGTTCTCGAAAGATCGGTGTCCAAACGTTGTTAAATGGATTAAAGTCTCAACAAATAAAGTGTCCCAGTATCTCAGAATAGATGAATGAATCGTGTCTACGAATGTGTACGAATGTCCCCTTAACACAGTTCCTCAGAGGTATTTATACTTAATAACAATGAATTAACCAGAAGCTTCTAGAACAATGACTCATTACACATGATTAACAATAGAGTAAATTCTAGAAATCACAGTCATGTGATGATAATGATGTAACATAGAACATACTGGAATATTCTCTAATGAAATAAAGATGACATAGTAAAATCTAGAAAGAATTATTATGAAAGCATTAAATAACATGACTAAGTACATGTGCACCTACACATAAAGTAAAACTAAAATAATACATGACCCACAACACCTCCCCCCTTAAAAAAAGTTTGAATGTCAGTGAAAACTTAGGTGGTAAATTCTGCAAAAAACACTCATGAAACTCTCGATAGTGCATCTGCAATCACATTGTCTTTGCCCTTGATATGGTTAATAATGATATTGTACTCTTGCAACAATAAACTCCACCTTGTAAGTCTTTGATTCTTGTTTGACATTTTGTGCAAAAATGTGAGAGGGTTGTGGTCAGTAAATACAAGAATGGGATGTAAAGTAACATTCAAATAAACATCAAAATGTTGTAAAGCTAACAATAATGCAAGACACTCTTTTTCAATAGTAGAGTAATTCTTTTGACATTTTGTCAATTTCTTTGAAAAATAACAAACAACTCTATCTACACTATCATCATTTTCTTGAAACAAAGCAGCCCCGATTCCTACATCACTGGCATCAACAGTAAGCTTAAATTGCTTATCAAAATTTGGAGCTGACAGGACAGGACTATTCATAAGTACACATTTGATTTTCTTAAAAGATTCGTCACAGTCATTGGTCCATGCAAAATTCACTCTCTTTTGTAACAGATTGGTAAGTGGACCAACAACTGACGAGAAATTTGGACAAAATTTTCTGTAAAATCCTGCCATTCCTAAAAATCTCATTATTTCTTTCTTATTGGTAGGAATCGGGAACTTTGAAATAGCTTCCACCTTGGCCATGATAGGAGTAACAAAACCTTGACCTACTTTGTGACCCAAATATTCTACAGTCGCATGACAAAATTCACTTTTCGCAAGGTTCACTGTGAGGTTTGCTTTCGCCAGTATGTCGAAGAAGGTACGCATGATTCGGAGATGATCATCCCAGGTGTCGCTGTAGATGATGACGTCATCGATGTACGCCTGGCATCCTTCGAGATGATTTAGGAGCGAATGAATCATCCTCTGGAATGTGGCTGGTGCGTTTTTCATACCAAAGGGCATTACTTTATATTGGTATAGCCCATCTGGAGTCGCAAATGCCGATATTTCTCTGGCTCTCTCGGTAAGCGGGACCTGCCAATAGCCTTTAAGCAAGTCAAATTTGCTGACAAATTTTGCACTGCCAATTTTATCGATACAGTCATCGATTCGTGGGATCGGATAAGAGTCAGTTTTGGTGACTGAATTGACTTTTCTAAAGTCCGTACACAATCGGTAAGTTCCGTCTGGCTTCGGAACCAGAATACATGGGGAACTCCAATCACTATTGCTGGGTTCAATAATGTCATTTTCAAGCATGTATTGAATTTCTTTCCGCATGTATTGAAGTTTTATCGGGTTTAACCGATAGGGATGCTGTTTGATAGGTGACGCATCACCTACAATGACGTCATGATGAGATGCATTCGTCTTTTTTGGAACGTCCGGAAAGATTGTCGTATATTCCCGCATTAATTGGTGCACTTCCTCTTTTTGATGCACGGTCAAATGTCCAAGTTTCACTTCCGGATTTGTCAGAATTTCAGAATTCTTCAAACGGACACTTTGAGCAAAGTCTTTTTCGGTAGTCTCTTCATTACATTCCGGTTCAACACAATTTTCAAATGTATTTACATTGGCCAAAGTGGAAACTGGTTTTACAGAATTTCGGTCACTTCTATCAAAATACTCTTTCAACATGTTAACATGACACACTCTTTTTTCTTTTCGCCGACCTGGTGTCTTAACCACATAGTTAACATCACTAATTTTACTCTCAATCTCATAAGGACCGAAATATCTAGCTTGCAAAGGATGACCAGGGATAGGCAAAAATACAAGAACTTTATCGCCTGGTTTAAAAACTCTGTTTCTAGCATCTTTGTCATACCATGTTTTCATTTTCATTTGTGAGGTTTTGAGATTTTCTTGAGCCAATTTGCAAGCATTATATAATTTCTCTTTGAAATTAGACACATAGTCTAAGAGATTCAAATCGCTAGTCTCAGTCAACCATTTTTCCTTCAATAACTTCAATGGCCCCCTGACCGTATGCCCAAAAACTAACTCAAAGGGACTGAACCCCAGGGACTCCTGAACCGCTTCTCGTGCCGCAAACAACACGAGGTGAACCCCTTCATCCCAGTCTTTTTCATACTGGTGACAATATGTTTTCATCATAGTTTTAAGGGTTTGATGAAAGCGTTCAAGTGCCCCCTGGGACTCAGGATGGTACGCAGAAGACTTATACTGCCTGATACCTAGCTCATGCATAACCTGCTGAAACAATCCTGACATAAAATTCGAACCCTGATCTGACTGAATAGCCTTAGGAGCACCTACGAAACTGAAAAACTTTGTAAGGGCCTTAACTATGGTCTTTGCCTTAATATTCCTAAGAGGTATGGCTTCAGGAAACCTAGTCGAAGTACACATAATTGTCAGTAAGTACTGATTCCCTGACCTAGTCCTAGGCAAAGGACCTACACAATCAACTAACACCCTACTAAAAGGTTCCTCAAAGGCTGGAATGGGTTGGAGGGGAGCAGGTGGTATAACTTGATTGGGTTTACCTACCATCTGACAACTATGACAAGACTTACAAAACTCAGACACATCTTTTCTCAACTTAGGCCAGTAAAAGTGACTTAAAATCCTATTATAAGTCTTATTGACACCTAAATGACCTGCCATGGGTGTGTCGTGAGCTAAACTCATGATGTCCCCGCGATACGCTACTGGAACCACTATCTGGTGAACGACCCGCCACACTTCATTAGGGGGTGCATCGGGTGGTCTCCATTTCCGCATAAGGATGCCATCTTGTATGTAGAAGCACTCTCCGACTTTGTCCGCTTCTTCTCGGGGAAGGGCCCTCTTGCTTAGTCGGATGATCTCCGGATCTTTAGTTTGCTCGGAGAGGAGCTGCTCACGGCTTAAGGCATCTGTATCACTGTCTAATTGCGGATGGGAATCATCACCAGGTACTGTCGGAGACTTGTCAACATGAAGTGGTACTGAAGTCTCAGGTACGCTGTCATCAATGGTAGACATGAATGTGTCAGAAAGGTCTATACTTTTGGAGGGATGGTCCTCGTTAAGTGCAGAAGTACTCTCAGCCTCTTTTAGTCTGTTCCTGGCCATCGCCCTGGTAACTGCGCAGGCTGGGTACAAGTCGTCGTCTTCGTCATCGGACACGACATCGGACGTGATTTTCTCACAAACAATCGGATCGGCTACAACTTTGCCGCCAGCTAAATCGTTGCCAAGCAACAAGGAAACGCCTTGAACGGGAAGAGTAGGTCGAACACCTACGATAACAGGTCCAGTAATTAAGTCTGACTTCAAATAAATTTCATGAAGGGGAACATCAATGACGCCTAGCTCCACACCCTGTAATAAAACTGACCTACCAGTAAAAGTGTGCTCAGACAAAGGCAATGAACCCTCTAACAATAAAGTCTGGGCAGCACCAGTATCTCTCAAAACCTGAACAGGCAACGCTTCGCTAGAATCACTGAGTGAAACAAATCCCTGTGACAAAAAGGGCTTATAATGATCCTCCACAAAATCATCAGAACTGGACTTAGAACCCTGAATCTCAGGAGTGTCAGAACAAATCGAATCTAAGGCTTTCCTATCATTTCTAACAGACGCACAGGCCTGTGACTTAAGTTCTTTTTTCTTCTTAAGCTTCAAACACTCACCAATAACATGACCTTTTTTCTTACAATAATTGCATGTAGGAAGCGACCCCACCCCTGGGGATGCCTCAGAACGCTCGGACCTAGGACCGGACGTAGAACCACCTTGAGATGGTGACTGGGAACTAATGGACGACTGAGACTCTTGTACATTTTTCTTTGGAAAATCTGAAGTTTTTGCGCTATCGCTAGATTGAGTTTTTGACACAAAATTTTTCTTATGAGTGAGAGCATACGTATCAGACAAAACAGCGGCTTCTTCAAGAGTTTTAACATTTTTGTCTTCCAAATGAGTTCTTAAATCTTGATGTACACACTCTTTGAACTCTTCTATCAGAACTATTTGACGCAAATTGTCAAATGAATTGGGAATTTTCTTAGATCGAAACCACTGATCAAATAAATCTTCTTTTTCTCGAGCAAATTCAACATATGTTTGATTTTCAAACTTTTTGTACTTTCTAAACTTTTGTCTGTACGCCTCAGGTACTAACTGATATGCTCTCAAAATCGTGTCCTTGACCTTGTCATAGTCTGAACTCTCAGCAATACTGAGCGCCGAGTACACTTCAGCCGCTTTGCCAATAAGTACGCTTTGTAACAAAGTTGGCCAAAAATCACGTGGCCACTTCAGATTGGCCGCGATTTTCTCAAAATGTGGAAAATATTTGTCCACGGACTTTTCTTGAAATTTTGGTACTAATCTGATGTTTTTGGCGGCGTCGAATTCAGACTTAACAGGCGAAGGAACAGGATTTTCCTTAGCGCTTTTCTCTAATTTTAACTTTTCTAACTCAAACTGGAGTTCTCTCTCGTGCATACGTTCCTGTTTCTCTCTTTCAAATTGTCTTTCTTTTTCTTCTTTTTCAAATTGTCTTTCTTTTTCTTCTTTTTCAATTTGAAATTGTCTTTCTTTTTCTTCTTTTTCAAATTGTAATTGTATTTTCATTTTCTCTAATTCAAACTCATATTTTGACATTTTGGTTTCGCTTGAAACAGGTTCAACAGGAAAATCGTATGACGAAAAGATTTCCTTAGCTAAAAGCTCTTTAGCCACAATATTTCGAATTTCTTGTTTTCTCATAGAAGATTTTACATCTAACTTCAAGTGAAGACCTAAACCAATCAAATCATCTTTCTTCAATGATTCGAACTCTTGTACAGTCGGCGATTTCAAAAATTCAGTGACCGAAAATACCATGATTGATTTCTGCTGGCAAAAAATTTATAGAGAAAAATATTTTCTATTTTTTTTTTTTTTCAAAAAAACGAACTTTTACGTAAAAATGCAAATATGCAGAGATTACGATCCCGGACGAGCCCCCAATTCTGTTATGGGTCAGAATACCCCAAAACGCCAGCAAAAATCAGACAAAGACAGAATATAATTTACAAGTTTAATTATGTACAAAATATATATATTTAAAACGATTACAACTCACAATACAATGTCCGGATCAAAGTGTCCGTTACGGTCCACAAAGTCTATCGAATGGGTTTCCGGTAATCACAAGCGTTCTCGAAAGATCGGTGTCCAAACGTTGTTAAATGGATTAAAGTCTCAACAAATAAAGTGTCCCAGTATCTCAGAATAGATGAATGAATCGTGTCTACGAATGTGTACGAATGTCCCCTTAACACAGTTCCTCAGAGGTATTTATACTTAATAACAATGAATTAACCAGAAGCTTCTAGAACAATGACTCATTACACATGATTAACAATAGAGTAAATTCTAGAAATCACAGTCATGTGATGATAATGATGTAACATAGAACATACTGGAATATTCTCTAATGAAATAAAGATGACATAGTAAAATCTAGAAAGAATTATTATGAAAGCATTAAATAACATGACTAAGTACATGTGCACCTACACATAAAGTAAAACTAAAATAATACATGACCCACAACAACTGTCTCGACATTGTTTCGAGTTCTTCCGAGTTGAGTACTTAAATCCAGTCTTCCTCTGCAGCATGCATAAATGTATTCACTTTCATAGTATACCAATGATAGCGAACAAAAATAAAAAGAGGCCCAGGTTGGCTGACATGTTCAAGGCATACACGAGCTCAATACACATACTTACTCCAGATAAATGCAATTCATCATGATAAGTTTGTCCATTTAACCTCTTACATCATGTTGTCCTAATAAATAATAATTAAAAATCAAGGAAACAGTCCAATGTTTCATCTATGGAGGATAGAATAAGACTTCAATTTTAGCATGCACATGATCAAATTCAAAAGAGTCCATAGTCGGCTCTTGAATATGCACCCTGCACCATTCTTGGACACTCAGATTCGTTACTTTTACTAAAAGATCCTTTCTGCTATCATAGAAGACATTTTTTAAACAGATTTTGCACCATCCAGAAGAAGATAACTAAGAAATGAAGATGTATCGTGTTATTAACATTTTCTTAAAGCTTGTACAGACCAATTCATTCAATTTTTCACCAGTCTTGAAAAATAAAACGTGAGTCGATACACGCCAATCATACAAAAGGAAGACATTTTGTCAACGGTCGAAATTCTGCAATAATGACAATACCAATCCCTGTCAAGGGCTTTCAGATCGGGTGAGCTAAAAAGACTTAAACAGAAATTTATACCAAATTCATATGTTGACATAACTCGTACACTTTCCGTACTCACTTCGTCATAACTCGTACTTATCTCGTGCTTAACTCGTAGGCATGTCGCCACATCTCGTATAAACTCGTACGAAACTCGTACTTAACTCGTACTTTCTCGTACTAAAGTCTTCGTTTGTCGAGAAAATGTCGTATACAAATCGTAGAGTGTCGCCAAGTGTCGTACTGTTCTCGTAGAGATCTCGAGCAAATGTCGAGCTCATGTCGTAATCACAAAAAATCAAGGCTAACTCGGGGAAATTTCGGCGAGTTATAACTCGCCAGCACTCGTACAAAACTCGTAGCTCCAATTCGCCACAGTGTGACAGGGGCTTTAAGTTAGTCTTTCGTCACAATTGGCCATCAGTTACAACTTACCCGAGCGACTTGCACAATTATTTTGGCAAATATTGTTCTTCAAAATTTTTTTTTTAATTTTATTGAACAGCTGAGAAAGTGACGTCATTGGGAAAGGACTGGCATCGCCCATGTTTGCGTTGTGTGAAATGCAAGAAGACCCTGACCTCTGGTAGCCATGCAGAGGTGAGTATTCTTTCATCTCATGTTTTACCACAATGCAGTAAAGGCTCGATGTGAAGTAAAGGGTAAGCAGGATTTTGCGTGAAGTTCTATTTTTTTACTGTTCTCGCTCATTTTATCAAATTTTATTAGTATTTAATGGTTCAAAATCAAATTTTGCTATGAATTTTCATGTGAAGATAATGAACCCATAATTTTGGAAAACTTGAATAGTAATGAATGACTTATATACTTTCAACGAAAAGAAGTAGTCCAAGTAGAATCTTTGTTTCTGAGATTGTCTTCCCCTTATCTTATGAATAATAAAACATCTCATTATTCTTATTTATGGAATTTTTAAACCATACCGCTACCGTTTCAGCACGATGGTAAACCGTACTGCCACAATCCTTGCTATGCAGCAGAGTTTGGACCCGGGGGTAAGCTTGATATGGATTTTATACCTGTATAACAAAGGGAAGTGTCAAAGGAGTCACCTTCTATATATTTTTGTCTGTCAGTCTGATAAGTCATTTTTTACGTCCCAATATCGGACTTTTTCTCTGTTTGTCCGCAAAGAATTAAATGATGGGGTTATGTATTTCTTGTGGCAAGTATCAAAGCTGTCCTAAAATTCTTACATATTTGCTATAACAAATATAGGAACCTATCAAAGTCCTATTACATTATGATATACTTCATTTCATCAATTATGAATTGTTGAAGATAGTATGGCGTAAAAAGGAGATACTTGGAGGGCAAATCAATGGAGAAGGAGACGGAGAAGGGGGCAGCGGGGGCACATGCTCCCCCCACTTTGAAAAGTGGGGGGGGGGGGGGGGCACAACCACACAACCATGTTTGTGCCCCCACCCCACTTTTCAATCACAAAATTATTGTTTAATATAACAACATTTTTTTTACCATAAAATCTACAATTTTTCGGTCAATTTTCAAAATTTTTCTTTTGCTCGCTGCCGCTCGCCAGTTCTGATCCATCCTTTATACATATTACTTTATCAATGTACATGAAAACATTTAATTCAAACAATATTAATATTATTACATGTACTTGTTAATGATAGAGGGTATATATAGAAAGTATTTTCTGATAAGTCAATATTTTGCTATAAAAAATTTATTCATGAACTGAAAATTTAGAATTGCACCAGAAATGTTAAAATTTGTGCATACAGAACATGAACCCCCCCCCCCCCCCCCCTGTTTTTGTTTGTTTGTTTGGTATTTTTTTTTTTTGTTTTTTTTTTGTTTTTTGTTAGAAATTTTGGGATGTTGTGCCCCTCCACTTTTTCAGGCAGAGCTACGCCGTTGCAAATATTCTGTCAATTGCTTTTTCAAGCTTTGTTGAAAAAGTCCTATAATTATCATATTTTTCTTGAAAATTCCTATATTTGTCCTATATTTCCATGTAAGATATACCTATTATTTTGAGTACAGGAAGTTGCTATGACCCATGCATGACATTTTTTTTTGTACTACCGGTTTTTTTTTTTTTACCATTCGACCTTGACCTTATAGTATGACCAACTACTTTTGAAAAACTTTAACCATGGCCACAGCATGTATTCTTATGTGGTAAATTATAGGTTATTTATATTTCTTGTGGCAAGATCTTTCTATCATCATACGGAGAAATAATGCCAATCTGACATCGCGTCATGGCTTGCTTATAGAATTGAAAATAGGTCATTAATCATCATTACATAACAAATGGAAAATAATATGAATAACAGAAATTAAATAAAACGAAGATTTAACGGAGAAAAGCTACTAACTGATTTTAATGGGAGTTTCGCCGAACTACGTCACGTAACTGAGAGAAGCGGCATTATTTCTCCACAAGTTAAAACCACTGTATTCTTTCTTGAATAAGTTTGTGACCTCGATTTTAGAATATGCCCTATTTTTTAAAAAAAAAACTTTAATGTTGGCCATAATTTTTCAATTGGTAAATAAGAGCTTTCATATTAACAGTAGTATTTCTTATAGCAAGGTTTTTCTATTGGTACCAATATTTTTTGTTGCTTTGTGACCTTGACCTTTGAGTATAAGTTTTTTTTATAGTAAGTAAGTAAGTAATATTTATTTAAAGTCGGCACTGTGTACATAAATAACAAAGAACATAAGCTCTGTAGAGCTTTTACAACCGACATAGTTATATGACTTTTGAATGAAAATAACAGGATTTTCATATTTCTCATGAGTGTTTCCCAGTTTGTGTTATTTAATAAAACTGATACATCTTTATTTCAGGATTTGGGAGAGGTGGCACAGAGAGTTACAAATACTGAAGTTCCATTTTACATGCGTTGTAAATGGTCATTAATTTGTACATAATTAAATGTTTGCTTGGGATCTGCGACAGGGAGAGGGCTTTACATAATGTTGGTAAAACTTGTTGCCCAATCCCTTTTCGTTTTATTGAAATAAAATATGTTTAAACTAAATCTGCGACATCAAAATGTAAATATTTTGTATATGATTTGAATACAGTAGTAAACATATTGGTTTTTTCTGCAGATAAAATTCGGATGTTTGTTACATGCAATTCAAAAATTCATATCTCTGAAGAAAACATATCTGTTTATCGACGATATATTGGTTTATTGGTCAGTGAATTAATTTAATTGTCTTTCTTTATCGTTTAATTTGATAAAAAAGAAAGAATCTATGAACATCTTATTGGACTGTTTACTTATATAAGAAAAAAAAATCATTTAATTTTCATCTATTGCAAACTATTTCATTGCTCTAGACATTTTCATTGAATTGCTTATTTTATGATACATTAATAATTATATTTATTTTAAAAAAATCGTTATACATGTAGATCTTTATTAAAATAGATTAATATTATTTATGTTGATGTTTTTATTTTCAAACACAACTAAAATAGTTTAGATTGAAATCGATGCTGTAGGACATCACGCACATGGGGATATTGTCCGATGACATATTAAAATTAAAACTTTAAACATGCAGTAATCATGGATGCAGTAAGCGCATGTTTAAAATCTTAATTTAATATGTCATCTATAGGACAATATAATTAATCATTGTGTTTATCACTGACTGTTTGCTACATTTATAAACTTTTACGTAATGGGATCCGAAGATAAGGCTATAAACATAGGGCCATCAGAGATGACAGCGCTCACATCGACGGCATCATTCTCCCATGACCAGCATCTGTACCTATATTGCATAAAGTATTTCAAGATGCATCATCCACACAAGTTTGGTTGATAAAAAATTAAAAGAAGGCTGGAAATGAAGATTCTAATTTTACCATACCTGGTCAATCAAGCGTGAAATATAGGTCCGATGCAGCATCTGTACAGAGCATTGCAGTTAACATCCTCAAATACATCACCCACACAAGTCTTTTATTGATCTAGGACTTAAAAAAAGGCCGGAAATGAACCTGTCCCATTTTACTTAACCTGATTGCTCAAGCATGGACTGTGGGTTAGATGCATCCTCTGTACCATGCATTGTAGAAAGCATCCTCGGATGAATCATCAATGCAAGTTTGGTTGATGTAGGACATCTAGTAAGGCGGGAATTGACCTGTCCCATTTTACCTAACCTGCTCACTCAAGCATGAAATGTAGGTCAGATGCAGCCTGCGTACCATGCATTGTTGTAAGCATCCTCAGATGCATCATCCATGCAAGTTTGGTTGGTGTAGGACCTATAGTAAGGCCGGAATGGACCTATCCCATTTTACTTAACCTGCTCACTCAAGCATGAAATGTAGGTCAGATGCAGCCTCTGTACCATGCATTGTTTTAAGTATCCTCAGATGTATCATCCATGCAAGTTTGGTTGATGTAGGACTTATAGTTTGGCGGAAATGGACCTGTCCCGTTTTGCTTCACCTAAAGTGCGGACGCCGACGCCAGAGCGATAGCATAAGCCCCCTCTACTTCGTTGAGGTGAGCTAAAAATCGGTTTTCTGAATTTTCACATTTTATCTAAATAACCTTTGATTTTGACTATATTGGTTATTCCCGGAATGGATATTTATTATTTACTATAGATATTATATATACACGTATAAAAATAATGTGGATTTATATACACAATCATCAAACTTATATCTGTACATCTCATAAATATAAAAAAAATACGAGAACTATGCATGTACATGTACACCGTAGCTCCCTTTGGCTAATTTCTCGTCCGACTTCAGTTTCAATGTAACGGTCATCCTCTAAGGTCTCTATCTGTCCAATGCCAAGCCAATACTTATTCTTTTCTTTTATCGTTTATTACATTTTGCTTTCAGATTTTGATAATACCGATTGTCGATTCCTTTTCGTTCCACGTGTTATCCCTCCATCATGTTGTTTTTTTTTTTTTTTTTTTGGTTTTGTTTTGTTTTGTTTTTTGTTTTTTTGTTTTGTTTTGTTTTGTTTTTTTTTTTTTTTTTTGCTACTGTACTATAGCTTTATGCAAATGTTCGCATTCGGTCTTCTACGGAGAAATGTAGGTTATATTAAGGTGCCGATTTTATAAGCAATAATTGATCATAGCTCGGTAGCAAGGGCATATTTGACTGTTGTGACCAGCTAGTTTCTAATTTCTAAGCATGATAGAAGGAAGATCTCCAACAAACCCTGTTGCAGCATCAACAGTAAAACACCAATACACCCGATGCAAAAACACAAAAGACGAGCATAGTATGAGACGAAAAAGAGACATACGACATGTAAACATCAAACACAAAAGACTACAGAATAATGGGCAACCGGTGCCGACTTTGGACGGCCATTTGCCATGCGAGTAGCAAATGGTGTGGTTATCCTGGATTACGTGCGCACAACCCTCTCACTTCTCCAATTACCCAAAGGTCTCGAAGAACGTACAATTGTGGTATAAAACAACCTCCTCACTGTAAGATGACCTCACACAAACAAGACCGCAAAACGTAGAAGCCCAAGCAACACAGATGGATATGTAAATGAATATAAAAAGAGGGCGTGCATAATACAGTCCGTGCTCTGCCGGCTGTAGCGAGCTCATGTATGTAATCACTCGAGGAGTCCGACTGAAATTCAGAGAGGACAGGTGGTCGGGGCCCAGTCTTCTCTAAAGAGGTTTGGACAGGGCCCGTCATGGAGTCCCGTCGTCACAGTCAGTCAGAGTGCAAGTCTCAAGGATGCGCTGGTACAAGACTAGATTGGTCAAGTACCAAGCCTAGTGTCCGTCTGGTGACATTAGGATCATATCCACGGTATAAAAGGCGTTTGATGATTCTGAGACATTTTTGATGGTTACGCTGCCTACCTTTGATCCTTTTTATATTGTCTATCATATCACCATAAAAGACAGGTTGTGTAATACCCAAAGTAATGTACTCTGTTGCGTGTATAGATCCGAATTTTAAAAGAAGTTGACTGTAATTTTTGTAGAATTTCCAGAAAGTCTTAACTAGTTTATGAAAGCGGAAACCTTGACCTAAAGTTTTTTTGGTAAGTAAATAGACTCGCTTCCATTTAAAATTTGACAAAAATAGTTGATTCATGGTTTGATCTTGACGAGACCAAATGTAACTTTAACTAAGCACATTCCCTGCATTGATTCAAATTAAATTTCATAGAATTAATTGTTGCTTAAGGCCAAGGGATGTGACATGACCTTGAACAAGGGTCACATCTGTATGGTCAGAGTACATGGGGGGGGGGGGGGTAGCATCTTGTATAGGTTGTATCATTTGATCACTGCATGGATTTGAATATTTTACAGAATCGTTACCCAGGTCTCTAACAAAATATGACCATATTTTGATAAATAAAAAAAAAAAAAAACTACTTAAGCTGCAAGTGAACATTGTGATGCTGATATGATCATTTTGATACATGTCGAGTTTCCCTCTGTAGGAAGGCGTCTCTTTCTTTGACCCCACCTTAAATTACACCCACCCTCCTAGGAGGGAGACTCCCATTTGGGCCGCATCTCCCACTTATATTTCCCTAGAAAAAGAGTACAAAAAGATTGTATTTAAATTTTCAAATTATGTCAGTTAAGCGTCCACCAAGTACAATGATAAAATTTGAATGCATCAGTTTAAAAGTTATAATCCATCTAAATGGAGGTAAAATGTCACCACTCTTAGAAAAATCTAAAAGTTATAATCCATCTATAGGAGGTAAAATGGCACCACTCTTAGAAAAATCTAAAAGTTATAAGCCATCTATAGGAGGTAAAATGTCACCACTCTTAGAAAAATCTGCCAGAAATTTGTATCCTGAATGATAACATATTTATTTTCATCATAAGAAAAGGGATTAGGCAAAAGTTATATAACAACATTACATATAAAATGTCACATGACATGAAATTATTTTGCAAAAAATCTCCCCCTTTGGCAAAATGCAAGAAGGGAGGTCTTTCTCTTTTGAAGTCAGAACTGTCCCAAATAGACATGATGCATATGAGGAACCAATACAGACTGCTCTGGATAAACTGTATGCAAAAATATCTTTTTTAACCCCCCCCCCCCCCTCCCTTCCGCGCAATGTAGATTAAATAATATGCTGAAGAATTTACAGCTGTTGTGAAAGCGGCTTATTCTAGCTGAATGTATTAATTTCTGAATCGAGTAATCTACTCTAGAACAGTTTATCATAACAAATTTCAGCTGATGTTAAAGAGGCTTAACATATGAAATAGACTAATTAGTTTATAATTTATTCAAGATCACGATGCAGCAATAATTTTGTCATTGGAGAATTTTCAGGTTTTCTAGACGTCATCGTATTATTCATTATATCGAGGAGAATTCATCATTCGACATAATAGATAGAATAATATGAAATGTAAAACTTCATGAACAATTCATTGGATATTTTGATATGAAGATTATATACAATGATCTGTTAATCATCAAATTTACATACAGAAATACAAATTATAAATTAGATTTGATATAAAAGATGAGATCTACTTTTTTTTCAAGTCAGGCGGCTGATCTTGATATACATACTACGATTTTCAGGTAAGTCATACATAAATGCACATATACAAGAAAATGTCACCAAACATTTCGATCGTTATCGTTGCCTACTTGAGATGAACTTCTTAGGAAATTAAAAGGGAAAGGTTAAACTTGCAAAAAAAGAATAAGTTTTCGGAGACGTGCGAATATGATACACTTCAACATGCAGTTTGTTTCAAGCAGTGCAGTCCGTTGACGAACTACTAACGACACCAAATTTGACTAATTTCGGAAGACAAGGGATTTGGAGTGTTATTGTTGCAATTTGTTCTATTGCAAAAATCGATTTTCATAAATTATCGACAATGTTCAGGGTTTTGTCATTTCTTTGCAAAAATTGGTGATTCTTGTAATGATTGAAATATCCACTGTTTTAGCATGTTGTTTCTTCCTGCATCATTTTAGTGTCACGACGTGTCTTAACTTCTTTTATCTTGATGGATGAACAATCTGTTACAATAAATATCACAATAAAGTTCAAGATTACTAGTCTACAGTGCAGAAAACCCTCATTATTTTTCCTTTAAATGGAGTTTTTGATTAAGCAGACTGTAGATCATGCTGTCCGTCTGTTTGTGTGTGATTTCTTTGTCCTATTGGACCACAGCAGAGCATGTGACGGTGACACCTGAATACAAAAAGCTCTTCATTGATACACATAACAAAATCCGCCGAGAAGTACGCTCCTCTAACATGCAGTACCTGGTAAGTATTAGGCATACAAAAAATATTTTTGTTTTAATTATAAAAGATCAATCTTCTCTCTAGATAGATAGAGTCATGGAGTGAGTGCAAAGTTAAATATCTCTTCGGTGTAATGAATTTACTCGAATTTTGCAAAATGACGTAACATTGATGCTTGAAAACAAAGTATTATACAATTATTTACTTTTACCGAGGAAAATACAATGGTTTAGCTCCACGAGAAGACAATAATCACCGAGGTAAAAGTAAAATAATTATTTCATTACATTAAGTTTCAAAATCATTTATTTACATATTATCATCAATCTTTGGAGTATGAGCAGATAAACCAGAGCTTTTATAAAATGCTAACGTGGGCATTCTTGAGTCACAAAAACATCTTATAAACCTAATTATGCTCCTCATGAAACTTTTTACTTTAATCCTGTTCTTTAGATAGATATTTGTAATTTGATAAAGGTAATTAATATCAGTGTTGTTGACGCGATCTTAGGTAATTAATATCAGTGTTGTTGACGCGATCTTAGGTAATTAATATCAGTGTTGTTGACGCGATCTTAGGTAATTAATATCAGTGTTGTTGATGCGATCTTAGGTAATTAATATCAGTGTTGTTGACGCGATCTTAGGTAATTAATATCAGTGTTGTTGACGCGATCTTAGGTAATTAACATCAGTGTTGTTGACATTATCTTAGGTAATTAATATCAGTGTTGTTGACATTATCTTAGGTAATTAATATCAGTGTTGTTGACATTATCTTAGGTAATTAATATCAGTGTTGTTGACATTATCTTAGGTAATTAATATCAGTGTTGTTGACGCGATCTTAGGTAATTAATATCAGTGTTGTTGACATTATCTTTGGTAATTAATATCAGTGTTGTTGACATTATCTTAGGAATGGGATGATAAAGGTAATTAATATCAGTGTTGTTGACATTATCTTAGGAATGGGATGATAAAGGTAATTAATATCAGTGTTGTTGACATTATCTTAGGAATGGGATGATAAAGGTAATTAATATCAGTGTTGTTGACATTATCTTAGGAGGTAATTAATATCAGTGTTGTTGAAATTATCTTAGGTAATTAATATCAGTGTTGTTGACATTATCTTAGGAATGGGATGATAAGTTGGCGGCGGAGGCAGCGGACTGGGCCGGTAGATGTCGCTACAATCACAAGAACGGACAAGGAGAGAACCTGGCATTTAACACAAACAAAATGACGGACGTGGAACTTATCAAAGATGTCATGAACATGTGGTATGAGGAAAAGAAAGACTACAACTATAACAGTCTGTCTTGTAGAAAAGTCTGTAGTCACTATACCAATGTGAGTCTCCCCACAGAGTCAGTTCAGTATACTTTACACTTTTGGAAATTGTTCGCTCAGTTCGATAGTAAAGAGAAAAACCCCAAGAGTTTTGAAATAGATGAAAAAGTAGTTCAGAACAGAAGTTTATATAATTATAATTAACAAAAAACAATCACCAATAAGCCAAATTCTTGGGAGTTCGAATTTGGAAAGCACCGAAAGTGTAGCGATTTGGTGCAAGTTTGAAAGTAAATTTTTGTCGCATGAAATGGAAATTTCTGTTGTTTGCAGCTTGTCTGGGCTATCACCACCAAGTTTGGATGTGGTATGGAAAAGTGTCGCAATGGTTTGGGCTTCTATACTGTCTGCTTTTACAGACCCGTGTAAGTCTAAATATTTTTTAAAGTCTTTGACTTTTGACTTTATATGCACACTTCATTGTGAGTAATATTATACCGTAAGTTTTATCACTAAAATCATATTCTTAACATTTTTCATGTTTGTCATCATGCAATATTTACATTGCAAATTGATTTCCTATGTTAAACGCTTCTTCAATTTTGACGTTCATTTCACGATGAACGCAGGTTGACCCCAATCATATAAACATGCGCGCACGAATTTCAAACAGTGGATGGGGCATACTGATGCTGAATTTGCGAGCAGGAGGAGATTCCTAACATGATCGGCGGAGACAATAAAAAGAGAAGGAACAGTCGGGGACAACTAAAAGATCTCCCTCAAATCATTGAATTGTGAATAACAGCTCTATGTATATGTACATTCTCCACAGAGTCAATCTGTACGAGGGCCGTTCCAAAAGTTCGTGGACACATGCCTTAAAAATCGCATTTGAAGTCGTATGCGAATGAAATTTTCTAGAAATGAAAGGGATACTTTCAGAAAGAGAGAACAAAAAATATCAGGCTAAAATAATTTACAAAAAGGGCATAATTGTCACCTTTAAACATGAAGGGTATAGGCTACGGAGCAGTGAAATTTGAGTTGTTGAAATTAACCCATCCCTTTTGTTACATTGCTACATAAAATAAGAAAAAAAAATACTCGACTTTTATTTAAACTTTCTATATCATTAATACTATTATTTGTCTTGACCACTGCAAAGTTTTGATAACATTGGACAAGATCTACGAATTTTATGAGGATTAATGCATGATATTGTTGATCAAATAAAGCAAAAGTTGATGACGTCAGAGTTCTTTTCAGAGCACCAGACAGTCATTCAGTTTTGAATTTCGGTTGAATAAAACAGACTGAGACTAAACATCTGATGGATACATCTTGATATGGACCAATACATCAAAACTAATGTTGTTAGAATAGACGAATGTATTTTTATGATGAATAGATACATAAACACCCAATTTGGTTGGAGTTGAACAAAAAAATAAACGAAAATAAGTAAAATGATGCCGTTTTCTCCCTTAATAGTGACCTGAATTTGAATGATTCAAGGATAAAAGTGCATAATGATATAGAGGTAGAAATGCACATGAAAATAGAACATGTCTTCCTTATCAAAATACATGAAAAGATAAATTTAATTTTTTTTTCAGATGAGAGATGTTTTATTTCTTTTAAAATGTCAAATTTATGCTGGATATCTGACGACGTCGTTACTTCTTGGTAGCTGCTCCGTGACCTAGAACCTTACGTTGTTCAAAAGGGGATTTGAAAATTTGTTCTGGACCAATGGTAATGAACATTCGTATATGCATGTATTCAAAATTATCCGCATTATAAGGAAATCAACATGGTTTTTAGCAGATTCTCTAGATCTCTCCTTAAATTGCGTTGTCCATGAACTTTCGGAGCAGCCCTCGTATATAACTTCAATGTAGATGGCGCTACCGAATTGAATTTATGCGGCGCCTCTGCTATGCACTGACTACTGTGCTCTTTTAAAATAAGGTTTATTTTGTTCAAATTGTTAATAAAAAGTTCAAACTCATGATGAAAACATTTTAAAACAAATATTGAAAACAAAGATTTACATAGTGTGTACTTTAAAACAGTCTATTTGTAAATATGAACTTCGATGTAGATAGCGCAACCGAAATGAATTTATGCGGCGACGCTACTTTCATTACAGTTAGGGCCTTAGTTTCTTCCATTTGTTTATAAAAAGTTAAACTTCATCGTGATAATGTTTTAGAAACAAGAAGTATCCAGTATTTTAGAATTAAACCGTACATTTTTATCCTTTGCAATGGGTTATTTCTTGTCCTTCCTGGTAGGGAGAATTGAAACTAGTGAAACATAATTTTTACTCAATTTCTCTGAAAATTCGACTATGTTTTCAAAGATGTTTAACATTTGAATGCCTCTGAATGTAAATACATGTATACGGATATTTTTTTTTTTTTGCGTTCATGGCTTTTACACTCTGGTTCGATGGGCGCAAATCTTATGTTATTATTTTAGAGGTAACTGGGTGGGGCAGTACCCCTACCTGACGGGAGATGCCTGCTCTAGATGTAACCCAGGTCAACGATGTGATAAAAAATTATGTAGAGGTAAGAATTGCATTTTCTCACTGTACTAATCAAATTTGTAAGAACTAAACCAATGGCAAAAACTTTTATATTCTATACTGATATTTGTAAATTAATGAGTCAAGTGGAAATCGGAAAACTACCTCACCTTACTAAAGTTTGGATATTTTGGTAAAAGCTTGTACTTTAAAACCACTTTTGGAGCTGCCATCATAGAACAGAGCACTCCTGTATATTCCAAATTTCTAGCGATAAAATCTTGGAACATACAATTTTAAAGATTCTTTAAAATATGACATGTTATGCGATTTTTACATTGTTTTCTGTTTCATGTTCTTACCAATATTTCTTTATTCAGGAGTTTCAACCAAAAACATATCGACAGGTACGGTTATTTAATTAACAATTTCATTTTCAAGAATATTTTCAGTCATCGCTATTATAAACATAATTTTTCCTATGAAGATATCAGAAATCAAAACTAACTGTTTAATCTGAAATCAAAACTTTAAAAATATAAAAAAAAATCAGAAAATATTCCGTCTAGATGTATCTTGATATACTGGCTCCACTATACATTGACTGGTTACTTTTTTTTACAGGAATCGGTCCACGTGGAGGTAAGGGTCTGTATGACGATCTTAGTGTGTATCTAAAAAACTTTGTTATTTGAAGGTTATAATTGAAATAAATTTATTTCGTTGTCATACTTTTGGACATTTTTCTAATTAATTCTAACAAGTTTAAATTGGGAGTCAACAATTTACATAACAAATAATTTTACTTTCTACTTTTAACGGCATTGTCATGAAAGCATATTTATTGCAAAATTCGTTAAATGAATGTTTTCAAAAACACATCGACTGCCGCAAATAGAGAGAGTACAGTATTTTAAGATTTATATTGTTCAAAATCTCAAATCTCAGATGTAGCCTATAATGATATTGTCATACTACTACTATTTTGAAAACAGTATAGTCGGGGAGCCAGTGGGGACCCCCATGCACCCCCTTGAGTACTTTTTTTCACGGGTACCATAATGTTCCTTAGGTACTACAGAATCGGTTTTCAGGATGTACTCAAAAATAAACTCATTTAGGCTATGTGATTTTCGACCGTTTCCATGGCAACCCCCTGCTAAAGTCACGAAAGCACTATTGATTAAGTAAAATAGCCATATCTTGGCCAAATGTTGAGCTAAACATCTGTAACTGGTATCAATATAACGAGGAAAGGTTGTTCTATTAATCACGTGATCATATGCAAAATAACTATTTTGCATATTCATGAATATTCATGAATTAAAATAAAAATGCTTGCAAAACACATAAAAATTGACACTTATCGTTTTGTTTTGGCTCCTACATTCTTTAGTTTTATCTATGACCCTTATTAGATGATATAATAAATAGTCTTCTCTATCCAATGACATAACATAACATTTGGCTCAAAATTTTAGTTCAATGGCTTCTAAATTGATGTTTTTACAGAAAAATGGCTATTTTAAGTAAGATAAGCTGATTTTTGTATACTAATTAAAAAATCGAATATCTGAACCTGTTTTCTAGTGAATTTTCATGTTTTTCTCATGTAATAAATGTTTACAAAACATGATATACGTATTTTTGGTAATTTTGGGGCAAAAACCGTTTTTTTTTTTCAGTAAAAAACAACAGATATCTGGATATTATCTATAAAAGGCAAACAGTTCCTGTAATCTATAAATGAAACGTATATGCTGATGTAATTTCATGGTTCTAAGATCGATGTTTGTATTAGAAGGAAAAATATTACTTTTTTCTGCTATTTGGGGGGAAAATATAGGTTTTTTATACTAAAATTACAGATTTCTGAGATATATTTCAAATATACATGTAATTTATATTTGTTGTTATATAGGATATGAAACTTAATTTATTTGTACATATCATAAGAGTATCAAATTAGAAAAATAAAATAGTAAGAAATATAGAAATGCATACCATAACCATAAAATAACATTGCAAAAACAGTCAATGAATCGTGAATAACACGGTATGACCAACCAATAACGTAACAGAGCAACTCAATAAAAAAGTATAACCAACCAATAATAAAGCAAAGGCACTCAGATAATGGTCTTTTAACCCTCCATTATATATACAAATTAATGATACAGTATAATCACTTGATAACATAGCAAAACCACTGAATGATAAAGTCGTTTGATCCTTTATTACATAGGAACCACTTAATTATACAGTGTAAACACTCAATGACATAGCAAAACCCCTCAATATAGTGGTTGTTAGACCCTTTACTATATCAAAATCACTTAACGATACAACATAACCAACCAATAACGTGATGGTTTGAACATTTGCTGTAACAAAAATTTAAAATAACACCGCATAGCTACCCAATAACTTAGCTTTACCACAAAATAACGTAATGATTTGATCCTTATCTTGGCAAAACCGCTCAATAACACAGCATAGCTACCCAATAACTTAGCATTACCACTCAATAACGTGATTAGTTGATCTTTTATTATAACAAAACCACTCAATAACATAGTATAGCCACCAAATAACTTAGCATTCTTACTCAATAACGTGATGATTTGACACTTTATTATTACAAAACCACTTAATATCACACCATAACCACCAAATAACTTCTCAATAACGTGGTCGTTTGCCTCTTTTTTATAATGAAACCACTCAAGAACAAAGCATGAGTACCCAATAACATTACAAAACCACCAAATAACGTAATGGTTTGACCCTTTATTGTATTAAATCACAGATTAGCATGTCTGTTTGACCCTTTATATTGCTAAAATCCACATTAAAACAGTCCTGGTTCCATAGAGAGAACGAGGAAAGATTGTTATTGAGTGGTAATGCTAAGTTATTGGGTGATTATGCAGACTGTTATTAAGTGGTTTTGTTGCAATAAAGTGTCAAACCGTCACGTTTTTGAGTGATAATGCTAAGTTATTGGGTGCTTATGCTGTGTAATTGAGTGGTTTTGATATAATTAAGGGTCAAACGATCATCTTATTAAGTAGTTATGCTAAGTTATTAGGCGGTTTTGTTATAATAAAATGTTAAATCGTCACGCTATGGATTAGTAATGCTATGTTTTGGAGTGGTAATTCTGTGTTATTGAGTGGTTTTGTTACAATAAAGGATAAAATCATCACGTTATTATGTAGTAATGCTAAGTAATAAGGTGGATATGCTGTGTTATTACAAATGTAAGTGGTTTTGTTATAACAAAGGGTCAAACCATCACGTTATTGGGTGTTTTTTATGTTATTGGTTGGTTATGCTGTATTATTTAGTGATTTTCATATAGTTAAGGGTCAAACAGTGTCTTTATTTAGTGGTTTTGCTATGTCATTTGAGTGTTTACACTGTATTGAGATGTGTTTTCTATGTTATAAAGGGTCAAATTACCATGTTATGGAGTGGTTTTGCTATGTTATTGTGTGGTTATACTGAATTATTAAGTGGTAAAGTTTGAAAGACCATGTTATTGAGTGGCTTTGCTATATTATTGGTTGATTATACTGTATTATTGAATTGTAAATCATATTTTGAATATTTCTCAGAAACTTGTAAATTTAGTATGAAAAACCGACGTTTTAACCAAAAATAGCAGAAAAAAGTAACATTTTTTATTCTAACACAAAAAACCGATCTTAGAACCATAAAATTACATCAGTATATACGTTTCATATATAGATTACAGGAACTGTTTGCCTTTTATAGATAATATCCAGATATCTGTTGTTTTTTACTGAAAAATACGGTTTTTTGCCCCAAAATTACCAAAAATACATATATCATGTTTTTAAAAATTTGAAAAAAAAATGAATATACACCAGAAAACAGATTCAGATATTCGATTTCATAAGTAGTAAATATCTTATAATTAGTATACAAAAATCAGCTTATCTTACTTAAAATAGCCATTTTTCTGTAAAAACATCAATTTAGAAGCCATTGAACTAAAATATTGAGCCAAATATTATGTCATTGGAGAGAGAAGACTTTGTATGTATTTATTATATAATCTAATAACGATCATAGATAAAACTATAGAGCTTAGGAGCACAAACTAAATGAAAAGTGTAGATTTCTATATATTATGCAAGCATTTTTATTTCAATTCATGAATATGCAAAATAGTTATTTTGCATATGATCACGTGATTAATAGAACAACCTTTCCTCATTATATTGATACCAGTTACAGATGTTTAGCTCAACATTTGGCCAAGATATGGCTATTTTACTTAACCAATAGTGCTTTCGTGACTTTAGCAGGGGGTTGCCATGGAAACGGTCGAAAAACACATAGCCTAAATGAGTTTATTTTTGAGTACATCCTGAAAACCGATTCTGTAGACCCTAAGGAACATTATGGTACCCGTGAAAAAAAGTACTCAAGGGGGTGCATGGGGGTCCCCACTAGCTCCCCGACTAGTATAGAATATTTCGAGAACACGTTATATGATTCCTCCTCTCTAGCACCATTTAAAATAAACTATTTTTAAAATATGAATTTGCAAATTACCAAGAAATGTTTAGGCCAAGGTTTCCGCTTTCATAAACATTTTGGAAATTTAACAAAATTTACTCACAACATATCTACCTGACATGTACATCGAGACAATCATCGTTTTTGACTAGTTTTCATGGAGCTGTTGCGACGGTTGTTGGATGCAATCAGGAGACGCTGACTCTTCCCGGGTGGAGCCTGTTTTATAAAAGTACTTACGAAAAAGTTTAATATATTTTTTTTAACTTTCATCATCAAATAAAATCTCAAAATCTTTTGCACTTTAGATGATGTTTTCCTTTCTAATAGCATTTCTACATACTAAATACAAATTCAGAAACAGAACATCGCGATTTTTAGTTTATAAGAAGTACTAAGCTATCAAAGTTACGAAAATTCCAAAAAAAAGTTCGTAAGTATTTTCGTAAAACAGGCACCTGGGCTGACTTCGGAATGTTGTTCATTCGCAATTTTACCAATGGAAATTCTAATGATTTTGCCTTACCTTCTTGACTTTGAGACTGAATAACTGATAGGTTCTTCTTTGATGTCTATTGCAACAAACATTAGGAATTTCGGATTCTGTTTATCATGATGACATTAAAAAAATAAGGAGGATCAAAGGTAGACATAATTTCCATCGAAAATGCGTCAGAATCATCAATTGCCTTTCATGCCATGGCCATGATGCAAATGCCACCAAGAGGACACTTGGCATGGTACTTGACCATACAGCATTGTTCCAGCGCATTCTAAATAATCACACTCTTACTGACTGTGACGACGGGACACCATGACGCCCTGATCACCTCTCCTCTCTAAAGATTGTTGGGATTCTTCATTTGATTGCAAGTATTAGCTTGCTCCAGCCGGCAGAGCACTATCGGTTTTTCGTACACCTTGTACTTTTTATATCGATTTGCATGTTTGTTAGTGTGTTGCTTCGACCCCTACGATTTGCTGTTATCTTGGTGTCCTCTTTTGGCCGGGAGGGGGGGGTCTCTTATGCAAGGCGGTTGTGCGTTCTTCGGGACCAATGGGTAACCGGACAAGTGAGAGGGTTCTGATTACTAGGACGGATAACCACAACATTTCTATTTACGTAGCTATTGGTTTGACGCGTTCCTCATTTCTTTTGCGTCTCTCATTGTTCATGTCCACTCTGTGTTTTCGCATAGGGGTGTCTCGCTGTTATCCCATGGATGCTACATCCAAGTCCTGTCGGAGATCCACCCTTTTCTGTTCGATTTGATGGCGGTTCTGTTTATCTCATGCATAATGGATATTATATCCTAACCTCTTATATCCTTTACTCTAACACATTATATTTTTATATTTTGCTTATTTCTGGAACAGAATAGAATATATTTTTATAGAAATAAGAGAGATCCATTCTTTTCTATTTGATTTGATGACGGTTCTGTTTTTTCTCATGCATCATAGATATTATATCTACATTGATTTTTCCTTCAAATTAAGTATTCTTTCATTTGCTATACAACATCTAATTATACATATATTATCACCTGTAGACTGTGCGGATAACCCTACCTACTCCTCACGCTGCCTTAAGTGGAAATTCAGCTGTAAAAGTAATAGAGGGTTTATGGAAACGAACTGTCCAAAGACGTGTGGTTTCTGTTCAGATGGTACCGTGACAACATCGACAAGTACTACAAGAAAGGAGCTTTCGAAAGGTTCGTTAATATATCATTTATATATATATATTGGAGGGGTTCCGTTAGATTTGTTTTGTTTGGTTTAGGGGGGATTTTTAGTTTAAATATTTGCGAGTTTTATTTTATTCAAATGAGGGTTATCAATTTAATGTAGATTCTATTATAGTTTGTCATTTGCCATATCATTTGGAAGATTCAACGCTGAAAAAGACTCTTACACAGTATACTTTGCTTATTTCTAAACAGAATATAATATATTTTTTATAGAAATAAGAGAATGTCTCTGTACATCCATCCTTGCTATAAGTGAATTAAAGTCACACAAAAAAAAAATCATAATCAATGGGCAAAAAATATAGTGAAAAATACCATACCAATAAGAAAAGCTTCATACAAAAAATACTCTTCAAAGTGACAAAAGAGAATCCCTAATGTAGATGATACCAGGTGCATGGGAAGACTAAGTATCTTCTGCTTGCAAGCAACACTCGTGACTTTAATAGTACATAATGGTCGAGGGTTGGGTCCTTCATGAATTTTGGATCTGCTTGGCTTATGGATGTTGATTGATTACACACAGATTCTGAGTTTTACCGGAAAACTTCAGTCGATTGGTCAGATGAATGTTTTTGTTTTGTATGATATCGAATTAAGAAAGTAGAGGATCTCCGACAGGACTCGATTGCGACACCAACAGCTAAACACTGAAAACACTGATAAATGTTAATGCGAAAAACACAGAGTGGACAATCACAAGAAGAGACATCAAAGGTACAAGTACCAAAGGTGACAGCAAAACACTGAAAAGACTTGAGATCAATCGGAAACCGGTACCATACTGATTCGTATGTTCGAAGGTTGTAAAGTGTACCTTTTTGTTAGTGAATGGAAGATAAACACACCAACCGAAAATGCTTACGAATTTTGGGGGAAAAAGTACAAAACAGAACTTTCTCACACGAAAATAAAAATTGAACAAACAGACATAGACAATGTTAAAGCTCAAAAGAAACAGGAAGGACAACTCATCTAATGTACTCTCTCCAGTGCAAGTGTGGTACGTACTGTAGAATACATTTGATCCTCCGTATTTTGCTTATTATCAAAATGTGAAATTCCAAAAGTAATATGCTCTGTTGCAGGTATAGATGGGAATTTCGAAAGAAGCTGACAGTATTTTTTTTTTTTTTTGTAAATTTTCCAGAAAGACTTTATGTTAATTATATAATCTCATCGAACCTGGAAAGCTGAAAGTATAGACCAGATCTGTATTAAAAAACTAAACTAAAAGTCTGGAATTCTCAAGAGCGCCTCTCTAGTCTAAAAAACGCAACTCATCTTTATTTATATTACATGTGACTAATCTAAAGTTATTTATCTTTGGGATGTTGCCTCCAACTTCTGTATCCTTCCATTTGCTGTACTGATGTACTCTCATTAAATTATCATCTACTTAAAATCTGTAGACTGAGCGGACAACCCAACTTACTCCTCACGCTGCCTTGGGTGGAAATTCAGCTGTAAAAGTAATAGAGGGTTTATGGAAACCAACTGTCCAAAGACGTGTGGTGTCTGCTCAAAGGGAACCGTGACAACGCCGTCAAGTAAGCATTTTTAGCTTTGTTTAATTCTCGTTTGTCATTTTTTTATATTTGACCATTTACTATCTATACTTCATTTCTTCAAATTACGGAAGAATGTTACAAAACATTTGATTTGCTTTTTTATTCAAGCACAATATAATCTGCTTGAAAGAAGATTGTTTTCACACAATTTGAAATATGTTTATCAATCATCCATCACCATCTTTTATATAGTTCTTCTTAAACTAAGGGGTATCTCCATGAGGGCATTACTCTGTTCTTAGCTGGTTTTTGGCTAACGTTTAGGTGATGTTTTGAATTTCGCTATTCATCTATGCACTCTTTGGATTTCCTACTTTTTAGCCTCGAGCAGCACTGATGAATCATATTGGCTGAAATGCACATATGGTGCAGTGAATTATTACGATACAGCATGTATTTCAATATTGATGATATAACTCTGATTTCAGAATGCGAGGACAGTCCCAAATATAAAACCCAATGCCCCGGATGGAGATGGAGCTGCAACTCCAATAAGGGATTCATGCATATGAACTGCCGAAAATCGTGTGGACTATGTCGTTAATGGAAAAATACTTTGAGATTGAAGATAAAAATTCTATGATCAAATTATTTGCTTGTTTATATGAATAGTATATTTTATAAACTGTATATAATGCATTACAAAAATGTACTTTATCACCCTGAGTACATTGCCAATGATTCTCTTGGCTTTTCCAATCGTTGATGTGAATTGGATGTTTGAAGTGTAATAATTTCTTCTTTCCAACTCTGTCACCTCCAAGAAGCTTTGTTTTTACCCTCAATCAATTTGACATCATAGTATTTTGCTATTTCGGAAACTTGTCATTTCATCCAAAAATATAATCGAAATTGCTACTGAATCGACACAATGCACAAATCTAAATTCAAAAATGAACCCAGAGGGCGCTACTGAAATACAATTGGCTGTCAGAAAATCACTTCGGCATTAATAAAGTACCACTGATGAGGGTTTACTAGCCGAATCACGTGTCTGGTGCATCAGAAATTGGTTTGAAAATTTTCTTCAAGCAGGTAAAGAGTTGGAACACTTCCGTAGTATTGCATTATATATGCAACCACAGAAAATTACCTTTTGCTTAACATCAAACATTGAACATAAAAGACGTCACATTAACAAACGGACAAGGAAAACCGATTTATAAGACGACAACATTCAAAAGGAAAAGAAAATAGGGTGGTGATCACGAATACCCGCTCCGAGCTCTCACTACTGATAAGCCATATACTTAATAAGGAAAATCTCGTTGCCAACAATGTTGACAGATAGTTTAGGATAGAATCATCCAAAAGCACCAAATTTGATACATCCACTTGATTTGACCTCCTCTGCACAGCTAAAGTGATGGATGATGCTAGTAAGCAGGAGATGCTTACTCTCCAATGAGTTAAAGAAGATCCTGACGATAATCTCAACAGCACTCACAATAGAGCATCGACGGACCCCTAGGAAGCTAGAGGTGGGATCAGGTGCCCGGGTGGAGTAAGCATCCCCTGTTGGCTAGCCGCACCCGCCGTCGATGTTCATGCACGAAAATGAAAAGAATATATAAAATACATGCGCTGTCCGAGGCCACGTCTATATAGAAAGTGCTATGGCGACAATGTCAGGGAATAATATTCAAAACACTTACTGTCAAACCCCTCGCGGGGAACTTTTTTACGAGCTCCACACGGCAAAGGGCATGAGTGTGACACAAATGAGTTAAAGAAGATCCTGACGATAATCTCAACAGCACTCACAATAGAGCATCGACGGACCCCTAGGAAGCTAGAGGTGGGATCAGGTGCCCGGGAGGAGTAAGCATCCCCTGTTGGCTAGCCAAGGCACCTAATCCTATCCTCATTGTGGAGAAAAGGAAAGTTTTGCATATCGAATGAGTATTTGTCATTCTTGCGATCAAAAGATAAATGTACTTAGAAATAAATTATTCTATAAGAAAGAAGGGGATCTTCAACAGCACTCGGTTGCAGCACCCACAGCAAAACTCCAAAACACCCGATTAAAAAAAAAACACAGGACATCCATAGAAAGAGACACAAAAGGGACAAGGAACACCAACTCACACCATAGAAACATGAAACACAAAAGACCACACATTAACCAACGAGACCAATGGGCAACCAGTGCCGACTTAGGACGACCATCTGCCACGCAAGTAGCAGACGGTGTAGTTATCCTGGATTACGTGCCCACAACCTTTTCACTGTTCCGATTACCCAGAGGTCTCGAAAAACGTACTATTGTGGTGTAAAACAACCTCCTCACTGTTAGATGACCACACACAAACAAGGCCGCAAAACGCAGGGGCCCAAGCAACACAGATGAATATGTAAATGGATATAAAAAGAGGGTGTACGTAATACACTCCGTGTTCTGCCGGCTGTAACGAGTTCATGTATGTTATCACCCGAGGAGTCGGATTGACATTCAAGGAGGACAGGTGGCCGGGAACCTGTCTTCTCTAAAGAGGTTTGGACAGGGCTCGTCATCACAGTCAGTCAGAGTGCAAGTCCTAAGAATGCGCTAGTACAAAATTGTAGATTGGTCAATACTAGTGTCCGTCTGGTGACATTAGCATCATATCCACGGTATAAAAGGCGTTTTATGATTCTGACGCATTTCCGATGGTTATGCTGTCTACCTTTGATCCATCTTATTAATGTTAATCCTGTCACCATAAAATGCAGGTTGTGAAATACCAATAGTGATATACTGTGTTGCTTGTATGGGTTCGAATTTCAAAAGAAGTTGACAATATTTTTTTTTAACATTTCCGGAAAGTCTTTACTAGTTTGTGAAAGCGGAAACCTTGATCTAAAAGTTTCTTCGTAATTTATAAATTTCTACTATGAAAATCCAAAACATCAGTACATGCTCTAGATAGCATACCGGATGAGCTGTGAAATGTAGATACCGTATGACATTAATCTAGGAACATCACCGTCAAGCCATGGAAAATTTTCTATGTTGAATCTAAGATCATCTCTTTTGTCATACACACTTGTATGAATCTCTCCATTAACAATTGTGATATTTAGGTCCAAAACGGTGTTTTCGCGTTTGTAGAGTTTGCCTTATTTAGAGTAAATTCTTGTGGATAAATAACATTTTTATGCTTTTCGAAAACAGGATTGTCGATAGTAAGAATATCATACAGGTACCTAAAATACCTAAAAGTACCAATGAAACATTTCACATCATCATGTTTTCTTTGCTTTTGAAGATTTTGGATAAATTCTTTTTCATACGTGTATAAAAATAAATCTGCAACAAGAGGCCTACAATAGGTACCCATAGGGATCCCTACAACGTGCTTGTAGAGATTCTCGCGAAATCTTACATAAATGTTGCCCAAGAGGAAGGACAAGGCAATACAAGTGTCACTACACGTGCATGATTTGTATGATTTGTATTCTGTAGTGGAAAAGAAACCCTTTGATTCAGATTTTCCCCTCTCGATTAAGGTTAGGGTTGCGAATACAGGGAAATAACTCTATTTTCATATCACGTAATGTTTGAAACCGACATGGATGATAAATGGTATAAGCTCAGTTTGTTGCATTATTTCAGAAAAAAAAATAATATTCCTTGAAATGTTCATTGCTGAATGGATATTTTTGGGGAAAATGCATATTTTTCCATGAAAAATCGCCGAAAATAGGATAATACATTGTCCTTTTCGCATGAGGTCTGCTTCTAAAGATTCAGACTTTAGAATATATACTATTCATTATACTCTTTAAAAACGAGAGAATTAGAAATTCGAACTTCCACTAAATCTCTATGTTTTGGGGTCAAAATGTTGATTTTTTGCACAAATTATTGTGCTATTTATAGAAACAGTCATTTTGCTCAAAAACGAATTCGGGTACATATTGGTTTGACTGCTTTAGGATAAAGCAATACCATAGTTCTATACATAGAAAAAAATTGTGTACCTTGCGACCTTCTAGCTTTTAATAAAAATAACGAATTGTTGCCATGACAACCAACAAAATCGTACTTTTAAGGAAAACACTCTTTAGAACTGTTTATTTTATCAGAATTTTTTAAAATAGGCTTTAATTCATATACAAGCTATAAGAATCCAGGAAAAATAAGGGTATATATGACTTTTTGAAATTTCGTGCATTGCAGAGGTAATTAAAGTTATGATGTGATGTTCTCTGAAATGATGAAAATGTTAAAACAGGCCAAAAATGGACGTTTATAGCCAAAAAACGAGACGGGCAAATTTTGGTGGGTTTATCTTATTTTTTTTTTTGGTCTGAATAGTACGAGGAGATATTCCTCTTCATGTGGACATATCCATCTTTCTTTTACCTCATTTTTATTAGAAGTCGCCACCCTGACCTTCAAGCACCATTTTATGAGTTTGGACAATTGATCATTAATTTTGTCATGAGGAAGCGTGGTGTACATTTTTGAAAAGTCGTATGAAGAAATTGTATTGGCTAAAACAAAGTTATATCTCCGTGAAGGCATATATGTTTGCCAAGCTGTTTCTTTGGAATGAATGTTCGATCACGTTTAGAATTTCTACATTTATTCGTTATTTTAATTTGCTCTATCTCTGCCTCATACATCACATATGGTGACAATTTCACTCACTATGTTGATACTCGTACCTCTGCTTGTGGACTGTAAGTCACTGAGGATATCGTTTGCCTAATTTCACTGTGTTTTGGCACTTTATTTTAAATTTATGTATGTAAATTTATTTGATAAATTACTTGGCATGGTATCTCCCCGTGGTTATAGTTCTGTCCTTGGTTGGTACTATATTAAGGCGATGTTTAGAATTAAGCTTTCATCATTCATTATTTGAATTTCCTCTTTTTCTCGGTATCGATACATCTCTTTTGATACAATTCTAATTGAAATGCTCATTTGGTGCATTAAAATTATTATAATATATATATATTATAATAGAACATACATAAACATTCCAAAATTGAAAATAAATAATGCTTAAAAAACCAACTTGTGCGACAAACCATCTAAAATAGTAATTGCCATATGTAAAACCTTACCACAGGTGTTGTAGGCTTGGTGATCACGAGATGTTGATAAGGGTGCATATCGAATTAATTCCATACGGATTGTCGGGTTTCCTATCTTATTTCGAAATGCTGAAATCCTATTTCTATATCAAATGCAATGACACAAAATAATCTAAGATGTTTCGCCCATTATATGTGGTCAAAAGTGTAATTTAGGCATGCCAGGTGTTCCTTCCCAACTACTTGTAGCTATTTATAATTCAGGGATTTCTCTATTGTTTTGATGATGAAACGTTGTGTAAAATACAACATGTATATTACGCACCATTTTATTTCCGTCATTGGATCTTTATAATTTTCGAGAATTTTTTCACATGAACATTTATTGTGATTTACGTTTTCTTAGATTTCATGCATTTTCTATAAGAACTACTCATAGTACTGAAAGTGAAAGTTAAAAATAATCTCAAATCAGAATTAATACAAAATCAGGAAAATACGAAACAACACAACCAAATATTCTGTAAAGGAGCAATAATGAATCCCAAAAGAAGTTGAGATAAGGTGCCCGAGAGAACAAGCGTCACTTTAAACCGATGTATGTAACAAATTGTGTGGGGTTTTTTTATTATTCTGAACTAGGATATAGTAAGTTTCGAAATTTATACAACGAATGTCTGTGTTACCTTATGTTTCATCACCAGAATGGCATAGAAAACTCGGGACAGGTTTCTCCAGATGCCACCATTAGCTCATGTCGCCGATGTTGATAAGTGCACAACTGATGGAAATAGCGGCCAATGATTGTTTCTCTGCTACGGGCGTTGAGATAGTGATCAGTTGTTCTGTATAGGTAGCAATGTTTCACTGTCCTACTTTTTATCATTATATATTAATATTGTCTAGATGACCCCTACAATTTTGACTCCATGTTGGATATCTAGGAACCTTTAACGTGATAAATATGTCTAATTTCAGTACATAAAATTAGATCAAACTAGTGCTCTCGACCAACTTGAAATTATTTAAGCCTGAACATATCCGAAAATCATCATATCAGATTACATACAGACATACTATAAATAAGATAAGACATTTGATCCAGTAATCTGAATATTTGTTTAGGACAGAGGCACGTAGGCCACAACACTTTCATATGTAAGTAGAAAGACTAATTAAAAGTGTACAGGTTCATCTCTTATTATTTTGTTTTCTATAAATTTCAAACTTTTTTGTGTGATGGTCTTTGCGAATCAAAATAATCAATTACCATGACGATCATCGCGCTTTGTGTCTTAAATTTGGGACATAAACAATACATTTCCATCCATTCTGTCTTGTTATTTCCCCGACCACCTGTCGTCTCTGAATGTTGGTTGTACTCCTCTGGTGATAACATGCATGAGCTCGCTACAGCCGGCAGAGCACGGGCTGTATTCTGTACGTCCTCTATTTTTATATCCACTTCGAGACCTCTGGGTAATCAGGTAAGTGGGAGGGTTGTGCATTTACTACTGGCGTGGCAGATGACCATCCTAAATCGGCAACCAATTGCCCCTTTGTCCCGTTGGTTTTTAGGTGTAGTATTTTGTGTTTTTAAATGTTTCTATGTTGTATGTGGTGTTCCTTGTCTATTATGTGTCTTTTTGTGTATGTCTACTCTGGTGTTTTTTGTGTTTTTGGTGTGGGCACTGCAACCGAGTGTTGGCTTTCAAAACTAGGTAAATTACATTGATACATTAGATACATAATAACAATAGTAAATAAATTGATCAGTTTCACGTTTCGACCACAGCCTTCTTTAGGATGGAGTTTCATCCACTGGATCACATTTTCCCCTTAAAATTATAGATTTAAAAAAAAAATTCAAAACTTTATACTTTTACGAAAATTTACCTCAAATTTGATCAAATGATTTTAAAACACTCAAATAAAGTGAAAGTTTTCGATCGAAACATTGGAAATTACAAATCTATAAACTGTTCTTTTAAAAAAGTATTACCTACATTTGACGTATAGCACTAGCTTTACTTAGAAACACCTATGTATGTCTATTCGTTCGTCTTTCTAAAACAATGTATTCATCTGTAATGAGATTTGTTTGATGGAACGGACCATATAATTTGATTAAACCAAGCTCAAAATTACAGACAGAGCAGAAACGACATGGTTTCTGTTAACAATCTGGTTTTCCACTTTAAATTGCCTTTGTTTCAAAACAATTTTGAACAGAATTTAGATCATGCTGTCCGTCTGTTTGTGTGTGATTGGTTTGTCCTACTGGACGGCAGCAGAGCATGTGACGGTGACTCCTGAATACAAGAAGCTCTTCATTGATACACATAACAAAATCCGCCGAGAAGTAGGCTCCTCTAACATGCAGTACCTGGTAAGTGCAAAGAGATTCGTTCTGTTTTGCGAAAAACAAAAGGAATACATATGTTAATTCGATATCGTTTATACATGTATTGTGATCACGGGTTAAACGACTAGCCTATTGAATTGGCTTGATAAGCCGTTATTGGCTAAAACCTACTTTAATATGACGTCGTTTTAGTGACAGCCTTCAGAAGCATTCAAGTTAGAATTGAAAAACGTGTTAGTCAATTGGCTAGGCTGATTAGATCATCTTATATAGAAAGATAAGAAAACAATTCGAATATATATTTATTTCATAGATATAAATCTACGTGAAATTATGTGATGCCAAAATTATAATTGTTATCCTTTTGTGTATGGGGTTTGAATGTTGTCCGAAAATTGATATTTTTGCATAGTCATAGGCAATGCAATAGTCAGGCATAGATCTTCGCTTTTATGGTAGATAATGCCTATATAACTGAAAAAAAAAACCGTAATTTCTTAAATATTTAATTATAACTAACCCTTATATTCAACTTGCCGTGCAATAATTCGCTGTTTTTACTTTTAAAAATGAAATAATTTGTAAATTCATCATCCTCGTAATACTTAAACATGATCAACTATGTGTACATGACTCAAGGAATGGGACGATAATTTGGCGGCGGAAGCAGCGGACTGGGCTAGTAGGTGTCACTTCTACCACAAGAACGGACAAGGAGAGAACTTGGCATATAACACAAACAAAATGACGGAGGTGGAACTCATCAAAGATGCCATGAACATGTGGTATGAAGAAAAGAACGACTACAGCTATAACAGCCTGTCTTGTAGCGGAATATGCAGTCATTATACAAATGTGAGTCTTCATAGAGTCCGCTCAACATAGTCCTTTACGTGTCTTCATATTAATGAGACTTAGGTCGATAAATATGATTCAGTTAAACTGATAAAACCCTACAAAAACAATGATATATGTTTAAAATGATTAGATAAAAGCATGGGTTTAGAAGAAAAAAAGGTCCATTTGAAAAGAAAAAAAGGAAATGTATTCCTGATTATTATGACTTCTTGAAATGACAAAACTACTTATCTATGCTGTATATAGTTTGCTCTCGACGTTTGAAAGTACATAAAACTAAAATTACATTTCTTAAATCTATAAATCAGTTAATAAAAGCAAAACCCTGAATCAGAACCAGAAATTATGAAAGTCTTTAATTATATAAATTGATAGTATCAGAATATAGAGGAAAAATAAAAAAAATATGTTGCTGTTAAGGATGGTAAAAATATTTCTGTTGCTTGTGACGATAAGGACCTCCTTTATTCTTCTGCGTAGCTTGTCTGGGCAATCACCACCAAGTTTGGATGTGGTATGGAAAAGTGTCACAATGGTTTGGGTTTCTATACTGTCTGCTTTTACAGACCCGTGTAAGTCTTCAGCAAGTCGGATTTTATTTCTTACCTTTTTCGTATTTTAAAGGTGTTTAAGTATAGCTTGTGTCATAATATTGATAAAGAAGAACATACTTTTAAAAGAAATAATAATAGTAAAGAAAAGAACATATCTCCTCCTTACCCCACCTCTTGTATCCAAGTCCATTGAGGAATCTGTCTAGGCAAGGAATTAAGTAAAAGTGCGCTTTTACCTGATTATGTGATAATTTCAGAGGAAACTGGGTGGGGCAATATCCCTACCTGACGGGAGATGCATGTTCTAGATGTAATCCTGGTCAACACTGTGAAAATAAATTATGTAGAGGTAAGAATTATAGACATGAAATTGTCAGTTAAAGAAACATATACATATTGATGAATCTTATATCACTCAATTAAGCTCATATGTCAATTTACTGGAATTTTGGAAATTTTAGGGAATAACTTTTTGTACTTTACTTTCCTCCTTTTTTCTTTCTTTTCTATTTGATTAAGTTTACATGACTAACACCGGAAGAAAAAAGTTAATATGACTTTACACGTTAAAAGAGCTGCATGAATATTCATGATGACTATCAGTCCACTTGTAAAACATCATAGCACTATCATTCCAACGCTCTTTTGGTTATATTTTTTATTTACGTAACTATGCTACTGTCTGTGAATCGACCCCACAAGAAATCTGGAGCCGTGCACTCTTTACTTGCAAAGTAGATACATAATTATTTTTCAATTACTGCAATATATTTGGCTGTGTAAAACATTAATTTTGCTTGAAATACCACTGGTTAGAATTAACTAACCGAAACAAATATCTGAAACATTAAAGATGATCTGAAATATTGCTGAAGAAGATAACGAGTTGGGGCACTTCCATTTTTTTCTATGTCTGTATAGTGATCTTTAATTCAATTTTCTAAAAAAAAATGTTATTTAATGTAATGAGTTAAAGAAGATCCTGACGATAATCTCAACAGCACTCACAATAGAGTACCAAATTGAGCATCGACAGACCCCTAGCAAGCTAGAGGTGGGACCAGGTGCCCGGGAGGAGTAAGCATCCCCTGTAAAAGACATAAGAACTTAGGTTACTCGAAAAATTCACGCAAAATGTATCCTATTCTTTTTATGCAATAAAACGAAAGTGTTCAAACTCTCTACCTCCTGGAAGAAGATTTCAAACCAATTTTAATGCACCAGACACGTGTTTCGGTAGTAAATCCTTATCATTGGTACCTATTAAATGCCGAAGTGAATTCTGACACAGCCATATGTATTTTAGTAGCGCCCTCTGGTTTTGGTTTGTTTTCTTTTATTTAGATTTGTGCAATTAATTTGCAGAGAATATGGCTCTAAATTTTGTGAACTGAAATTTATTAGAGGGATAATGCTAAGATGTAAACTTTCTTTAATTTCGATGATATTTTTATATAAACACAAGTTTCTAAAAATGCAAATTATATATGATATGTCAAATTGACAATGTGCCAAAATAAAGCTTCTTTCAGGCGACGGAGCTGGAAAGAAGTATATATAACACTTCAAACATTCAGTCACGGGAGACAAGTTTTACTACTCCACATTGCAAAAGCAAATAAGTGTTTTTAGTAATAATACCGAAGTGTTCCAACTCTTAACCTTCTTGGAGGTTACTTATTGAAACGATTTTAATATGCTTTTAACACTGTCTCCGTTATTCTATGAATAAAATCTCCTTTTTCAGGCGTTTCCACGAAAAACGTTTCGACAGGTATGGCATGAACAATTTTTGAAGATAATATAAGTCAATTTTTCCTTGGACAAGACTCTCCCTAGCATGAAAATTTGGAAATGAGTTGACAATTCAATTCGCTATATTAAGTAGTATATTACATATTGATTACTAGAATATCGGGTGATTTATTTTCAAAATTCAATAAACTACGACATTGTAAATTTTCTTCAAATTCTTTTACAGGAATCGGTCCACATGGAGGTAAGAAGCTAATGATTGTTGGAATTGTTCTTGAAATTGTTGAGCGGGTAGATCTTCAATATAATTCTTTTCTCATGTTGGTCTGGCCCTTCTTGTTCTACATATGATGTAACAGTTTCTCGGTCTTCAAACTGTTGAATGACACAAACACTTATTATTATACTTATTTTCTTATGATAAAGGAAAATTGTTGTGAATTACAAAAAAAAACCCCAAAATGTTGTCTCTAGTGGCTGTTGGCGAGATCGTTTATTTACCGTGTTGTTTAGATTTTATTCAGTCTAAGTTTCATTGCTATTTTGTCTTGTTCAAAATCTGCAAATAACACCATGACATCTGAACAATTTGTCGGCGCCGTGGTCTATTGGATAGGGCGTCGGGCTAGTCACCGAAAGGTAGCTGGTTCGAGCCTCACTAGGACCACGGGTCGACCGACATATACTCTTCTATATTCTGTGTTATATATTTAAAATATCTTTGTCTGTGTATCGTTTACATGACTGTGGTGTTAAAAAACTGAATAAATTGAACATATTTTCCCGAACTAGACAAAAGACTGCATGTATTGAAAAAAAAAAATATAAGCACTATGCTAAGAGGTAAGATTGATGCAAAATAAAATCTTTGTAAATTTTCTTCTAGCAATGAAAGACTATATCTTAAACATATAATACTGCTCAAGATGACATCTTTCAGACTGTGCTGATGACCCCCAAAAAGCGTCACAGTGCCCTGGTTGGAAATTCAGCTGTGAGTCCAACAGAGGCTTTATGGAGACACATTGTCCAAAAACATGCAACTTTTGTTCCGCATCTTCATCATCTTCATCATCTACTCATTCACATCAGGGATCAGGACATGCTGGTCATTCCGGTAAGAAAAATAAATTTTTAGTATTGAGAAAAATCAGTGGAATTTGCTTCAAATGACACTAAGCTATTTTATTGTCCTTTTTCATAAAAACAATAACCCTCCCTTATTACCAAGATTATTTTCATTATCTCAATGAATCTCTTTTTCAAGTTACAACTTCTCATGGCACTGGAAATCATCACGTCACATCAACTACCAACAGTAATTATCCATCTGTTATTTATAGTAAAAGTGACATTACTGATGAACTGTTCTTAAAAAAGACGAGTTCGTAATAAATGAAAAAATTAAAGAAAAAATATATCAGAATATTTTCAATTTACCTAAATGAAAATGTAGGTGACATGATAAATAATGAAGTGACGATATTATATTAACCTTTGAAACAAGACTGAATTTGTAGAATCTCACAATTATTAAACGTATTACAGAAGCAAATAGCTGTCTTATAGAATATTCTAATATGGCTTGATTCTTTTTCCCTATTAAGACAACAGACGCGAGCCGGGCTCTATTCTCCAATATAGGCCCTATAGCGATAAGCCACGCCTACCCATTTTCTGAAAACAGATAAACCGGCAGGAACTGGTTTTTACCAAGAATCGATTTTGTCGTAAGGTCCAAGTTTGGTCATCATTAGAATAGAAATAAAAAATGACAAGCCGGGCTCTATTGTCTCATAATGCCCTCGCGTCCTCAGCCAATCACATTTATCACCTCGCCGCTGGCGCGGCTCGGTAATAAATGTGATTGGCTGAGGACGCTCGGGCATTATGAGACAATAGAGCCCGGCTTGTCATTTTTTATTTCTTAAATATATTTTTACTGTAGAGAATTGTGAGGATGATGCACAATACAGATCTAGATGTGAAGGCTGGAAGTGGAGCTGTCAGAAAAACAGAGGTTTTATGGAACCACATTGTCCTAAAACATGTGGTTTCTGCTCAGATGGCACCGCCACAATGTCTACAGGTAAGAATTTTACTTCTGTTTTAACCTAATTTATATTGTATATGAATTTGAATTATGATAGGTTAAAACGCATATTTCGGCAACAAAATACAGTACCTTCGATAATTTTACAAGAATTCAGCTGTGCAGCCTTGTGCTTCAATGTACATGATTTGGTTTAAGCTCTTGGTCTACATATCAAGAACAAACTGTAATTTAAACTGAATTCTCTCATTTTGTTTCAGCATGTGACGACAGTGCCAAATATAGATCTCGATGTGGCGGATGGACTTGGAGTTGTGATTCCAATGCCAGCTTTATGCATCTGTATTGTAGAAAATCCTGTGGTCTTTGTAACTAATATAACTAATATAATGATTACTTTGATTAAAATCCTTCGTATCAACATATATCTTATCGTTAATATTTTTGTATGTTTGAGTACCATTGCCATAATATAATTAATTTTGCCTCTGCCAAAAACAAAAAACAAAAAAAAACAAACGAATTTGTTGTGATTGAAAGAGTACAAACGACAAGTACATCAATTGTATCTCATTTAAACTTAAAAATACTTACATTTAAGATGATTCATAAAGGATTACCACAACAGATTGAAAAAAGTACCATCTTTTTAAAAGTTAAAAGAAAAAAGTTGTCTCAGATTGCATAAAAACAAGACAGTCTTATGAGAAGAACCTTATTAATTAAGGTGATATCACACGTTTCGTGTTATACAACATTTATTTTCAGAAAAAAAGCATAATTCTGATTTCCTAATTTAATTCAGATGTAAGGGACAATATTAGGAGGTCACCATCCAAAATTTTGAGATTTTGAAATTGATCAGACTTTTTAGCCATCCATTGATTGTAATGGAAATGCTCATTTTTTGGCTATATTATTTTTTCAGCCCAAGATTTTCAAATGAAACTTCACGTATGATTCCCTCATCATATTGTGCAAATTCTTATAGAAAGAAATCATTCAATGACCACGTCATATGTTGCAAAATCTGACTGAATGTGTAAATTATCATGTAAAAAATTAAAAGTGCAATTCGAGTTATCTTTCTTTACCATGTTACCAAAGACAAAAGCATCCGAATTTATATTATCATCTTTTTGATAAATCACAGCAGTGTTCCTTCACTCACAAAGATGTCAATATGTAAATGAATAGAACCGAATACAGATTTTGTGTGATAACACGACAGTGTGTGCACATGTATAATGATATTACATGTGCCATATGGGTAACTATATTATAAGTTTCTCTACATTCAAACACTTTACTGACACCTGACTTATTTCTGAATAGATACGACATATGTTTGTAAGTAAAAAAGTCTTAACAAAATTTTCAAATAAGTTCAATTTCAGCAAAAATTTGACTATTGTTGGTCACTCTAGGCTTACCATTACTTTCCAAAGGAAAAAAAACATTCGAATTTACATACGAATAACAATCTGATTTATAGTCCTGCGCTCAGGCTCGAACCGCGGTCTTTCCGTATGGTGGGCAAGAGTTCTACCTCTGATCTATTGGGTCGCCTTGCCGATTGAGCGATTATAACAAAGCCAGAACATCAAGACATTTTAAGTTACGAAAATCGGAAATCTTCAGCGTGGAGATTTCTTAAAAATTCTCGTCTAAGGGAGGCTACTGAAACGCGTGTGATATCTCGTTAAATAGATAAATGATTAAATTTACATATGGTTTCGCAGGGATTACACCATGAATTCGTCATACACTATGATGTCCAATTGTCCAGAATGGAGGATTATATTCTGCCTTAGGCCATTTGAACCATCCAACCACAGAATATGATTATATCTTCCGAAATGGAAGTAACCGGACGTGACTATTCTACAGAATTGAAGCGACGGTTGTTACATGCAAGTAGGAGATACTGACTCTTCTGAGCACCTGGTCTCACTCCCATATTTGGAGTTCGCTTCTTTTAACACGGTGGAGGTTTTTGTTTGTTTGCTTTGGTTCCTGTTTCATCCTGATTTTGTATGCCTTCGGTTTATGATTTTCTGTATTATCGATTTTGTACTATTTATGGGGATATGGTCATTATCCATATTTGTCATTTCTCCGCAGAAAACCGAACAACAAAACGTGTAAGCACTACAGTCGCAAAACAACAAAGCTAACGGAGAACATGCCTTCCTGTGTTGTTATCCCTCACGCCAGTAGCAAACGGTATGGTTATCCGGATTACATGCACACAACCCTCCCACTTTTTCGATTACCCAGAGGTGTCAAAGAACGCACAATTGCGGTGTAAAATAACCTCCTTACTGTAAGATGAGCATAAATTCAAACAACATGACGCAGGGGCCCAAGAACACACAGATGGATATGTAAATGGATTAGAAAAACAGAAGATGTGCAAAATACACTCCGTGCTCTGTCGGAGTTTAACATCTTAGCACCATCCCTCCAATGCTATTTTGAACATAGATTTTATTTGGATATGCTACTGAGTCGACCCTACAGGAAATTTGGAGCCGCGCGCTCTCTGTAATGTAAATGTAAAAATCTAACTTCAAAAAATTAAGAGGGCGCTACTGAAATTATTTTTGGTGGCTCCGCTGAAAGCATCACTGATGAGAATTTAATATTCGAAACACGTGTCTGGTGCATGTAAATGGGTTTGGAATTTTCTTCAAGAAGGTAGAGAGTTGGAACCCTTCGACATTATTAATCATCTCGATAAAACGTGTATGTAATAATTAACATCAAAGAAGTACGTAATGTTTAATATCAGTATATCAATTACTTCTTTCCAGCTCTGTCGCCTGAAAGATGCTTTCTTTTGGCCTTTTATCAATTTGACATCATACATATATATTATTTTGCCACATGTATTTCGGAAAGTTGTCATTTCATCCAAAAATAACATCGAAATTAAAGGAGGTTAACATCTGAGCACGATCCCACCAATGCTATTGTGGTCATAGACTTTATTTTGCTACTAAATCGACCCTATAGGAAATTTGGGCGGTGCACGCCTTGCAAAGTAATTGCTCAAATTTGAATTCAAAAAATTAAACAAGAGGGCGCTACTGAAATGAATTTTGGCTGTGCCTGAAAATAAATCACTTTGGCTGGAAGTATAACTGAAACAAGATAAAGAGTTGGAACACTTCTTTATTATTAATTTCAGTATGGATTATCAATATTGAAATATATGTTCTAAATTAACAATTTCGGTGCACAATATGAGCATTTCAACAAGTGATGTCTCATCAGTGATACTCGAGGCCGAAAGGAGGAAATCCAAATTATGAAATATAATACGATGTAGAAATTCAAAATATGATATAAAATTCATGCCAAAGAACCAGTTAAGGACAGAGCTATGCAATCAGAAAAACACCCTTTACTTTTGATACATTTATCAAATTCAGTAACGAAAAAATTATAAATATATTTCAAATCCTAGGGGTAGCTCTTTGAACGCACAGTTGAAATTCATTCCTTTGTTCCTTAGAGAGTAATATTGTAAAATAGTAAGTCTAACATGTCTTCTAGTTCGCCAAGCTCCGCCCATTCACATGCTACAGAACTCGAGCAGAATAAAATTGAAAATAGAATTGAAATAACAACTAGCTAGCTGTGATTTGGTGTCAAGTAATTCCCCGAGGCGTATGAACCAATCAAATTATCACCGAGCCGCTTTGTTATTTCTTAAACAAGTTGCCCAGTTCCAACATTTTGTTCGAAACCTTCTTTTGGATTGTATCCTCTCCAGCGTATCACATTTATTCCTAGAAACGCATCAAGTTACAATAGTTCAAAACTTTAAAGAAATGACTTACTGTGCTGTTTTACTTGAGTATTTTTTATTTGAGTATTATCAGGGGATTTTCAATAAAAAAAACAGTGATATTCAGATTAAATACTAGTATGACAAATGACAAATATGAATATAATGGCCATATCCCTGTATACAGCACAAAATCGATAATTCAGAAAATCAGAAACCGAAGGCATACAAAATCAGGATAAAACAGGAACCAAAGCAAACAAAGAAAAACCTCCACCACATGAAAAGAAGCGAACTCCCGATATGAAAGTGATACCAATAATGTATGAAGAAAAGAACCATGAATGGAACGGTCGCGCTTTGCGACGAAAAAATTACTAGATGAGAAGAAAACTTTCCATACGTATGAAACAATTTTAGAATTTTTTACATTTAGTCTTATCCCAACAAGGGTACATTTCGAATTATCTACAATAGGATTGTCGGTTTTCCATTTCAAGATATCAATTGTACGGCTGTTTGAGTAACAGTTAAACTACCACAAAATTATCCATCTGGAAGGGTTAATCCCCGTTGTCAAGTTGTCAGCTAACTCAAACATCCAATGACCATGGAAAGTTACATTTCTTCTTCCCCTATCTAGATATTAATAAATCATGGAATTTCCTTTTCTCCCTTGCAATTTTATTTCAAGTTATGAAATAATTTTCCTTTATGTTAGTTTTTAGTTACGAAATATCTTAAGCCGCAATTATTGATTGTTTGAAAGAAGTTGAAACTTTTTTTCGTGCTAAACGTTTTCTTAGCCTTTGATTCTTTGAAACCAGAAGTTCAATCCATCATTGAATGTTAAAAGACTTCAAATTCAGTTTTATGTATCTGCTTGTTAATCAATTACTCAAAATACTTTTGCATTTTTATGAACTTTTGTCGTTTTTATTTCTTTTTTTTTCACAAAATGTCAAACGTTTTATTCTTCTCTTTATTTCACTTTAACTTCCTCAATTTTCATTTTTTCACTTTCGATCAAAATATATTGCAATATTAATTTTGTTATATATGGGAAAATATTTCATTTTGTTCAATATCTCATATGAAGAAATCTTGAACGGAAAAAAAATGAAAAGTCAGTAAATGATCGAATGTTGAATTGTGGTTGTCCCTTGTTATTTAAGAAATAAAAACGTTCTAACCGTGGCTTATTGTCTATTCATTCTCCGAGATAATGTACCAATCAAATAATATTAGACGAGGGGAATTATTTGTTAATAAACCACGGCTAGGAAGTTGTTATTCCTATTCTGAAATAATTAATCTAATATTGTTCCTTAATATCAGAAGTTTTCGGCAAATGACTGGGTTTTAGACAAATAATCAACGGACGGGCTCGATAGCTCATATAGGAGAAAATCTCAAGTCATATTAGAAGAGGACATTTTTGTCCAGTATGAACACTTTGCTTGTCCTTTTCATCCATAATTATTCTTTGTTTCAGTTAATAAGTAGTGACGTAGTATTTTTTTTCAATTGATTCCTTTCCAACGCTGATTCCAGAGAGAATCTCTTTTTGGTCACACGTTATTTCATCGTTGTATCTGAACATCTATCTTTTTGAAAACCTGCAATTAAAAATTTAAGATAATATAAATTGTAATACAGTACATGTACTGGAGGTTAATAGGCTTGTTCCCTCCCCACGATGATTATTTGTCCATTATTCATTTATTTACTCTTCTGGATACAGGGGGTTTCTTAATTTTTGGGAAGGTGCCTGTACCTATCCCATTTGGGAAAATTCGTGACATTTTGCTGAAATTGGGAAAATTTCTATTGAAATTCTCACCAAAATATAACCCTAAAGTATCATTTATCAACACTGCTAAGCCATTAATATGCTTGAACTGAGCAAGGGATGAATAAAAAACTTTAAAATGCACTTAAAAATATGACATTTTGTGCTCAGACTTTCGGGGTCTGAGTCTTATTTTCTCAGGTGATTTTTTTGTACTTCCCCTTTGATAATGTAAGAGTGTTTTGGGGGGAAAATAGAGGAAATTTGGCATTTGGAAGGGCCAAATTTCTGCCCCAAAACAAGGAAAAAACTCTGTGATCCGATAGACCTTTCAGTAATAAAAAAAATTTAACTTTATTTATTTTGCAACGTTTCACTAACAAGTTACAAACTTATATTAATGTTAAACGTCTTCAAATTGCAGCATTGTCAGTGATCCTCAATCCTCAATCTAAACACTGTAATATTAATCAAGAGTGTGAAAATTATTGTGTTCAAAATGTACCGAAAAGGTAGCAGTGTTAAACGTCTTCAAATTGACTAGCATCATTTCAGAACAGATAAATTTTCAGCATGGACCAGACATGGATGGGAGGGATATGATGCTACAGGATCCACGTTTTAGAAATGTCAAGAAATTTGCCAACAGAAATTTTCGAATGCGTTGAAGGAACAAACGATCAACCGAAGTTGATCGAACTTGGCTACATGTGCCCTCGAGGACTCCTGGTCCACAAGCAGTGACACTCACCAAGTAGTACAAATGTTAAACGTCTTCAGATTCATTATTATCATTTCAGAACAGAACAGATAAATTTGCAGCATGGACCAGACATGCACGTATGTCTCATGTTGGCTCCAATGTTGCCTCGAGGGAGTCCTTGAGCAGGAAGAAACCGGAGTATCCGGAGAAAAACCTCCCAAGACTGGGTGGGCGCCCGCCATACCCTCCTACTTGGTGGTCTTTCTTCGAATCCAGGATTCGATCCCGGGGCCTTTGAGGTGAAAAGTGAGTGTGTTACCACTACGCTAACCCGTCCTCTTTGTCACCTGAGATGGGACATTTCGTGTTTTCTTCAAGGGTACCTGTAAAGTGCGAAACGAAACAAAAACGAAACGAAACGAAACGAAACAAATCGAAACGAAACGAAACAAAACGAAACGAAACAGATCGAAACGAAACGAAACAGATCGAAACGAAACGAAACAAAACATAAAACTTAAAGAAAATGAGAAAAAGAGGAAAAATCGCCGAAAACGAATATTTCAAGACAAGATCTTATTGAAGGGTCAGGGGGTAACACTCTCCTCCTGCCGCCCCCCCCCCCCTCCCCGTGGGGGGAGGGGGTCTTGAGCGGTCAAGACAAATGTTTAAACTTTAAAGTGAGTGAAGTTATTTGGGTCATTTCCTTTCTTAAACCTTGAAAAAAGAAATAGACCTTTTTAGATGAAAAACTAAGGTGAGCGAAGCGAGCCTGACGTATTTGAAAAATGAATTGAAAATTGCGGCGAGCGAAGCGATCGGGAAAATTTTTTAAGGTATATATAGATGAATTTCGTGGTAATTTCTAAAATTGATATTATGTACATGAACGCATAAGAGCAAGATTATTTATATTAAAAGTAATTTCCTTTTTTTTGGGGTTACTGTTACCCTCCCAATCATCTGTCCCTCCTCTCGCCCCCTTCTTCCCTCCTCCCGCCCCCTTTCTCTCCCCTCCCTTTGTCCCTGTCCACCCCTTCATTATTGCCTTCAACCGTTGTTCTTGTGGCTGGAGGGTTTTTTAAAAAAAATCAAAGTTGACGATTAAAACATAATATATACGGTATATAGCACAATTGCATTTTAAAGGAGAGAGAATGGGATGAATAACCTCGTCATAGACGGAAAAATATTATTTAGCAGGGAGGAGTCTAGCGCAGAGGAAACGGAACTGTTCCGTTATGTGTATTTGAAAATTTTATCAGAAAAATGAGAACAATTAAAAACTGGGGGGAGGGGGGGGGCACGTTTCGTTTGAAAAAGGATAAGATTTTTTTTCCTGAAATGTGCCCCCACCTCGTTTTATGATCTTATTACGGTGTCATAGCGTGGTTTTCTAACCCCTCCCTTTTATTCCTCTTAAATACATGAATGGCATTTGACATTTACTTTTTTAATTGTCAAATTTGACTCTTTCAAGAAACCCTCTCCGCACTTGTTACAAATGTAGAACTCTTGGATCAAGGCAATATTACATGCTGATCTTGTCTTGAAATATTCGTTTTCGGCAATTTTTCCTCTTTTTCTCATTTTCTTTAAGTTTTATGTTTTGTTTCGATTCGTTTCGATTTGTTTCGTTTCGTTTCAATCTGTTTCGTTTCGTTTTGTTTCGTTTCGTTTCGATCTGTTTCGTTTCGTTTCGATTTGTTTCGTTTCGTTTCGATTTGTTTCGTTTCGTTTCGATTTGTTTCGTTTCGTTTCGTTTCGTTTTTGTTTCGTTTCGCACTTTACAGGGACCCTTTCTTCAATACTTAACTACTCTAACAGAGGCTTTCATTTCTATTTCTATTGTAGAAAAACACATTAATCCGTTTCCGTATAAGTGTCAGTCACTTTTGTTGTTTCCTCCCCATAACCATAACCAAAATTTCGATATTGCTTCATTGCTCTTTTCTGAAAAGTAGAGGGATAAACATGGTTAGAGGAAAATCTTAGCGTTTAATAAATTCAAAATCACATCCTTTCTGCAATATATTCTAAATTGTTCCCATAAAAGTTAATTCACACAGACACTATAAGAACTTATTAAAAACCCTACCTCAGATGGAAACTTTCATGCTTATTACATAACAAAATATCTATTTATTCATTTAGCACTCTAAATTGATCAAAACCTATTTATGAGAGGACGTGATTTGATGCAGATACTGAGATTGTTCGTTGACACCTGTAGTCACGGTTCTGCCTGGGTACCGACACTGGATTGTTGAAGAGTATAATATGGTCATGTAAATAATAGGGAAGGAAATATATTATTGATTTTCTATAGTTTTTCATTACCAGATTCAAATTTGTCGGATGAAAATAAGGTCATTATGAACTACAATAAATATCAAATTATACACATTTCAGCGCGTTTCGGTAAACATACTAATGGTGGGCTTGTGGGCACGTAATTCTGATTACCACACCATTTGCTACTAACATGGCAGATGGCTGTCCTATGTCGGTACAGGGTGTCCATTGGTATCGTCAGTTTATGTATAGTCTGTAATTGTAAGCGTTTTGATGACATCATAAGTATTTGGTCTTCCTTTCCTCTTCGGTGTCTCTTGTTGTGCTTGTCCACTCTGTGTTTTCTTATTCAGTGTTTGCTCTGAGTTCTCCAACCGAGCCTTTTTGGAGACCCCCTCCTTGCTTTTAAGCTTAAATGCTAATTATGTTTCGATATTTCTTTTGGCATTAGATGACAGTAATTTTGGCTTCGAGAGGACCTTGCTGGAATTGAGTGATAGAAACACATATTTTTGATAAACTTGGCCAAACGTCCTATGTTTGGAAGGTTGTTCCTTAACAACAGAGTCCAAGCATTTTTTCTTCTTTTTGTAAAAATTGATACAAGTTATGTTCCGTTCATGGAAATTGTACATGGTGCTCGGAAAAATTCACATTACCAATGCATACTATATTAGCAATTCTAAATTGATCAATACCTATTTATGAAAGGACATGATTTGATGTAGATAATGAGATTGTTCGTTGGCACTTGAAGTCACGGTTCGTCTTGGGTACCGACACTGGATTGTTTAAGAGTATAACGTGGTCATGAAAATGATAGGGAAGGAAATTTATCATTGATTTTCTATGTTTTTCCATTTGTCAATCACGCATTCATATTTGTCGGATGAAGATAATAATGTCGAAGGGTTCCAACTCTCTACCTTCTTGAAGAAAATTCCAAACCAATTTACATGCACCAGACACGTGTTTCGAATATTAAATTCTCATCAGTGATGCTTTCAGCGGAGCAACCAAAAATAATTTCAGTAGCGCCCTCTTTAATTTTTTGAAGTTAGATTTTTACATTTACATTACAGAGAGTGCGCGGCTCCAAATTTCCTGTAGGGTCGATTCAGTAGCATATCCAAATAAAATCTATGTTCAAAATAGCATTGGAGGGATGGTGCTAAGATGTTAAACTCCTTTAATTTCGATGACATTTATCGGTGAAATGGCTAGTTTCCGAAATTGCAATATATATATATATATGATGTCACATTGATAAAAGGCCAAAACAAAGCTTCTTTCAGGTGACAGAGCTGGAAAGAAGTAATTAATACACTTGACAAACATCAGACCACGGGGAACGATTTTAACTGCTCCACACTGCAACGTGAAATAAGTGTCTATATTAACAATGTCGAAGGGTTCCAACTCTCTACCTTCTTGAAGAAAATTCCAAACCAATTTACATGCACCAGACACGTGTTTCGGATAAGGTCAATATAGACTTCATTTTCAAATTAGACGGAATTACGGAATTTCAAATTATACACCACTTGTGCGTTCTTCGAGACCGATGGGTAACCGTACAAGTGATGGGTTTGTGCGCATGTTATCCTGATAAACACAACGTTTGCTACTAACTGTAGCTGCCCTATGTCGCCACCTGGTGCCCATTAGTGTATGTATAGTCTGTAATTGTAATCGTTTTGATGACATCATTAGTATTTGGTCTTCTTGTTTCCTCGGTGTCTCTTGTAGTGCTTGTCCACTCTGTGTTTGGTCTTCCTTGTCTCTTCGGTGTCTTTTTCCCCGCTCTGTGTTTTCGTATTAGGTGGTTTGCTCTCTGTTCTTTAATCGATCCCCACCTTTCTTTTAAGAAAAAGTGCTAATTATGTTTCAACATAACTTTGGTATCGAATTGAATGATAGAAGCACATATTTTTGCTGCACTTGGCCTAACGTACTATATTTGGAAGCTTGCGCCTTAATAACACAGTTGTAGCATTGTCCTTCTTTTTTGTACGAATTTATACAACGTATTTTCTCCTTTCAATGGAAATAGTACATTCAGTGCATAAATTCTATATATTTTCATTTCCATGCTTAAACATCGACGGCGGGTGCGGCTAGCCAACAGGGGATGCTTACTCCTCTCGGACATCTGGTCCCACCTCTAGCTTGCTAGGGGTCCGTCGATGTTTAATTTTGTAATCTATTGTGAGTGTTATTGAGATTATCGTCAGGATCTTCTTTAACTCATTTGTGTCACACTTATGTCCTTTGCCGTGTGGAGCTCGTAAAAAGTTCCCCGCGAGGGTTTTGACAGTAAGTGTTTTGCATATATATTTCCCTGACATTGTCGCCATAGCACTTTTTATATAGACATAACGTCAGACAGTGCATGAATTCTATTTATTTTCATTTCCATGTCCATGTTTAATTTTGTGCTCTATTTTGAGTGCTGTTGAGATTATCATCATGATCTTCTGTAACTCATAGTACTCTGGACATAAAAACACCTGCAACCGAGTACTGTTGGAAATCTCCTCCTCTTTTTACAAAAGTGCTTATTATGTTCGACATATCATTGATATTGGTATTAGATATCAGTATTTTTGGCTTCGATCGTACCTGGTTGAAAAAAGAGTGTTTGAGGCATGTCTTTCTGGTGCAATGGACCAATCTTCATATATCTGAAAGAATGTTCCTTAACATCAAAGTTAGAGCATTGCTTTGATCTCTATTTTGTTTTCCACGAGTATATTGATGTATGTAACAAAGAGATTGTTGGGAATCAATTTCATCCTCATATGCCAAATCGGAAAAGTGGGAGGGTTGTGTGCACGTAATCCGGATAACCATACCGTCTGCAACTTGCGTGGCATGTGGCCGTCCAAGGTCGGCACCGGTTGCCCATTGGTCTCATTGGTTTATGTGTGGTCCTTTGTGTTTTATGTTTCTACGTTTTGCGTTGGTGTTCCTGTCCCTTTCGCGTCTCCTTCTGTTCTTGTCTGCTCTGTGATTTGCATCGGATGTTTTGCTGTGGTTGCTGCAACCTAGTGTTGTAGGAGATCCCCTCCTTTGTTTTCAAAAACCCTTTAATGAGAAATCTTACTATATCAAATACATATATGGTCTTCCATGTCCCTTTGGTGTCTCTTGTAATCCTCGTCCAATCTACGTTTTTGCTTTTTCATTCAATCTCTCTGGGGGACACTAAGCTCTTAACTTCACAAACAGATATATAGATGATGTGCTGTCCATCAATAATCCAAAGCTTGAGCTTGAAGTCAAAGAAACCACAAAGATAAATAATTCAGCATCCTATTTGGACATAATGCTGTCCTACGACACTGATGGTCACATGAACACCTCACTCTACAACAAATATAACAGCTTCAGTTTTAACATCACAAACTTTCTTTTCCTTAGTAGCAATATCCCTTCATCACCTGCATATGGCGTGTTCATATCTGAATTGATACGTTATACCAGAGCAAGTACCAAATATACAGATTTTGTTCTATGGGCTCGGCGTAATTAGTGTTTGGTCTTCCTTGTCTCTTCGGTGTCTCTTGTAGTGCTTCTCTGAATTGATACTAGAACAAGTACCAAATATACAGATTTTGTTCTGAGGGCTAGGCGTCTTTTGCATAAGCTTCTCAGTCACTGAGGTAGTTCTACGGTCGATACTGGGAACTCATCATACACTATGATGTCCAGAATGATGGATGATATTTTGTCTTATGCCATTGGAACCATCTAATTACAGAACATACTTGTATCTTCCTTAGTGGAAGTAACCGGATGTGACATGTCTGCCGAATTGAAGCGATGGGTGTTGCATACAAGCAGGGGATGCTGACTCTTCCTGGGCACCTAGTCTCACTCCCTTATTTGGAGTTCGCTTCTGTTCATATGGTGATTTTTTTTTTTTGCTTGGATTCCTGAATTATCATGATTTTTTATGCCCTTCGGTTAATGATTTTCGAATATTTTCCTTTTTGTTCTCTATATTTGGATATGGTTCCTGTCCATATTTATCATCTGTTAAAATAATAAAGTTTGTAGAGTCTTGTTTATGATTGAAATTTTAACGACATATAAATCCATTCAATGGCAATATTATTTGATGAAATACAATGACAAATATGGATAATGACCATATGCCTGTTTACAGCACAAAATCGATAATTCAGAAAATCAGAAACCGAAGGCATACAAAATCAGGATAAAACAGGAACCAAAGCAAACATATAAAATCCTTCACCACATGAAATGAAGCGAACTCCCGATATGGGAGTGAGACCAGGTGCCCAGGAAGAGTAAGCATCTCCTGCTTGCATGCAACACCCGTCGCTTCAATTCGGTAGAACTGTCACATCCGGTTACTTCCATTTTGGAAGACATAGAGTACAATCTTTGGTTGGATGGTTCAAATGGTCTATGACAGAATATCATCCACCATTCTGGAGAGATGGACATCAAAGTGTATGACGAGTTCCCCATATCGACCGTAGAACTTCCTAAGTGACGATGTTAGTCGGTCACAAACGTATCCCTGACTGAGAAGCTTATCTGAAAGACGCCTAGCTCTCAGAACAAAATCCGTATATTTGGTACTTGCTCTGGCAACTGATTCCGCATCTGCTTCGAATATATTTTACAAAATACTTAATCACGCATGAATTCTTGATCACTTTTTATGGTAAATCTTTACCCATCTTTTCTTCTAAGTTTGTCGGAGATCCCCTCTATTCTAGATTAAATTTGCTAATGAATTTGAAGACGTTTAACATTTGTACCACTTGGTGAGTGTCACTGCTTGTGACACATTCTTTGCTAATGAATTTGAAGACGTTAAACATTTGTACCAGTGAGTGTCACTGCTGGTGGACCAAGAGTTCCCGAGGGCACATGTAGCTAAGTTCGATCAATTTCGGTTGATCGTTTCTTCAAACGCATTTGAAAATTTCTGTTTACAAAATGTTCTCAAATTTCTAAAACCTGGGTCCTGTAGAATCACATCCCAGCCATTTTGCTACGTCTTTCGGAATATTTAGGACATAATTATCACAGATTTTGGTCATATTACATTGTTTAGATTGAGGATCACCGACGAGGGTTAAATACACGAAACGTGCATGTCTGGTCCATGCTGTAAATTTATCTGCTCTAAAATGATGCTAATGAATTTGAAGACGTTAAACATTTGCACCACTTGGTGAGTGTCACTACTGTTGGACCAAGAGTCCCCGAGGGCACATGTAGCTAAGTTCGATCAATTTCGGTTGGTCGTTTCTTCAAACGCATTTGAAAATTTCTGTTTACAAAATGTTCACAAATTTCTAAAACCTGGGTCCTGTAGCATCACTGATGAAACATAACTTGATAAACTGCGCATTTATTGCACCTAAATTTTAAAATAGAACATATATACTTCAATATTGACAATTTTAATTATTTTGCATTATTTTGATCATTTTGGATGACGTACTTCTTATACTTTATGTGCTTGTCGATATTTCATTCAAAATACAATTCCAAGTTCAAACCATATTCATGTATTTGTGAAACATATTTACAAACATCGAATATTTTTCAATCATAGAAATCTTAAATAAAAAAAAATGCCAGGTAATCGAAGTGTGCTATTTTTATCCTCACTGAAGCAAGATCTATTTTTCTCTCTCTCTCTATTCCCTTCCCCTTTTTAAATGGTCATGTGTCATCATAGCTGCGGTCAACTAGTGGTGAAGCCCCGGTTAAGCTATTTATAGATCTCGGGAATAACCAAAAGCAAATTTATGATGAAACTCTTCTCATCTGATGTTATTCGTTTGATGAATCTTTTTTTTTTTTCTTCTGTCTGTTCTACCTTTCTTTTCTTTCTTTCTGTCTGTTCTCTTTCTCTTAATACTTGTTTCCATCCTATATTATTCGTGCGAACATTCAATTTAATCCTGGTTAAGAACGTCTTATAACTGTACAAACAGATGGATTAAAATGAGGAAGTATCTTTAAAATGTTAAGTTAATAGAAATCTATTTATTTACAAGTATTAGCTTTCCAAATTTATCCCGCAATAATTTTTTTTTTCGTCGACATAAAATTAATTTTTTTTACTCTTGAAATAAAGATTAAAGAGTAGTACTTATAGAAACGTATGTCTTTATAATTCTGACAAGTTAGAAAATAGATACATTTACACTGGACAACTCAAGATGCAACACTCTTCATATCCATTCAGAAATTGTTTGATCAGTAGGAAAATTCCATTATAACACATATCCTTTCTGGGTGTATTCGCGGGAAAAGTGGAGAATTCCGATTACATGTATAAGAATTTGGAGGGAAATAAGGGGAAACTTCTAAAAAGTTCAAATTTTGTGACTCGTACAGTCTTGTCGACTTTTTTTTTTTTTTTGGTCGCTAATTAATTTCTTTGTTTCATTTATCAATTTGTCTTTGGTAAGAAAGTAAACAAACAAACAAAGTGGTATATCCTTAACGAGAAAAAGCTTAGTCGGATGGACGGTTAGAAACTTTTTAGCCCACTGGCACCCCTGGCATACGTTGTGATCGCGTATTTCTTTGTTGCAATGGATCCAAGGATCCAGAAATGTCGTCCATAGGAATTTTGAAGGCATAGGGTTCACTGTATCACTCACTAATTGGTATGGAAGTAAATATTGTTAAAGTAAAAATATCATGCAGATATTACTTTAATCTGCAATATCTAAATTCATAATTGCGATACCTAAGCGTTGTCATGACGACATGTCCTATTTTTGTGAAGTGGATAAAGTGGGAGGTCATGGGAATGCCTGTCTCTGGTCACGTGTTTTTCACTAGTCACGAAAACGTTTCTTTCATAAGGATAATTCAATGATGCATTATGGAATCTGACGGACTCAATTAGGAACTTTCTCCTATTGACAGCATCCGGTCTACAAATCTAGTAAGGTCGATTTCTTGAAATCGACCAATAAAGATTGAAGTGTCCAAACTCTTATTCTTCTCGAACAACATTTCAAACCAATTTTAATGCTCCAAACACGTTTCGGTTAGTAAGTCCTTGTCAGTGGTATTTCGTGCCAAGGGGATTTTCAATAGCGCCTGCTAGTTTGATTTCTGAATTTTGTGATTATATTTTTAAATATCCTGTAGGGTCGATTCAGTACCAAAATTAAAATCAATGACCAAAGAGCATTGTAGAGATTATGCTAGGAAGAAACCATTCGAATTTGAGGGAAAGAGGCTCATCCCCCCCCCCCGACACCCCCTCCCTCCTCGATTCGTGCTTATGCTTTCAAAATGGTAACTTATCCAACCCTCGATTAGATATCTTTTTGTAAATATTCTGGACAATTCTATATTCTAAAGTTTAATGATTTACAAGTATTCAGTAACCTTACTGGCACAGATTTAAACCTTTAATTTTTATTGATCTTATAAGAGTACTTTTAAATTCAGATAATAAATTGTCTACATTCGAAAGCTAGACATGAAGATTTGCGAAAGGTGTGGAGTATATTTGTTTTGGTGACTGTTTATGCCACTTTTTAAGCATGTTTATTCGTTGGGTAAATAAGAAAACTTTACTTTTTGAATGGACGCTATTTAAAAGGGAATATGCACAACTATATCTTTTCGGAAAACAAACAAAAACCTTGATTTTTTTTTCTATCGAGTAATATCCCACCTTGTTTGGGTATGCAACACATCTTAAGGAATGTAAGCGCGGTACATAAAATAAGTGCATTTGCCTTGAGTTGCATATCCGTAATACTTATGACATTTATTATATTGCAAATGCATTTTTATAAATATTTAACATTATGAGTGGATAACGTATATACCTTTTAAGTTTATTGTCATTTTCAACTGATTGAAAGGCAGTACTACATTTACACTATGTATGTAAAGATGTTTTAAGTCCAGTTTTTCAATTCTTCTTTTTCTTTCATTTCATTAAAATCGTTCTTCATACGTATGACGTGATCAAAGACACTGAAGTCTTTTGACTCATCAGCTTCGGATGTTCTAGCCTTTCACTGATCCGTGTCTGTCATTGGCCCCATTCGGTAACAGGTGTTATGGGTCAGAATACCCCAAAACGCCAGCAAAAATCAGACAAAGACAGAATATGAATTTACAAGTTTAATTATGTACAAAATATATATATTTGAAATGTTTACAACTTACAATACAATGTCCGGATCAAAGTGTCCGTTACGGTCCACAAAGTCTATCGAATGTGTAGTTTCCGGTAATCACAAACGTTCTCGAAAGATCAGTGTCCAAACGTTGTTCAATGGATTAAAGTCTCAACAAATAAAGTGTCCCAGTATATCAGAATAGATGAATGAATCGTGTCTACGAATGTGTACGAATGTCTCTCTTAACACAGTTCCTCAGAGGTATTTATACTTAATAACAATGAATTAACCAGAAGCTTCTAGAACAATGACTCATTACAAATGATTAACAATAGAGTAAATTCTAGAAATCACAGTCATGTGATGATAATGATGTAACAAAGAACATACTGGAATATTCTCTAATGAGATAATCATGACATAGTAAAATCAAGAAAGAATTATTATGAAATCATTAAATAACATGACTAAGTACATGTGTACCTACACATAAAGTAAAACTAAAATAATACATGACCCACAACACCTCCCCCCTTAAAAAAGTTTGAATGTCAATGAAAACTTAGCTGGTAAATTCTGCAAAAATCACTCATGAAACTCTCGATAGTGCATCTGCAATCACATTGTCTTTACCCTTGATATGGTTAATAATAATATTGTACTCTTGCAACAATAAACTCCACCTTGTAAGTCTTTGATTCTTGTTTGACATCTTGTGCAAAAATGTGAGAGGGTTGTGGTCAGTAAACACAAGAATGGGATGTAAAGTAACATTCAAATAAACATCAAAATGTTGTAAAGCTAACAATAATGCAAGACACTCTTTTTCAATAGTAGAGTAATTCTTTTGACATTTTGTCAATTTCTTAGAAAAATAACAAACAACTCTATCTACACCATCATCATTTTCTTGAAACAAAGCAGCCCCGATTCCTACGTCACTGGCATCAACAGTAAGCTTGAATTGCTTATCAAAATTTGGAGCTGACAGGACAGGACTATTCATAAGAACACATTTGATTTTCTTAAAAGATTCGTCACATTCATTGGTCCATGCAAAATTCACTCTCTTTTGTAACAGATTGGTAAGTGGACCAACAACTGACGAGAAATTTGGACAAAATTTTCTGTAAAATCCTGCCATTCCCAAAAATCTCATTATCTCTTTCTTATTGGTAGGAATCGGGAACTTTGAAATAGCTTCCACCTTGGCCATGATAGGAGTAACAAAACCTTGACCTACTTTGTGACCCAAATATTCTACAGTCGCATGACAAAATTCACTTTTCGCAAGGTTCACTGTAAGGTTTGCTTTCGCCAGTATGTCGAAGAAGGTACGCATGATTCGGAGATGGTCATTCCAGGTGTCGCTGTAGATGATGACGTCATCGATGTATGCCTCGCATCCTTCGAGATGGTTTAGGAGCGAATGAATCATCCTCTGGAATGTGGCTGGTGCGTTTTTCATACCAAAGGGCATTACTTTATATTGGTATAGCCCATCTGGAGTCGCAAATGCCGATATTTCTCTGGCTCTCTCGGTAAGCGGGACCTGCCAATAGCCTTTAAGCAAGTCAAATTTACTGACAAATTTTGCACTGCCAATTTTATCTATACAGTCATCGATTCGTGGGATCGGATAAGAGTCAGTTTTGGTGACTGAATTGACTTTTCTAAAGTCCGTACACAATCGGTAAGTTCCGTCTGGCTTCGGAACAAGAATACATGGGGAACTCCAATCACTATTGCTGGGTTCAATAATGTCATTTTCAAGCATGTATTGAATTTCTTTCCGCATGTATTGAAGCTTTATCGGGTTTAACCGATAGGGATGCTGTTTGATAGGTGACGCATCACCCACAATGACGTCATGATGAGATGCATTCGTCTTTTTTGGAACGTCCGGAAAGATGGTCGTATATTCCCGCATTAATTGATGCACTTCCTCTTTTTGATGCACGGTCAAATGTCCGAGTTTCACTTCTGGATTTGTCAGAATTTCGGAATTCTTCAAACGGACACTTTGAGCGAAGTCTTTTTCAACAGTCTCTTCATTACATTCAGGTTCAACACAATTTTCTAATGTATTTACATTGGCCAAAGTGGAAACTGGTTTTACAAAATTTCGGTCACTTCTATCAAAATACTCTTTCAACATGTTAACATGACACACTCTTTTTTCTTTTCGCCGACCTGGTGTCTTAACCACATAGTTAACATCACTAATTTTACTCTCAATCTCATAAGGACCGAAATATCTAGCTTGCAAAGGATGACCAGGGATAGGCAAAAATACAAGAACTTTATCGCCTGGTTTAAAAACTCTGTTTCTAGCATCTTTGTCATACCATGTTTTCATTTTCATTTGAGATGTTTTGAGATTTTCTTGAGCTAATTTGCAAGCATTATATAACTTCTCTTTGAAATTAGACACGTAGTCTAAGAGATTCAAATCGCTAGTCTCAGTCAACCATTTTTCCTTCAATAACTTCAATGGCCCCCTGACCGTATGCCCAAAAACTAGCTCAAAGGGACTGAACCCCAGGGACTCCTGAACCGCTTCTCGTGCCGCAAACAACACGAGGTGAACCCCTTCATCCCAGTCTTTTCCATACTGGTGACAATATGTTTTCATCATAGTTTTAAGGGTTTGATGAAAGCGTTCAAGTGCCCCCTGGGACTCAGGATGGTACGCAGAAGACTTATACTGCCTGATACCTAGCTCATGCATAACCTGCTGAAACAATCCTGACATAAAATTCGAACCCTGATCTGACTGAATAGCCTTGGGAGCACCTACGAAACTGAAAAACTTTGTAAGGGCCTTAACTATTGTCTTTGCCTTAATATTCCTAAGAGGTATGGCTTCAGGAAACCTAGTCGAAGTACACATAATTGTCAGTAAGTACTGATTCCCTGACCTAGTCCTAGGCAAAGGACCTACACAATCAACCAACACCCTACTAAAAGGTTCCTCAAAGGCTGGAATGGGTTGGAGGGGAGCAGGTGGTATAACTTGATTGGGTTTACCTACCATCTGACAACTATGACAAGACTTACAAAACTCTGACACATCTTTTCTCAACTTAGGCCAGTAAAAGTGACTTAAAATCCTATTATAAGTCTTATTGACACCTAAATGACCTGCCATGGGTGTGTCGTGAGCTAAACTCATGATGTCCCCGCGATACGCTACTGGAACCACTATCTGGTGAACGACCCGCCACACTTCATTAGGGGGTGCATCGGGTGGTCTCCATTTCCGCATGAGGATGCCATCTTGTATGTAGAAGCACTCTCCGACTTTGTCCGCTTCTTCTCGGGGAAGGGCCCTCTTGCTTAGTCGGATAATCTCCGGATCTTTAGTTTGCTCGGAGAGGAGCTGCTCATGGCTTAAGGCATCTGCATCTCTGTCTAATGGCGGATGGTAATCATCACCAGGTACCGTCGGAGACTTGTCAACATGAAGTGGTACTGACTTTTCAGGTACGCTGTCATCAATGGTAGACATGAATGTGTCAGAAAGGTCTATACTTTTGGAGGGATGGTCCTCGTTAAGTGCAGAAGTACTCTCAGCCTCTTTTAGTCTGTTCCTGGCCATCGCCCTGGTAACTGCGCAGGCTGGGTACAAGTCGTCGTCTTCATCATCGGACACGACATCGGACGTGATTTTCTCACAAACAATCGGATCGGCTACAACTTTGCCGCCAGCTAAATCGTTGCCAAGCAACAAGGAAACGCCTTGAACGGGAAGAGTAGGTCGAACACCTACGATAACAGGTCCAGTAATTAAGTCTGACTTCAAATAAATTTTATGAAGGGGAACATCAATGACGCCTAGCTCCACACCCTGTAATAAAACTGACCTACCAGTAAAAGTGTGCTCAGACAAAGGCAATGAACCCTCTAACAATAAAGTCTGGGCAGCACCAGTATCTCTCAAAATCTGAACAGGCAACGCTTCGCTAGAATCACTGAGTGAAACAAATCCCTGTGACAAAAAGGGCTTATAATGATCCTCCACAAAATCATCAGAACTGGACTTAGAACCCTGAATCTCAGGAGTGTCAGAACAAATCGAATCTAAGGCTTTCCTATCATTTCTAACAGACGCACAGGCCTGTGACTTAAGTTCTTTTTTCTTCTTAAGCTTCAAACACTCACCAATAACATGACCTTTTTTCTTACAATAATTGCATGTAGGAAGCGACCCCACCCCTGGGGATGCCTCAGAACGCTCGGACCTAGGACCGGACGTAGAACCACCTTGAGATGGTGACTGGGAACTAATGGACGACTGAGACTCTTGTAAATTTTTCTTTGGAAAATCTGAAGTTTTTGCGCTATCGCTAGATTGAGTTTTCGACACGAAATTTTTCTTATGAGTGAGAGCATACGTATCAGACAAAACAGCGGCTTCTTCAAGAGTTTTAACATTTTTGTCTTCCAAATGAGTTCTTAAATCTTGATGTACACACTCTTTGAACTCTTCTATCAGAATGATCTGACGCAAATTGTCAAATGAATTGGGAATTTTCTTAGATCGAAACCACTGATCAAATAAATCTTCTTTTTCTCGAGCAAATTCAACATATGTTTGATTTTCGAACTTTTTGTACTTTCTAAACTTTTGTCTGTACGCTTCAGGTACTAACTGATATGCTCTCAAAATCGTGTCCTTGACCTTGTCATAGTCTGAACTCTCAGCAATACTGAGCGCCGAGTACACTTCAGCCGCTTTGCCAATAAGTACGCTTTGTAACAAAGTTGGCCAAAAATCACGTGGCCACTTCAGATTGGCCGCGATTTTCTCAAAATGTGGAAAATATTTGTCCACGGACTTTTCTTGAAATTTTGGTACTAATCTGATGTTTTTGGCGGCATCGAATTCAGATTTGACAGGCGAAGGAACAGGATTTTCCTTAACGCTTTTCTCTAACTTTAACTTTTCTAACTCAAACTGGAGTTCTCTCTCGTGCATACGTTCCTGTTTCTCTCTTTCTAATTGTCTTTCTTTTTCTTCTTTTTCAAATTGTCTTTCTTTTTCTTCTCTTTCAATTTGAAATTGTCTTTCTTTTTCTTCTTTTTCAAATTGAAATTGTCGTTCTTTTTCTTCTTTTTCAAATTGTAATTGTATTTTCATTTTCTCTAATTCAAACTCAAATTTTGACATTTTGGTTTCGCTTGAAACAGGTTCAACAGGAAAATCGTATGACGAAAAGATTTCCTCAGCTAAAAGCTTTTTAGCCACAATATTTCTAATTTCTTGTTTTCTCATAGAAGATTTTACATCTAACTTCAAGTGAAGACCTAAACCAATCAAATCATCTTTTTTCAATGATTCGAACTCTTGTACAGTCGGCGATTTCAAAAATTCAGTGACCGAAAATACCATGATTGATTTCTGCTGGCAAAAGTTTTACAACAAAAAAAATTTTCCCTTTTTTCAAAAAACGAACTTTACGTAAAAATGCAAATATGCAGAGATTACTATCCCGGACGAGCCCCCAATTCTGTTATGGGTCAGAATACCCCAAAACGCCAGCAAAAATCAGTCAAAGACAGAATATGAATTTACAAGTTTAATTATGTACAAAATATATATATTTGAAATGTTTACAACTTACAATACAATGTCCGGATCAAAGTGTCCGTTACGGTCCACAAAGTCTATCGAATGTGTAGTTTCCGGTAATCACAAACGTTCTCGAAAGATCAGTGTCCAAACGTTGTTCAATGGATTAAAGTCTCAACAAATAAAGTGTCCCAGTATATCAGAATAGATGAATGAATCGTGTCTACGAATGTGTACGAATGTCTCTCTTAACACAGTTCCTCAGAGGTATTTATACTTAATAACAATGAATTAACCAGAAGCTTCTAGAACAATGACTCATTACAAATGATTAACAATAGAGTAAATTCTAGAAATCACAGTCATGTGATGATAATGATGTAACAAAGAACATACTGGAATATTCTCTAATGAGATAATCATGACATAGTAAAATCAAGAAAGAATTATTATGAAATCATTAAATAACATGACTAAGTACATGTGTACCTACACATAAAGTAAAACTAAAATAATACATGACCCACAACACAGGCCTTAAGGTATCCGATGTACAATAGGGCAATTTTCCATGCCTGGTAAGGTACTATAAACTATATATTTTCTGGAAGGTTATAATGCCCACTGCTCAGAAATAATGATTTTGGGGCCGGAAAAACAAAGGGGAATAACTGGTGAAGCACTTAAATGGTCTATTTTCTCTATATAACATATGCAAAATAAGAAGAGTACAAGAGTTTTTCCCCTTTGATTTTTAAGACCTAGGAGTCTTGTATCTGAACTCAGGGCATCATTACCTTTCAGAAAATATATAGTTTATAGTACCTTACCAGGCATAAAATTTACCATACTTTACAATGGAGATGATTAAAACGCTATGTAAAATGACTCAATTGTACAATGGATACCTTAAGTCAAGATCGTATCACGTTTCTAAGCAGGACTTTTTTTTATCTATATCCCTCTTCACATATCCTGCACCTCATTGATGACATTATAGTATACATACATGATTACAGTCCTTTCTTTTCGTGATTATGCATCTAATTGAAGCTTTGACAAATTGTCAGAAGCCAAGATTTCCGCAACAGAAAGCAGATGCTTTTTATTGGGTTTTTTTTTTTTTAAGAAAAAATCGTGATTCTTTAATTCATGACTTCCTGAATAACCTTGAAATAGTTCATTCTCATTTTTTTGTCTCCCTCCGTTCTCATCAACGATTAAAAGGGTAGACGGAATGTTATCCGTTGTAGGATTTTGACTGCTCCTTGTATATTCTCACCCTAGATATTAAGTTATGTAAATGGTGTGTATTATCTTTGTTTTGGTTATTGATTTTGCTAAGTTATGTAACAGATAAAACCGATTGAAATTCTCGTAACATTCAGTTATTTTGATCATGGCCAGGTTATCAGTTCCTTCCAAAATTATTCACTACAGATCGTGATTACAGACACTCAGATGCCTTTTGACTCATACAGCATTAGGTGTTCTGTTTCGTGTCAATGGTTGTCCCTTTCTTCGATAATATGCCTAAAGAAGGTGATTTTTTTCGCTTCCTTTCCACTTTCACAAGAAATGAAATTGAAATATGATGTTTCAACAGTGATTAGAAATATCCTGCAGCTCATTTAACAGTAATACATACATTCCATGACTATGCATTCAAGCTATAGTGAAAAGCGACGACTTCCTCATTTACTTGAAGCATTATTTTCTTTAGTCTGGATCGTTGAATTCGGGATGTACTATGGTATGGCACTGTCAATCTGTCTGTCTGTCTGTCTGTCTGCCGTCCGTCCCCTGCCGTGTTGGGACCAAAACCGTTAGCTCTAGGAAATTCACGTTTACTATGTAGATAGCCTGTAGCAAGACGAACTTCAAGGTCAAGGTCATTTGGGCAACAAAAAACCCCTTTTTTGATAAAAAAAAAAAAAAGGTTTCAAAAATTCATTCAAAATCTCTCTTTTTTTTTTTTTTTTGGTTAAATGTTTTGAAAATTTGTATATTTCAAGAAGAAAGCATGATCGTTCGTGTGTAATTACGATTTTTTTTAATATCTTTTGCCATATACGTAAATTAGAAATTATACACAAAAAAGTTATTTGCTTTATGCTGTAGGCGTTGAGGGCTTTGAACAATTTGAATTTCCATAATTGATAATGAAAAAGTCATAACGTGTATATTTTGCAGTGTTAACATTGCTCCTTGTATTTATAGAACTGCTTTATTTCTACCTCTAGGTATTTAAAAGTTATTCAAAAGATGCGTATCATATTTGTTTTACAATGTAGTTATTAGTTTTGCCAAGTTATGTAATTCTTAATACCGATTGAAATTCCTTTTTTTCCAGACCTAGTTATCAGTTCCTTTCAAACCATTCACCACAGGTTGTGATCAAAGACACTGATATTTTCCCGACTCATACAACCTCCGATTTTTTTAGCCTAATAATGTCCCGTGTCTTTGATTGGCCGTATTAACTTAATTAAGTATATAAAACATTTCACTCTTAACATTCCGTTCATAGTAGGTCCCGACCAAAAGACTCTGATGTTTTCTGACTCGTACAGCTTCGGATGTGTTCCCATTCTGTAACACGTATCCTGTTTCTTACCGAGTAGTTTTCCTTGTCCCTATTATAGAAAGCGTAGTATGATTCAACCATCCTGCATCATTACCCCTTTCAATGACCGATGACCTTGATTATGCTTTGCTTAAAGAAACGATTTCCGCATCTGCTTTAAGCATGCTTTAAAAAGAAATCGTGACCATTAAATTAATGACCTCCTGAACAATCTTAAAATAGTTCATTCTCTCTTTTTATATACCGCCGTTCTCATCAACGATAAAAAGAATACGGAAAGTGGAGTTTTTATTCTTTATTTCTTTTTTTTTTCAATAAAAGTTGACATTCTTAAATGTAGAAAAAAATTCGAGCAATAAAATGTCAATGAAAGACATGGCAGTAAATTGTAGTAAATAAATAAATAAATAAATATACACATTAAATATACACATTAAACAAGTATTTTGAACACGACCAGTCACATAGATAATGGATTTCAAAGATAAAATAATACAAAAAAATATACAAAATCACATATATTCATACATGCAGATAAAGTTCAATGAATTGCCGATAAAAACAGTTTCCTCTCTCTCTCTCTCTCTCTCTCTCTCTCTCTCTCTCTCTCTCCGTCGGTTCAATACACAACACATTGGTCAAAGTGATTATAAATATATAATTTCTCATAACTGCTGTCCAAACAACGTAAGAACTCGTCTGTGAAGTCTGACTTCAAAGGAAGGTTGAGTGAGTAACAAGGCCTCACCATCACAATTAATGTAAAAGTCTTTATCCTTCATGGTATTAGAGATCCCAATTTTAAAACGCTGAGTCTGTATTTCTCTGATAAATTTGGTATTATACTGAAAAAAGAAATAGACGAAAATATGAATATATTTGACTTCAGACTATCTGCAATATATTTTCAATAATCATCTTTGTACATTGCACATGATATCGAACTGTTTTTCTTTTTTCTTTTAATTTTTCTTTGTTCTACTCTGTTTTTTCTTACTTCTTTAAAAAAAAATCATTGAACGCAGAAATAATAGTACCCGGTGAAATTGAACGTGAAACAATTTGCAATATCAAATGATTAATCGTATAACGTACAATATCAAATGATTAATCGTATAACGTACAATAACTTCAAACTTACACAATTTAGGTCCCACTCCTTCACTTTAGCCAGCTGTGTCACGTGACTCAGTAGACCACACTTCCCGGTCATGAAAACGTTAAGGTGATCCTTACCAAAGGATGGACCAAGCTTCCCGTCCTTCGGCGTCATCATAATTGGATGTGTATCAATTGCAAAAACGCGGTCGCTGATTTTCTCCCAATGTTTATCTGAAATGATATGGAAAACACCCTCTTTAAAATGATTTTAATGCAATGTTTTAATGTAGTATGAATGAAATAGACAAGGTTTTCTTATCCAAAAAGTTGTAAAAACATATTACTCAAATGTTAAAATAATTACCTTCCTGGTCCTCCAGGATATCTGACGTGGATTTTGCTCGCTTTAACAATCTGTCATGCTGCATACAGTGGCCAGGACACGACGCTTGGCGTCTGAACTTCTTGTTGCTCTCCATTGGTTGGTACGATAGATTAACATCGACAGTCCTTCTCTTCATCATTGACAGGATTGGGATAACTAAAAATATAAGAAAAAGATCAGATCAGAAATATCTACACCATCATTATCATAGAAATATAGAATGTGTCAGTATTACATTTTCAAATTCTTTATACATGTATTTCAAAAATTCAGACTAGAAGGTCTATTCAGTTACAAACTAGATCTATTATAACCGTGATAAATTGAAAATTTAAGGTTTGGAACGTTTGACAGAAAATAGCATACATACCATTGTATCTAGATGGACCCATATTTCTGTGTTTCTCGCATTCTTTCATCATATCTCCAAAAAGTCCAAAGCCCAAAATGAGACTGGAAACTGCTGACATCTTCTGGTCCATGTGTACACTGGCCACGTTACTTTGTAAGGTGTGCCCCTGTAGAATCTTAGCGGCTGCGGTGAAGGGACATTTGGTGTGGTACAGGTATTGTGCAATCACATTACCTGAGCCTGTAAATGGACAAAGATAAATAGATTATGTAAGGTACAAACGCAATTTTCCTGAGGAGGATCGGTTATAGATAGGAATTTATCTTCAACAAGCCTTAGGGAATTATGAACAAAACGTGCATAAATACTGAAAGGGGATTTCTTTCCTTTTTACAAAATCATTTTTGAGGTTACCTGCTGGTATGATTCCAACTGGAAGGTTGGACATTTCCATGGCAACATTAGGATCGTCGTAGTTGACCTGACGCTGGATCTGCGTTCTTTTCAGCACCCCCATGATAACCTCATTTAGGATACCATCACCGCCGACTGCTATGACCCTGAGCAAATGAAAATGACCGTTTTATGATAATTAGATCTTATAACGCTCACGTGGATATTGCGTACATGTAGCGTAAAACGACAAAAGTTGGCAGCTAAACAGATAATTAATTACTATTTACCTTATATGGTAGTAATTACTACGCTTTATCAAATCAGGTAGAATGCACAGGGACGTTAATCATCTGAAAAGTCACTTGGAGAGAAAATAAAGTTAACTTACCCATCTACACCTTTCAAATCACATGAAAGGAGAAATTCTGTAGCGTGCTTTGCATGTGATGTCACTAAAAAAAAAAGAGGAAAAAATAACGTATAAGATTTTCATAATTCTTCACTTTTTTCTTCCTTAAAACGATTAATGGGTTACAAATACATTGTTTTTGTTGCATTAAGAATGGAAACAAAGTACAAGTATGCATGTAGAAAAGGACAAAAAATAAATCATATCTAGAAAGAAAGGAATTATACAAAAACAACCCATAAGTTTAAGGAATAAATGAGAAATAGTTTTTCAAAAATCTAATTGTTAAATGAGAGTAATAATCAACCACATACCTATAACATCTGTTTGTACTCCACACAGGTCGTATAATGGGGCCACATATTTTCCATATACTTTCCCTGCCTTTTTATGGCCACTGTTAGGGTTTATGAAGACAAGAAATCGCTTTGGACGTTTTAGTTCTAAAATTGAAAAATAAAGAACGTATGATTTCAAATGCATTATGTGAAAGCCGAAAGGTATGAAAATGATAATCAATAACAAAAATTGAAAATGAAAATAAAAAAAACTTTTTTTTTTTAATATCATTTATGATTTTTACTTACCTGATAAAATTTCTTGAATTTGATGATGTATCTGTGTGCATATATCTAAATCCCCTAAAATTGTCACTTTCTTCTTGTGATATCGTTTTCCTTGTGAACAATCCAAGAAATTTATTTCTAAATATCCTTGATCGTCAGTTGTGAGCACCCGGGACTGTAGAATATTATCCCTTAATATGCATGCTGAAAAAGAAAAAGTATTTTTTAAAACATTTAGGAATTTGCATAAAAATACAGTTTTCTATTTTGTAATGCAAATGTAGATATTCATGTATGAGCTATTTTACACATTCAAAATATCGTACCTGAATTTTTAAAAGTAATTCTGTCTGACGTAACATCAACAGATGTGACTTTGTAATTTTTTTCAAGTGATTCTGATAGTTTCATGATGGCAAATATTCGAATGACATCTTCCACGGCATTGCTGAAACTTTTAAAGCAACATGCGGATTTTTTTCCCTATTCTAAATATAGAAGTAATTCGATCGCTCCGCCTTTACTCTTTATGAACAAAGCAGCGACGGAAGTAGGGCGCACGCACCTTGCCCACTTAAAAAAATGATACCTTTACGTGAATGGATCTACTGATACGTATTAATACCAGATATTCTTCCTGGAATTATGGATATCTGTAATTCTGCTAACTTCGATCTACCACGTTAGCTGCAATGAAATTTTAATGATTATATCGTCCTTTTACGCAGATATATTGCCATTCATGTAACTAGGTTGGTTTGCATCGGAAAGACATAAATTATGCATGCAAATTTAAATACACGCTCCTATTCAGTTCTCTCTCTCTCTCTCTCTCTCTCTCTCTCTCTCGTTGAATCTCACCTCTTCTTGAGTCCGCGCCTGAACGTGAAATCTTATATGAGTCAATGGGAAAAATAAATGCCGAGGGGATTCCCCTTCTTCATTTATTACAATAGCCAAGGATGACCTGATTTTACGGATGATTGACAATCAAGATGTGGATGGGTCATGCGTTTTTAAAGCTTCTAGGTGTTAAGTATGTCAATAGATATGTATTTATGGAAAAAGCAATTTAAAAGGAATTCAAATCGGATATAATTTTTAGGTATGATCTGAAAGACGGATATTGACAAAATGATAAGAAATTTGAAATAAGGCGATTCGAAGCACTATTACGTCAATACATTTTAAATATCAGTATAAATAGAAGGTGAATGATAACGTGGAAGATTTTGTAACATTGTGATGAAATTTGATATTTTCTTTATTTTTTTTTTTTTATTTTTTTTTTTTTTTCATATGGTGAAAATATCTATTAAAAAAGCAATATAAGCATGTTTTGAGTCAATGGTTAAATCTATTTTACTTTTTGTATGACTTCAAATGAAATTTAAAAGGAAAATAGGTAGACGGGTAACATTTTCATACTGCGTTTATTCTACGTTCTCGAAGTCCTCACTGCGTTCATGCTACGATCATGACGCGTTCAAGGCATAATTGTTTGGACGAGGTCTATTTTGAGTTTTTCGAGCCCTAAAACCGAGAACGTGGACGTGACGATCTCCATATGATTATATGTAAAATATTTAGCAGTCCGTACTACGACCCTACTACGTTCGCCACACGTTTCTAATACGTCAATGAAGTTCTCAATACGTTCGCAAGTAGTCATTAACATGTTCTGTCATCAGCGCGTCCTCACTACGACTGTTTTGAACAGATACAGGTACGTTCGACGGCGTTCTTACTACGATCTCAATACGTATCAGCGAGTTCTTACTACGTTCCCCGCGTCCTTACTACGTTCACGCCACGTTTCGTACAATTTTGATGCTCGTAGTACGAACGCCATGACAGAACGATTTGGTATGGCAGGGGCTTTAGGGATAAATCGTTTGGGCGAGGTCTGTTTACAAGGCGTTTTCGAGCCCTGAGTCTATTTTGGCTTTTTTGAACCAAGGTTCACATCTATGTCTGAATATCAAAGGTATCAAAATTTACTGCCAGGGCGAAAACTTCAAAATGATGTATAAAATAGCCAAAGTCAGTGACCAGACGAGCATATTTCGAAGTGGTGCTTTAAGCAAAATATGTCAAAAAGTGTCGACATGTATGATGAAACAATTCGATGGTTCATAGAATTTGGAATCATTATATATCCATGTTTAAACAAAAGGAGTATAGAACTCAATCAACTGACATGACAAAGCAGCAAAATGTACATAAGTAAATGACAAACACAAAACCCCAAATCAGAATCCGTAACTCACAGTCAATGGGTATAACACGAAAACAAACAAAACTAAAATATCATGCAAAGAAGCAAAAGGTAATACTCAATAGAGATGAGATCAGGTGCCCGGGAAGAGTAAGCATCTCTTCCGTGCTATCCACAGCCGTAACTCTAACTGTGCAGAAAAGATCAAACCTGCTCAATGTATTACTTCGGTGTTTTTGTATAATTCTACAGTATCTTTTAACAATGTGGACAACGATATCTCATAGTGTTTGGTATTATCACTGTATCGTCCAAAATCTTTTTGCAGTGACAAAGTCAGTCACTCACAAAAAACATTTGGTTGAAACCTGCCATTAGAACGAAGTAAAATATGAATCGTGCAATTATTTTTATATCTCCATTCTTCTTTTCCCATATTCCAAAGATATAAAGACTATGTATAACCAAAATAGATTGCATTTGGTTGATAAGGTATCGAGGTGCAAAATGAGTAAAGGAAATGGATCGCATTTTCGTAGTTTTGTTTTGAATTGGGTTTTTGGTTTTGTTTTGTTTTTGTTTTTTTTTTTGCCATTAATGTAAGAGTTTTTTCCCAACAAAATGTCTCACATACTGGAGAAATTGAAATTTTACGATGATTGCGCAAATGTCTTTTTTTCTAACTCTCAGTTTGTCAAATGAAAGAGAGTATACGACTTTTACAAACTGAAGTGTCCTTTCTCCTTACATGTATACCCAAACTTGTATTACACATGTAAGTGACTCAAATAGGAATTGAAGTTCAGTTTTGATTGATTGATCTCATTAATGACGTCTGCTTACCAGACGTTAGTAACGGGTAGGAAGATGGTAGAATTTCGTGTACCTGGAGGAGTTTGTGGCGCATGTAATATCACGAACTTGGAAGACTTACTACCGTGATCTGTTATTAGCCGTGAACAATGACTAGTTCCGCATTTGTTATCGATAACGATTACCTACTCTAGATAATAAAAACATGAAGTCGATAACAGTGGGTATTTCAATGTTAAATGTATGACGTATTTAAAAGTGGTTTCGCTGTAATATCTACATCACCGCAGACGCAGGTGGGCTATCGAATGACCGTTTACTGACAGCATATGGAAAAAGTCAATGAATAGCTGGTTATTTGAATTTTAGCACCGTTCCCATGATCGGGGTAATAGAAGAACGGGTGGAATTTGATATTTTCTTCCTTTCGTAGCGAATAAAGAATTAGTTCAAGGATATACTGAATTTAAAGTTACAGCTTATATCACTTAATTAAATCATGAGGAGTGGAATATATAATTGTTAACCGCTCCAAATTGCACAATAAGATATTGTACTGATGGCTGACTTTAAAGTTGTACTCGAATGTTTGGTGCGTTGCACTGAGGTTCGGTATTGTAACAGTTCCAAATATTTCGAACTACATGTAATGATTTTATTCTTCTATTTTTCTCAAGACCGTCTATTAGGACATTTCTGGGTTGTTGTTTTTAGCGTAAAATTGACATAAAAGTTTTACAATTGTTCTTGATATTCTGGAAAATTGTTCAGAATACAACAATGCTTCCAATTGTCTACCGTATTTTCTGAGTATGTTTGATATGAAGTAAAGTAAAAGTAAAGTAAAGTAATATTTATTTAGAGTCGGCATTGTGTACAAGGTAAACAAATAAACATAAGCTCTGTAGAGCTTTTACAACCGACTATGGCAATAAATAAAGCACATACAAACACAAACTATATAAAAACATACAAACACAAACTATATAAAAACACAAGCATGCAAACAAAAGCTAAAGCAAAACAATACAACACATAAAAATATACAAGCAGGCAATATGTGCATAAAGGATATTGAATGAAAGACAGTCGCATCAGCTGGTTAAGATAATTGGCGTAGTTTAAGACACTGGCACAGCAAGCAGCCAGTTATAATCACTAAAATTTAAAATAAATATGCAGGATATAATTATGATTATCACAGGTTTGCATGAGTTGGTTTATTATAATTTAAGACTTTTGTTGACTAAATTCTAAATAAAGGAGTTCATATATAAATGTCAATATCACAGGGTCTTTATATCACATACATGCATGATACAAACAATACTTCATAATGTATACAACAGTATATACTGTTTAGTATTTATTCTAACAACCAAGAAAACCCAGAATAGGAGAGAGAGAGAGAAAGATAAGATAAGAAGACAAGAAGATAAATGATCAAAACTAAATGAATCTCATGTTACACAACCGCAGCCTCTCTCGGGAGGGTCGGTCACCTAGAGAGGCCTTGGGCAGCAAGAAACTAGCAAAAATTTAGAAAGGACGAAACTGCCAAAGAGAGAGAGAGATCTGAACAGACTCCATTCCACAACTGCCATCATAGGATGTTACTCCAGAAGTGTGTGGAGTCCGTTACAGAAAGAGGTCAAGATAAGGAAAGGGACAGTTGGTCAAGATAGTTCAAGGGACCTTGAACAGAGGCTCCACCCATAACTGCCATCATAGGAAGAAATAGAAGTATCTTTAAAGCTTATATATTGTCTTGTAATAACAATATTTAAGGGGTTTATTCACATTTGACAGATAAAGAAAATTCCCTTGAGCAAAGCTGGTTTTTCCAAATGCACTGCTAAAAAAAATTAAAGGAGCGATTTTCCCAATGTAATATAATGGTACATAGCTTGTAATATATTTTGGGATAAGCAAGGCTACATCATCAAGTTTTATCATTTGTATATGGTTAATCTGTCCAATACAGACATTGGTAATTAAGAAGTGACTATCAAATATGTCTTAATATATTTATGTTCATCATATAGAATAAGCAGCTGCAAACATGTGTAATATGAAAGTAGAAACCTTGCTCCCCTAATTTGTTTTAGCAGTGTATGTTTGCCCTGTACCAAAATTTCATTTTTTTTCTATTTATCCCCTCTTTATTCACCTATTCACTTAAATATCTATTTCTTAATATTTCAAGTCGTTATCTATACCAAAGGGTTTTTATCATTCAAAAATGAAAGGAAAACATTAAAATCGGTATCATATTTTGACAGTTTACAACCCATTTCTGTCCATATAATATTTTGCTATTACATGTAATATCATTTTCATTCTTTTCTATAGTTGCCATGAGTTGATGTGAATCTTAATAGATTTTGCGACTGCGGTCAGATATCGTCACAACTAATAAAGAATACATTAACACAATTATAAATTAGCAATTTAAATTTATTTGATGATTTAATTTCGAAACAATGAATTTCACGTCCTTGAGAAATACTGCTGACGTAGCGAAATTTAATTTTCATATCAATTTCATCATTTTTCTATTTCATCTAATCATACCTATAAATCAAGTCGTCATAATACAAATGTAGTATTTTGTCTTGTTCTACAAAATCGGTCTTAATAATTGAGTAAAATTTGAAAATATATATATAAAGTGAGAAAGGGATGCATAAATTTTGCGGATTGAGATTGTCGGTCTTAACATCCTCAAAAAGACCGACCATTTGTAATTAATTAGCTTTTTAATTGAAGAACTCAAATGTAGTCCAAAATGGAAGGGGGACTCTTCTGACGATTTACGATGAGACAATACTAGCTGTTTCACGTATAAAGTAATATCTCTCCCTTCTATCGTCCTCCCACGCATCCCCTTTTGATCTCGTATACTCTATCGCTACCTTTATTACGAATGTAAAAATTACAGCTATTTGTGATACATAGTTTGAATAATCGACCGAATTACATAATTATACTTACCTGCGTCTAGTTACATGTAAATGCATATTGTAAATAAACGCTGACCTTGTTATTCATTGTAATACATGTTATGATAGAGGTACTTTAAACGATTCCAGGTAGCTGCCCACGATTTCTGCAGATTCGTTATTTGTCAAAATGTCCTTCAAAATAGCAATTACGAACGTACAATGTTGACTATTCTTAAATAAAAAGTCCATGGCTTCAAGACTACATGTACTCTGTGTGAACAAATGCATCCAGGGGCGGATACAGGATTCGAGTTCAGAGGGGGCGTGAAAAATATCAAAAAGGGGAAAAGGGTCATTGTGCCACCTAGCCCCTCCTGCCTCAGTCCGGTGAAGTACTCCCCCTACGAGCCAGCGATTTTTTTCTTCTTTTTTTTCGAGGAGGGGGGGGGTACACACCACAAATCTCTTTGCTGTAAGGGTATGTTGACTTTCATAACATATATCAGAAAAAGACCGGTCAAACATTGTTTCAAGTGATTTTGAGGTGTGGAAGAGGTTATACTGAGTACTTCATAATACTGGCTATTGGTCATGCCTTGCTTTAGAGTTGTATAAAAAAAGTGAAATGTAAAACATATTTAATCTGGCGAGCGGTAGCGAGCCAACGAAAATTCTGTGAAATTCGACTCAAAACTGCCAGAAATTGAGTCTACACTTAGACGTTTGAGCCCCTCAAAAACCCTACTTTGACGATTTTAGGGGAGGGGGGGGGGGGTTGCCACCCTCGCTCCCTCTAAATCCGCCAATGGCATAAAAACAAATTTATACACTGAATCCTAACCAGATGTCGCTGATACAAAAGGAAGGCAATCAAACATAGAGAAAAGTAATAAATTCGAATGGATATCAAAAGCATGAAAGGGACACGAAAAGCAGTCAGTGTCTACTAATCCAATCCACGAAGAAAGAACAACTCCGACTTATCTCAGCTATTAAGGCCTGTCATGTAGGTCGTCATCATAGAGTAAAATAAGTGCACGGTACCAGGCCACTCCACGGTTATGTACAAAGCATCTCGTCAAGAATTGCGTATTGGCCAACCGTGAAGTGAAGAAGACTCATTTTTTCTACAAGTACTGTAGACTTCATTATTTGTACTATCTTTAGATAAACTGGTACAAATTCTCGGATGATTGAACACGACTTCGCTTCAGCCAGCAAAAACAGACTGTTTGTCGTATACCTAATGAATTTTAAAGTTCAAACAATATTCCTCTGCAAACAAACTCGCCAAGGAAAAATAATCAAAATAAGACGGGGCGATGTATCCATACTCTTGAATAGATGAGCTAATCTGGGTACCCACCATCGATACAAAACAAAATTTTAAACAGCGATACCAGTTGGTATCGGATCAGACATTGGACGGTAGTTGCTACATTAATAGCATTGATGAATCAGATGCTTATCAAAATCACACATGCAACCCTTGTTCAGTCTGTACAAGGAGAAATCATTCTCGAAGAATATTGTGTATAAATGTCCCCTCACTTAACGGTAAGATGACAAAACATACAGGACAATCAATCGTCAAGGCCCCAGTAGATCAGCCAATGTGCCGAGGAGTGACCTCACAATCAGAACACATGGAAGGCAGTCCCTAGATAAGGTATTAAATATATAAATGAAATAACTAAAAGCATGGACTTATATCAACTTTTATCCGACTTGTAACATTTGTATGTACCATCTGTGCTGTGCTCTCTGAATAAAGTCATTGTCATTTATAGCAATATTTACAGAAACCCATTATGCAGTCAAATTTCAGCACACAAGCACTTACTCTAAATAAGATGTAACCATAAAATGTTATGTGATACCCAGTTTGATAATGGATAAGGGACGGTAAAAAACGATAATTTCTGTGGCAACATATTGATAAAAGTTTTAGAATAAAATGATTTTACCGATTGCAGTTGTTAAAAGGCATATAAAGAAAAACAGGAGTAGGAGATGCGAACTGGTAATGTTTCAGCTTTTTAGCAAACTTTTTATAGTGATCGATGATATTATATTTGCATTTTAGAGGAAATTAAGTACATGTATGAATAAACTGGACGATTTGAGTTTTCACATGTTTAGGCTTTAGCAAGATAACCAATTTTTTAAAAGTATTCTTAATCGACATGAATTTTAGATTTTAACCAAAATTTTAATTGTCAAATATTATGAATTGTTTTGATATTCAAAATCATTTTTTATAAAACCCAATTCGATTCAGAATACAATGATTATTTTCCTTCATGAGATATGAAAATAGATTGGAATTTTAGTCTTCTCTGAAGTTTTTAAAAATTTTAACTTCAAAATGATTAAGATGTGCTTTCTTAGGATCAGTGAATGAAAGTCAAACAATAAACTGGAAATCAGATTCCAAAAATAGCAATATATATGCTTACAAATTATTGAAAAAATATAGTACAGAACTTTCTCACGAGAAAAGAAATCGGACACACAGACGTAGACTTTTTCAAACTTTCAATACCCAAAATTCTCCAAAAGCTGTTTTGACATTTTCATGTTTTACGAGTCACACTGAAATTATTGATGACAGTAGTTTACTACATTGATTACGAATACACGGTTTTCAAGATCACACGCAAACAACCCGCCAGGTTGTAATCATAATGTATACATATGGATGGATGTTTTTTGTTTTGTTTTTTCTCTGTTTTAGGAATGGCTTTTTCGTTATCCGCATTGACTTTTATAGCAATGATTACCATTGCAAGCTGCAAGGCGGTTAGAGGACCGATATCTCAAACAGTGGGTATGTTAAGTTCTTTGAAGTATCTATATTAGTCATCCTGATGTACTTTTTGCTTAATTTTGATTTTGCTTTTTCTCCTTTTTTCAATAATCTTTATAGAAATTAATTTATTGCAGAATCATTAGAAAAAGAAAACATGGCGTTGAAACATCACTTTCAGACATTTTGTAAGAAGAACTGTAAGTAGTATCGTTATTTTATTATGTTACCCACATTACCCGCTTCTGATAAAAAAATAAGAATACACATCCGATAGGTTTATTATCTGAGGGGTCATTGTTATATTACTTTGGTATATGAATGTTATAGAAAAAGTTGTAGCTCATGCTGCACAGGTTTTCCTTTTCCTCTACTTTTGATGTTGATGCCTGCATCAAGTAAACCAGGCATCACCGACTCCTTTTCATCTTATTAAGAAATACGATCGTATGTTTAAAGGGTAAAATCCTTTTACCTTGAATAGAAAATGTTTAGTTCTGTTTTGAAAATTCATGGGTAGTTTGTCCCCCTGGTGTATGTCGACATCGTGTCCAGTTGACTCGCTCTTTGACTGAAGAATCCAATCATAGTTATCAGTTCTGGCATAAAATTCATGAATTCCCCAGCCAATAAAAAAATATTTTAAAATCACCATAATTTCGTCGCTTTGAAAAGAATACAATACAATATAACGGTATTAGACAACCATGTTCCAAGATACATGCACTTAAAATAGCCAAGAATATAAGGACATTTATCCGCAAGAACTGATGCTGAAAAAAGCAAAAAAAAAAAAACTTAGATTATCAAAAATCCATACCAGTTTCATGATTACATTTTTGACACACAGAAATTGAAGCATATTGTCCATCACTTCCCTAAATGAAACTCTCATAGATGTTCTTAGTATCCGAATAGGTGAAGGAAACACGAAGGACAACACAACGACCTAGTTAAGACGCGTTGCCTTTGCGTAACTTTATAAAAAATCACGACTGATGAGAAAAAAACTTGTTGAAATGCGCATTGACATTATTACCATAGTACACATATTTCAGTGATAACGATTCAGGATTACAAGGATGGATGATTTCATTGTCTCAGATATCTCTTTAATCGTTTCGATTCTTTATATTTAATACAGTGGCGCAAAGGCAATACATCTCAACTTGGTCATCGTGTTGTCCTTCCTGTTTCTATTGGGCTGAGTTATTGTCTGTTTGTTTCTTTTTTCTCTTCACGTTCCGGTTCCGCTTTTTTCACTGTTTGTGATCACCTCCCTATCTGTGTTTTGCGGATACTTGCGTGGCAGATGGCCGTTATAAGTCGGCACCGGTTGCCCATTGGTTTCGTTGGTTTATGTGTTGTCTTTTGTGTTTCATGTTATTATGGTGTGAGTTGGTGTTCCTTGTCCCTTTTGCGTCTCTTTCAATGGGTGTCTGATCTATGTTTTTGCATTTGGTGTTTTAGAATTTTGCTGTGGGCGCTGCAACCGAGTGTTGTTGGAGATTCTCTCCTTTCTTGTTATACCGGTATTTAAAGAGTTTATTAGGTCTTCCGACTTCCGTCGGAAGACCTATTGTTTTCGTAACCGTGGAAAATTGGATCAGCGATTTCTCAAGAACCCTGTAAGCTAGGACAATGAAAGTTCTCCAACGTTACGTTTGGAGTAAAAGCTAGATTGGTCTTTTTTATTTTTGGTCTCTGTTATTTTTTTTATCATGTTTTTTAGTAGATTCAAATATTTGACGGGAGCGTCGAATCACTCAAAAGGACCGAAAATTTCATGTTTTGCTATTTGTAAGCTTAAATATCTCGTATTTTGCTATCTACAATTTCCATTCTTTTTGAAAGTCGACAGCCATGCAAGATATGAAATGCTAGATGCACACTGTAACGATTTATTACGATGACGTCCTTCACCGTCCTTTATATTTCCAAATTCAGAAGTTCATAGGAGGAAGACACTTTTTTGCTTATAATAGTAAACAAAAATTAAGCTTATGAAGTTTCCTAAAAATTTCAATATTATTATTTTTTATCCATATATCTGTCTTATTTAGTCTTTCTGATTTTTCCTATCTCTTACTGTTGAAAAGATATGAGCATCGAAATTTTGAGTTGGGTATTTCGATACACCTTCACGCCAACAGATCGGGCGCACACTAAAATTGGTAGTCCGAGTCCGACTCGAGAAAAGCAGTGTTGAGATTTTCAAATTCCGATTTCACGGCAATGATGAATATGCATTTCATAAATACATTTCGATATACACAATTTGATTTTAAAACAGTTGATTAATTTAGAAGAGATCAGCTACAAACCAGAATTTACACACAAAAAGTGGTAGTTTGATTCCGATTTCTAACCTACAAACCTGTTTCTAAACTTCACTATATTTTGAACATCAAGTTTAATTTCTAATTCTAGCAAACGTTCGAACATAATTTTCGGTTGGTTTATTTACAAATTGATGAACAATATCTCCAACATTCTTCCCTCCCCTCTTTTTTCGAAAACAGTTCTGTTTATATTGAACGATGTCGCCATGATGGAAATTCAAAATAAACTTTGAAAAAAGGGAAGGGGGGGTCCAAATTTGAACCTGCACAGCGAGAACCTCATGGTATTTATATATATATATTGAACGTAACTTGTTATTACCATTTCTCTTCTCAAGAAAATTGGTTCTACAGCTACGAGCTCGCCTTTTTTATGGGGGAAGAGGGCAGGAAGAATTTGCAAAAAAAAATCCCGGCTCTGAAAAATGCTGAAAAAAATATTCCTGCCCAAAGGGCCGGCAATTTTTTTTTTCCCGGACCATGCAAAAGTAAGGATACATTGCATGATATGGAAATTTTTGCTGGCCCTTTGTGCCAGACAATTTAAAGTCAAAAAATTAATTAATATAAATACAAACTGTTCACATAGCTGTATCTACCAGAGACTTGATACGCATAGGCACAAAAATCTAGAAAAGGTTCTATTTAAACATCATACAATCTGTCTGAAATTCGCTAATTGCAAAGAGACATCTGAAGGAACGGTTATTAACTCATACTCTGTAACAGCGGGGAGTTTAACTTACACAGACATTCACAACATTTGACAATTTGTTTAAATCCGGCCCGAAGAACCGGCGAAAATTTTTCTCCGACTCTGGTAATGGCTGAAAAAAATGGCCTACTCAGAAAATTGCTGAAAAAATTTTACCGGCTGGCAATAGAATTCCTGCCCCCCCCCCCCCCCCCCCCCCCCCCAAATCAAATGGTTGCTCACTAACAATTATCGGTTTGAAAATTTAATGTTACTGCTATTTGAAAACTTAAATATATAATATAAATACATGTAATGTGACGTCCTTCATATTTCCAAACCAAAAATTGTATAGGAGGAAGACACTCTTGTTGCAACCGCAACAAGAAACCTTTCTAGTTATTTTTGGATTCTGATTCTGGGTTTTGTGTCTGACTTTCATTCACCGATTCGGATACTAAGAACATTTATGAGAGTTTCATATGGGGAGGGAATGGATGGTATGCTTCAATTTCAGTGTGTTGTAGAATGTAATAGTCACTTATTTAAAGAAAATCTTTTAAAAACAGATGAAGAAAAAGATCTAGCTTAGCGATGTATCTGTGTTCATATTGGATAATTCTATTTGTTCAACAGCGTTCGAAATGTTCGAAACGAAGAGCATCGTTCTCTGCAAAAGCATTAATTTGGCTCTTTGAAAAAAAAGAAAATTAACTGTGAATTGTGCATCTGTTAGTTTAAACATATCTTCTTTCCGAAAACGATATTGGATCGGGCAAAAGTTTAACAACATTACAAAAGCCCTCTCCCTATATTGTACATCTGTATTAATTTTTCTCTAGCATGAAAAGCAAAAATTATACAAAGTCCTAGAAATGAAAAATGAAATTTAATTACTTAAAATTATTTAATGATACCTGCCTTGATAATATTTGAAATATTGAGTATCAGAATTTTGATCTTTAAAATATAGAATAACGAAGTACATTTTGTATCATTTTTGCTTCAAGAATACATGTCAGTCTGCCTTTATCGTCTCCAATAAGGAAGGCGCATGTCGCATGATTACATTCTTACAAAATATACAAACTTTGTTTCACTCTACAAATTAGTGTATGAAAGTAAAACAAAGGAGGGGATCTCCAACAACACCAGGTTGCAGCACCCACAGCAAAACCCCAAAACACTCAATGCAAAAACACAAAGCAGACAAGCACAGAAAGAGACGCATAAGGAACAAGGAACGTCAACGCACAACACAGAAACATCAAACACAAAGGACAACACATAAACCAACGAGACCAATGGGCAATCGGTGCCGACTTAGGACGGTCATCTGCCACGGAAATAGCAGAAGGTTTGGTTATCCTGGATTACGTGCGCACAACCCTCCCACTTTTCCGATTACCCGGAGGTCTCGAAGGACGTACAGTTGTGGTGTAAAACAACCTCCTCACTGTCAGATGACACCGCAAAACGCAGGGGCCGAAGCAACATAGATGAATATGTAAATGGATATCAAAAGAGGGCGTACGTAATACAATCCGTGCTCTGCCGCCACGAGCTCATGTGTGTTATCACCCGAGGAGTCCGACTGACATTCAGAGAGGACAGGTGGTCGGGACCCTGTCTTCTCTAAGGAGGTTTGGACAGGGCCCGTCATGGAGTCCCGTCGTCACAGTCAGTCAGAGTGCAAGTTTTAAGAATGCGCCTGTACAAGACTGTAGATTGGTCAAGTACCAAGCCTAGTGTCCGTCTGGAGACAGTAGGATCATATCCACGGTATAAAAGGCGTTTGATGATTCTGACGCATTTTCGATAGTGATATTGTCTATCTTTGATCCTTCTTATCTTGTAAATAATGTCACCATAAAATGCAGGTTGTGAAATACCCAAAGTAATATACTCTGTTGCCTGTATTTGTCCGAATTTCAGAAGAAGTTGACAATAATTTTTGTAAAATTTCCAGAAAGTCTTTAGTAGTTTCTGAAAGCGATAACCTTGTCCTAAAAGTTTCTTGGTAATTTGTAAATTTCTACTATGAAAATCCAAATCATCAGTACATGCTCTAGCATACCGGATGAACTGTGAAATAAAAATACCATAGGACGGTAATCTAGGAGCATCACCGTCAAGCCAGGGGAAATTTACTATGTTAAATCCAAAATCATCTCTTTTGTCAAACACACTTGTATGGATCTCTATCTGAAATCAAAACTCCAATGCTCTGTTTTGTTCTTTTCAAATGCAGTCAGCATAAGTATACCAGTTCCGGACATGGTGGCTTTCACCGGTGTCCTTACACAAATGGTAACTCTTGGTAGTAAACAGGCGCTGATATACAACAAAGTCCTCTTGAATGTTGGAAACGGATATAATTTAAGGAGTGGTCACTTTGTGGCACCTGTATCAGGTATTTACTCGGTGTCTGTTTCTCTGATGGGGTATTATACAAACAGTGTGCACCTTCAGTTGGTAAAGGATGGAAAAGAGCTGGCGCGTCTGTGGACGAATAAAGATCGACATGAACTAGGAGCCCAGACAATAGCTGTACAACTACACAAAAACGAAGCCATATGGGTACGTCGAAGAAAGAACACAGGAGGAAAAATTTATGGAGGTGAACCATATAACACTTTTTCTGTCGTTCTAGTAGCTAGCGGAGTGTACCAATAATTGTATATTTATAAAAAAAAAATCAATAAATCTATGAATTGTCTTTCTTCTTCTATTTCGTTGGTGAAAACTCCATTAATTACATGGAAAATGTTACGGTAAACTTCATTTAGAAAAGAAGGTTATCCAAGAGCAGCCTTTTGTACAAGTTTTCACATTCGATGTATATGTTTCGAATTTTGAACGGCACCTCAAATTCAAATGACACTGAGATGCCAAAGTCATGAAGAAATATGTGCATCGGAAAAACAATAAAGTTAAGCGAGATAAGAGCATTGAAGAAAGGAGGGGATCCCCAACAACACTCGGTTGCAGCACCAACAGCAAAACTCCAAAACCCAATGCAAAAACACGGAGCAGACACCCCACGAAAGAGACGCAAAAAGGAAAGGAACACCAACTCACACCATATAGAACCATGAAACACAAAGGACCACACATAAACCAACAAGACCAGTGGGCAACCGGTGCCGACGTAGGACGGACATCTTCCACTTAAGTAGCAGACGGTGTGGTTATCCGGATTACGTGCGCACAACCCTCCAATTTTTCCGATTACCCAGAGATATCGAATAACGCACACTTGTGGTGTAAAATAACCTCCCTATTGTAAAAAAAAAAGGGAATGATCTCCAGCATGACCACCTGCATTCACCCAGCGAAACAAACCCACAAGAAAGTGACACATAAATGACATCATACAAACTCCAAATCGCAAAAAAGACACAACAATATTCACAAGAACATCATACAAAACAATCGTAACAGACGTACAGAAACATTAAACAATGATGACTACACATAAAAGGAAGGAGACCAATGTGCATCCGGTGCCAACTTTGGACGGCCAAGCAAGACGCAGGGGCACAAGAAACACAAAGACGGATTTGTAAATGGATATAAAAAACAGAGGGCATACCTACTAGAACATGTATTGATCCTAATTTTAAAAGAAGTTGATAATAATTTTTGTAAAATTTCCAGAATGTCTTTACTAGTTTGAGAAAGCGAAAACTCTGACCTAAAAGTTCTACTATGAAAATCCAAAATATCAGCACATGCTCTAGATACATGTAGTATACTGGATGAGCTTCGAAGTGTAGATACCGTATAACGGTAATCTTGGAACATCACCATCAGGCCAGGGAAAATTTACTATGTTGAATCCAAAATCATATCTTTTGTCATACACACTTGTATGAATCTCTCCATTATCAATTTAGATATTTAGGTCCAAAAATTTTGTTTCTGTGTTTTTAACGGTTGCCTTGTTTAGAGTCAATTCCTGTGGATAAATATCATTTCTATACTTTTCATGAACAGGTTGTTGATGGTAAGAATATCATCTAAAAGTACCAATGAAACATTTCAAGTCATCACGTTTTCTTTGCTTTTCAAGATTCTGAATAAATTCTTTTTCATTCTTGTATAAAAATAGATCTGAAACAAGAGGCGCACAATTAGTACCCATTGGGATCTGCGTCCTTCTTGTAGATATTCTCACCAAATCTTACATGAAGATGTTGTCCATGATTTGTATGATAAATGTATTCTATTGCCGAAAAGAAATCCTTTGATTCAGATGTACAAATATGATTAGTTTCGCTTGGAGACTTGTCTACGACAAGATGAGAATTTACGTTGCTTTTCATTTTCATCAAAAGCAAATGAAATATGCGATAAAAAATCTGCTTGTTTGCTATGAGTTTTCTCATGGGATGCTTTGATATACATAAAACACGAATGAAATCTATAAACTGAGGAAGACCAATGCACATCCATTGTCAAACTCCGCTATATAATAACAAATAACAAATGTGATTTTCCAACAACCTTCACACCACCCCCTCCCCTTGCATGGATACACAAAGGAACACACTTTTTAATTCGTGAATAATAATATTCCCGTCCTCTGTCCATACCTATGGTGTACTTATATCGCAATTTCGCAATTAATATGCTATTTCAGAGCTAGCTCAATTTACTACGACTTCGTTTTGAGGCCAAGACAACTCACCGAAAATCTATTCAAACAAGAAAGGAGGCGCTAGGGGATTTCCAACACTCAGTTGCAGCACCCACAGCAAAACACCCAATGCAACAACACAGAGAAGACATACATAGCAAGAGACGCAAAGAGGACGTGGAACACCAAGCACAATATAGAGACATAAAACACAAAAGACTCAAACAAAGGTACATTTGTGAGCGATTGACTTTGTCAATGCAAATTTGTTTTGCACGACAGAAATAACATATATGACAAAATAGCATCTTGTTGTCCACAAGACGATAGATCTTCTATGTAAGAATCATCCAATTACTTCAAACTTGTCATTTCATTTAAAAATATCATTGAAATCAAAGAAGGTAACCATCTTAGCACCGTCCCTCCTATGCAATTTTGAACATAGATTTTATTTCGATATGCTACTGAATCGACCCTACAAAAATTTAGAGCAGCGCACTCTCTGCAAATTGCACAAATTACATTTTAAAAAAGATAACCAGAGGGCGCTACTAAAATGAATTTTGGCTGTGTCTTAAAATCACTTTGGATGGAAGCATCACTGATGATAATTTAATATCCGAAACTTGTGTCTGGTGCATAATAAATTGGTTTTAAAATTTCTTCGGAAGGTATTGAGTTGAAACACTTCCGTACCATTCGAATTTGTAATGAACATTATAGATCATTTGAACCATCCAACCAAAGATTGTACTCTATGTCTTCCGTAATGGAAGTTACCGGATGTGACAGTTCTACCGAATTGAAGCGGCGGGTGTTGCATGCAAGCAGGAGATGCTTACTCTTCCTAGGCACCTGGTCTCACTCTCATATCGGGAGTCCGCTTCTTTTCATGTGGTGGAGGTTTTTGTTTGTTTGCTTTGGTTTCTGTTTTATCCTGATTTTGTATGCCTTCGGTTTCTGATTTTCTGAATTATCGATTTTGTGCTGTATACAGGGACATGGTCATTATCCATATTTGTCATTCATTTATTTCACCTTTTCTGCACGGCTAGAGTGGCGGATGTTACTAGCAAGTAGACTGTGCTCTTCCCCAAGCACACCACAATAAGTGGGAGATTTGAGCATGATAACAATATATACTCTAAATAAAGTAGATTGCTATACTAGTATATAATTTCTGCACATTTGTCTCCCTCCTTTTATAATAATTCGTGTTTCGATAGTACATGTATATTTGCTTTGTTAGGTTGTTTGTTCTCTCTTGGATCTCATTTACTCTTGTTGTGTACTCATGTAGGGCGTTTTCAGTCCATTCATTGATTGTTAGATCTTGTGTATGTTATCAATATTAAAATTTAGAACTATATGTACTTGTTTCAACCAATGATTTTGTGATTAAAGGAAATCCATGAAGTAATTACAATGTACATGAAGAGCGACATTCTAAAAATGACAAAAAAAATCGTAAATACAAAGCAATGCCTTCAGGAAGATATTTCTTAGTTCTACTATAGTTTATCAAATATTTAAAGATAAATTTCATTTCAATGCAGAAAAATTGTAAACCTAGACGAATAATATCGGCTATGTTTTACGGTATAATTGTATTCATCCAGAAATGTTTTATTACGTCGTTCATGATGTCAGTCATCAAACAAGTGCTCAAAATACGTATATTATTCTGTCGAGGAAAATCTGAAAATTGAAAAAAACCGAGTTTGATAAAAGATAGGGTTACAAAATTAGTTTTGTTCACTGAAAAACAATTTGTCCTCGTGTACTTCTGATGAAAATTCATCATCCAAAACACACATGTCTGATGCACAGTATTTAGGTATCAGATGTACACGGCGTTCACATGATAAGCATCATCCAATAGTCATATGTTAAACAGTATGACATCTAATGTTGCATGCTTTTCTAGATTGAGCCATCAGGGCTATTGAATCGCAGATTTGACAATTATTCAAATAAGAAAAACCGATTACTAGATTTGACATTTTTCACCAAGCTCAGGTGAAAGGTTTGGCATGCCAGCAAGAGATACTTATACTCCTCCTGGGTGCATGATTTCACTCCCATTCGGGGAACCAACATCCGCTAACAAGCAAGACTGTTTAAAAATCTTTTGTTTTCGATTTTTATATTCTGTATGCTCTTCAATGAAGAATGTTCGAAAAAAGTGATTTTGCTCATTTTAAAAATATTTTGCGACTTCATGATACAATTTCACCATGTGGCCATGGATTTGATTTATTTCATACTCATTTTAATAACTAGACGCACCTATTTACAATACAATCAAGTGTTGTTATTTGCAGGCAGGAGATACTTACTCTCCCCAGCTGGTACCCGATACCATCTCCTTTGCAGAATATTTCATTTTTGTATTCTCAATGATTTTGTATACCCGTTAATTGTTTATGAACTTTGTGTTTGTTTGTTTGTTTTTTTTTTTTGGGGTTTTTTTTTTTTTTTTTTTTTTTTTTTTTTTTTTTTTTTTATTGGTGTGTGTTTGACTTTCATTCACTGATGTACTGGTATGAAGGACATAAATAATACAAGAAGTTGTATTTCTTGCTTAAAGTGATGTGATGTGTTGTGATGGGCCTTCTTGAAAATGGACTTGTACGCCTACAATGAAGTCCTATGGAAAAGGGTCCAGTATCATCATATCCCACCCATCCGTTTTTCGATAAATTTTTGGACATACTATTTTTCACACCCTTTGGCCATATTACATCGTTTAGATTGAGGATCACTGACGAGGGTTAAGTACCCGAAACGTGCATGTCTGGTCCATGCTGTAAATTGATCTGCTCTTAAATGATGCTATCGAATTTGAAGACGTTTAACATTTTACATGTCATGTTTTGGCTATTTTAGATTGAAGTTATATAAATTGTAGGAAATGACAATGCACTTTTTTTTATGACGAGCAATCCATTGAAACATTAAGACACAAAGAGTATTTTACATTGTTATAAATGTTTAAACAGAGAACAAGAGTATCAAAATATTTCACATTGCAGTTTTTGAGGGGATTTCTTCTTAGTACAGACATGACTGTATGTTCACTCCATTTTGTGTAGAAGTAACAACAAACTTATCAAACTGTAAATAGGACAGGAAGGTGCAACATGAATGTACCAAACGTTAAGTTCAAAATAATTCATGGTCAGTCATTCTTGACTAGAATTTAATCACGGTAGACTAGATTACTAAAATAATATTTAAAATAAGTCTTTCCCTTGCCGTAATAAATTATTCCAAGTAATGATACTCCAAATAACAGCAAAAAATATATCCTATCCACCCCCTGTTTGAAAGGGTAAACCCTAATAGTAAACAAAATAAAACATCCGTTAAATTTTTGTGGATTCAATTCAGAGAACTGAAAATTATTTTTTAGAAACTTGATCACCCGTTTTCAAAAGGCGAATTTTAAATGGATGTGAATTCAACTCTAAAAATAATCGCGTCATCTATTTTGAGCTTCACTCCGGGTAGTCGTCGAGACATTCATAAAAAAAGCAAAGACAACGCTGCAAGATACGCCCGTCGGGGAACTGATTTCTCATAAATAATTTTGTGAATGCAGTTATTCCAGTTTTAGTCCCTAAATGGCTTGACTTTTACATCTAATTTCTAAATTAAAAAAAGAAAAGGAAAAAAATACTTGTAAGAAATATGAAAGAACATTTGTTCTCCTACAGGGGTATCAAGTTTGAAAAATATAATTTATAAATCAAAAATAGATTGTTATAGGTTTGACAACAAAGAAATTCCAGTGGCGTAGCTGCCATAACACCAAATCATCACAGGGGTCATGAGAGTCCGTTATATGATTTTCGAAGAAAAAATTACACATGCAATAACTGTTTCTTTTTTTTTGTACCGGATACGTCCCTCCAAACTTACGTGCTTTACTCGAAAAGTCGTCAAAATGGAAAAAAAAAATAATAGTTTGATTTACTTTTTGCTATTTGTTGTTTTGTATAGTTTGAAAATCCTTTACTCAAAATACGGATGAATGTTTAACATGCAACCACTCAAGTGTTGTTTTTCTAATTGTGATTTTAAATAGAAAAGCTGGAACATGGTATCTTCCCATTGATATTAATTTAAAAATCATACAGCACGCATAAATTCGTGATTTCAAAACATTCGTGAAACTACCCATTAACATGCGAGGTTTATTACCAGTAGCATATGTATAACTTTTTTTCGCACAATATAGGATAGGATTGAGCTCATACAGTTACCTGAAATTTCATGAGACTAGAATAGAAATAATCTGGATTTCATTTAAAGCCGAAAAGCTAAGACAAATAAAGGTATGATGTAATGAATGTAAGACTATGAAAGTTTGAGACATTTTTAAATAGGTCATAACTTTTTTGGGTTTTTTTTTGGGGGGGGGGGGACAAAAGATGCCGTTCCCCATATGTTTGTGTTGTCAACGACGAATTGGTTATATTCAAGACTTTGCTGTCTAGAAGGTTCTTGTGTATAATAAACATCCCAAAACAACACTGTTGTTGATCGCTTAGAACTGCGGCGAAGATGCTAATGAATTTGAAGATTTTAAACATACATGTATATTGCGTGTATCTTTCTCATGGACGACCCTCTGTAATTGTAACCTATTGACAATAAGCTAAAACTTCTGATTAACAACGTGCTGACGTTTTAAAGCCTAAAGTAAGTAATTCTCCTTAACCATATGACCTTCAAGTTAGGTAGATTTGTATATAATTCATAGAAATGGTTCATCATTATCATCAGGTTTCACCAAGTTTTTCTACAACTGCCAATTGTGACGCTGATTTCGAACTCGACCTTGAAAATCATTACTGTCCTGTTCACTAATTCCAGAGCACCTTGTTTTCCCGGTTTTCTCTAAAATATGATAATGTCATCTTCCAAAAAAATATCAATTTTATAGTACTCCTTTAGTCGTAACAGAAAATACCATTGTTTTGGCTGTGCGTCAGTTAAGTTAGAAATAGGACGGAAAATAAAAAGTCTACGGGGATTTTCTATAGTAAAAACGCTGAAAATATGTGACGTCGGAGGCTTTGACTTCACTGTTTACTATTGTTGCCACGGAGAAGCGGCGGCTTGAAATTAACATGGGAATTTCCCGTAGACATTTTATTCTTCATATTGCGGTTTGAAGGCAGCTGATAGGGTAAGCTGAAATTAATTTCCAGTTACGACTAAAGGAGGTCAATTCTCGGAAACAATGATTTATAGACGACAGAATAAATCGCTGAAACAGGGTTCTCTGGATTTAGTGAACAGGACAGTAAGTGTTTCCTCTTATCATGAGCAATTTATATGCAAAAATTTAATGAAAATCTAAAGTAAACATAATCACTGGAGTGTCGACTAAGCAAATTGTGGCCTTGACCTTCGACCCATGACATTGAAAACCAATAGATGAAGTCCTCTCTCTATGAGCAATAGTCCAATTTGCCAGCAAATAGCTGTGACCGTTCTAAACCTATGACACCCGACAACACATCTTTTTGGCTCATTTTTTTTTATTGTGATGTCATATTTGATCGCATTGTCTTGATGCGTTGTCATGTTTTTTACTTTGACGTCACAATTACAAAAATCGCCAAATTTTGTGATACCCGGTGTCCGACCGGATTACCGGCAAATCACCTATTCACATGTAAAACTTGGGTATAAATCAGAAATCAATTGCGATCTCTAATATACATAAGGTTTTTCTATTTATGCAAAAATTTTGACCTTGACTCCTAACCTTGAAAATCAATAGGCAATGTCCTCTATTCATCAGTAGTTTTGGTACATGTAGAATTCTGAAATAAATTATGATCTCTTCAGTGTCCACAAGCATGTGTAAACCATTCAATCACAATTCAACATAACCTTGACAACAAGGTTGCATATGGGTTTTCATATGGATGTTGCTGTTATTCCAGCAGATAGTCGGAACCTTTAATTGCGCCCCACTGCTTGTGGACTTATTTTTATATTCATACGAAGCTGACTTCATCCAGACCTTGCTCTTTACTAGATGAAAGCACCTCACATCTCAGTTCAATTTTACCTTCAGATACATAAATGACGTGTTGTCCATCAATAATCCGAACTTTAAGGACCATCTACATGAAATCTATCCTCATGAACAAGAGATCAATGAAACAACAGAGAGAGACAGATCTGCTTCGTACTTGGATATACTTCTATCTTTCGACGCAAACGGCCATTTTAACACCTCACTGACAAGCATGACGATTTCACCTTCCACATATCTTTCCTTTCATGAGTAGCAACATTCCGTCTTCTCCTGCTTATGGCGTTTTCGTTTCTCAGTGGATAAGGTACACCAGGGCATGTTCAAAATATGCAAATTTCATCATTAGAGCCAGACGGTTTGCAAGTAAGCTACTTGTTCAGGGTTATATCGCACAACGGCTGAAATCATCATTGAGGAAGACTTCGTTCTTCGGTCACTACGGGGATATAATAAAAGTATATCAGATCCCTCTTTCCAGAATGATCAGTGACATTCTACATTTTGATTGAATGGCTGTCGTCATCACCAAACAAGACATACTTACCTGATCTGTTTATCAAAATGTACATCGAGACAATCACCGAATTTGACAGGTTTCCATAGAGCTGTTGCGATGGGTGTTGCATGCAATCAGGAGACGCTAACTCTTCCCGGGCACCTGGTCTCACTTCGCAATGTTGTTCATTCCGGGGTTCGCAACCGTTCCGATGGGAATTCTCACGATTTGGCCTTACCTTCTCGACATTGAGACTTAATAACTGCTATGTACTTCTTTGATGTTTATATTGTCTAAACTTAACTTAATGACTTAGAAGAATAAAGCAAATTCTTCCATAATTGATTCAACAATACAAACAGTACAAAGTGTTTCCAGATGCATCACACACAAGTTTGGTTGATAAAGAATTTAAAGAAGGCTGGAAATGAAGATTCTTATTTTACCTTAACTGATTGATCAAGTGTGAAATATAGGTCAGACGCAGTACCTGTACAATGTATTGCAGTTAGCACATCCTCAGATGCAGTACCCACAAACGTTTTTTATTGATCTAGGACTTAAAATAGGCCGGAAATGGACCTGTCCCATTTTACTTACCTGAATGCTCGAGTATGAAATGTGGGTCAGAAACAGCATCTGTACCATACATTGCAGTAAGCATCCTCAGATGCATCACCCACACAACTCTGGATGGCCTAGGATTTATAGTAAGGTGGGAATGGACGTGTCCCATTTTAGTTAATCTTGTCGTTCAAGAATGAAATATGCGTCAGATACAGCATTCATGCCATGCGTTGCAGTAAGCATCCTCAGATGCATCATCCATGCAAGTTTGGTTGATGTAAGACTTATTGTAAGGCGTGAATGGACCTGTCCCATTTTACCTAACCTGCTCACTCAAGCGTGAAATGTGGGTCAGATGCAGCATCCGTACCATGCATTGTAGTAAGCATCCTTAGATGCATCATCCATGTAGGACTTATAGTTAGGCGGGAATTGACCTGTCCCGTTTTGCTTAACTTGTATTGCGGACGCCGACGCTGACAACGGAGCGATAGTATAAGTCCCCCTCTACTTCGTCGAGGTGAGCTAAAATAGTATAAAACATTTGGATTATTTTATTCAATGATCTATAACTGACTTGTTCTACAAAGTACAAACATTAATGTACTCCATAGCCCTAGGATATTGGACATATCAACATCATGATGAATAATAATGAAAAAATAGCAATCCAATGAATGCTCGTGTCGCCTGCGAAGCGGCTTATTTTTAAAAAGTGGATCAAATATGTAGGTCAAGGTCACTTGCTCAAAATTATTGGGAGTCTTGTCAAATGAAGTCCAAAGATGAAATATCAGACCTCTTACTTATCGATTAAAAGATATGGTTAATCTTAAATTACAGGAAAAAAGGTCAATCATCTAGGTCAAGGTCACTACGTAATAAAATTTGGTAACAACACAAAGGTCTTATCATAAGAAATACGTGTGTGAAATATTAAAGCCGTATCACTTACAATGATTTTGTGATGAGAGGAAATCCATGAAATGATTATAATGTACATGAAGAGCGACATTCTAAAAATGACAAAAAAAATCGTAAATACAAAGCAATGCCTTCAGAAAGATATTTCTTAGTTCTATTATAGTTTATCAAATATTTCAAGATAAATTTCATTTCAATCCACAAATATTGTAAACCTAGGCGAATGATATCGGATATGTTTTACGGTATAATTGTATTGTGCTATGGGTGCAACGATAATATCAGCAGCATAGGAAACTTAACAAGTCCCGGTTGTCAATCGGTAAATATGACTAGCTTATTCAACAGACCACAAAGAAGACCTCGAAGTCATGGCATTCGTAAATATGATAGGCCTGAGATACATAGTTTCTCCTTCGATGACTTGATTCCATATATGAATGAGTCTCTAGGCCTGCATTATATTCGTACAAAATTATACTCTGTTCCTTTACGGAAGTTACACGAAATCTACGAATATACGAAGGACCTCACATTTACCGATACACGTTCCCCAGAATATAGACTACAAGGAGTAATCTTGGATATTTCTACTTTTCGTTTATTTCAAGCAATTAGATCAGATAAGTCAGAGGAGAAAACAAACCGTCCTTTCATTAAAGTAAGATTTTCAAACAAAGGTATTGATAAATTGAATCTTGGTCAAATTTTGAATCACAAAACTGTCACAGAAAAATCCCACCATATTTCAAAAGAAAAAAACTCCTTGTATTTCCTATAGCTACACACCAACAGTTGCATCTAAGATTTACAATTGCAAACGATTCTTGCAGTGTATTGATTTATGTAATCCCTAACTACATCCACTTCCTTGCGAATGTTCTTCATCGGATTTCAACTACTCTTTGTGGACAAGTTATTACTGGTGACCTTAGTATAGTCAAGAACGACAAGTTGAGAGAATTGTTAAAAATTGGTCCCAAATACAGAGAAAGTATGTCCTTTACATGGAATCAAAATGTCAAAATTATCATGGACTCTTGTGAGGAATATGCAAGACGTTGGGCAAAGAAAGAGGATGTACAGCTCGAAACCCTTTCCGAATGGATAAAATCATTCAGAGGGTTACTTTTATCTAGAATTAACCGATTAAAATCAACTGAGAACACCAGATTCGAGTCTATATTTAAAGACCCTGATGTTATCAAAGAGCTTACCTACCTCCAAGAACATTATGTCATCACACAAGCTGACAAAGCCTCAAATAATTACACATTTACTTGCAAAAAGTACTATTTCGACAGTCTAGTTAAAGAGTTGGGTTTAAATTCGACACCTGGAAATCCAACTTACACCCCAACAAACCTTTCTGCCTCTGAAATAATAGATAACCACAAATCAGCTCTTGCTTCCTTTGGCTTCAACACTAACAAATTAGATTTAGATTTACCATACTTATACTGCATACCTAAAATGCATAAGAATCCATACAAACAACGATTCATCGCTGGTTCCTCAAAATGTTCTACCAAATATGTATCAATCTTACTCACCAAAGTTTTATCTGAAATCAAATCTGGGCTTCAAAAATATTGTTCGACAGTATATTCCCACAGTGGAATCAACCAGATGTGGATTTTAAAGAATTCGAAGGAACTTTTAGAACATCTGAAATCCACTCATTTTAGTAGAGTCCATTCGATCAAAGCCTTTGATTTTTCGACACTTTACACTACAATTCCACATTCTAAATTGAAAGAGAGACTCGCAAAAATTATAAGTAATGCGTTTACAAGTAAGAACGGCAATCGCAAATACAAATGTATTATTGTTAACTATGACAAAACCTACTTTGTAAAAGAAAAGTCCGATTCTGAAAATAAGTACACTGAAACAGATATTATTTAGATGTTAAACTTTCTGATCGACAACATTTTTGTGGTGTTTGGAGGAAAGGTCTTCCAGCAAAATGTCGTAATTCAAATGGGGACCAATTGTGCCCCACTCCTTGACGACATTTTCCTTTACTCGTACGAAGCTGAATTCATTCAATCGTTGGTCTCTGAAGGGAAAAGATACTTAGCTTCTGACTTCAACTTCACTTACAGATACATACACGATGTGTTGTCCATCAATAATCCAAAATTCGCGGATTACCTGAGCAGTATCTATCCTTCTGAGCTTGAAGTCCAAGAAACTACAGAGACAAATAATTCAGCATCCTATTTGGACATAATGTTGTCCTACGACACTGATGGTCACATGAACACCTCACTCTATGACAAACGTGACGACTTCAATTTCATCATTACAAACTTTCCTTTTCTGAGTAGAAACATCCCGTCATCGCCTGCTAATGGCGTGTTCATATCTCAGTTGATACGCTATGCCAGAGCAAGTACCAAATATACGGATTTTGTTATGAGAGCTAGGCGTCTTTCAGTCAAGCTTCTCAGTCAGGAATATATTTGTGACCGACTAACGTCGTCACTGAGGAAGTTCTACGGTCGATATGGGGAACTCGTCATACACTATGATGTCTCACTCTCCAGAATGTTGGATGATATTCTGTCATAGACCATTTGAACCATCCAACCAAAGATTGTACTCTATGTCTTCCGAAATGGAAGTAACCGGATGTGACAGTTCTACTGAATTGAAGCGGCGGGTGTTGCATGCAAGCAGGAGATGATTACTCTTCCAGGGCACCTGGTCTCACTCCCATATCGGGAGTTTGCTTCTTTTCATGTGGTGGAGGTTTTTGTTTATTTGCTTTGGTTCCTGTTTTATCCTGATTTTGTATGCCTTCGTTTTCTGATTTTCTGAATTATCGATTTTGTGCTGTATACAGGGATATGGTCATTATCCATATTTTTCATCCATCCAGAAATGTTCTATCACGTCGTTCATGTTGTCAGTCATTTCATTTTTTTGGTTGAGCCATCAGGGCTATTGAATCGCTGATTTGACAATTTAAATAATAAAAACCGATTACTCCTGGGTGCATGATTCCACTCCCATTTGGGGAACCCACATCCGCTAACAAGGTTTAGGAAAACTGTTTAAAAATCTTTGTGTTTTCGATTTTTATATTCTGTATGCTCTTCGATGAAGAATGTTCGAAAAAGCGATTTTGCTCATTTTTGAAATATTTTGCTTCTTCATGATACAATTTCACCATGCGGCCATGGATTTGATTTGTTTCATACTCATTTTAATGATTTTAACAGTAATAATGACCAGTTTTCCTATGCAGCTAGAAAGAAGTCTACATAGGTCAATTGTGGTAACCTAGACGCATCTATTTACAATATAACCGAGTGTTGTTGCTTGCAGGCAGGAGATACTTACTTCCCCCGAGCACCTGATATACCATCTACACTGGGGATTCACTTTTGCTTCTTTGAAGAGTATTTCGGTTGTTTTGTTTGGTGTTGTACTTTCTTGATTTTGTGTGCCAATTGATTTTGAACTTTGGATTCTGATTGCTTTGTGTTTGACTTTCATTCACTGGTCCAAGCTGCTCTAAAAGGATACTAATGAATTTGAAGACGTTAAACATTCCATTCACTGATGTATGAAGGACACAAAAATGCAAGAAGTGGTTTTTATTGCTTAAAGTTAAAGGCTCTGTTGTGCCGTGTTAAATGGAATTGTATGCCAAAAATTTTAAAAGTCGTTTTGGAAAAGGTTTTACATGTTGTATCATTTATCATGTTTTGTCTATTTTAAATTCAAATGATATAAATTTTAGGGAATGATAAAGCAATTTTTAAATGACGAGCAATAGACACAAAGAACATTTTAACATTGTTATAAATGTTTAAACAGAGAACAGGAGTATCAAAATATTTCACATTGCAGTTTTTGATGGGATTTCTTCTTAGTACAGACATGACTGTATGTTCAATCCATTTTGAGTAGAAATAACAATAAACGTATCAAACTGTAAAAAGTACATGAAGGTGCATCATGAATGTACAAAACGTTAAGTTCAAAATAATTCATGGTCAGTCATTCTTTACTAGATTTTAATCACGGTAGACTAGATAAGTAAAAATGATATTTAAGATAAGACTTTCACTTTCCCTTATAAATGATTCCAAGTAATGAAAGATACTCAAAATAACAGCAAAAAATAAATCCTATCCATCAGAAACGCCACCTAAATATATTCTGTCTTTTCTATTTGAAAGGGAATACTCTAATAGTAAACAAAATAAATCATCCGTGGATTCAGTTCGGAGAACTGAAATTTATTTTTTAGTAACTTGATCACCTGTTTTCAAAAGATGAATTTTAAATAGATTTGAATTCAACTTTAATACTGTCGTCGTCTATTTTGAGCTTCTCTCTGGGTAGTCGTCGAGACATTTATAAAATTGTTTGTTGGCTAACGCTCTAGTTGTTGCCTTGGCTACAAAAAATATTAAATCAAGGATAAGATGTCCTTCAATTCTATACAACAAAGTCATCAGCATGATCAGTGGGGCTCCAATTCAAACAACAGTGTCTACCAAGATAAGTAAAAATGAGCAAAATGTGCATGTGGTGCACTGATTTTTATGCCCCCGGAATCAAAGATTCGGGAGCATATAGTTTTTGGCCTGTTTCCGTCTGTTTGTCTGTCTGTTTGTCTGAAAAACTTTAATATTGGACATAACTTTTGAATGGAAGGTGATAGTCAGAGCTTTCATATTCCATATGTGTATTCCTTGTGACAGGACCTTTCAATCCATACCAAAATGTTTGATCTTGTGACCTTGACCTTTGACCTACTTTTAAAAAACTTTAATATTTGGGATAACTTATGAATGGCAGATGATAGAGCTTTTATATTTCACATGTGTATTGCTTATGACAAGACCTTTCCATTGATACCAAACTTTTTGACCTCGTGACCTCGACTTTTTGCCCTATTTTTGAAAAACTTTAACACTGGGCATAACTTTTGAATGGAAGATGATCATGCTTTCATTTTTCACATGTGTGTTCCTTGAGGCAAGACCTTTCCATCGATACCATTTTTTTTTTACCTCGTGACCTCGACCTTGGACCTACTTTTGAAAAAAAAAACGTTAAAATTTGGCATAACTTTTGAATGGAAGGTGATACGGCTTTCATATTCAAAGTATATTCTTTGTGACAAGACCTTTCCATAGGTACCAAAATTTTTGACCGCGTGACCTCTTGCTCTTGTCACACAGCAAACGCTCACAGATGTTTCTTTCTTGATACATGCCTTTTTTAACATAATCTGTTCAAATGTATTTATTGTTCAAGGAGGCTGCTGCTTGTGACGATACTATGATAGTATTCTATCTATATACAGCAACTGTACATTTCTTGAGATTAATTTGAGGGTTGAGCAATCAAAACTCTAACATTTTTTTCTGACCGTTGTCTAAGGGTGTTTCTTTGGTTAATGTTTCATTCTATATCCGCTCTTTTCATTCATTTTCGTTCATTTAATCCTTTATGTAAATACTTGATATCTTTTATGTTGGCGTTTTGTGGTCGTCATTTACGTCTTGTTATTGGTTTGACAACACAGATATTCCAGTAAATATCAAGTCATCAAAGGCGTCATGAGAGTCCATGATATGATTTTTCGAAGAAAACTAACTCGAAATTAATACGCAATCTTGTCAAAACGAAAAAAAAATGATTTAAAATAGTCTAGTTTACTTTTTGCAATTTGTTGTTTTGTATAGTTTGAAAGTCCTTTACTCAAAACACATTCCTTTCGACGACAGATGAAAGTTAAACTTGAGATTAAAAGCAACCACTCATGTGTTGTTTTTCTAATTGTGATTTTAAATAGAAAAGCTGAAACATGGTATCTTCTCATTGATATTAATTTAAAAATCATACAGCACGCAAAAATTCGTGATTTCAAAACATTCGTGAAACTACCCATTAACATGCGAGGTTAATTACCAGTAGCATACTAGTATGTTAACTTTTTTTCGCACAATAAAGGATAGTATTGAGCTTATACAGTTACCTAAAATTTCACGAGACTAGAATAGAAATAATCTGGATTTCAGTAAAAGCCGACAAGCTAAAGACAAATAAGGTACGATGTAATGAATGTAAAATAGAAAGTTTGAGACATGTTTTAAATAGGTCATCAGGTTTTGTTTTGGGGGGAGGGGTACCGTTCCCCATAATATATTTGTGTTGTCAACGACAAATTGGTTAGATTCATTCAAGACTTTGCTGTCTGGAGGGTTAATGTGTGTAATGAACATCCAAAAACAACACTGTTGTTGGTCGCTTAGAACTGCGGCTAAGTTAGATATTGCTTGTAGCTTTCTCATGGGCGACCTTCTGTATTTTAATTGTAATCTCTTTTATTTATAGAAATAGTTAATCGTATCCTCGAGTTTCATCAAGTTTTTTTCTACTACTGCCAATTGTGATGCTGACTTTTATCTCGACCTTGAAAATCATTATGTGTGTCCTCTAACCATAAGCAACTCAAATGCAAAGTTTGGTGAAAATCTAAAGAGTAAAAGAAGATCCTGACGATAATCTCAATAGCACTTACAATAGAGCACAAAATTGAGAATCAACGGACCCCTAGCAAGCTAGAGGTGGGACCAGGTGCCCGGAGGAGTAAGCATCCCCTGTTAGCTAGCCGCAACTGCTAAAGTAAACATAATCACTAGAGTGTCGACTATGCAAATTGTGGCCTTGACCTTCGACCCATGACCTTGAAAATCAATAGATGTTGTCTTCTCTGTATGAGCAATTCACATGTGAAACTTGGGTATAAATCTGAAATAAATTGTGATCTCTATAGCGTACATAAAGGTTTTTCTATTTGGGCAAAATTTTAACCTTGACCTTTGACTCCTAACCTTGAAAATCAATAGGTGTTGTCCTCTCTGCAAACATAACGTCAGTATCTAGTTATTTCCATTCTAATGCAATATATGTTTTTGTGAAAATAAGATGAAATGTGACCTAAGCAACCTCAAAGCCTAGTATGTTCTCGTTTTACAGTCGTAACTGAGGAGCAAACAACCAATGAAATTCGATGTTATAGCAACATTGCGTTAGAATGTGATCTCTACAGTGTCCACAAGCATGTGCAAACCATTCAATCACAATTCAACATCCCCTTCACAACAAGGTTGCACATGGGTTTTCAATGTTGCTGTTATATAACCTTGACTTAATGACTTAGAAGAATCAAGCTAATTCTTCCATAAAAAATGATTTAAAATATTTGGATTCTTTTATTCAATGATTTATAACTGACTTGCTCTACAAAATACAAAGTTAACATTGATGTACTCCATAAACCTAGGATACTGGACATATCAATGATCATGATACATGTAAATAATTAAATGAAAAAACTATTGTGCATCATATAGTCACACTATGAATAATGAAACTATTTTAAATTACTTAAAGTAAATTGGAGGGGATCTGATGTAATAGCCTTCTAAATATCCTATTTGTTTACTGCATGAAATACTTTGATATTTCAGTACAACATGTATACAATTTACATATAATAATCATTAGAATTTGGTCATTTTGTAAAAAGTGACAAAATAGGGGCTTCAGGAGGAAGGAAATTATTTCTGTTTAATACTTGATTTCCTCAATTTTTAAAGCATCAAGCATGGGTATGGAGCCAATGATGAATTCCAAACTACTCCAAACCAGTCTTTCAACTTTGTGCCTTCAGAATATTTTTAAAGCTTGGTGAAATTTTGCTGTAGTTCTTGGCTAATAACAAAAACTTGCAAGGACTTTTCAATACAATGATGAAATATTCATATTCTGTTTTAATATAGTAAAATTATTGCATTGACTGTTATTGGCAAATTCAAAAGGAGCTGTTAAGATAAGGCGTAAAATCTGCCCTGAAAAGTCGAAATTTCAAAATGCAAAATTTGAGAATTTTTTTCAATAGAAATTTCAATCCACTTGGTCCACATATGAATCTGCTGTCAGATGGGGTAATTTATGCAAAATCAGACCGATATTTGGGTCAAAATTAACGTTTTTTACACAGAAATCAATGGAAAACGGAAAAGTTTTATACAACATCGTTCCCCCCCCCCCTCGCTTTACAATGCCACTTTCACCAAATGTGTATATCAATAAAACACATTTTCTGGCCAAGTAGGGTTCAGAAGCAAGGGGGGGGGAACAATGTCCCACAGGCGAAAAATGAAAAAAGGGGGGATGAATGAATATTTTTAAATTTGCATCTAGAGCGATAAAGTAGGTTACATTGCCATATGTTTAATTTCATATCACAGAACATTCTATTCAGAGTGTGTTCCGATCAAATATTTAACCGTTTGGAAGGAAATAAACGAGAAAGTCGTCTATTTCTACACCGTGTGTATTTCGCGCCAGAAAGCTACATAAGTGGCTGAGAAGAACGAAATAAAACCATTTTTCAGTTTCCGGATGGCAGAGTTTGCCGATTACATTGATATAATAACCACAGCATTAATTTCGCTTATCCAATTTTGAAATGAAAAGGTAACAGAAGCCTAATAAATGTAAAAATGTATAAAATAATAAAGTTTTTGTGCATTTTCGTTCGATATTCGACGTTTTTCGTCATCTGTACCCCTACCTCTTCAACCCGTAATCATAACATCTTTCACCATTTTTTTAAAATAAAATACCTACTATGAATCTTATAATACTTTATATTTTTATCCTGACCAACTTTTATCTAAATTGGAAGGACTGCGCACGAGAAATAATCGAGTGATTTTAGGGCTAAATCCGGCCCTTATCTTAACAGCTCCTTTCAGGCATTAGTCTGATTTTCATTCAATTATAATTACATAAATACATGTACCGTATAAGTTTAGCCTTAAATTACATGTGTTATTGATCTACATAAAAAAAATCTTTTCTGAGACAATGTATCTTTTTAAATACAAAATAATGTAACTATATCCTAGCACAAATGCAGTAACAATAATCAGAACTAAAACTATCCATCTTGATCCCCGTGCTCCTCCTCAGCTTCCTCCTGCCCCTCCCCCTCATCCCCTCCCTTGTTGGTATATTTCCCTATCACTTCTAACAGTTCGTATATCTGATCCTCAGACAAGCGTTCTTCACTCTCCTCTACGATTAGCTGGATCTCCACTGCGGATGTAGGACATTGGTTGATTATTTGTAATTTCTCTGCCCTCATGAGCTTAAAAGGTTCTAAATCCTTCATGAATTGATTTACAATCTCTTCTGTGTGGTTAACACAAGGAGTGTTTTCCAGATATTTGACAGTTTCGTAGGTGATAGTTGCTAGATGTTGCTGATGTTTACTAGGTTTTTTCTGGCCTCTCCCAGCTTGGATATCCGATAGGAGGCTGTACACCTCAAAGTTACTTAACATTGCTGCATTGTCATTTACAGTTTCCATGATTGATACCTAAATGTTTCTTCAGGATGGAGAGTTAAGAATCTGGGTATTTATTTTTCAGGTAGTTGACTGAGGCGTATCTCCCTGCATATATCACAAATGCCCAGGACAGCAAGACAATACTCATTAACAACTGAAAAAGAAAAATACACATATCATGATACAGCAAAAACTTAGCATGCTCTGAAAGCAGATGTTCTAAACAACTAGACAAATTATGTTTGTAAAACATATGCCCCCACTGAACAGTTTGACTCTCTTTACAACAACCAGTGAAAGGAAGAAATTACCTTGACCTATTGACCCTTAAATCAATCAGCTTTTTTTCCCCATATTTGAGGTTACTGGTGTATTTCTCTTAACAGTGACCTTGACCTCTGACCCCAAGATCCTCATCTCTTCCAAAGTAAACATATATTCACTTGTGGTTTACTTGAGTTGTCATTTGAAAATCATCATTTTCAGTGTACTTTCCCTAACAGTGACCTTGCTCTTTGAAATATTTTCAACTAAATAGTTTTCTCACCCTCAAAATAAGTAATCATATACACCGTATCCAAATTTGATGTGGATAGGTGAAACAGTTCCTTAGTTATTCTATGGAAACCATGACTTTATGTGTATTTTTCCTAAAATTTACCTTGACCTATTGACCCCAAAATTGATAGGTGTCCAAGGGCGGATTTAGGGGGGTTTGGGGGGGGGTTCGGGAAAACACCCCCGGTTTCCAAATTTTTTTTTTTTTTTTTTTTTTTTGGTAACATTAGCACTCGGAAAAAACCCTGCAAACTGAGTAATATAAAGATTGCTCATTGTCCACCAGAATTCACTATTTTGAAGCAAAATTTACAAAAATTTTCTGATACATTCTATCGCATATCGATTCGATACCGTATCAATTGGCGGGATTCGTACAGACAATCGCGAAGTTTTTGTAATGTACGTAGCAGAGGGGGTTTTCTGTTTATTTTATTCCCGAAAATTAACATTAACAAATACTATAATATGAACATGTTTAAATAATTTGCAAAACATGTACGTGTGTCAAACAATCAATGTAAATGGTACGGGGATCGAAACCTACACGTTTCTGTCCTCAAATACCCGGTTTGAGTAGTTTTGTCAACTACAAATTTTGTTAAAAACATACTTTGAAATAACCGGAAAAAATGGTCAAATATTTAACATTGTATAAGCTCGAATATGCTCCGGGGGCCTATAATTAAGCATTCAAAGCCAAAACCCAATGAAACTCAACATTTTTTACTTGATATCGTACCACTATTCTAAGTACATGTTACAGCAAGGACAAATCAACAAGCCAGGGGCGAAGCCAGGCGTACATTTGTACGCAAAAATGTCCATATCGTCTCGCGAAAAAAAAAAAAAAAAAAAAAAAAAGAGAGCGTCTCCCCCAGTTGCCAAAAAGAAGGGGGAGGGTCTTTTGAAATAGTATTTAAAGCAAACTACTGTTCAGAAATAGATCAAAGACACTCCAGAAACCACCGATTTGAATGCATTTTTCGTAATTTTCTCGAGTTTCATTAGAACTCAATACAACCATGCGCGGATCCAGCGGGGGGGGGGGGGGGGGGGGGGAACCGGGGGTCTGGACCCCCCCCCCCTCTGAGATCTTCGGAGGAGGGGGTCCAGCTTTGGCCCATTTCTAATTGAAATGGGTCTAAAATGCATGAAAGGACTTTGATACCTAAAAATTCGGCTCGCTTCGCTCGCCATTTACAAATACATAACTATTTTTTTCTGCAAAAATTCCTTAATTATTATCAATTGTTCATACTAAGTAATTTTATATAATTGCCTTGGGTCTCAGGAACTCATATTTTGAACAGTCCTTTACTTCATAGGATGTAACCTCCTTCATGAAGCTTCATCTTTTTCAAGGTTTTGTCATTTTAAGATGTCTGATTATTTGGAAAATGACACATCTCTTATCTATTTATTCTCATGAAATTCGCTCCGCTCGCCGATATAAGGAGTGAAATATTCAAAGTTATAAATAATCATCTCGATCGAATAAAGACAAATTAATATTTCATATCTAAAAAATTTCTGCCTCGCTATGCTCGCCAATTATTCATGAAAATACTGGTGTCGGAAGAGTTTCCGGACGATTTTGAAGGTTTTTCGGGCATAACTCCTCCGTACATCAATGGAAAACATTCAAATTCTCTCAAATAATGCTATGCCCTTCCCACAGATACTCATGGTGAAAGAAAATATTAAATCTCTCAAGAAATATGGTTTCTAGACCGATTTTATGACCCTATATTGTGGCCATTTTTCGCAAATCAGTGGAACAGTTTCCGGACACCTAAATCTCGATCAATTTCAACCCAAACTGTATGATTTTTGGCAAATGTTTTCTTCAATCTTTTCTACAAATGACTGTATAAATAATTTTGGCGACTTCCCCCGGTGCGCGATATTAAACAGGGCAGATAGAGGTAAAAAGGTGGTTTGATAAAGCAACTTAGATGCAAATTTTTGTTTACATGATTCGTGATTTGAATTCTGCATTTAAAAATCTACAAAATTGTCACAAAATTTTGAAAATAATTTCATTCAAAGTACTTGAAAAGGGCGACTGTCCGGAAACTGTTACTGTCCGGAAACTGTTCTGACACCAGTAAACGTGAAAGGAAAGCTAACAAAATTGCCCCCTCCCAATCATGTGCACCGATCTTCCTTAAATTTTGGACCCCCTCTGACCAAAAATGCTGTATCCGCGCATGATACAACGATCGCTAACAAAGTGCGAGCAGTCGATTGGTAAGACTCTATGTGGACGTACATATATAGTATTTAGGGAATGTCATGTTCATATCTCAAGTTTTCTTCATCTTTGATACGGTTCATCGTCTTCTGACATCGAATCATATGCGTTATCCCATCTAAATTCAGCTCAAATACGCTCCAGAGGTCAGCAATTTGCTTCATTTTTTTTCAAAATTTTCACAGGGGACCCCCTTCAAGGCCGGTATGGGTAACATATTTCCATACTGTCCCCACTTGACCCTTCGGGCCTCGCAAGTCATCCCCCCCAAAAAGTGTCTGTGCCCCCGGACAGCTGTTCAAAGTTCTTGGTCCAACCCTTCTTTATAGACGTCCACATCGAAAACACCCTGGCTACGCCCCTGCTAGCAGTAAAGGAGAAATTACTTTATTTAGAAATCTTTATTAACCACATAAATTGAGTGGAAAAAATGGTCTGAATATTCTAGAGGGTAAGGAGAAAATGTGCTCCAGAATGCACCATTTTATTCCATTTTTTCTAAAATTTTCCGGGGGAGGCCCCCCGAACCCCCACCTACAGGAGGGGGCAACCCCCTCCCGTACCCTCCCCCGCTCGGCACTTCGTGCCTCGAATCGACCCTTTGGGTTGATACAAAACCCCCCCGCTTGCCACTCTGGATCCGCCACTGGTGTCTTCTCTCGATAATTAGTGAGCATATATCCAAATTTGGTGTGAATAGGTATAGGGTTAACAAATTATCATCTGGAAACCATGATTTTAAGTGTATTTTTCCTAACAGTGACCTTGACCTTTGACCTATTGATCCAAAAATAAATAGGCCTCGCCCCTCTTCACAGGATGCATATATGTAGAGATGGCTGAGTGGATAAGGCATTGGACTCTCACACAGAGTCAATAACAACATGTGCATTTAGATCCTCTCACCATGCTTCATCTTTCAGACTTTGTACCAAAATTTGAAGATTGAAGATTGGATACAGTGTAAAAAACAGTAACATCATGTGCTCATATTTGTTTGTATTTAAGGAATTTGATACTCAAATTTCGAAATTTTATGGTAAAATAGGGGGTCTTTATTTTCGTGAGTACAATTTTTCACGATTCCTTAAATACAAACAAATATGAACACATGATGTTACTATTTTTTACCTTTCATTATTGAATTTTAAGTTAGTTCTATCATAAGAATACACTCAATTCACTTCTTTTTAGGTTTAATAAAAAACGTGAAGAATAGCACATGTACAATAAGAACAAAATGAAATGGATATACAAAGGACCAGAGCCACGAACGGCGATATCGGCCTAAAGTTTTCGTATATTTTCAAACACAGACAATGTTTCTAAATTATCAACAAAAGGAAAGGAGAACAATTTGTCTTTCGAAAATGTGCGAAGTTGTGAGATTCCGGACATGTCTTAAGAAGATATAGAGCACAAAACCAAGCCAGGATTGGCATTTCCGGTATTTTTGTGAGATATCATGAAATTTGATCGATAATTTCGCATAGGGCCGGACATTCTACCAAAAAAATAATTATATTTAAATATTCTTTGATTATACATGTGATTATTTTGATGAAGATTTTTTTGGTAGAAGGTCCGGTCGTAGTCGAAAATTAAACTTTTATGAGTTCTCTTTTGGCACATTTCTTGACAAATTGTTCATCAAAGATAGTTAGAACGTCATGAAAAAGACTTCCCAGACGATGAAAATGAGAAGTTGTATTTCAAGATAGGTAGTAGATAATCTGAAAGCTTTTAAAATTATGTAAAATTTTATAAATTTGGCGGTTGATTACTTTTACACCTATTTCAAACTATTCCAATCCTTCAGAAAACTGCTCCATAGTAGATAATATTTGTGACGTCATTTATACCAATGACGTCAACAAAATTCACGTGTATGAATATCCTGAAATGTCAAGTTGTGCAATCGAGTAGTTACGATACATATTTCCCTTATACTTAAATCTTTTGAACCCCTCTATGTCTTCCCTGTATATATCGGTATGTATACACGTGATGCTACGAGGAAAAAATAAGAGAATAATTTAAAAATAATTTAAAGAAGACATATATAATGTATGTGGGATTTTGGGGGTTTCGGTTTATTTGTTTGTTATATATATGTATGGTATTTTCTAAAATGTTCCTAATACGGGAATAAGATATGTAAACAAAAAATGCACCGGCATTCTACAATTATCCTATACGATAGAGAAATTGGAAGATAAGGGGTAGAAAACGTGATTGAAATAATGAGAATTCGAAACATAAAAGAAAGACGTAATATGAATGCAGCACAAAGAAGCAGAATAGATGGACACCCAAGAAGAAACATTTATTTATCTAATTCTTTTAAAGAGGAGGTGGGGATTTTTAAGGACAAAAAAAAAGATGGAAAACTTGAAATCAAATGATTACTTTGAAATAGATGATTGACGAACGATATCGAACCAGCGAATTTTTATTGAGGTTCAGACTATGCTGGATCAATTCTCTGTCCGTTTATTTTGATGTTATATAAAGTCCAGCGCCCAATATAATGGATAACAGGGGATATGAGACCGTGATATAATAATTTATTCAAAGATACCATTTCCCTGAAAATAAATTTTATTGAAAACGTAAAATTTATTCCGACGGATCTAGGATGAGAAAAAAAGACATAAAAAGTTTTATTTGAAAATATGCAGTAACGACCATAATATTGTCGATTTTTTAAAAATTAAATCTCCATATAGCTCTATTATAAAAACACAATACATTGTAGGTGGCACCAGCGAAATGAATTAGAGCTGCGCACCCCAAATTAAAAATGACGTTTTCAAACGGCTATAGCAGCGAATGTATGCGTTAGATTCGCCTGAAAATTTGAATTTATACAAATGAGAACTGAAACTTTCATATGAAAAGAAAGATTTTGCATTTAAGAATTTTGTAAAATTAAATTATTTTCAAGGACACCGTACTGTTATAACAGCTTTATCATGTTTATCATCAAGTTCTGAAAACAAAAATCACATCATTAAAAAAATGTTGACCGCAAAAAGGGGAGAGTCTAGAACATGCTCCCCTTCTCGCCCTGACCTCATCCCTCCCTTTAGATTCGCCAATCATCCGATATTGCAAAAATGTGAGAAAAAAAATTGATTCTTAAAAAGTACGCGAACGCTGCAATTCATAACATTCGAACGTTAATCACCTTTGCTATAGTCCATCGATCCAGAAATTAAAAATGTTGTGCATCTATGACATCGTTTTGTCACATTCATGGTACTGTTCTGGCAGATTTGGATAAGTGGTTTTCTTATTCTTGTACATGTAACGTACCTTAATTTTCATTCCTCTAAGCGCGAATCATTACGTACATGTATTCGTATTTCATACCTCGATCTCTATCTTGTTCACATTAATACACGCTGTATTACTGTGACGATAGTCGCAGTCATCGTCGCTATCGTCTCTAAAATATCCAACTCGCCGACTATCCATTCTATCTCTGAGACTCGACTAATCGGAGTAAATAGATCTACACTTCTTTGAAAAATGTTCTCTCTTCACACAAAATGACACTAAAATGTATCAGAATGGGAGTCATGGCAACGGATTCTAGTTTAGTTATGGAACGATTATCGCTGACGATCGATTGTCGGTCGTTGAATGGCCAGCGATGAACATTACTAATCGATGTTGAAAATCAAGCGCGATTGTCGCCGACATCGCTGATTACCAGATTGTCCAATTTAGTGTCTTGGTTTTGATAAATTCGTGTATTTCCCTTTTATACTATTATATATTTTTCCTTGTACTTCAAAGTACATACTAGTGTATGACATTTTCTGTTGCATGGTATTCAAGAAAAGAAACTTGAACGAATTGATAGGGTATTCATAGTAGTTGTGACCGAAAGTGCTTTAGGCACCGTCCATTTGATATTCTGGGGAGGGGGGGGGGGGCTTGGGTTTTTTGTCGGAGCAAGATTATTTTTTTCGCCCCGGACCGGGGCAAAATTATTTTTTTCTCGCAAAGTTGGAGCAAGGAAATTTTTTTAACAATGTTAAGAATGTTTGTGTTTTATCAATAGAAATTATTTATATTTTTACTCACAACTCTAAATATTGATATATCACTTTATTCTTATGCAAGTATTCAATATAAAACTCTTCTAAACACAGCAGACAAATAAAAGATTTTTACAATACAATTCTCAATAAACAAAATTTATACAAGGTACATGCATATAAGAGGGTCTGAAGGGAAGGTCTTTCAGACAATTTTTAAATGAAGAATTGTAAATTGGTGAATAACCGAAGATTTCCTTCCAAGCTAAATTATAAGAACATGAAATTAGACTCTATGGAGTTTGATGCATACATATATACATGTATTAATACATCTTTTAAGGAAGCCCATTCTTTATTCACATACATATATACTTTTGATATCTGCAAAAATATGAACTTTGCAATTAGAGAATAATGTTTTGATAGAAACCGTTGGCGAGCGAAGCGAGCCAAACAATTTGATATAAATTGAAAACTGCGGCGAGCGAAGCGAGCCGGAAAATTTTCAAGAAATTTTATGGTAATTCTTCAAATTCAGATTATTTGTAAGAGCAAGATTATTTTTTTCTGTCACACCATAAGCAAATTTATTTTTTTCATCAAAATTCAGAGCAAAATTATTTTTTTCGAAAAAAACCCAAGCCCCCCAGAATATCAAATGGACCGTGCCTTACTCAATAAAACAATTTTATTCAAAGAAATAATGATTTGGTGTTTATTTCAATTAATTGTAGGTTGCAAAATGAAAAAAAGAAATGTTTTGAATTTTCCGATGATAATAATAATGGGTTATGCCCATCCGATTATTTCCGCTTATCGATTATGATTTAACTTCCGAATGCCCAACACTTATACTAGTACTAGCACATACATGTGAGAAGAGTCACACGTATTTCTCTAATCAATAATTATATATGTCATTATAAGAAGGACAGCATGAAAAGTAATTTAAGATACGAAATATTCAAAATGCAACCATCGTTTTTTCTCTATGTTCAAAGTCCGCTACCATTGACCCGAATTGGACCCTTCGCTTTTGTGTTAGAAATATCTCGCCCCCTAATTCCTTTATCCGCCACAACCTCAGCAAATGGGTATTACACACTGATTTTAGAAGGAAAATCATGCAATGAATTAAGACATTATTTTTCTCATTTTTCAACTCGAGTTTTAGCTGTACTTATTTATATTGAGTCATCGACTCATATGCACCGAAGTGTACGGAAGGGGTTTTCAATTTAGCCGATGAATTATCTCTGTCTAGTCCAGCAACTGACCGCGAAATTGGATTAAAAGCTGATACGTGTAATTTCAGCCTACTAGTTTAGTTTAGGAACAAATTTGAAGTACTTATAGATGTCAAATTGAGTCACACCAACGTTTATCTTCATACATCGCCGACAGTGGTGTATCTACGGCAAAATCAAGTGGATGCTTTAATTATCTAGATCTGCAGCAGATATAGAACCGTGTTTTGATGTTGTGCAGGGGTATTCACTTTTGATTGGAGATGTTATTACAACTTTATTTCGAGGAAATCTTTGAATTTAACGATATTTCAGAAATTTTCGGAAAAAATGAAGAAGCATACATGGTACTCCTTTGTCTGATCTGATACAGCCTAACACTCTTCTAGGACAGTTTGAACGTATCGGATCCGTGATTCATGAAGATGGTAAACATGAAGTCTTCTTTGATTTTTTACATATAATCATAAATAATGACATCAATTTCTTGTGGATCGATGCAGCTTATATCTTACGCGATTTAAACGAATACAAAAAGTAAAGTATTACATTGAAGACATGCATACTGTAGTTCGAGGAGGAACATTTTCAGCCTGTGATTTCGAACAAAGGCAAAACAAACACGGATTGTACATAATAAATTGTACACATAGTGTATTTATAGAAATTTTTAAAATATGTTTTCTTTAAATTAATATTTCACACATTTTCTCAATGTAGAAATATCTCTTATCATTTCTAATACTTAGTAATTCATGGTACTTGTCCTGACATTATGCGACGTCATATGTGAAAATGACGTCAAATGACGTCGCAAACAATATACCATACCCTCAATTCACATTAAAATATTTTGCTTCAGCAAGGCTATAAATCACAAAGTTGGCCAGTTCTGAAGTGCTGAAATATGGTATTATCAAAATATAAAAGATGAACGTTGTGGCAAATTAGGCCGATTTTGCCCTTCGTGGCTCTGGTCCTTTATGATGTACCTGATCAAACACAATTTTTCATAGGGATACACTGTATATTTTCGCAATTCCAAGTCACTCACGAATATAGCAAAAATTAGTATCTAGCAAAAATTTCTGGTAAAATATATGATACTACCAATATTGATGGGATCATGCATACTTATGAAAAAAAAATCATACCAAAAGGTATTGGTGCGAATTAAACTTAGATCCCGGAACCCTTGAAGAGCTGGAACAAATCAAATTTACTACATGTACAAATGTATATGAAGAATCTAAACAGTATATTAATTAAGAGCTGAATTAATAGAGAGAACAGCTCAAATGGCCACAAAGCAACAGTGGCTGTTCACAAAGTGAACTCATGAAAGAAAATGTCTCCACAAAGAAAAATAGATGAAAACCCCTTATTTACGCCAGTTATGTTCAGTCTTCTTTTCTTCTTTCTGTTTGGGCACCCGGCAACCCTCTATTGGGTCAGTTGGCTGCATTGATATTACATGTATTGGGGGGAACTCATGTACTCATTTGCCAACTGCCCGTTACAGAGTACTCTAGACAGGTCATTTCCCCTTTGGGAGAATTCCTGCACACTATGGGAAGTAAATTTTCCTCAAAAACTCAGGATTCTAATGAAGTTGTGTCTGTACATATGACAGGAAGAATGTTAGTCTGGATTTGAAATAAAGATTTGAGATAACCAGCCATTAGCTTTAATTCAACGGTGTCTGCCACATGACTGTTCTCGGTTCAACATTTACCTTATGCGAGTAATGCATCATACAAAAATTACGAAACTTTCCAATGCACTGACAAATTATCGGAGTTCATGAAATCTTCAAATGCACTCACCTACGGTAGACTTTGCCAATGTTCATATTAACATGGTATCAATTTGTAATATTGATCAGGTTGGGGAAAACTTCAAATCGAGCTATTATAGCTTGATCAGGCTATAATAGCTAGAACAAGCTATTGCCTACTAACATTTTTCAATACAAAATTTAACTAAAATCAAAATTCTTGAAAAATATTCACTGATTCCATTTGTACTCGATATATATCAAAATTTTTAACAAGACACATATATTCAAATATGGACCGATGATGAGCAACAAGATTTTGAAAAAACAAAAAATTTGAGGTTCCTTATCTCCTAATCTGTTGGTATTTCAATAGGGGTTTCTATACAAAAGTTGTAGTATTTTATCAGTACTAGTGCGAATTGTAAACAAAATTTAATTATCATCAATTTTTAATTTTTTTCTTAAGAAAGAAATAGTTTTATGATGGCAGTGGCTCCGGATACGAACGTTCGTATCTTTAGACCTAGGTCTCGGCATACGAACATGTTTCTGATTGGTCTGTAACTGTCACGTGACTCGGGTCATGTGTCCATAACAAAATAAAAAGTTAATTTTTGTAACCATATCAAGGTATACAAGTTTATTCTGCATAATCTGTAATTTAGCACACGGGACAAGAGGCTAATTTTTCTATGCTCTCAATCATTATAGTGATCACTGATAAGTAATAGTGATCACTGATAAGTAATAGATGCGCACTTGTTAGCTGTTGTGTGCACGTAATGACGTTCCGTCGCTCCAGCAGAAGTTGAAGTTTTTGAAAGTTTTGAGACGATAACAAATACGTACATGTAGATGCAACTCCGTGCTTTTTACTTAATTAACTTTTCAGAGCATGTCACAAAAAAGATACAATTTGAACACAAGATGCCTTAAAAAAACGAACCAAATTGAAATTTAAGATGTATGCAGAAGCTCACTACGATTTGTGTTCGTACGCCGAGACATAGGTCTAAAGATACGAACGTTCATATCTGGAGCCACTGCCTTTTATGATAGCTACATGGAGCTATTATAGCCCGATCGAACTATTATAGCTCGATCTGAAGTTTTCCCCAACCTGTTGATATCAGTGAATCAGACTTGTCTAAACATGTGCTTTAAAATATACGATAAAAAAAAAGGCGTAATTAAGGTAAATATTACTAATTATCACTATTTCTTACAAAGTTCAATACAGCAGATATCGTCCTCTTGCTAAAAATAATCATCCTGCTTTCTGCCACATGAATTTAGATGGTTTTTCACATAGATATTTCACAAAACAAACGGGTTTTATTTTGCAGGATATGAATGGACAATTCTAAAATAAAAATCATAACGCAGTCTTTTAATGTTCCGGTAAATTATATATTTTTTCTTTTCTTTTATTTAGATATTCTGATTTAGAAACCATTTAATTGTTGATTCTTTGGGATAAAACCTGCAGACATAATAAGAATTTTCTCTTTTTCTTTAAGGTGAAAATAGGATATTGTGGTGGTAAGAGTCTAAAATCCGTTTTCGTTTCAGGTTTTAGTAAAAGCTTCACAGATCGATGTAGACGTCATTTACAGTAATACAGAATTTGCAGTCGTACAGGTTACACAGATATAGAATTGAAGAAATTAGCTTAAAATAAAACAGCAAATGTTTCTTGTTTATGCACCATAGTACAGTGATTGGTGTACTTTGAATGTGAATATAAATCAGGCGGAATCTACTGTCCTGTTCACTATAAATCCAGAACACACTGTTTTTTTTTAGATTTATGCTGTCATCTTAGGAATTTTCCTATTCATTATTGTCTTCATAGGTTGAACTTCTTTAGTCGTAACAGGAAATTACCATTAACTCACCCTGTCGACTGTTTTTAACCTGCTATATGGAAAAATAAAATGTCTATAGAAATTTCCATGTTAATTTCAGACTGCCGTCATATTGTTCTCTGTAAAAAAATTAGTAAACCATGATTAGTCACGGCATCCGACATCAAATATTTTGCTGTAGAAATCCCCTGTAGAGGTTATTTTGGGTCCTAAATTTAAAAAAAAATGAAGGAATAACGCTACAACCTATTATACAGAACAACGGAATAAGTGGACCGACCTTATATACGGAACAATGATTAATGACGGAATTTTAAGCAGAACAACCTAATTATATAAGGAACTTAAAAGAAGAATGAACAATAGCATGACGTCATTGTACGTTTTGCTTACTACTGTTGCAGCATGGCATAATCAAATTGCTACCTGGACATTCTCCAAAGGAAAAACGAAGTCCTTATGTTAATTGGAGAAGTTCTGGAATTATTTGACACAGAATTTAGTCGCAGCCAGATTTGAAATTACTATTCTTGTATATTGGCATCATTAATTTAAATGTAGCGGCCACTGTAGCGTCGAGATTCAAAGTTAAACTGCATGGTTCCGGGCATTTGATGTGATACTCTGTTATTTTCTAAAGAAGCGCAGTGATGTAAAAAATTTTAATTTCCGTGTTAATTTAATTCGTGGTTTCCACACAAGTTCAAATTTTGTAAGACTCCGCCCATTGGCTGTATTAATGTACCGTAATCAATGATCTCCTCAGGCTGTTTTGGCGTGGCGGCCCCTCCATGCTGCCGAGATTTACCACCATGCTATTGGGATTAGCACCACACTATACTTTACGACCGCCAAAAAATAGCTATATTTTTTTTTTCTAATTTTGTGTATTAATTATTTTGTGTACCCTTTGTGTTAATTGATTTAACTGCCGCATACCTGGTTAATTCTACATGTAGCCCCACCAAGCTTTATTTACCTGAGCTGAGAACGTGTCTGGCTTCTACAGCACACGTCAATCTATCGTACAATTGAAAAAGTGCATATATGGCACACGTTCCATTAAATTGTCTGTGTCTATCGAGTGACCATTCTAAAATGTAACATGAAAACGTTTTCATACATAATTGCTAGATAGTATTGAACAGCATGTGTCATATAGTTACAGTGTTACGGTAAATCAGGAAAAAAAAATACGCTGTATCAGATTTCACAAAATTTTGTTTTTATACAACATACCTGTCCTTGCTGTCTTTGTCATACAAAATAATTGCCGCTTTTACAAGATAAGACAGCCAGAGGTTATCTCGCTTGCGCAAAATCATTTTACTTTGAATAAGTAACGAGTAGCAATGTTCCTATTTTTTTTAATATGCTTAAATATAGTTAAGAAGAAGTTCAGATAGATGGATCAAATTATTCATCAAACATACAATAGTGCATGGACCATCATTTTATTGCCGAGTCTGAGTGCGATATACCGGTAGAAGGCTTTGTATACAATTGACATTTAAAAAAGATCTAGATTTCATTGGGGGGGGGGGGGGGGGCTTGCTTAATAAAGGTGAAACCTGCAATTTTCCTGAACCAAAAATTCAGATCTCGAGGTTAGACTCTCTTTCCGTAACACACTTGACATTCACTGATATGCTAAATTCTAACACTAAGTCCATCTGCTATGAGGAGTCATGGTCATGAAACAGTCTCAAGAGAATTTTCTCAAAAGGCCCAAAACTAGTTGAGTTTTCAAACTGTCACGAATCTCTCTTTAAAAATAGAACACCAATGATCTCACTGTCTAAAATTTGATGAATGTAGTATTATTAACACATTTATTTCATTATCAGAATATTTCAAACAGTTTAGTAATAAAGCAACAACACATGGCATAACGTGCAATGATGCAACATTGAATGACGCAAAGCGCAATGACTCAAAGTCACATCACAACGCATGGTGAGCCGCGAAGACGTAGCACCATGCTATCTGAAATTTCTGGGAATATACTGCATAATTTCATGAGAAGACAGGATGATTTGGCGAGTTTTGGCAACTTCAATTTCCATTAATCCTTGGGTTTCTATTGTAATAATTCGTGTTCCGAGCATCACGGCTGAAAGTTTATAACAAAACATGATGTCAGGCATCTTAGATTTTTCTGATAACTGATTTTGGCGGTTCCCACATATTCTAAAAATTCATTCTTTTCTACATGCAACTTAACTAGGCAAATTGTCTGCATAGATAATACTTAGCTTTTTCTGCTGAATGGAATTTTTATCATAAGATACATGTATCTGATAAATGATTTAATAATACATCATCTTTTTACAAACTCTGGTTGCACTTTACTTTTTCCCCCTCATCTCAAGCCTTCCTTTTGCAAATTATGTGAATACTATTATTACAGTACTTTATTATAAATTTTGTTTTTCTGTTTTAGAATGTGCACATGGAAATGACTTGAATTACACATCAATACTTCAATTCACTTGTGGAAGGATGAGTGCGGCTCCGTTGGCTATAGAAATTATATGCACATGCTTCCTGGCAGCTTTCCTGTTACATCGCTATGGTGACCTAAGAAAACAACACATACTTACTACCATCGCTACTTTTGTAGCATGGTACTTCTCGTTCCTGATAGTGTTTGTTTTACCGCTGGATGTATCATCGGTAATCATTTGATAAGAAATATTCCTTTGTATAACTAGTATCTCACAACTGTAGTCTTTGTTGTCTCAGATTTGTTTCCTTTTTTATCTATATCTATTTCAATGTTTATTCATTTTGACATAGAAATTTCAATTCAATACATGTAACATGGAGACATAATGGAACTCTTCAAAATTCCTTGTTAAAGTCGGAAATAGAAGGGTAAATACATGAAATATATCAGAGAGAACTGGATATCATAGTTTTACTGTTAGACCTATGGAATCTTTATGGCAATATCAATTGTCATAAAACATGAACTTTAGATAACAGAAATAACTTTAACATACACCAATACACAAAGGCTGTTTTATCAGGATCAGGAAAAGATTGACAACCGTTTTCATGTAGTACATGTTACGATGTAGACCGAATGTGATTTTTTTTTCATATTTGAATACTTCCTAACAATATGATACAAAAAGATTAGTTCAAATCGTTGCGGTTGATTAGCAAATATTGACCTGCGAACCTCCTAGGTTTCAATTTTGACGATTAAAATTTTATGATATGTCAACGTGACTTGACCACTTCTCTTAAACTTTTTTGAGATTCTTCCTTTCCTTTGTCACGTATCCATATACCTCAAAATATAGCGCTGTGTCTAGTTTAGGAATTTGCTGTCTGACCCATTCAAAATGCAATAACAAGAATATTCTCCTTCTTGAAAAAAGTTTCAATTTCATATAAAATAACTACATCACATAAAATCAACTATATTTCTTGTTTTCACTGGACGTTGATGGCGTAATAATACTTTTCAATGCTGATTGAGATATCTTTGCTAGCTTTTATGACAAAGTTAGGAAAGATAACTCAAGGAGTTGCATAAAATTTATAGAATGGTCTACCTTATATTCAACATTGAGAAACTAAATCAGCTTTTATGACAAAGTTAGGAAAGATAACTCAAGGAGTTGCATAAAATTTATAGAATGGTCTTCCTTATATTCAACATTGAGAAACTAAATCATGAGAAAAAAATTGTTTTAAAGTATGCCTCTTGTACAGTAGTATAGATGAACATAGTCTGCATTGTTTATAGAGCACATGATGGAAATAAATACATGTATTATAAGCTTCACATATGCATCCTGTGTTAAAAAAATCATCATCATTGCCTTACAGTAGAATTATATCTGCTGACAATAAATTTTGAATAGAAGAATCTCTCAGGACCTTCTGTCCTTTGGTTTTTTGTTTTGTTTTTCCAAACATCTTAATAAACCCTTTGGGTACAGAAAATGAGTAAATTTTGTTGCACAATTTGAGCGCACACATTACAAAAATGAATTGGACATTTTCATTGTCAATGCGTGTATGGCGCATAGTGCACATCCTTCCTAATTACTGCTGTTGTCAAGATCCAGTAAGCAAAGGATTTTTTGCAATTTCATTTACAGTAACCAATAAAGTCCAATGTTACATGTATGTTGAAGTTCAATCATTTAGTAGCCAGATAGGACATTATGTCTATCATTGAATGTTTTTTGCTTAACTTTGAATTACCTTTTGTTTCAGACATTTTACCGTCAGTGTATGGAGAATCACCAGCCAATGGTATTCACTACACCACATCCGCCCCTCAGCACAACCAATGCCACCAGTAATCTTACCTCCACCACGGAGAAAAACATTTCAGCAGAGACACACCCCCTCAACATACCACCTGCTGAGCGACACCCCCTAAAACTTCCTCCTGGTGCCTTGGGCCTGAGTATTATGTGTGTGAAACCAGTTAGTCATGTACCAGATAATGTCCTACCAGCCTTATGGCATGTAGTGTATTGGACATCTCAGATATTAACATGGTAATTTGTTTTTTCGATTATACATGTATTTGAAATAAGGCCATTTTTGCACTCTGTTCAAGGTCAAATACTTTCAAAGGTTTCATTGCTTAAGGTTAGGGTTGCGACTACAGGGAGATAACTCTATTTTCATATCTAATAATATTTGAAACCGACATAAACGATACATGGTATAAGTTCAGATAGTTACATCATTTTAGAAAAAAATAATAATCCTTGAAACCTTCATTGCTGAGTGGATATTTTTGGGAAAAATGCATATTTTTCAATGAAAAATTGCCGAAAATAGGAAAAAAAATTGTTATTTTCGCATGAGTTCTTCTACCAAAGATTCAAACATCATAATATTTACTATCCATTATACTCTTTAAAAGTGAGATAATTAGAAATTCGAACTTCAATTTAAACTCTATGTTTTTGGGTCAAAATGTTGATTTTTTTGCATAAATTATTGTACTATTTATAGAAACAGTCATTTTGCTCAAAAACTAATTTGGGTACATATTGATTTTACTGCTTTAAGATAAAGCAATACCATAGATACATATGTAGAAAAAAAAATTGTGTAGCTGGCGACCTTCTAGCTTTTAATAAAAATAATGAATTGTTGCCATGGCAACCAGCAACATAGTTTTTATAAGAAAATTCTCTCCTTAGAACTGATTATTTTATCAGAATTTCTCAAAATAGCCTTTAATTCACCCACAAGCTATAAGAATCTTGAAAAATAAGGATATATAGGAATTTTTGAAATTTCATGCATTTCAGAGGTATGTAAAGTTATGATGTGGTATTCTCTAAAATGACAAAAATGTTAAAATAGGCTCAAAATGGACATTTATAAAGCAAGACGGGCAAATTTTGATTTTTTGGTCTGAATAGTTCGAGGAGATGCTCCTCTCCATATGAACCTATCCATCTTTCTTCTACCTCATTTCTATTAAAAGTCACCACCCTGACCTTAATTGTAATATGATAAATTGAACATAACAATCTAACTTAAAGTACTTGACTTTGTGTGTATTCTTTTTACAGCATTGTTATACGGTACATGTTGTGGGCCTATATTTAGATCAATTATACTGTCATCATTATTATTTATGTAATGGTAATCTATTCTGGTCAGGAAAACAGATTTATTCAGGATATTCAACCAATGCAAAATTTTCTGTTCAAATATTTACTTAATATATTGCCATTTCTTACAAGAATAGATGATTACCAGTTCACATGAATGATATTGATGACCATATGATACATATGAAGGTCTAAAATCAAAACAAATAAAGCAGATTTAGGCATTGATTTCCTCATACAAAACTCAGAAGCAAAGGGGTTTTGAACATATTATTTGTGTTTCATATGTAATGCTACCTTAATTATTGATGCAAAGTACATGTATGTCATTATCAGGGACATCGTTTTTGTTAGATTAACAAAGTACATCTATATACTCCTAATTATAAATTCTGGTTGGTGTTGATATGATATATTTTTATCATTTTTCTAGGATCATTCTTCCAATGATGCAGTCATACTCCACAGCGGGAGAATTCAATGTGGGAGGAAAGATCAAGAGAGCTCTTATAGATAATGCTATATATTACGGAACATTCCTAGCTATTTTTGGAGTATGCCTGATCTATGTTGTTGCACGACCAGATATTGATGTAGATGCGTAAGTATATAATTGGTGCTTATTAAAGAAATTGGGATAAATTCTTCTAGATGTAGGGGAAAGGGTGGGGGATATGTCAATGATTTGATGCAGAAACCATTATTGCAGTATTTCCAAAACTTTATACCACTGATCATGTCAATAGTTTTCAGCTCTTTAAATCAGTGATATTTCATTGACAGTGACAAGCTGAAGATCATATGTATCACGGCCAGTAATACGTGGGGCCTGTTCTTACTGGTGTTGTTGTTAGGTTACGGCTTGGTGGAGGTTCCACGAACGGTATGGAATGGCTCTAAACGAGGATATAATCTGGCTAAAACTCAGTTCAAGATCGCCAAAATGAGTACAGAAAAAACAGAGGCAGAGGAAAATCTAGAGGATGTATTAGATGTAAGAGTCTTTTTCAAAGGTTACTTATGTTGAAGAAATCTAAACAAGGAACCTGTTTGTTTGTTGTACATGTATTCTAGTACATGTATGTCATGTGTTTTACAATTTTGGCTTGTGAAATGTTTGATAGTCACAACAAATTTCAACTTTTTACTGAAATAATCTCTTAGTAAGGGACCTTTAAAAATTTTACTTGACAAGGTTAAGATGAGAAGGCAAAATAATGGACTTCAGATTTGTATCATTGATTTTGAAAATCTTGATCCAAGACTAAATAATGTGATTTACTGTACATGGATTATTTGACTCAGTCATAGTATTGCAGATTCTACATGTGCTTCTTATAGAATATATTTTTTCTAAATCTGTACAGGAAATTAAGAAAGTATCAGAGAAAATAAGATACAATCATCCATCACGGAAACATTTAGATACCATACTTCAGAAGGTAAGAAACATATTGGTTATTGTGTTAAAGTGTCTTTTATCCAAAGATTACACTAATAGTTGTTCATCAGTGGTAATGTTTTGAGGCTTCATTACTACACTGACTGCACAAATACATATACTTTCTACAATTTTTACAAAAACATATTAAAAGAATAGAATCATTAAAATCAGTTGTGTATCTGAAGAATTCAATTAGGAACTCAACTTTCAAATTTTCTCCACCTACATATATTTCATGTCCTAATGGATATTCATGGAAAACAATTCTTTTTACCAAAAGTTTTCAAAACAGGACTGATATCAGGTTACCACACACATACTCTTATATCAAAATCAGGAAAAAATAACTTACACAGTTGAATCATTGGGATTATGTACCGTATATCAGGTAATTTTGGTGCGATGGAAATTTTAGCTTTGTTGGCGGATGCAATAAAATTGCCAAATTCTAAAGCGCCAAATTTTTTACTCATTTGAGTCTGGTTTAATACAGCCAAAGATCAACCATGGTGTCTTTTGCTCATTGACTTTGTGTTATATATTCACCCAAGCTGACCATATTTTAATTACATATGTATCATTGTTAACAATGTCTGTTCCTGTGTTAATTCAATTATCTTATTATCAATAAATACTTAGGTATCCTGACTTCTCTGGAGAATGACTACGCACGCTTGCTTTAGAAAAGATGACGGGTTCTGTGTATTAAGGGCTAGATAGGTGACCTTCGAACTTGTAGCTTGTTTAACAAGTTGACTGTTTTCATAAATAGTTGAACATATTGCCCCAAAAATTTCATATTTCGAAAAATTAATCATACGGTTACTGCATTATTTAAACAGTGTCAGATTGTGATGTTTAAACAATCCTCAGACTTTTCTTTTAAGTTACTGTAAACATTGTCTCTCATTTTATATAATCTTTTTAAATGAAAAAAATATGAAATATTTATTTCTCTAAAGAAAAGTATTTTGCATTTCAGTGCCCAGAAGCTGTACGTAAATCTGTTAAGAGAGAAGTTGATGATTATGAAGATTACAATAAAGCTCCTGATATTCCCAGCGAGAGTCAGCTTGTTAAACTACATAAACGTGTGATAAATGCCACTCAGTCTCATCATCGCACACAAGCTCAGTGGAACGCATTGCTGGAGAAGGCGTATTTACTAGAAGATGTTGATAATAATATAGGCAGCACTGATAGGACATTTAAACGGACCCTGTCAGCCCCTCCCCCTGCCTTTATAAGGAGTGTCTATAACACAAATGTTGGTATGTAGATATGTTATCCACAGGCAACATACAGAGTAGGCCAATCGCCAAAATTCATAATGGCTGACAAAATGACGAAAAATAATCGAGGTTGGCAATTTTTTCGCACTTTTCAATCAATACATCAGATTCTCAATGGAATTGCGTCTATTTAACAGTGACGTCATAATGCAAAACAGCACCAAAAGATGTTGACTCGGACATTTTGTGCTTTCTAACAAAATCGGAAAATGGTCTATTCATAGAATAATTATAATTCTTTTAATTTAGTATGAGAAATTAAGAGACTACATACATGTATATCTAGATCTATAATTTATGTTATTAAAGTATCCGAAAAATATCCGAGGTTGGCAATTTTGCGCACTTTTTAATGGATACATCTCAATGGAATTGCGTCTTTTTAACAGTGACGTCATAATGCAAAACAGCGCCAAAAGATGTTGACTCGGACATTTTGTGCTTTCTAACAAAATGGGAAAATGGTCTATTCATGGAATAATTCTAATTCTTCTAATTTAGTATGAGAAATTAAGAGACTACATACATGTATATCTAGATCTATGATTTATGTTATTAAAGTCAAACTCAGAGGTCAGGTTTAATACTGATTCATTTGTATTATCTGCATAAAGTATGTCATTTTACTTTTTAAAAAATCAAATCTTGATCAATTAGAAAAAAAAAATGTCATTCTCTTTGAATGACAACTCTTATTGTGATTTCATGTATTGATTAGGTGTAAGTTTATCTGAGTACATGTAAATTATGAGAATTCAAAATTACAGGAAGGAATGTTGAACTCTATTTATAATTAAACACTTATTCATACTTTAAAAAGCAATTGTCTGTTATTTATGTTACAGAGTGGTACTGGAAGTGTTTGATCAAACCGTGGTTGATGAAGGGTTTTGCCGTGGTTCTTATCGTGTTCTCCTTTATGGTTGTGTGGTCAGAGTGCCTCTTCTTTATCAAGGAGCCGGTCCTGTCCTTATTTGCTGTGTTCATTAACCTCGCTAAACAAAATGACAACTATGTATATATAGAAGTAAGTATACAACAGTTTGTGATGGATTGAATTTAAGCATATGATAAACGTTTTGCATGCAGATTTCAAGTTAATTGAAATAGAAACGAGAGTAGTCAAATTTAAACATCTTTTCTGCTAATATACATGTACATGTGACCTTGAATTTCAGTGGGTAGTGATGTACATGTATCTCCTTGCTATTGCTCTCTCTACCCAGTTTCATGCATGTTACATGATTTCAACTTTGAAGAAATTCACAGAACACTTAAAGTCAACCTTAAGTTATTTTGATTGAAAATTGTACAAAACGACGATAATTACTTGTAATACTAAGTAAGATATTTGTCTTTATTAACAGTTTGCCTCTATCATTACAATAGCATATCTGTGTTTCTGTGCGTAATACAGTATTTTGTCTTTATTTACAGTTTGCCTCTATCATTACCATAGCATATCTGTGTTTCTGTGCGTAATACAGTATTTTGTCTTTATTTACAGTTTGCCTCTATCATTACCATAGCGTATCTGTGTTTCTGTGCGTACTACAGTATCTTCCAGATTCGTATTATGAACTGGTATTACATAGCCCCTCATCACCAGACTGATGAGTACAGCTTAGTATTTACTGGAATGTGAGTAAAATCCAATCTAATTATAGTGTATGAATATATAAAACTCCTAGCATTGAAATCATCTGATTATCTTTATTTATACATCTTCATTACTCAGACTTTTCATAATAAAGAGTTACTTCCCATTTATATCTGATGTAACATAATAGACCATTTTCCGATCTTATAATAAAACTCAAAATGTCCAAGTCAACGTCTTTTGGTGTAATTTTCTATTATGACGTCACTGTTAAAAGACGCAATATCATTGTTGCATTACAATAGGAAGAGGCACAAAAAGTTCCAACATTTTTTGAGTTGGCAAAGCCAACTCTCATTGCTATGGCTTTCAACTTTGCACTTGATAACCCTGCATGGTCCAAACAACGCACAATGTTACTGGCGCAGTAAGAAATAGGACCACTACGATTTGACAAAAGAACATATTAGACGACAGACATTTAAGTTCAAGTTGTAAATAATGGGTTAAATGCATTATGAGAATGCAAATAAATGCTACAAGGAACGATGCTACAGGAATAGCGATCACATGTTGATGTCAGTACATTAAGTATGGAGCATCTTTTTTCTTTGTACTTCCCTCCTCTGTATAAGGAGCACCCCATTTTTAGATAGATAGGTAAACGTATTGTATTTAGGATAAAAAAGACATTAGATTTTTTAAAAAATTGTGGATGTGTAGAAGACTAAAGACAAGTAAATAAATTAATAAATCTATCAATAATATTTATTTAAAGTCAGACATAATTAATAACAATCAACATTAGCTCTGATGAGCTATTTACCGACTAGGAAAAAAGGTTTTTCAGTTTGATACTTAATAAACCTAAGATGTTGGTTTTAAGTTGGTCAAGAAGTTTCAAAAGCAAATATCTCCTAAAGTAAAAGTGATAGGACATTATACTTCATACATACACCCATAACAATTGCAACAAATTTGACATGATCATATTGACCTTGAACTCTGACCTCAAAATCAGTTATTTGGTTAAGAAGTTCTATCATTTTATATACATGTATTTATATATTTCCAGACTTTTTTTTTTTTAGATTTGAGACAACTCTTGAATTGTGAGAATCACTCATTCAAGCATTTGAGGCATAGATTTGGAGTTTGATTTGTGCCAGTTTTATACTTGTCTTCTGTATGTTCTTCTCAATGTTACTTTTTGCCAACTCGCAGGACTTTCAGTCCTTTGATTATTATTTTGTCATCCTTTAATGAGTTAGGACATTCTATTGTAAAGGAATCTAAATCATATTGCTTTTATGTCAGATACTGTCACACCTGAAGCATATAAATGGAAAAGACAGAATTAGCAATAATAAGATTGATTTTGTGTATTTAGGATGCTATGCAGATTGACTCCACCGATGTGTTTGAACTTCCTGGGTCTTATACACTTGGATAGTCATATAACGCAGGAGGAGAAGCTCGAAGAAACATCTTATACAAAAGTAACTTTCATTTGTTAAAAATGTATACATGTATGTCTTTCACAGCTAAAATTTACTAATACGTCTGCTCCAAAAATTAACTCAACTTTCTTTTTTGAAAAAAGATATTATTTTCTTGTTTACCTTGTTATTATTAAACTTCTCAGATTTCTTCATGAGAAGACTTTCGTTTTTCACAAATACTTCACTTCTCTCTCGTAGATAATGGGCCACATGGACGTTATAGCCATTGTTTCTGACGGGTTTAACATCTACTTCCCTATAGCCATTGTTGTGTTGTGTGTCTGTACGTACTTCAGTCTCGGTAGTCGATTTCTACATTGTATTGGATTCCAACAATTCATCGGAGATGATGAAATGGCTCAGGAACTGGTGGATGAAGGAAGACAAATTGTTAAAAGAGGTTGTTTATAAATACATTATCATTTACAGTATATTTTTAAATATGGTATTTTACAGACTTAAGTCATGCAGGAGGGGGTTCAGCATTAATTTTGTGAATAATTGAGTGCATTAAGTATTTTTAAATTGATTAAATTTTATTAATAATTGAAGTTTTTTAGCTCATCAAATATCACTATACAAAAAAGAAAACTATTGTAATCATCATTTAATACAAAGTTCTAATACATTTTCAGAGAAGAGAAGATTAGAGAGGAAACTTGACAGTGAGGAGAGGAGAAGAGAATGGACCGAGAGATTTGGTAGTGATACAGGATCTAGTGACCGAGTTATAGGACCTAGGGGTCGGGGAAGTGATAACTCCAGGGATTACACAGGAGGGAGGGGTAAAATATTATACTTGTGTAACAGTAAATACTAGTTCACTTTCCTCTTAACAGATTTCCTGTGAGATTTTATGTAGTTAAACTCTCTATTTAGGATGGTTTTATATTTTAGCATCATAGCGTAACAGAATGCATTGACTTCCTTTCAGGACGTTATTCTGTCCCACGTAGTCCTGACGAGAGTGACACAACAGAGCTACTTAAGGAGGCGGAGCCTATAGACTATACAGGGGAGACCACTGATCCCCTCGATGATTATTCCCGTATAGATTCTGATCAGCGGAGCTATCAGTCCTCTGTACCACATTCCAGTAGATTTGGATCCACATCCACCCCTAGATCTTTTTCAAAACCTCCGAAAGGAATCTTTGATGATGTATGATGTTATTTATTTATTTATTGTTTTAGCTTTAGGTAAATTCTGATTGGGTTCCTTTGTAGATGATACTCAATATATCAATAGCCAAGAGATAGCTGTGTTCATTTGTGTCGTGTATGTTGTATGATGATCAAACCAGTATTCTGGTTCCTCAATGCGATGGAGGTAGGGGGCTTGATAGAGATGGAATGTGATGATGCTATGATATTCAATGCATTATATTAGCAAGCTTAAGAAAAGATGTACAAAACGGAAAAGTAATAAGTAAGGTCTCCATGTATGCAATTGTAGATACATGTATTTTACATAGTTCATTCCCTACCATGTACATGTATGTATTTGTCAGACTGTATACATGTACTAAGCTTTTGAATGAGATGATAATAAAACCCTTGATGTAATGTCTTCAAACATTCCACAAATGCTAGCTACAGGTAGAAGATGAGTCCTAATTTTAATTTTCAAGGTTGGATATCAAAGGTCAAGATTGATGTGGGCAAAACATATTGAGTAAAACATCATGAGATGATGTATGCTTTTTCCATTATATTAATACATTACCATGGATATTTTAAGTACTAACTGGAGTGTGGAACAGGGGACTGGTAGCTTTGCTGGTTTATGAATTTTGTGTTGAAAGTTACAGGAAAGAACACTTACAAGCATTGATTTAGAATAAGATATGTATTTTAAGTTATTGCAGTGTTAATTCTGTGTGTATGTGTAAGATGAATGTAATAGAATAGCTGTGTAACATTAGTAGCCTTTCGATATAGTGGATGTTATATTACATTACTGATATGTCCTTATACAGTACAACTGCCACACGGATCTAGTTTTAAGCTACTCTTACTTAATGTAAAATACAATTTTCATTTACCATATGTTTTCAATTTCATGTGAGGTCTATTATATAAAGTCTGTAGTATAGAGAATGCTCAGTGAAATATCTTTTCATCATTAAATGATAGTACATGTACATGTATATGTCATAGTTTCAAGATTAATTGTATAGTTTTACCAAGTAATAACATGTGAGGGACCAAATCAGGTTCAGTAATTATTTGGACTTTTGATACTTGTCAGTTTAACATAATTGCATGTCATGTCCAAATTGTGCCAATGAAATATATGAATTTATTGTGTTAACCAATGATAACGAATTTTGAACATTATTATCAGATTACCATAATGGGACCATTTAGATTTACAAGAAATATTATAATATTACAAGAAATAATATAAATAGGGTTATTTCTTTTTTTGTATAAAATTAAAGTGAATCTTACTCACAGTGATACTGAAAAGTCAGATTTATCCAGATTAGTGACTTATGCAGAAATAGGTGTAAAAAAATTATCAAGTACTTGTAAGTGAGTTAAATGACTTTCATGTTCTTTCTACTTTCAATATTAAGATAACTGCTACATGTGATGTGTAAAGAATTACTAATTGTTTGAAGATTTTTTATCAAGTTTATTGAATTATTCCATTGTGTTTTCAGTTATCTGAATGTTGCCATAATTTTGTTCATTTTATCTTTGTTGACTCTTGACTTTATCTGTCACATTTGTACATGTATGTTAGTGGAGTAACCTTTTTATATTCATTTGTGTATATAATTTAAGGATCTCAAATGGTTATTTCTGCCTAGCAGTCGTAACTAACGTAGCACTTTGTACTTGACTAAGCTTACCATCTGAGGCAGTAATGGAAGAAATTTGGATACAGAGATATTTCTTACTCCGGGATTAGATTTGATTTGATGTTCAAAACTTTTCTGTCCTTCAAATTAGGATTGATGGAGTTGATGAGTGAAATTATAGTTTTTCCCACAATACAATGGGATGGAGATAGAGCATGTATTAGTTTTCCATGTTGTTTTCTGTTTTTGTTTTTGTTTTTTGGCGTTGAAGGCTTGCCTTTTCTTTACTGTCTAAATATTTCAGCTGAGCTCACCATAACATCATTATCTTATTTACTTAATCATTTCATGTGTCTTGACCCTAGATGATAGGATAAAGGTCAGTACCACATACATGTATAAGGGAGACATTCTAAATGCTGAATTACAGACGTAGAATCTACATGTATTGATACATGTATGTCAGGGTATACATTGGATAAGAACTGTTGGTGTAAACAATCGGGCTTTTAACACATACTTAAGGTCATGATTTTGCTTCACCAGAGCTGTTTAAATTTGTACTTACAGTACATACACTATTGATTAAACATCGAATGTGTTCCAATCTCTCTTGTGTTGTTTAATATCAGATAATGGAAAAATGCAAAATCTTCAGCATTTTAAAATTCTTCAGAAACATTTTTTGATAGATACATGTATCTTCACTACCTTTTACTTTGCTCCCTTAGCTGTGATTTCATTGTGATTATAATAAAATGCCATGGTTGTGACATCATGCTATGATATAAGTTGTTTAATGGACATCCACCTTAAGTACATGTATAGTATTTTGGAGATTTTTTAGAAATTAAATTATGTCAAATGTATGTATTAAAGCTAGAAGAACCAATTTGATCAATCTGAATACATGTATATGTATCATCACTATAATGTATACATAAAGTGATGTAAAAATATTATTTAGACAAGAAATTCGTAAGGATTTAAAAGTGATCTCCAGATAATCATATTTAGCTTATTAATTTTAATATAAAATGTCTCAAATAACACCTGTAGTTAGTTTTTGATCAAGTGACCTCAAGTTCAATTTTACATTTGGTTTGAAAGACATTGAAGTGTTTTTCTATACAAGATTTAACATTCTTACAATGATACAAAAACTATTTTGGAACTTGAAACTTGGCAAAATTGTGTAACTATAGTAACATATCTATTATAATTTAGTCAACATGGTTTTGTTTCATAGTTTTATCTCTACAAAATGGCATTATGGTGAATACAAAATAACTTGCTATGTATCCAGAATTTGATTCATTTATAAATGTATTACTACTGTATCAGAAGCAATATAATAGTGTCGTTATAATTGTTGTTATTTATGAGTTAGGGACGTCACTGATTTCAGTACTTTTTCAAGAATGACATCGTGTGAACCTCTGGGGTAGATCGTACCTCACATGAGGTTTGTGAGGTATGAGCTTTCCCAGTGGGTTACACACGATGCAAGAATGATAGATATAAATATTTTTGCTGTTCTCCTCAACATTGCTGAATTCCATTTTTGCATGCATATTTATTCCTCGTAACTCTATCCAGCACATTTTCATTTTACAAGGTCCTATGATGCAGAATAAGTAAAGTAAATATCAGAAAACCGTTTGGTAAATGCAATCAAAATCTATGACAAATTTCAGTCATTTTTGGAAAAAGCAGCTACTCATTTTCATCATACTGGCTATATACACTGGAAATAAAAAAAATAATGAATATTAGTCATTTCCAAACACTACTGAAATCAGTGATAACCCTTACTACTTATGTTATTGATAAATGTTTAGATATTTTCACTGTGCAATATTAACATAAAATTAATGTGTTATATATATACACTTTACATTCAACTTGTGGGTATGTACTATTGGCACATGTTTATCACAATTATTAAATCTAGTGAATCCGCAGACTTTGTATGAAGATTATCTTTGATAATAATCTTATACTGGCAACGTCAAAGGCCAACAAGATTCATTCTTCTCAAGGACTGCGAGTGTAAAGCCAGCTTATTATTGAACATTCCAGATCTTCTTTCCACGACTAATTTTTCTTATGACAACAAGCAAAACAGGGACGGGAAATCTGAATTCTAGAACAGACTCGACAACAGTGGTAAAATACTTATCTCATGAAGTTTTTCCAAGTCAAAAAAGCATAACTCTCGTGGAGATAATACTTTATACCAACTAAAATCTGAGGTAGCTTTTGCACTGGCAATAGGCATATAGGGTCAAGATTGAAGCTTTTCAAAAAATTCAGCTTTCCAAGGAGAATTCCTTTACTACGATACTGGAAGATTTATCCTCACTAATAAGATGAGCCTCTCAACCAAAATGGTGGATGATAAGCTATGTGCACCTTTCTGTGAAGGTCAACTAAAATGGATATGTCAGAACCATAGAAAAACAAAAGTATACATATTACTTGTTTGGATGTTGAATTCTACACTTTCATCACTAGATTTGCCAAATCCTAGACAGAAGTATACGTCAATATCAAACACAAAGGTTTGATTTCTATGTCGATGCTCCCATCATTTCCTCGATTTTTTTAATCATGTGAAATGAAAAGATTCAAACAAGGACTAGTATTGCTTTTAATGTAAAATATAACAAAGTTAGGATTAACACGTTAAATATGGAGGTAAACATAACCAATCTTGGATATTATGCTGTGTAATGGTAGCAATGCAGCACCACATCTACATGTACATACAGTCATGTACATGTATATATGGTTAATATAATAGCTTATTACTGTAATTGTACTTACTTTATTGGAATTCAAATCTAATGGAAATGCTTAAGATAGAAGAAAACTGACCAAATTATCATATTTGTCTCATTTTCTACAGCAATTTACTGAAATTATAAAATATTGCAATCGAAGTGCTTCAGGCATATTCATTCACGTACGAGTAGCTAAAATAAGTACATTTACAGTCTTTTGCTTACTGTTTGGAATATTGCAGGAATGTATTTCTGTTATTTACCATTTCAAAAATCATTTCAAACCTGTTCTTTGAGGATAAATGAAAAAAGTTGTAAAACAAAAATTCAAATTAAACACTACAAAGGCAAAGTCACAGAGTGCAGAGGCAAATTTATAGATATATTTTCTTTAAATGTAGATACAAGAAAGATATAGACCTAATAATTTCAAACAAGTAGAAAATACGAAATAACTTATAGTGAAGTCAATTAGGCCATGCTTGTGTTTTTCTTTTTTATGCATCAGGTCAAGCAAATGAAGTCTAGCACCCATTGGTAGGACTTGAATGTATGATGACAACAAAAAGGAATATCAAAATAACAGCATCTCTTTGTTTTTATATGACAAAAAAGCATACCTACTTAAAAAAGAGATTTATTACCTTGGCCTTATAAGTAAATGGAAGAATAAAGGAAAAAGATGATACAGGATATCAAAACTTAATTAAGAGACAAAAGTGAAAAATAACACTCCCTTTAAAATTCAAAATACTATTTTCATATTACTACATGTCTTCAAGCAGAAAAGGCTGTATACATTGTTAAAGCTCTAACAATCAACATTCCTATATTAATTTGATTACATTTAATACATGTATGTATATGAAGCAAAGAAAATTTCATTCCTATATAAATTGATTATATTAAAGAAGATAAGTTAGCAAATTCTTTTTCACTGGGAGAGAACATGTCATTCACACAAAATAAAAATTTTGGAAATTCAAATAGAAGAGATAGCATCAAAGCAAAATGAACCTAATATTTGACCTTGTTTAATACATTTGGTTGTAGCTCTTAAGATTGAAAAGATTTTCTAAAAAAAAAAAGTAGATAAGACAGAATAAAGATTAGTGTGTACTAAAATCAATATTTACTCAAAGAACATTTTTTCATTTGAATTGTGTCTAATATGCTCATAGCTAATAGTAATAAATATGTGTAAACTATTTTATAACACAAACGAAAATATTGCTACAGCTTTGGCTTATATAAGGTTTAAATACAGCATTGTTCATTGAGGTAACAATGTTAAGATAAATCTGTTATTTGTTTCAGTAGAATTTCGAATACATGTATATCAAATATGGCAATATGACATTTAAATTAGAAAAAATTAAGCTAGAGAAACTAGGCCGTTCAAGTACACGTATGTTGCAAGTAGTAACATTTTATACATAATTTCTAATAATGATTGTTTTACCTTAAATATATGATCTTGTAGGTGACCTTGATCCTAATTAGGTGTAGCATCTCATTGTCCTTGCAAGTCTAAGGAAGTACATCAACTATAGTTTACACTGTCTAATGTGACCATTAAAGGGCCAATTTGAAAAAGGTTGAATTACACTGGTTAAGGTGGCTCAATAATCCAAGAATTCTTTGTCAGAGGAGAAAAAAATATTCTGTTTATTTAACATTGATATCTGATGATTTATATTTGTAATTAAGATTACATATCATCGACCATTTGACTGACCAGTGGTCCTCTGAATATACATATGTAAACCAACCCCGAGATATGTCGCAAAACAATGAATTTTGATAGATAAAAACATGATATATTGATAATGATTCCAGATTGAAACCATTCTTGTGATCATTTTCACCATAATATCATCAAATATGTATATTTCTTTATAGATAATGCCTTCAAAGAGTGAAATAGCTAAAACTGTTCCAGAAAATTACATTTTGGGTACCCCCACCCCAAAATGAGAATCTAAAAAAAAAGTACTCAGTACCCTTATTTGACATCAAAGTGATAAGAAGTCTTTGTCAGAAGTTATTTTCTTTTACATCTTTCTCAACGACAAACTCTTTTCTTCGAAAAGAAATATAAAAAAGTACATGTTATCGTTCATTCTGATTTAAAATATTTGGTTGTCATAGTAACGATTTTGTAACAATTTGCAACAAGTCAAATTAAAATGCCCTGTTCCCTTAGTTGACGTTATAATGATGAAAATATTTGTTAAAAACTGTTATAATTGACATATTTTTCAAGATCAGACTCTTAATCTTTTAACAAAAGTACAAGACATTCCGTTTTACCTCGTTTCCATATTGTAAAAATCTACTTGGTTTATGCCGGACGGACGACAGACGACGGACGGACGGCGCGCTATGACAATAGCTCAGGTGAGCTAAAAATCAGACACTCCGAGTCGAGATTATTCATTCCCAACATTCAGTGAAAGTTTCAAATTCTGATACAAGGAAGAATGCTTACACAATTATCATTTATCATCGAAATCAAATAAGAATAAACAAGTGTACAAATGATTTGTCGAAAAAAATAAACAAGAAAAGGAAAGTAAGATGTGTACTTCTAAATATCCTTGGCAAAACGTTATTCGACCTTTTCTTTTATAAACTCACCTTTCATGTTTTGTTAGTGTCAGTTAAATGAGTTTTGTCAAATAAAGTTTAAAAAAAATGTTTTGTTAAAAATTTCATACCTGATTCCATCAATCTATTTATAGATACAGAAATATATATAAAAGAAATAGAACTAAAGTAAACGGAAGTGTTTTTAAACATTTTGACGTTCAGGTCAGTAAGTGGACGTCAATCCCCTCCCTCGTTCTCGATAATGCGTGCAGTTATCTGTGAATTGGATATATCATTGAACAAAGCAGACTTAAAACTAAAATTCCTTCGCTTTAATCTTTCAAATAGGAAAACTTTATTCGATAACATCTTGTTGCAAAGTACGAAAGTTGACAAAATTGAAGAAAAAATCTTTGTACCAAAGATTATTAGAGAAACCAAACTTGAAATATCTTATCTATGATATCGCTAAAATCTCCAAGAAATATCTTGTTTTATCATGAACTTAAGTTTACCTTCTTTAATTTGTTCAAAGGCAACAGGCGGTTGAATTTCCGCCGATGACGTTCTAAAAACGATACGTTTACGGCGTTAGCCAGGGTGCCTCTCTTACGGGATATTTTTGTATATATAAATTAAACGATATTTTTGACTAAATTTTTATTACACTCAGATTGTAGACGATTATTTTCTGTTTCCATCGATACCAAACATGTCGAAATCCGTCAAGAAACAAGCGAATTACGGAGGAGTTTGAAGGCCGAAAACTAAAAAAGGCCACATATAAAAGTACTGCACTCGATATCTGATGACGTCAAACGATTATTGAGCCTCCTTAAAGTATTAATTTAAAAGACCTAATATTTTCAAAGTTATACAATGATTAACACTATACATAGGTATATATGTCCATAAACGCATGATATCCTTACAGTATGGAATTGGCACTGTAATGCATTTATGAAATCGATGTTTTCAATTCATGTATGTTAGATGCTCCTCCTCAGTATTGTGCTTGTAAATAGTATACTTGGGTCTAAATTCATTGTACAGAGCAGGAAGTTGAAAGATGAAGGGGGTCATATAGGCAGTGTCCACTGTTATAGCTATTTTTGTTACTACCAGGCAGATGGACAGAAGCTGGACAAAGTGATCCCTGTATGTCACCCCTGTGTTGCTGATGACATAAACTCTCTCTTATTGAGCTAAAAATTTCAAACGTTTTTACAATGTTGATTATACATTACTTATAAGCAAACAGTATTATAGATATATCCATATTCAAAATAAACATACCATTGATACTACTAATACATGCACCTCAACAACCGTCATTTTGACTACCAATATAATAGATTTCTGTATATATTTGTTACATCTCTAAAAATCAATATAATGAAAAGACAGCCAGTGTGAACAGTGGTAGTTTGTGATTTGCTTTCTGTGCTTATAAGCTCATTTTGTATGTTCCTCTTTGTCATTGGTAAGAGTATCATGGTAACTTGACAGTACAGCCTTAACCTCACACAAAAAGATACATCTGAATTCATTGGGCCAATCTTATCAGACAAAGTATCAACTTGTCCCAAAGAATTTGAAATACACTGTAGCATTATTCCAGGCTTGCTAATAATTTTAAATGTAGGAAAGTCCAGATCAATTTACCGGTATCAACATGGAAGACGGGGAAATGAAGTTATCAACCACAAAAAGCAAATCACCAACTACCACCACTCACACTTAATGTCTTTTGGTGATAACACTTATAACATTTTATCACTCTTTGTATCTACTATAATAATACATACATAAATTTTTCAGATTATGGTATTTAATACTGATTTTTTACTTGACAGAAAAAGGTAAAATACATACATGTACATGTAGATAAGAAGACTTCAAAAGATGAAATGGGGAAATCAAAAACAAATTCTACAGGACCTTAAAAAAATTTAATGACTTTTCATGACTGTACACAAAACTCCAATAATTTTTATGACTTTAATAGCATTTCATGACAAACCTTGACTTCTACTAACCATGACTTTGTCGTATGCATGCAAAATGTAAATCAAATACTTCCAAGGATAGTTTAAACTGAAGAAATTAAATAAAATACAATATGTACTCTATCCCCTTATTCCAATGATACTGCGATATTACAAAACTAATCTTCATTCTCTCCTTTAGTCCTTCATGTATCAAGTGGCATACACATTCAACATAATAATATACATTATAATTCAAGGAAGACAATATGGGTTACACATACTGGCCTGATACTCACAACAAATATAGGCTATGATAACTGAGTCTTAACTTCTAACTACATGAATTTATAAGCGTGTCCTTCAAAGTCATCATTTCTTCCAATTTCAATCATTTGCCATCAGTTAACATGTACCTATTGCTGAAAGGCAACTAAACAAATTGCTACAATTACGTAACATGAACGTTGTTACACAAGAGAGAAATGCTAAATATGATTGTGAGATCATGTGCACTTCTGAGGGTTAAATATAACAAAATAAATGTACTTAAATAGTATCTCATTTTGTAGATTGACTAACATACAAGAAAATATAATTATATCAGCATGAGGCTTAAATATGTGGAGAAAAATAGATCATTTTCAAAAATGTTTTAAAGTAAGATAGTATTCTATAACTTAAATAACATGCAAAAATTCTATAACAACAGCTGCAACAAAGCCACAACAAAAACATGAAAAACATGACGTTTTATGAGGTATCTTATCACACGGCTAAATCAATATATGGCTAATTCATACAGCACAATGAAATCTGCATTTTATAAAGTACTCTAAAAATAAAAAGAATATGATGACAAATAAGATCTATTTTCGAAACTCTAATACCCACAGATGGCAAAAGATAAACATCTTCATTTGAATGCATTTATGAAAAATTAAATTCATACCACTTAACATTTAAAGAAATGCAGAATACATTTATGTACATGTAAGTTTTAAAAAGAAGATTCAATGCCACAGTTACAAGGTAAAATTTTCTGAAACCAATAGGATGGTCTTATCACAAGGAATACGCTAGCGAAATATGAAAGCCCTATTACTTACAAATCAAAGGTATGACTATTATGTTCATATTAGTTCATATTATGAAAGCCCTATCGTCTACTTTCAATAAAATGTTATCAACAGGTGGACAGATATTGATTAAAGCTATGTACCCTTTACTCTATAGGACTGGCGAAACTTAACTTGGAGAATTGGAAAATTTGAAATCAAAATAAAACATCAATCAAAGAAAATCAAAGCTTAAAACATGTATCAGAGAATTTTTTTCAGCAACCTCAAAATGAAATTCAGTACTTTCGTAAGATATATGGCTGAACTTTATTGACAAAGGGGTAGGGCCACGAGACCCCTAAATCGGCCCTCCATTTTTCTATAGAATTAAATTTCATAAGAAATATTTTATATCTCTCATGAAAATACACGAATGTTTACCGCTTTCAATGAAAAGAGAAATATCACTAAACAAAGTGACATTTGCTTGTAATGACGTCACGAAGTGACATCATTTTGATGTTATTGACAAAATATGGCAAAAATTGCAGTAAAATTTGTCCTTCGTGATAGAATTTGATGTGGCCGCATGCGTTAACTAAGATATAAGTTAAACGTATATGACAAACAGATATACTGATAATCTTTTACATATAAATTTTTCATCTTAGTTAAATCATGCGGCCATTGCTAATTTAATAGAAATATGTAGTTTTTGCAAACATTTTGCGGAATATTGCCAATTTTGGTGTTTTCAGATACCGGTAGCTATAAGCTATTGATAAACGCATTGTTTACAAAAAATAGATTAGATATTCAGTAGAGAACATATCAAAGTGCCAAATCACAGTTAAGAATCCTATGAAGTACAATATTCAAAATTGGCCAATATCGGCCTTCATGGCCCTACCCTTTTCGGAATATCTGACTAGATCATTCTAAATTTGTGTACCATTAAAAATACTGAAGATCATATTCCCATCTCTTAAACAGACAATCTTCAATGTGTCTAATAAGTTTTATTAATCAATTTCCTCTCTGCTGTATTATCTTTCCTACTTTTGTCCCAGTTTGTTGTGTGATTTTATACATTAATTGTCCTTTCTGCCACCTGATCCCCCTTTTGCTTTGCCCTGACTCCCAGTTCATCTGTGTCCGCTATCTGTTCCAGGTCATATAGCACCTCTAGTATACACGCCACACTCCAAGCTTGGGCAGGGCAACTGTCACGGCAGTACTGTCAAAAAAAGGATCGTTACGAATGAGTCAGGTTCTCCAGTAAACAATAATATTCTTCCAAATTTGATATATACATATATATATTGAATATATACAATCTTTTAAGGTGTTAAATCAAGACACTGTTAAGATTCTTCAACCGGATTTGTTTGCAAAGCAAAAATCTTTTTTCAAATCCATACTAATTTAACTCTAAATCAATGCTGATTTCCTAGAATTTCATCTATAAGCATCATCTTATATTTCACATCTATGCTATCATTGAAATTTGTGAGAAATTTTCTTCAGAAATTATTTTATTTTATCCAGCTTTAATTTTGGATCCTTCCAAAATCTAGAAAGTTTCAAATTTCCACCAGTTAACCTATGTGTAAATGCACCATAAAATTATTTACATGTAAGTTACCTTAAAAGGTAAAGGAATCTTTCTACAGAAAATTAAATGGTGTTTTGTCTCAGTAACTCAATTCCGCTACAGCATTATAGAGAGCAATCCACTACAAACAGCTTCCAATTATTGTCTACAATGTTTTTGTACTTACATTTCCATTATTATTAGTTAGCTCAGGTAAGGACCTCCAGGGGGAGTGTAGTATGGCAGCGTAATGTTTGGTTAGACACGTCTTTATCTCATTCACAGTCTGATGTAATCTGCCTGGTCGATCCTTGTCTAAAACTTTGGCAAAGTGGAGCTTAGCTCGCAGGAAATATCCCATAATCCAAACCCACTCCTAGAAAACAACAGTTAGACTTATGATAGAGTTACATGTAGGAAGCAGTACTAAAGATGCTCTGTTACTTGAAAATCTTATTTTGATTCCTATAATTAAAATCTCTCAAATGATTGCTTGACTTACTGTTGTCTACTATACATGTATAAATGTTGATTATAAATCACAGATATACCTATGGGACCATCTTACATAAAAGTTACTCTGTCATGATGCATGATTATCAAACTTTTGAATCAAAACATGTAAAATAATGCAATTAACTGAGAATCTCATCAACATAAAAAAATGCTGATAAAGCATAAGTACAGAACTTACTGGACCATTGTGGTAGTTAAAGCCATGTGCAACTTTAGGATCAGAGGAGTCATCTGCATTGTTATAATCAGGGCAATATGACCAGTCTCTGAAATAGTGATAGGACAAAATGTAAGATACAAATGTACATGTACATGTACACGTACATGTACTATTAGTTATACAGTGTTTTACAGGGGGGATACAGAAATATATTGGGTCAATGAAAAAAGTTGTATTGGGCGGGGCCGAAACCTTATAACGAATTTATCCAACCGATGGCTTTTGGCTTGTGTAAGTAACGTCAACATATTTTAAAGCATCGCGTTGACGTCAATATCGTAAAGCGTCTTAGTAGAAGCAGGATATTAAAATAATATCCTGTCAGTAAAATGATACAACATAATATTGGGTTCTTCTCGAAATTTGCCAGAGATGGGATAAAAAGTAATCTTACTTTGGATCGAGTGTTTTCATTCCAAGAGGTCCCTGTAGTAATTCTTGCACCTCTACAAGGGCATTCCAGGCATTCTTTGGAGTAAATAATTCTGGGGCCTGCAAAAGCATGGCATTTTGTAACTATCATTGTACATTCTAGTTATTCCACTACTGAAGTAATATTGCGATCTTTCAATCAAATTTAGTTTGAGAGCATGTAACATGAAATAAATTCAGTAAAAATCTAAATAATCAGACACAAAGTTGTTCAAGATTTATTCTTCTTCTGAAAAACAAAATTAACTAAAAACTTAACTGTGTCCTAAATCATTCATCCCTTATTTTAAACAAATCTATGGAAAAAGGAAACAAATATTTACCAAAACCATTGCAATTGCAAAATTAGGTCTCAGCTGAAAGTCTGTCCAGAAAGGTTCAGCATAGTAAGAATCCTTGTACATGGTACGACGACTGATAAGCTCCGGATGACTCTCATTCTCAGGCTCGGCCATCGTACTGATCCAAAAACACTTCTCAAAGTTCTCTTGGATCAAATCTCCCCATTCTTTATATGTGACTTCTTTTTCCTGGCCTTCGACAAACGCTGATACCGAGTTATAGGGGTATTTGCCAGTTTTATGCATTTCCTGGAGCCATCTTAGTGCCGATTTAGACAGACCAACTAGCTCTACAGCAGAACCATTTCTAAAAATAAAAAAGTATAGGCATTATATTCTTAAAGGCCGACATTGGCAACCACCTGGTCATTAATATGCACACCTGAGTGATGCAGGCTTGGTAGGCATGATATACTTTCTTTGAAGTGTGTCTATACAATTAAGTCTCCAGCAGCGCGTTACTTCAAAGACATACCAACAGGTAATCCTTTATTATGCTAATGAGATACACAAGTCTCATCTGTTTTAAGCTGTCAATCAAAAATTGATAGGGGTAAAAGGATTAAAAGGAACCAATCAAATGACAATTAGAGACATTAACCCTACAGCTGTCAGTGAGGAAATGACAGGAAATTTACAAGTCCCCTTATATAGTACATGTACCCCTACCTCAGCCTTTAAATTAAAAAAGTTCATTTATTTAAGGATAATATTTGATACTATTGTATCTTCACTTCTAATCTTCAATCATAGATTTCCAAACCTTGGAGTAGCAGGTTTTCCTTTATTGTCAGCTCTCTCGGAACTTCCCATTTTATCCATCCATGTTCCACAGTTCCACTGATTTCCTCCAAAAATAAATCCTTTGTCCCATCTCACTCCAATCTCATTATCAAATCCTGCATTCAAGAGTAGGAAGAAATAATAAGTTCTAACATTCAATCAGGTCACATAAGAAGTTACACACACTAACAACAAAATATTGGTTGACGAGTTGACTAATACAAACTGAAGAATCATTTATACTATATATATGTACCAACCTTGATCAGACATGTTAGAATCTATGGCCAATCCAGCATTTCTCTCTCTGTACTTTAACCCCTCGGCATGTCTCTGTAAAGCTTCCTGAACCACATCATATAATGGCTGGTCCTGCAAATATAGACATGTCAAAAATCAATACATGTAGTAGTTGTAGAAGTATTTACACAAGAGACCAGGATGTTCCTCTGTCTTTGCTCATATCTGATTCTACTGAAGCTGAGACAAACATTCTTCACTTAACCCATATCTTCACCACAAAGTTATTATAATTGTAATACAACACATACTTTTTCTATAAGAAATTGTTATAAAAGAAAAACTCAATTCTTCCTGCCTTTGACAGTATAGCTTCATGTGTCTAATAAGAAGTCATTTTCTGTTAATGGGGCATAAAAAAGAAATCCATGATCTTCAGAATTTGTTTAAGACTGGATGTGTATACAATATACAGATGGTTATTTTACAAAAATATGTTCAAAATATAAAGGAAATATATATTATGGAATATTTCATATTTGTTTCTTCATACATGTACATGTATATAAAGCCTTACATATTTTCCAGGTTCGGTGGTAACAGGTGCGTCGTCAGTAGGATAAAGCCTGGATACTTTATCATCCAGTATATCTGTACCGTTCTCCGCCATCTTACAATAATCTTGTATGGACTGTAGCCACCACCAAACAGCATCCCTACAGTTATACCGCGCCCCTGACCCCTCACTCAGTAAGTTAGGAAGCAGCCCATGTCGTAAACACCCACCATATGCTAGGATGATGTACCTTTCAACAATAAAAGATTAAAAATTAATTGATCTAAATCAATGTATATCAGTAAAACATACAAAATGAAATAATAAAGTTGAATTTTTCTTTATTTTTTTATTAAAAGGCATTAAATATATTTCAACAAATAGAAACTTAGTAACAATTTTTTCAATTGTTTTTCATGTACAATTAAATGTTTTAGGATAAAACATCAATGAGGAAAGAAAGGTACATGTAATCAACATCTTATACAGACATCTGTAGTTTTCAGTATTAGCTATCTCATAAATGTTACACGTGTATTAGAGACATAACATTTATATTGGCATCTTGGTGCACCAAAGGTTTCATCACATTCTGCCTGATGCTACATCACTAAGTGCCCTTGGATTTAGGGGTCCCCCATTTCCACAAGATTTCTGTAGGAAATCACATTGTGATGTCAGGTCATTGTACTTCAATGGCATTGCAAGGCAACAAATAAGACTAATTTCAATTCTCGGCACCATAATCTAGAGCAGTCAACTTTATTTATTTCCAATCTTGATCAAATTAAAGCCCTTTTGAATTTATTTGGAAAATATATGGAGATCTAACAGATAAAGGCAAGGTCAAATTGAGAGTGGAAAGTAACGGAAGGAAACTATGACATTGCAGTGGAAGACGCATTATTGGGTGTAATCTATTATCAATATAGAAAAAGAAAGTCCCAGTTTACAGTTTGTGATCATGTAAACAGATGTGTATTCAAATTGCCTCCTGAAACCTTCCAGTAAGAAGCAGTAAACCCCTATAAGATATAAAAGTATCTCTACCCCAGCTTCTAATATACTAGCAAAGTAAGAAATCCAAAATAAAGACGGGAAATGTACATAAATACTCACCTTGCCTCCTGAAACCTTCCAGTAAGGACCAGTAAACCCCTCAAAGATATAAAAGTATCTCTACCCCAGCTTCTCATATACTGGCAAAGGAAGGAATCCAAAATAAAGACGGGAAATGTATATAAATACTCACCTTGCCTCCTGAAACCTTCCTGTCAGAAGTAGCAGACCTCTCAGTGATATGAAGGTATCTCTACCCCAGCTTCTCATGTACCCACTGGCAAAGTGTGGAAATCCTAAAAAAAGATAGTCTACATGCAGTATACATATTTATTATATGTATAAAGAATAGAATAATTTACAACCTACATTTAAATCATAACAAAAAATAAAGTGTTCTACCCTGCTGCAAGAGAGGAGCCTTTTGGACAAAAATGTCTAAAAACGCTGCAAAAGACTATTAGTTACCTAGTCTTTTTGAGACCTGGTACGGTGTGGTACTGGGTTTTGGGTTCAATACCAGGTGAGGTGAATTTACCCCACCGATGACCATACCAGGTCTTAAATTACATAGTGACCACATGCAGACAGACAGATGCCTGATAAAGTGAAAGTGACACTTATTGCTTATACCAGCAAAATATTCATTATGTGAGCCTGTGACTACCATCAAAAAGTGTGACTACAGGACATATGGACAGACGGACAGACAGGACCCATACCAGGTCTAAAAGTACATACTGACTACCGGTACGTGCTGACAGACTCTTGATGAAGTGAAAGTGACACTGATGGCTTATAGTTATACCTGCAAAATATTTACAGTACGTGAAACTGATTACCATCAAAAAGTGTGACTACAAGACATATGGACAGATGGACGGACAGACAGACATGCTGGACCAAGTGACACTGATGACTTATACAAGGTCCAAAACTAGTGTACAATGAACATTTGTTTTGCCTGCAATCTATGTGAAAGTGTAACTACCATCTTAAAGTGCAACTATAAATGACAGACCAACAAACAAAATGATCTCTGCGTATATATCTAAATAGTAATACATAAAGTTTCAACAATTTATTTTCAAATTAACAACAACATTTGATTTTTTATAATTAATTGTTAGTATCACAGGTACATTTTTGTATGATTGATATCACATGTAAAATGAAATGGGACAAATAAACACAGTTCATAAAGTCTAATTGAAATTCCTGTTTGCTTGTCTTTAGACTGGACAGATTCCAATTTATAACACAGAATTTTATATCCTGTTGATATTTATGTTGAAATTTATTGTTCCAATGGAACAAGAAGTAAAATTTGGCAAAATTTGTCTAGACTGCACACTAGAGATTTCATTGTGAATTGAATTTGAAGGCGCATTAAAATCCGAAAAGATGTCACTGATGTTAATTCCATCCAATTCAGCAGAAATAGGCATGTTTTCTGTCATCGATGATGACGAGGGTATAGCAATTTGGCCAGTCCCTGGCAAGGTTGGATCGTCATTTCTTTTTGAGACTGGCGGTGCAGGAAGAGCGAGTGTAGCCGTGCTTGGTAAGGCCATGACGTCATTTGAATTACTGATTGACTGTGCCATCGCATGACCCATAGCATTCTTTTCTGCGTCCCCAGTGCGTTGGTATACGGTAAGCGACAGGACCGATTTGTGCCCTGTAACAGCCATTATTTGCGCAGGGTTGAACATATTTTTTGTCAGAATTGTTGCTCCAGTTGCACGGATAGAATGATTTGTGTACACTTTAGATAAATTTGCACATTCACTCAATGTAGACATGAATTTCCACAACGTTTTCTGTCCAACATTTCTACGACAGTACCATACCTCATCAGATTCTTCGAAAGAGTCGAGGGGTCTTTGCCACAGGGAATCAAGGTCGGGATGCAACTTCGACAGGTATTTCTTGAACGATTTTACAGGGCATATTGGTGAATTCGGTAGTTCTGGCATCGCACCTGAAGTTAACTCTCTGTCACGCTCACGATGATTTTTTGTAAGCTCGTCCACTCTTTTCGTTACGTACAATAAAGCTGTTTTCTGATCTTTATTGATCATAAACATAGACTTGTTCATCGAGTGCATATTTTCAGCAGACCTTCTACAGAAATAAAGTCTAATGTCAAACTGTACCTTATTTTGGAGACCGGAAGGTGTGTTAGGGCTCATGAACTTAGAATTGTAAAGCGATTGAAGGTCTGTTTCACTTATAACAGTGTGGTGTTCTGTACTCCCTTTCCCTTCCCTTTTTAGTTCTGCTAGCGCTGCTCGGAACGCCGTATTGGCCTCTCTGAATTCGTCGCCTTTTATCAGATCGAATGTCTTGTAGTACGGTGGAGACTTTAGATACCTGTTAATTGAGTGTCTAATACTTTCCAAAGAGTTCGCCTTGTACATTTCTCCATTTTCTTGCCTTGCATCAAGGTAAAAATGAGACAACACTTCATTCAACTGCTCGCACGTGAATTCCTCGAAGCTCTCACTTTGTTCGACCTCCCGCAAGTACGCCTTCAACATGTTTGCAGCTTTATTGTTTGATCTAACCGTCTCTTTGGAATTGATCAACAACTTTTTTGCATCGATCTCTTCTATGGTTGATACTTTAAATCTCTTGGCAGCCATCTTTGTTTGTTTAGACGTTGGCAGACGATTCGAATCTGAGTCAATTCACTAAAGCGTCTTCGTAACCCTGACCCAGAGCCTGGTATGAAAAATCCAGCGCCCGGTATTAAAAAATCGGAGGGCGTTCACGTGTGCAGTTTTAGCCAATGAAAATAAAGAAATTTGTCAGAGGTGCACGGGGTAAAAGTATGTTTTGGATAATGAATCCTCATCAGTGCTACTTCAAGCTAAAATAGTTCAAAGTTTAAGAAAATAATTTAGTGTGGTGCCCCCCTCCTTTATTTTCTAAATATCACGTATCTACTTTGTGAAGAGTGAGCGTGTACAAACTTCCTGTAAGTATGGTATGGGAGAGTCAATCTCTTTTTGTATCCTGTAAACCGTCTTTTATTCATGGCGTCTTAATTTCACGAAAAGGAGTGAGGCGTTACTGGTTCCGGCGCTTTATTTTCACAACATCATACATGTATAGACATATCTGTCTGCACACGTGTTGAGATGTATTTGTGGCCTTTTATCTTTGCGAATATCACGAAAATAAAACACTCACGAATGAAAGACTGTTTACTGTAACCTACCCGCTGCCAAGGAAAGAGTAGCTTCCATCATGCCTTCTCCGTCTTTACTAGGATCCTCCACTGTAGGTGGCTTGGGTTGTTTGATGTTTGGGGACAACTGTGGAAGCTTGGCATCTGCTACAAAACCACAGAATTCTACCGACCCCATAGCCAAGTATTGGGCAAATGATGACCCATCTCTAACAAAGCTGAAATAATACAGATACCTTAGTTAATTAACATTGAAAACATGTGCTACAATGAGAAAACTCAATGCAAAAAGAAGTAATGACTTTCATTTATTAAAATCTTGAGGATTTTGTTTAGAATCCCTCTAACATACATGTACTCGTACCTTCTTGTTTTCTTCAATTCGAGGATTTTTTAGATACTTGCTTGACCTTCATTTCTATAGGTTCAAAAATTTTTAATAATCATCATATCTAAAATTTCAAACTTGCCAGACTGAGAGTTGAATTAATGTAAACTTGTAAGTAATTTGTATAGATCATACTATTTTCCTATACAAACTTACTCTGACATCAGTTGAAGAGCATGATTTCTGATGACCACATAAGCTCCTGCCATAATAGCATCAAAATAGCAGGGAATCAGGAATCGAGGTACATGTTTTAGACTAGAGAATATCTGCTCAAACCAGTTACCAAGCTGTTAGACAGAAATAAAGTACATGTACAGATCAAGTAAGAAATATTATTAAGAAATATTGATCCTTTATCAAATGACTTATACATGTTTGTATGCAGTCTAAATGACTTAATACTTTGTAGGACTGATCAAAACACTTTTTTCAAAATCGAAAGAAAATCTTTCAGTAAACCTACATCAGCCGTGCTATGATGAACTTTAAATCTGTTTGCTATGTATTAGCTGGAAACTAGTCTTTTTCTCTCAGATTATTACATATATATATATAAGTAAACCTACATCAGCCTGCTAAGATGAACTTTAAGACTGTTAGCTTTGTAAGCTGGAAACTAGTCTTTTTCTCTCAGATTGTTACATATTAATTATTACATATATATATATAAGTAAACCTACATCAGCCGTGCTAGGATGAACTTTAAGACTGTTAGCTTTGTAAGCTGGAAACTAGTCTCCTTCTCTCATATTATTACATAATAATTATTACGTATATAATCAAACCTACATCAGCTGTGCTAGGATGAACTTTAAGTCTATTTGCTATGTACGCCGGTAGCCAGTCTCCTTCCCTCAGATTGTTACACAGTGGATGTCCTAGATCATTCTTAGGCCTAATCTCACCAAGCATGGATAAAACTCCTAAAACATAACATACATGTGGTAATTTTTACACATTCTATGATATTCTAGACTGTTAGATACGAGGGTTGTCCCAGAGAATCGTAGACACCAACAATAAGAAAGTAGTGATGGATTGCATTTTCATAAACTTAACATTGATAAATTTGACATACAATTTGGCTTCTGTACATGAAAAATTGATCTTCTGTCTTTTATTGAAGAAATTAATGAATAGGGTGACGTCCACTGGCGCATGATAAATAACGTCATGGATTCCAGCGACTGCGGTTACGAATATGGCGAAAGGCAATAACTCACAATTTTATGTCATATATTGGTAATAGACTTGGCATCCATCGAGTAGATTCGCAAATCATATTTATTTCACTTGACAGGATTCTCTGTACTGTAAATTTACTTATTTTGATCTTCTCTACTATTTCTTTTACTGTTTAACGCCACTCCTCATCAATGACGTTTTTTACCAAATTTACTGTCAGACAATTGCCCCTCTTCTTGCATCCTTGTTTATCTTTGTCTGCCCATTCGTTAGCAAATATCTTGTTCTACTTATGTACAAATGCTCTGCAAACATTTCCATACTTTTCATTTCTTACTTTGTCTCAAAAGGGGTCAGACCACGCATTTTCTGCTCCGCTAACACAGTTGAGGTCACAATCTTTTGAATGATTGATGAGGTGATCACGTTATAAATTGCTTCATTATTTAATTGTTTGTTACATCATTGACAAAAATACAGCATGTATTTACCCGTAAAAATCAGTAATTTCTGTTGATTAAACTTTTATACCATTTTTGTGTGTATTGCCAAGTATTCAATTAGTTTTAATATTGATTCTTTTTTCGGTGCTTGAAGATTTCTTTCTGCACCAGTAAGGTACAACTGCTCTTCTAGTAATTCAATTAATTCTAATATTAACTTAGTTGACATTTCATACTTCTCAGATAATTAAATACACATCATGGAAAATCTTGTCTAGATTTAATGCGAAATAAAGGAATTGTGAGCAATGTCTACGTTTTTTCCGAGACAACCCTTGTATATAGATAAAGAATAAATCTGTTATATTAGCGGGTTTTTATATCTCAGAATAAGTGTTATACATGTTCATTGAGTAAATTACTATACAACAGAGTACTTAAACCCCCCACTCCCCATTTCTCATGTTTCAGTATCACCTTTTTCATATTGGAAATAAAAATGTTAATAAACTACAACACTTATTATTTGCTACTCTATAAAAATATATCTGCTACGTCAGAAATGTATTGATTTATCACATTTTCATAAAACATCATCTAAATAAAGGATTAATGTCAAAACAGAAGGTATCTATAGGTATTCACTTTAAATGGTTACATTTAAGGAGATTCTTAATCTGTCTTACCTCTTAAACCACAGTAAACAAATGCTCCACAACCCGGCACATCATACGATCCAAATCCATTCCCATCAGCCCTCTCTTCAGAATCACACCTATATAGCACCCTGTTAAGATCTGAAAATGACAGTCTGGACACAATGGAATGGAAGTTAGACTTGTCAAAATTCTCATCAAACATGGTCCTACCACTGTAAGACCTCATTAGATAACCAAACTGACTGACTCTCTGTCGCACATCCTTGATCGCATCTTTGGCTTTCTGATGTAGACTTGTTCTGGAAAAAAAGAAATAAAACACTAAACTATGATGGCAGTTCTTTTATTCAAGGAGTCAACTTACTGTAAATTGGTTTTCATTCCTCAGGTACCAATTTTCGTAATTTTTGTCAATGCCTTCAATGACAAATTTACGTACTGACAAAATAGTAATTTTAAACGAATTGACAAAATATAAAGCAATTTACAGCACTATAGAAAAGGGTTATCTCTAATTACTTATTCCCAATTAGGAGGACGACTATAATGTGTAACAACACACCTTGACTGCAGCAGGTGTGTCTTTGACATTAAATGTGACCTTGACCTTCATACAAAGTTTTCAAAATTAATTTCATGCTGTCAAACATTTAGAAAGCTTAATAAAGCTATTTATATGAAAGCATGATTACCAAGGACAGACAGTCAGATAGACATAACTATTCCTGTATACTACTAATATGTTCCTAAAAAAAACAGAACAAATACACAATATACATATGTATAGAAATTGTAAATAACAATATATTCAAAGTACCTGAGAATCACAACACTTCCAGGAGTAAGTTGGGTGCAGACAACCTGAGTGCGGTTATCGTTCTCCGACAGATAAGTTTGAACAATCTGACTCTGCTCTGGTCTGAGATTCTCCCTGCTTGTTAAGCAGTAGTTTGGTAGTCCGTTGATATACTCCTCATTCTTTACATAATCATAACCCTTGGTCTCCTGGAAACTGGCTTCAAATAATACCTCTTCTACCTGTCCTGTAAAAGAATATTTTACATGTGATCAAAGAAACTGTATTTTCAACTAAGCATGGAAAACACATAAACTTTTCTATGACAGTTTTTGAGTTTTTGATTAACCCTCCTATTTAGCTTATAGTTCATTTTAATGAAAATTCAACAGAAAGTTATTGCAGCCTGAAAATTGGTAAAATAAAAAGGTCTTAATTTTTTGTGATTTAACATTGTCAAATATATTCTTTTTTTTAAACATTAGCATCAGTTCAAAGGAAGCAACAAATTCTCACCTTCCACAGTTACTGGCCTGATCTGATACACATGGTTAGGATTGTCTGGTTTATTGAAAGCTGTTCTCGCTATCATTAATACAGAGTCATGTGACAGTGGATTATGTCTGGTCACGGCTACCGTGTCATGGCTCAGCTGATCTACAAACACCTACAGACAGAATCAAGAAATATCAGGTTAGGATTGCCTGGTTTATGGAAAGCTGTTTTCGCTATCATCAATACAGAGTCATGTGACAGTGGATTATGTCTGGTCACCACTACCGTGTCATGGCTTAGCTGATCTACAAAATCCTACAGACAGAATCAAGAAATATCAGGTTAGGATTGTCTGGTTTATGGAAAGTTGTTCTCGCTATCATTAATACAGAGTCATGTGACAGTGGATTATGTCTGGTCACGGCTACCGTGTCATGGCTCAGCTGATCTACAAACACCTACAGACAGAATCAAGAAATATCAGGTTAGGATTGCCTGGTTTATGGAAAGCTGTTTTCGCTATCATCAATACAGAGTCATGTGACAGTGGATTATGTCTGGTCACCACTACCGTGTCATGGCTTAGCTGATCTACAAAATCCTACAGACAGAATCAAGAAATATCAGGTTAGGATTGTCTGGTTTATGGAAAGTTGTTCTCGCTATCACTAATACAGAGTCATGTGACAGTAGATTATTTCTGGTCACGGCTACCGTGTCATGGCTCAGCTGATCTACAAACACCTACAGACAGAATCAAGAAATATCAGGTTAGGATTGTCTGGTTTATTGAAAGCTGTTCTCGCTATCATTAATACAGAGTCATGTGACAGTGGATTATGTCTGGTCACGGCTACCGTGTCATGGCTCAGCTGATCTACAAACACCTACAGACAGAATCAAGAAATATCAGGTTAGGATTGCCTGGTTTATGGAAAGCTGTTTTCGCTATCATCAATACAGAGTCATGTGACAGTGGATTATGTCTGGTCACCACTACCGTGTCATGGCTTAGCTGATCTACAAAATCCTACAGACAGAATCAAGAAATATCAGGTTAGGATTGTCTGGTTTATGGAAAGTTGTTCTCGCTATCACTAATACAGAGTCATGTGACAGTAGATTATTTCTGGTCACGGCTACCGTGTCATGGCTCAGCTGATCTACAAACACCTACAGACAGAATCAAGAAATATCAGGTTAGGATTGTCTGGTTTATTGAAAGCTGTTCTCGCTATCATTAATACAGAGTCATGTGACAGTGGATTATGTCTGGTCACGGCTACCGTGTCATGGCTCAGCTGATCTACAAACACCTACAGACAGAATCAAGAAATATCAGGTTAGGATTGTCTGGTTTATTGAAAGCTGTTCTCGCTATCATTAATACAGAGTCATGTGACAGTGGATTATGTCTGGTCACGGCTACTGTGTCATGGCTCAGCTGATCTACAAACACCTACAGACAGAATCAAGAAATATCAGGTTAGGATTGCCTGGTTTATGGAAAGCTGTTTTCGCTATCATCAATACAGAGTCATGTGACAGTGGATTATGTCTGGTCACCACTACCGTGTCATGGCTTAGCTGATCTACAAAATCCTACAGACAGAATCAAGAAATATCAGGTTAGGATTGTCTGGTTTATGGAAAGTTGTTCTCGCTATCACTAATACAGAGTCATGTGACAGTAGATTATTTCTGGTCACGGCTACCGTGTCATGGCTCAGCTGATCTACAAACACCTACAGACAGAATCAAGAAATATCAGGTTAGGATTGTCTGGTTTACTGAAAGCTGTTCTCGCTATCATTAATACAGAGTCATGTGACAGAGGATAATGTCTCACTCAAGCATGAAATGTAGGTCAGATGCAGCCTCCGTACCATGCATTGTTGTAAGCATCCTCAGATGCATCATCCATGCAAGTTTGGTTGGTGTAGGACTTATAGTAAGGCAGGAATGGACCTGTCTCATTTACCTAACCTGCTCACTAATTCATGAAATGTAGGTCAGATGCAGCCTCTGTATGACTTTTTATGCTCACATCCCGAATTCATGATTATATTTTATTTTTGGCTGCATGTTTAGAAGTCTTCTTTCTTTTCACTATCAAATCCTTCAATATCCATAGCTATCATACACAAAAAGCTCTCCTAATTTTCTATAGCAGCAAAAGTCATGATCATTTTACCTATTGACAAGTAGTGAGTCAAACTGAGCAGATGATGATATCAATAACTGAGTTGTATCGAGGAATTTTTTAATAACCAAGATATTATAGCAAATTGAACTTTTTTTCAATGGAGTGCTTACCTCTGTGAATCCATTTTTGCCTAGGTTATAGTGAAGTCTATTCAGGTACCTCTTTCCCTCTGTAATACCAAACGTTTTATTCATGTGTGAGGAGTTGGGTAGATCCCAGGTACACCATGATGGATACAGCCTGTCCTCGGTAACAACGTGTATCTGAAGAAAGACGTACAAGAAAATCATCACAATTACCTAACCAATGGATACAATTTTCTCCCACTGTGGACTGGGATATCCATGGAAACTCTGGGAAAAGATACCCTTGTCTTACCCCTATGGGGTAAGATAACATTTTCACGTGCCTTTTGACTGTAACGTCAATTGTGATGTCATACACGATTCCTGCGTTAGTCGATCAAAACTATGAAAAAGAATACATAAAATCTAATTTTTTAGTGCTTTTAGACAGTGGGAGAAAAATAATCAATCCCCAGATGTGATCAGGGACGCGGAAATCCAACCCTCGTGTCCAGGATTTGCTTTTGTCAGCAAGTCCTGGACACTTGGGTTGGATTTCCTTGTCCAGATCACATCTGGGGATAGATTCTATTAATCTTTATAAAACTGTAGAATATCTAACATTAGGGTGGGCCTGATTAATGGGTCATTACAAAGAATATAAACAAAATATATAATTGGAACAATATAAAGTAAAACATAATCATAGCAAAAATGACTGAAGGCTTATAATGAAGTACACCTACATGTAGAGATTCTTTACTTTAAATCGTGTCTACAACAAACTGATCTGATTGGTCCCTTGCAGATTTTTATAAAAGTGTTTTACTGTACATTTTTTTTTTTTTTTTGGTTTATACATACATTGTATATTTCAAACTTTTTGTTCCAAGAAGATACAATCCAGAACAAACAAAAGATTTAATTAAATCAGCACATCATAATAACAGATAAACATAAGTTCTTGCACTTTTAGGCTGACATAAAATATCATCCATCACAATCAAAATACAAAACTCTGACTCATAATTATGAATAAGAATTTACTTGTATAAAGAAGATGAAAATCTTACATGATGAGGTACCAGCTGGTCATAGCCCCTGTTACTACCTGAAGCACAGCATGCCATAGATACTAAGGCTGCCGAAGGGAACATGTCATACACTGATCTTTTCTGAAATTTCAAAAGATTTTTTGTTCAATATTTCCCATTCTGCATGAAGCATTTCTGAGAAACATACTGCTGATTAAAGACGACTATTTCAATCTGACTTACATGAGCATTTATTCTTCTGAGATTTACAAAAGATGGATTTATACATATATGCATATAGAAATTATCCACAATATTTGTAAACTCATGCAATGGAAATTTATCATTGTATATATGCACAACCAATTTATTTCCCTTAGATGCATGTGTTCCATTTCTGCATGTACATGTAAACGCTCGTGACATCACAATGCATAAGATCTAAAGAAACATGCCACGACGGCTGTTCTAACCTGCAAACTGAACACGCAGTGACCTGAATTTTAGCATCATCTTTTTACCTAGAAAAACACTATTTCAGGAAACAAGAATGAAACAGGCAACTGTGGCGAATATATATAGAATAAATGTCACAGTTTGTGTTTTGTTACGTGCATTACATGTATGATAAATGCACTTGCTGTGTGTTGCATACCCGTAACAAAACACAAATTAAGACAATTAATCTCTGTGTGCATAATTACACTTCATACAATCTGCAGGAAAATGTTGTGTAACTCGGGAGAGGAATTCTAAAGCTAGATTTACCTCAACTGGACTTTCATTATCATGAGTTTGATCAAAGAACAAAGCATGAGCTGTACAAGGAAGAAGGGGGCGAACTCTTGGCTGAATAAACGATCCTACAGATGTTCCACCAAATTTGTGAACAAGACGTCCCAGTTCATGCGAGTCATGAGCACTCAAGGCCTCTGCAATGGAAAAGAGGAGCATTTTCAAAACATAGGTAATCACAGATTACAAAGCTCACCTCATGGCAGCAAAATTCAATTCAAACATATTTCTAAATACATGTATATTGGCTTTTAAAGGCAAAATCATTCAAGCGGAAAAAGTAGGTCAATTTCATTTTATGAAAGTTTGATCAAAGATACATCCAATATGCAAGTTTGGTACATGAAGCACTTATACTTTGCTCAATATTGGCTTTTAAAGGCAAAATTACTCAAGCGGAAAAAGTAGGTCAAGGTCATTTTATGAAAGAATGATCAAAGATACATCCAATATGTAAGTTTGGTACATGTAGCACTTACACTTTGCTCAATATTGGCTTTTAAAGGCAAAATCACTCAAGCAGAAAAAGTAGGTCAAGGTCATTTTATGAAAGTTTGATCAAAAATAAATCATATACACAATGTATGCAAGTTTGGTACATGTAGCACTTATACTTTGCTCAATATTGGCTTTTAAAGGCAAAATCACTCAAGCGGAAAAAGTAGGTCAAGGTCATTACATGAAAGTTTGATCAATGATACATCCAATATGCAAGTTTGGTACATGTAGCACTTATACTTTGCTCAATATTGGCTTTTAAAAGCAAAATCACTCAAGTGGAAAAAGTAGGTCAGATGCTGCATCCGATGCATGGATCCATCTCGGCATCCAAAGATGAATCACTTGTGCAAGTTTGGTTACTGTAGCATTACTTATTGGTCAGAAACTGAGCTACCCCAAACTCTTTAACCAAGTCACTCAAGCGGAAAATGTAGGTCAGATGCTGCATCTGATGGATGGGTTCACCTCAGCATCCAAAGATGAATCACTTGTGCAAGTTTGGTTACTGTAGCATCAGTACTTTGTCAGATACTGAGCTACCCCAAACTTCTTAACCAAGTCACTCAAGCTGAAAATGTAGGTCAGATGCAGCATCCGATGCATGGGTTCACCTCAGCATCCAAAGATGAATCACTTGTGCAAGTTTGGTTACTGTAGCATCAGTACTTTGCCAAATACTGAACTACCCCAAACTTCTTAACCGGACGCGGACGCGGACGCGCGGGGGTATAGCATAAGCTCACTCCACTTCGTCGAGGTGAGCTAAAAATATGTAAGCAGTTGTCTTCAAAAATATATTAATAAATTACAAGGTCAATTTTTCTTCTTTCTTACCTCTTATAAGAGAATTGATTCCTAATTTGTTCATGAACAAGTTATCAAGTCCCTCATTTCCCGTAAATAGTTCAGCAACAACGTACAGATCTGGTTGAACTTTTCTGGCTGCATCTAGCATGTACTGCAAAAGGATAAGAATATTGTTTTCATATACATGTATCAATCTCAAATAAAAATTATTTCATCAAATACTTCCTCTACTACAATTGTTTTTTTTTTTTAAACAAAACTTGTAGACCTCAAAGTTGAGCTGATGCTGTATACCATCCATATAACACTTTTGTTTCTTCCTTTAATCCTACTTCAACTTTAAAATATACCAAGCATAAATTCATAGAATACTCAAAAGATACATACAAGTACAACTATGGCGAAATTAAAAATCCTGTAATTTAAGCAAAATTGAACCTTTGTACATCGACACAGTGGTTTCAAAAACACTCCTCCATAAGAGAAACTCTAAGCTGATATCTTATCATTCATTTTCTCTACCTAATTTGACTAGCTATGCCTTCAGAAATGATATCTATTTCTTTTACATTACAATTTTCAAATAATATATTTCTAGACCAATCCTTACCTCTGCGACCCATAGAGGTGTACTGTGACAATTGTCCAGACGGACACCATGGAAGATTCTTGCTGTTTCCTCTGTGTACTTCCTCATATGTTCCCAGAGGAATGGACAATCCTCAGGATTCTTGCCGTAACGAAGCTTACAGCTGTCACCCCACGGTAATAACTCTCGTCTCAGGTATACAGTTCTATCTAATGAAGGAAGACGGTAAATAAAGATCTCTGACTTCAACTTTTACTTTGCTGAATCATTATTCAAAACTTTCAAATTCTATTCAATTCCTTGATTTCAAATAAAGATCCAGATTCATAACAAAATATCAGTAACATTTGTAAAGGGCATGAAATGTTGACCTCATATTCTACAGATAAAGGCAAGGTTTGTTTCACCAAAACATATTGTCAAATACAGCAATGATACATGTAGTTACAATGTGAATCAAAATAGAGAATACGTAAAAGATAAAATTAATATGAATTCATTGAACAAATCTTATGCCTGTAGTATGCTAAATTCCAGTCATGATCTTAAATGTGACCTGGACATTCACAGCCTACATACATGTACATGTATAGCATATCATAACAATTGATTTCATGCATTTTAAACAAAAGGCTATGGAATGTGAAATTACGTTAACCAGACAGTCAGTCAAAATGTGATATTAATGATTAATATCTACCAGGATCGGCAAAGTTTCTGAGTGGATCATCACCCATCACCCAACCATTAACAGCCATTATATACTGTGCCGTGTCGCCGTACATGGTGGCCTCCTCTGACCCCACTGTACCATGGTAACCATCTGGTGCCACAAAGTAACTGAAGAAAAAATTTATTTACATGTTTATCATATACATGATGTGGATATTGTTTTATGTATGATCTACAGAGATTGACACAAGTTCATTCAACATGGACAGGTCAACATCTCATGCCACTTTGATGCCTTACTACAATAAATATGGTCTTACAACATGTACATGTACAGCCAAATCAAATAAAATTGCAATTGTTGACAGAATTATGAGACTACATGTGTATTTCAATTCATGAGAGAAAATGTTACAAGAAGCTTTCAACTAATGCTGAAAATAGATTAAAGAAACTAAGATATCAATACATACATGTATCTATTAATACTTTAATTGAAAACAGTAATTATAAATATGAAAATTGAGTACATACATTTATATAGAAAAGTAAAGTAAGATGTACAATGAATAAATGAATAAATAATGCAACTAAATTTGTGCACATCAGGCATCCTGAGACAAACTTACTTGTACATCAATGGATTCTTCTCTGTGACCTCTCCATATCTAGGACCATGGCCGTCCACAAATCTATATTTAGCATTGGCAATAAAATTAGATATGGCAACTTCTATGTGGCCAGCCAACTCTGACATTTTACGCTGATTAAGTTCCTCTAACTTCTTTCTGAATTCTTCACAGCAAGCCTTGATTCTCTCATCTCTGCTTGTAACACCTGGTCTAAATACATTATGTATATGTGCATTATTGTGATTATTCACTGAAAATTATCCAAGTTAGTCAAATCAAAGTCAAACTCCTACATTGAAATCAGATATGTCACGTGTGACACAACTCAGAGATGGATCAGAAAGGCTTGGTGATATGAGAAAAATCTCAGCAAAATGACAAGCAACTAACGAACGTTTGATAAAAATTGACAGTTCTGTTTAAAACATTTGTTTAATTTACAGATGCTTGTAAACAGACCTACCTATCTGTATTATATATCCTTAAGGCTGTGTCCATATCTACTGTACTCATGTTACGACGGAATTCTGGATCTTGGATAATTTCCAGAAAAGGCTTGGTAACGTGTATTTGTCTATTCTCTGAAATAAAGAATTAAGTGTTGGTTATACTTATACTACAAACTTACAAGTTGCTTGGATTTATACCTTATACTCTCTCCTTGGTATCACATGTTCTTATTACTCTAGTACAGTGTAAATTTCTTTGCCTCAAATTTAATGCTTTCAATGTTGTTCATGACTCAGAGAAATTTCTATAGCATTTTATGATATTACCTACCAATGACATTACAGTCACACAGCATTCAAAGTACATGTATAACAATTTGAATGAGATAATTAATTTACAAAGATTAAAATTATATTCAACATTAATACTTAAAACTAATAATACCCTACAGAAAATATCATCATTACTTAACATTATTTTAATCAAGGACGCAAGAATTTAATGATTTGTAAATGCTGTATCCTATTGCATTACTATACCTAGAATTGCTCTACGAAAGTCTTTTACAACTGCATTCACATCTAGGGTATAAAATTCATGCATTCTATGTTGTCCAAAAATTTCTGGAAGAATATGGGACATCGTCTACAATGAAATTAACATATACAGAGCATAATTATTTTGACATGTCCTTTCATCAATGTAAATGAAAACATAACTTTGAAATGTAAAAAAACATTTCAATATTCATCCTCTATGGTTACTAATGACACACACACACATGTGATATGATTATCTTAGATGTATTGTACAAAAATGTAATATCATAGAGCTTACAATAAAGATGTTAGCTGGTCACATACTGTAATTACCTCTAAGTGTTGATTACTGTCCACTATATGGGGTAATCCCCTATGTGTGAACTTTCCTCCACCAACATCCAAACTGAAATGTCTGAGTATACAGTCAACTAAGTAGGCAGGCTTTAAATACGGCGAGTTCTGAAGATTGTATCCACATTCAGGATGCTCCTTTAACCATGGCGAGTCATTTGCCGTATGATTGTAAACCAAATCTGTCAGTGAAAGGACCTTCCATTCTTTGGCCATTTTCTTGACAAGGGCTTCGACATCTTTATAGTCGTACTTTTTGTCACCAGGACTGTAAACGGGACTAAGATGTAACTGATCCCGTAATGAGTATGCAGAATTAGACTGTCCTAATTCTTGGATGGGGGTGAAATGGATCATATTGTAACCAGTTTCCATGGCAACTTGCAATCTTCCCTCCCATTGGTCAAATGGTCCAAGAAGTTTTGTAAGGACAGTCTGGCACTGAATACAGTCTAATGTCAACTCATCATCATCATCTTCATCATCGTCTTCATCATCTCTATTCCTTTCATCCATTGGTGTAAAAGAAATTTTAGGATCCACTAGAAAATACCCTTGTCCATCGCAATTTCTCTGCACAGAACTAAAAATAGAACAATTTTCAAAAGAATTATATTTTTCTGACCATGGCAGAGGCAAAAGAAGTAGAATTCTTTTCTCTTGATTTTCATGCCTACATATCGTTCCATTTTCTCACAAATAGCATATTTTTCAGCGAACTGTTTGCTTTCCATCAACTTCCATCTTTTTCAGAAAAAAAAACAACTATAATGTAAACAGTAGGTCATACCCTGAGGTCAAAGTCAAAAGGTCAATTTGTGAACTAATGAAAAGGTCTTGTCAAATGGAATGTATATATTAAATATAAAAGCCTTATTGCCTAACATTCAAAAGTTATGGCCAATGTTGAAGTTTTGCAATTAAGGTCAAACTCAAAGGTCAAGGTTACCAGTTCAAAAATGTTGGTATCCGTGTAAAGATCTTGTCACAAGGAATGCACATTTGAAATGCTGCTTACAATTCAAAAGCTACGGCCCAGGTCTAAGTTTTTTAAAAGTAGGTCAAACTCCAAGTTCAAGGCCACAAGGTCAAAAATTTTGGTATCCATGGAAAGATCTTGTGTCAAGGAATACACATATGAAATATGAAAGCCCTATAAATTACCATTAAAAATATAGCCAAGGTAAAGGTTTTTAAATGTATGTCAAGCTCAAGGTTCAAGGTCTCAAGGTCAAAAATTTTGGTATCCATTGGGTTGTCTTGCAACAAAGAATACAGACATAAAACTGCATACTTTCATGTTTAAAAGAAATACTAAGCACAGCTTTGAACAAGATTTGTATTCTTTATAAAGTTGTATAAACAAAGTTTGTATAACTTATTTCTTATGTATTACCTTCCATCTGCAGTGAAATAGTACTTGAAAGAACCTGCTATGTAGATGTTGATCTCCGCGTAAACATCATGTCTGTCAACCTTAGACTCTGTTGGACATTTCCAGTGAACTTCTTGGTAAACGTCACGCTTGAATATCTCCCCTTTCTTTGGATGATTGCAGAAAATGCGTACTGGGCTGGCTTGTAAAGTTGGGCCTAAGGCAAATCTTAAAACCCAACCTGTAAACATACCGGTATATAGATAATAGTTAAACTAAAGCTTCAACATTCTCAGATACACATGAAAATTTATGATACAAATTTCATCAGAAACACATAAAAATTCTTATAAATTTCAAACACGCTCATTTTCCTTTTTTTAATTTTCCAATTAATGAACATAAGTTCTGTCATCAATGCATTCTAATGATACCAAGCCATTGAATTGTAGAGTTGTAGTACCCTGCAGTGCTTTTGGGCTTTTGTTTTATCTCTCTATCATAAATATTACCTTTCTGTAGTTTATACAAGATGTGCTCATTGTTTGCTCCACCATCAAGCGTCAGAACTCGAACTTGCTTTACAGGCATTTTTAAATACTTTTTAGTTCATCCTCCTCTTCTGAGCCTGCTTTCAAATCCCTTTAACATGAAAATAAGATTAATCAATTTAAAATGTCAAAAAACAAACCACACACATTGATAGATACTGTTTTTTAATGATCTAAGAATAAAAAGCATATATTCAAATCTTTTCGAAATTGAGAATTAATAAAATGATCATCAACCAAATCTCAATATGTAAAAATTTATTCTATTATACCTAGACTATTTTTTTTCCTGAAATCAATCCAGTATGTGGTTAGATACATAAATTGTAATTTTGAGGACTCTCTTCAAAGTCATAGTTATAACAAAACAAATATTTCAATACAAATTTGTCACGAATACCCAGTACTAATTTTGAGAATTTGTTTATCATTTCACCTCAAATCAAAGAATCCCTATTCAATCAATTGCCTAACTAATCATTTATAATAACTTTTTCCTGAATTAGAACCGAAATTCTGCCTTATTCCCAATGACAATTATCAAATCATATTTTTTTCCCAAAATTCTAACTCAAAAATTCCCAATTATAATAATGAAAACAAATTTGCAAAAAATGCTGTCAAATCAATAACTTCAATGCGTTCTATCATTAGAAATTGCTACAAAAATTAAAGCATAAATCTAAAAATGTGAAGTAAAACAACAACAGAAGGTTGTCATTGTACTTGCACAATAGGATAACTTTAAACAGTTCATTGTTACAAATTTGATATCCTAGTCTTCATTAAATTTTCTTATTTTTAGCATCAAACACCAAAAAATTCCCAGTTTGAGCGACATTGGCCAAATTGCGTCCAAAAGGGAGAGAAAATCAAAGCCCTGAAAAGACCCAGGTCCACGCTAAGCAATGTCCGTTCAATTCACTTTTGACTCTCTTCGTATGCTGTTTTTTTAGAGGTGTAACAATATATCTATATATTGATATATTGCGATATTTCATAAAATTTGTATCGTATCGAAATGCAAAATGCGTATCACAATATATCGCACTGGTATAGATTATACGAATGAACCACTGAATCACATATACACTGCTCAAAAAAATTGAAGGAGCAATTTTCCCATTGTGATATAATGGTACATAGCTTGTAAAATCTTTTGGGATAAGCAAGGCTACATCATCAAGTTTTATCATGTGTATATGATTAATCTGTTCAATACAGACATTGGTAATAAAGAAATGACTATGAAATATGTCTTAGTACATTTATGTTCATCGTATAGAATAAGCAGCTGCAAACGTGTGTGATATGAAAGTAGAAACCTTGCTCCCTTAAATTTTTTGAGCAGTGTATTTGATTTTAATCAATTTCATTGAAAACAAGAGACAAATGGTCTACATTGTACATCACTCACAATCGAAAATGATGATGACAAATGCAATCAGGAATTCAATTACTTAGGCCTGGTGTAAAAGTCAAAATGTGTTTCTCGGATAATTGGTCTGAAAAAGTGTCAAGGTAGGTAGGGTAATTATTTTATGGTTTTCTTTTTCCATCAAGAGTACTCTTATAATATTTTATGTAAAGCAAATCATTTGAATACTCATACCGGTATTATTATTATTTTTTTTTTTGTAGAGGATTTTTTAAACATTTAAACATTTTATTTACTGTAGAGTGGGAAATAGTTGTTTTGTATCCAAATGGATTGCAAATTAACTCTCCAACTTTCTTATACATGAGATAAATCTTAAGACTGGTCAATCCCCCCACCCCTTTTTTCCTTCGTAGAAAAACATTCTTCTAACCGTCAGTCAAAATAATGGTACATTGAAATTTAGGGCAGTCTCCTGTATTATATAAAATAGAGTGATATTTTTCCTCTTGAGAATGGAGAGACGTTGCTCATGACAGGCAAGTTTTCAGCCAGAGGATGCAAGAAACAGCCCCAAGAAGCATCACTCATGGGGTTGTGTCCACCCCAATTCAAATTACATGTAAATCCTCGTGTCTCAATTGGCCTGTTCATGCTATGTGACCCCTCACTTCTTCGATGGGTGTGTTGATTAGGTCAACATTTCAGCATTTATAGAGTATATCTTAAAGTAAAGTCTAGATGAAGCGGAATGTAATGGCATTAGAAATCAAACAAAGTATTAAACAAAGATTTGTCTAGCAATTCTACATAGGTACATGTTTATCGTACATTGTTCTATCAAGATAAAACTATGTTGTTTTTGCGGTTGCTGGCGGTCCAGTTTTAACAGCAGCATAATATGATGGCCCGTGCCAGAATCGCAAAAGGATTATTTTCACATCGCGAATGTTTTATCAATAGACTCCGAAACTTGATAGTATTCTTGATATTGTCTGGCATAATTAATACAATTGTATTTAAATATGCTGTAGAGACCAATACAGAAAAAAATCATCAACAAAGATGTTTTAAACACACGAATTGGCCAATGCATATAAGACTGTCCGCGACATGTATCAGCATGTGGATACATACAACAGTTTAAGACAGGAGAGGTTTTAATGGTCACTGTAATTTCCTTTAAACGTGATCAATGAAATAAATGATATTTTTCGTTTTTAAGTAACTATAAAAAATGAGACAGTCAGTGGGTATTTTTTCTGCAGTTGCAATAAAAACATCTCGTCAACAGCAAATTACAGCATGTGGCAGTGTCTAAGAAAAATGAATCATTTTGATATGGCCTTATGTGTATGATCTTTCAAGCAAATGACATAAACAATGAAAAATTCAATCAGAACAAGTTAAAAGTCATGTTTGTAAAACATTAATGCCCCCCTACCCCTTCTGTGATTAAAGTCCGTCACAACTTTATACTTGATTTTCATTTGATGTGTCTGTACACAAAATTTCATTTCAATATGTGAATCCACTCCAGAGGTATTGAACGGAAACTGATGTCCAGACCAACCGACCGACAGACCGATAGACAGAAAGTCAGACAGCGGCAAAGCAATATGTCCCCTCTTCTTCAAAGGGGGGCATAAAAATTTTTGATTGAATCCAAATATGAACTTGACCTAGATTTTTATTTGATGTGTCTGAAAACAAAATTTCATTTCAATATGTAACTCCACTCAGGAGATATTGAACGGAAACCCTGAAATTTTGGTATTTTTTTAAGTGCAAGGGGCATAACTCTGTCAAAATCTTGTTCATAGGACCTAAATATGAACTTGACCTAGTAGATTTTCATTTGATGTGTCTGTATACAAAATTTCATTTCAATATGTAACTCCACTCAAGAGATATTGAACAGAAACCCTGAAGTTTTGGTATTTTTCAAAGTGCAAGGGGCATAACTCTGTCAAAATTTTTTTGATCGGACCTAAATATGAACTTGACCTAGATTTTCATTTGATGTGTCTGTATACAAAATTTCATTTCTATATGTAACTCCACTCAAGAGATATTGAATGGAAACCCTGAAATTTTGGTATTTTTCGAAGTGCAAGGGGCATTACTCTGTCCAAATTTTGTTGATTGGACCCAAATAAGAACTTGACCTAGATTGTCATTTGATGTATCCGTATACAAAATTTCATTTCAATATGTAACTCCACTCAAGAGAAATTGAACGGAAACCCTGAAATTTTGGTATTTTTCGAAGTGCAAGGGGCATTACTCTGTCCAAATTTTGTTGATTGGACCCAAATAAGAACTTGACCTAGATTTTCATTTGATGTGTCTGTATACAAAATTTCATTTCAATATGTAACTCCAATCAAGAGATATTGAACAGAAACCCTGAAATTTTGGTATTTTTCAAAGTGCAGGGGGCATAACTCTGTCAAAATTTTTTCGATCGGACCTTAATACGAACTTGACCTGGATTTTTATTTGATGTGTCTGTATACAAAATTTCATTTCAATATGTAACTCCATTCAAGAGATATTGAACGGAAACCCTGAAGTTTTGGTATTTTTCAAAGTGCAAGGGGCATAACTCTGTCAAAATTTTTTCGATCGGACCTTAATACGAACTTGACCTAGATTTTCATTTGATGTGTCTGTATACAAAATTTCATTTCAATATTTAACTCCACTCAAGAGATATTGAACAGAAACCCTGAAATTTTGGTATTTTTCAAAGTGCAGGGGGCATAACTCTGTCAAAATTTTTTCGATCGGACCTTAATATGAACTTGACCTAGATTTTCATTTGATGTGTCTGTATACAAAATTTCATTTCAATATGTAACTCCATTCAAGAGATATTGAACGGAAACCCTGAAATTTTGGTATTTTTCGAAATGCAAGGGGCATAACTCTGTCAAATTTTTTTTGACCGGACCCAAATATGAACTTGACCTAGATTTTTGTTTGATGTGTCTGTTTACAAAATTTCATTTCAATATGTGAATCCATTCCAGAGATATTGAACGGAAACTGATGTCGCGGACCGACCGACAGCGCAAACCTACATGTATATGTCCCCTCTTCTTCGAAGGGGGGCATAAAAACAAATAGTATGTATATAACAAACATATTAAGAGGAACCTAATTTTTCATTAAAAATGACAAAAATGAAAAGAAACTATATATTGCAATATATTGCAATACAGCAAATGAAATATCGCAATTAATACATACACTTCTGGCATATCGTTTCACCCTTATATTTCTGCTCATCAAAACAGTCTAATATGATGTGTGACGGTTCGGGTATTAAGCCCACTTAGCTCAGTCGGTAAGAGCGTCTGCCCTGTAAGCAGAAGGTCTGAGGTTTGATTCCCAGACCGCCCACAATTTCCATTCCACCTGTCACAGATGTCATCTGGCCGGTGCCCAGCGAGGCCAAAACAAAGGAGAGGATCTCCACTTACAACACAAGGTTGCAGCACCCACAGCAAAACCCAAAAACACCCAATGCAAAAACACAAAGGAGACAAGCATAGAAAGAGACGCATAAGGGACAAGGAACATCAACGCACAACACACTACACAGAAACATTGACAGATCATGCTATGATCAATAGTCTGCACAATGAGTCGGAATGGATATTAGCATGAAAGTGTATATAAATATGCATGAACCTTTGCTGCAACAAAGATGGGTCGATCAGTTAACTTATATAACATGATCCATCATTGCAGCTGCAACTTGACACCTTCCTGGAAACACTGCACTCAAAGCAGGGATTTTTCAGGGTATTTTACTTTGGGTCCAGGGTCCGGTAAAATTGGGAAAAATTGCGGTGTTTTAATGAAATTGGTAATTTCCAAAAGTTTAATTTGATTCTTAATGGAATAAATTCTTACACAGAGATATAACTCCTTCTAAATTCAAAGTGTCTTCAATAAAAAAAACAAATCTATACTTTAGATTGTACTTCAAAGGACATAATGATAATCTTCTAGGATCAGGAACGCAGGCATCTGTTAAGAGTGACAGAGGGGCTACTTTAATGATCATGATCAATCAGGATTCAGATTCAAAGTCAGTGTTTGACAGGGGACATTCCCACTGTCCGAGTCGCCCTATTCTGTTTACTGAACATGAACTACTTTCTGTTGTTTCTTTTATAGTCACTTTTCATAATTTTATTTTGAAGAACGTATCAGTCTCCTCTACAAAGAAGATGTACTCCCTTTCTTTTGTAATTTTTTGGTATCAAATTTGCTGTTGTAAGACGACATGGTCATGGGTTCCCAATACTGTAGATACGATTTGACGATTAAAACGTAAACCTATACCGGATATAAGATTTCTGACCAGTTTACACATTGATCCTCAATGTCGTATTTCTGCAATGTACTTCAGTCGTCATTATTTTGCTTTTTTTTAAGAACACTTCAAAAAAATTATGAGGTTCAAATTGGGAAATTTCAACCATAAATTGGGAAAATACAGGCCATTTTGGCATTGGGAATGGGTCCGATAATTGGACCCAAAAACGGACTTGAAAAATTCCTGCAAGGCCTTTCTGTAGCCTGTAGGATACATGCCCTTTTCTACTAAAAAGTTACATGAACATAAGAGATATAAAATGACAGTATATCCTCTGAATTCACAGCAAATCATTAAAAAGAATGAGGATATCCGATAACTTGTCAAAATGTCAACTGCTGAGGCTGATGTATGCTATTTTTAGTGCAAATTCCAACCTCTGACTAAAACCTGAGAAGAAAATATCAAATTTAGGCCCATCTTTCTCTACATAGACTGAACTACACGATGTCATCACGATATTACATATTCTATGGCTTGAAACAGAATATAGAATCTAACCTTCACCAAAAAGCTGTCTGCTTGAGATTTCAAGGACGCTTCGTACGAAACTGTGGACACTTAAAATAGAATGATGTGTCAAATCATGCTGTAAAGAAAAAAAAACCGACAATATCATAATTTTCAAAAGTTTCTATAATCATACATAGTACACTCTTCAATGCAGACAATTTCTATTTCTGTTTTTCTACTTTCAGTTTCACCGTTCGCATTTTCGGAGAATACGTAGAACGACGACAAGATTTGCGAGATTTGCTGGGGCTTAGTTCTGAGGGGTTTGAAATGGTAATTTTCTGTTTGTTAATCTTAGAAAAATATATTTTCAATATTTCCAATTCTTCAACTTTCTACACCAAAATCGTAAACGGTCCAAGAAATGATTAGGGCTGTCAGGATTCGCTGCTGTTCTCGATTCACCGCTGTTCTTGACGACGGTTCGATACACGATATGAGAAGAGACCGTATTGTTGATTTACGGTTCATTTTCAGCATGAAGTTTTATCATTAAAAAATCAACGTGGTGACGCTCGACGCTGAGTCATCAAAGATAACTTTATAAGATGTTCCTGTTGGAATATTATTATATCGTTATAATATGAATCAAGGCAAAGCCTTGTGTGCGAGCGGAGAAAAAAAACCATAATTTTTGTCAAACCTTGATATCAAAATCAAAAACTTTTCAAAATCATAACCTTGGGATTCCAGGGATCCCTACCCGCCGGTCAAGCTGGACCTCCCCTTCCCACTGCAAAAAAAAATCTGGATCCGTATTTTACGCAGACGTATTATAAACCAAGGGCCCTGTGACATAGTTCCATTCTGATCAAATATTGCCCATAATATATCAACAACTCGCAGCGTCCTGGTGCGCATTATTCTAGTACGTTATGACCATGTTTGGTTTCCAAATCTAATCTAAAAGTTCATTGTAACATAGATCTACATATGTACACCAGTAGCAGTAACGTGTAGATCACAGCTTACTAAACATGGCCAGGCTGAGATGCACAAAATTCTTCTGCTCCGTTCATCCAAATTATGATACAATATTGATTTTTCTCTGAGTCTGACATCATTCTGCATCTGAGATTTAAATCTCCAACGTCCACTTACGTAACTTATCGACGTAAAGGTACTTGTATAATGTGTTCGCCCATAAAATTATTGTCACTTTAAGTGGTCAGTCAATGGGTTCAAATAGCTGATTTCCCTATAGATTCATAAGGCGGACAGACATCAGACATCACAAAATTTGACGATATTTTCATTGTGACGTCAAAATAGAAAGCATGACAACACATCAAGGTGCTTCAAGACAGTGCGATCAGATGTGACGTCACAATTGAAAATTTTCCAAATGATGTGATGTCTGGTGTCTGTACATATAAAATCAAGGTTTAAAACAGTCATAGATATTTTCTGGAAAATGGACTAATGAAGTAGTAAAATTTGTACAGGAATGTCAGTTGCAGTCAACCCCCCTTCCCTTTTCTCTAGTATCAACAAAGCTGAACATGAAGCTGCCCATACATGGACATGAAAAATACAGGATAGGTGGCTGAAAGTTTGATCTTGGCTGTTCTGTGATATGTCTGTAAATTATTCATTGGAAATGGTAAAATTGGGAATTTCACGACTAAAAATGTGCTAACATCTGATTTATTATACATGCATTGTAAGCAAAGCTGTTCAAAAATTGATCATTTTTGGAATTACCCTTTCTTGAAGAAAGATGGCCCATTGATTTTGAGAATGGACCATTGAAGTCCAAGTGGTTGGGGCCATAGTCCAATTGAGTAAGTTTGCCTTCCCGATCACTGCTGAGAGTGATATTTTTTATGTAAGGCTGAGTTTTGTACTTTTTTCCCAGTTTTCTAGTCAATACAATATTTCTCAAAGCATTTTAGTTATGAATGATCTTAATTTGTTGTTGTTAAACTTGTTCTATTAAAATATCTGACAAATTACAGAAATGCTTACATATCTACATTAAAAATGATGTTACGTGATACGAATCGTATCATGAGTAAATATCACAATATGTATTGTATCGTGAGCTTAGCGTATCGTGACAGCCCTAGAAATGATAAACTGAACAAAGGCCCCTACCAGTACTCTCACGCAGCAAGATACACCAATTGGGATTTATTTTTACAACACCAAAAAAATATCTTATTTCCATAACTCAATAATGACAAATTGGATAAAACTGAAAATCAAAGGCGGCTTCTCTCCACAGTCTGATCACAATGTACAAATATCATGAAAATCTGTTGACGTATATTCAAGTTATTGTGTTCCATCTGCCTATACTTTGCCATGTTGTATGTGCATGTAATACCCCTCCCTTTACATAAGACTTTTCAATTATGCGACAAGAAATTAAAAAACCTGTTACATATGTATAAGAACTTTCTTTCTTCTTGAAGTATACAAATTTTCAACACATTTCACCCAGAAATAGATTTTTAAAGAATTTTTAGCTCACCTCGACGAAGTTGAGTGAGCTTATGCTATACCCCCGCGCGTCCGCGTCCGGTTAAGAAGATTGGGGTAGCTCATTATTTGGCAAAGTACTGATGCTACAGTAACCAAACTTGCACAAGTGATTCATCTTTGGATGCTGAGGTGAACCCATGCATCGGATGCTGCATCTGACCTACATTTTCCGCTTGAGTGACTTGGTTAAGAAGTTTGGGGTAGCTCAGTATCTGACAAAGTACTGATGCTACAGTAACCAAACTTGCACAAGTGATTCATCTTTGGATGCTGAGGTGAACCCATGCATCGGTTGCTGCATCTGACCTACATTTTCCGCTTGAGTGACTTGGTTAAGAAGTTTGGGGTAGCTCAGTATCTGACAAAGTACTGATGCTACATTCACCAAACTTGCACAAGTGATTCATCTTTGGATGCCGAGATGGATCCATGCATCGGATGCAGCATCTGACCTACTTTTTCCACTTGAGTGATTTTGCTTTTAAAAGCCAATATTGAGCAAAGTATAATTGCTACATGTACCAAACTTGCATATTGGATGTATCTTTGATCAAACTTTCATAAAATGACCTTGACCTACTTTTTCCACTTGAGTGATTTTGCCTTTAAAAGCCATTATTGAGCAAAGTATAAGTGCTACATGTACCAAACTTGCTTATTGGATGTATCATTGATCAAACTTTCATGTAATGACCTTGACCTACTTTTTCCGCTTGAGTGATTTTGCCTTTAAAAGCCAATATTGAGCAAAGTATAAGTGCTACATGTACCAAACTTGCATATATGATTTATTTTTGATCAAACTTTCATAAAATGGCCTTGACCTACTTTTTCTGCTTGAGTGATTTTGCCTTTAAAAGCCAATATTGAGCAAAATATAAGTGCTACATGTACCAAACTTACATATTGGATGTATCTTTGATCATTCTTTCATAAAATGACCTTGACCTACTTTTTCCGCTTGAGTAATTTTGCCTTTAAAAGCAAATATTTAGCAAAGTATAAGTGCTTCATGTACCAAACTTGCATATTGGATGTATCTTTGATCAAACTTTCATAAAATGAAATTGACCTACTTTTTCCGCTTGAATGATTTTGCCTTTAAAAGCCAATATACATGTATTTAGAAATATGTTTGAATTGAATTTTGCTGCCACGAGTTGAGCTTCATAATCTGTGATTACCTATGTTTAAGTGTTGTAAGTATATTTTCACACTATTTACAAAATCTAAGTCCCATAAGGACAAATCAGATGAACCTGAAAATCAAAAGGCAGCTTCCTCTCTACTGTCTAATCACGATGTAGAAATACATTTATCATGAAAATCTGTTGACATGTTTTCAAGTTATTGCGTTCCATGCTCCTATATTTTGCCCTTACCTTTACATGTATGTGCATATACACCCCCCCCCCTCCCATTACACATAATTTCTTAATTATGTATCAAAAAAATTATAAAACTGTTATATATGTCAAAGAAAATCCTTTCTTCGTGTAGTATACAAATTTACAAAACAATTCACCCAGAAATAGATTTTCAAAGAATTTTTAACTATTTTAGTATATTTATACAGTATGTTAAAATTTCAAGTCCCATAACTCAGTAACAACAAATTGAATGAACCTGAAAATCGAAAGGAGGCTTCCTCTTCAAAGTCTGATCACAATGTGGAAACTTGATGAAAATCCGTTGATGCATATTCAAACATTTCACCCAAAAATAGATTTTTAAATAATTTTTAACTATTTTAGTATATTTTCACAGTATTTAAAAGATCAAAGTCCCATAACTCTGTAATGACAAATCGGATGAATATGAAAATAGAAATGAGGCAGCTGCCTCTCCTTAGTCCAATCAGAATGTATGAATAATATGAAAATTGATGCATATTCAAGTTAATGTGTTCCATAAGCACACCGACAGACAAATTGACAGACATTGCCATATCATAATACGTCCCATCAAATGACGGGCGTATAAAAATCAAGCTTTGCCTATATCTAAAGGGTCATTCTACAGTACTACTGTTCATGCAGCTCACTACAGAAATTCATAAAAAAGCATATTCAAACATTTCACCCAAAAATAGATTTTTAAATAATTTTTAACTATTTTAGTATATTTTCACAGTATTTAAAAGATCAAAGTCCCATAACTCTGTAATGACAAATCGGATGAATATGAAAATAGAAATGAGGCAGCTTCCTCTCCTTAGTCCAATCAGAATGTATGAATAATATGAAAATTGATGCATATTCAAGTTAATGTGTTCCATAAGCACACCGACAGACAAATTGACAGACATTGCCATATCATAATACGTCCCATCAAATGACGGGCGTATAAAAATCAAGCTTTGCCTGTATCTAAAGGGTCATTCTACAGTACTACTGTTCATGCAGCTCACTACAGAAATTCGAAAAATGAAGTTTTATCTACTTTGTCGGCAAATGTTCAAATTGAAATTCATATAGGGGGCTAGATCTCAAACTTTCGTAACTAAAGCAGAGGTCACAACCTTCTGTACATGCACATAAATGTAGGCAAACCATGCTTACTTCTCCCGGGCACCTGGTCCCACCTCTAGCTTGCTAGGGGTCCGTCAGTGCTCAACTTGGTGCTCTATTGAGTGTGCTGTTGAGATTATCATCAGGATCTTCTTTAACTCATTTGTGTCACACTTATGCCCTTTGCCATGTGGAGCTCGTAAAAAAGTTCCCCGCATGGGGTTTGACAGTAAGTGTTTTGAATATTTTCCCTGACGTTGTTGCCATAGCACAGGCTTTCTACTGTTCCTACTTTTTCCTACTATTTCCTACTTTTCCTACTTTTTTATTTTGATCCTATTTTTTCCTACTTTTTCTTCAAAACCTCCTACTATTCCTACTTTTTCATCTCAAAAGTAAAAAATTACTTGCTTCACTTGTCATCAACATCTGATTCAAAGTTTTTAAAAAATTTCGGGCTCGCTTCGCTCGCCCATTCTGTATATTTTACATGAAAAATCAATTTGTACTTATTTCTCTCTGTGATTTCCTCAAAGATGAATATTACCAGTCTACAAACATCACTACTGTGATTTATGTGTCATACCTACTGAAAATTGTTGCTAAAAGTGATGGAAAATTTCCTACTTTTCCCCTATTGATTCCTACTTTTTCCTATTTTTCTCCTACTTTTTTTCATTGACTACTCCTACTTTATTCCTACTTTTTCATCAAGGTAGAGTAGAAAGCCTGATAGCACTTCCTATATAGATATAACCTCAGACAGTGCAATGCATGTATTTTATATATTGTTTTTATTTTCGTGCATGAACATTGACGGTGGGAGCAGCTAGCCAACAGGGGATGCTTACTCCTCCCGGGCACCTGGTCCCACCTCTAGCTTGCTAGGGGTCCGTTGATGCTCAACTTGGTGCTCTATAGAGAGTGCTGTTGAGATTATCGTCAGGATCCTCTTTAACTCTCTTGGGTGTCTGTGCATTGTAAGTACGTGTGCCGTACGGCCTTCTTGCAAATTTGGGAATTCGCAGACAGGACGGAGCAGTTTTAGTGCATACAGCTAGAACTTTCGCTGCGTGCTGTCAACGAATTCAACAAGAAGTATGACATGATGTTATAAGTACGTGCAACGCACCTTCGACGCAAGGAAGTGAGGAACCTGGCATAGTCAGAACGTGTAAATTCGGCATTCATACAATAATGTAGAAGATGTACGGAGAAAGTATGTTATCAGCAAGTTGCAGGCAAGTCCTATGTATGTACAACACACTTACTTTTTTGAGCAACATATGATGCATGTAACCACCCATATAACTGTGTTTGCGACTTGCGTTGACGTACTCCTTCCATACTCTTGTCACTTCCTTCCTTGCGTCTTCAGAAAAACACAGCGCACTTAGCCTCCACAAACACACACGTCCACAAAGCATGCGGGTTGTGACCAGGGCTTAACAGTAAGTTATATGTTTGTGCGACCACTACTTCACTCATAGTGGCTGAAAATAATTTTAGATGGGGAGTTTTCTATGCTAATTTTAGCATGACGTCGCAAATGACTAACACTGAGTCTATAGAGAACGTCAACAATGTCATGCTAAAATTAACATAGAAAAGTCCCTTAGTATCTAAAACTATTTTCTTTGACTGTGAGCGTAGCATTGGTTGCTCGGACATATAACTCTACACTGTAAGTTATGACAGTTCAAGATATTTAAATTATGCCCCTACATAAATTTTAATCGGATAGTAGTTTGAAAAATGAGCCAAAACTTTTCCAATCTCTGAGATGAGCTGCATGGACAGTAGTCACTTGTTGGTAACCCTTCCCACTCTATCATATCCCCACCATCAGTGGGTACCCATATTTTTGCACTGACGAGTTTGTTATCATTTGTTCTGTTATTTCTCACAATTTTTATACGCCCGTCATTTGACAGGACGTATAATGGTATGGCACGGTCCGTCCGTCTGTCAGGCTGTCTAGCTGATTTTCAGTTTTCCAGACTTTTTTCTGCATCAGAAGGAGATATTCAGATGAAATTTAATAAACAGCTTGGTCTTGGATAGTTACAGAGCAAGTTGGACTTTCGTGTCACTTGACCTATTTTTCAAGGAGTTATGCCCCTTGATGACTTGCAAAATTTATTTTTCGACAGTTTTTACGGACTTTTTTCAGCAACAAATAGAGATACTTAGGTGAAATTTGATACACAGCTTGGTCTTGAATAGTAACAGCTGGAGCGAGTTTAAATTTCTTCACGCTTGACCTATTTTTGAGGAGTATGCCCCTTGATGACTTGAAAAATTCAGTTTTTGTCAGTTTTCCAGAATTGTATCTGCAACAAATAGAGATATTCATGTGAAATTTGATACACAGCTTGGTCTTCGGATAGTACAGAGCAAGTTGCAGGACATTAATATATGCCGCTGGTATGGGACTTATATCGCATAGCGATCATAACATCTTTAAGTCATAATTAATCAAAGGTTTTATGTCATGTCTCCAGTTATTCATGTGTGACATCACAATGGAAAACCCAAAGTATGTGATGTCTGTAGTCTAGCTTATGATTATCAAATGAAGCATCTCGAAAATCGTCGATTGAGTGCATTATTAATCCTTCACTTCTTGTTCAATTAATACTATTGTACATTATAACTTTATTAGATACTGATATCTCTAAATTTATGCTTAAAATGCATTATTTACTCCTCCACATATTCACCCATTTCTCGGGTGCTGGAAACTATAATGAACTGAACTGTATCCATTATAGATCCAAAGCCAGCATCTGATTGGCCATTGAAATAAGCATCTAAAACCGAAAGTACAAGTGACAAATATCAAACGAAAATAGATATTCTGATGAAAGAATTTTTTTATGCAATAATGATCATAAATTCATATTAAAATCCTAAATTAAAGTTAAAGTTAAATGAGTCTCATGTTGGAGGGTTTGTTGATTGGTTGTTGGTTGCCACACTGTAAATATTTGTTGGTTGTTAAACTAACATCTAACCTTTGTAAAGCATTGAATGTTATGTAGTTTTTATAAACTGTGGACAGCAGGTATTTCCTTGCTGTATATCCATGTGTCTCACTCATAAGAAAGTATGATTTCAATTTCAGGCAGAAAGAAAATCTCAGAACAAGTATTACCCACCAGACTGGGACCCGAGTAAAGGATCAGTTAACAAATATGTGGGTCAACATCCTCTCAGAGACAGGGCTAAAAAGATCAAGCAAGGCATTCTTGTCATCAGGTATATTGAATTTTTTTTCATGAATTCTGAAAATAGTTGTCGCTAAATGGACATTTGTTGCAATTCAAAGATTTAATTTTCAGGTTTGTATATATTTTTATGTAATCACATTATGTATAATGAATGATGTTATATATTCTGATAGGATATGGCTTTGTTGTGTCTATCCATGAATTCACAGCTTGGTACACAATAGTGTTGAGCTGAATCTCACCGACGTCGGCGACATTGTCCCCAGACCCTTCTGATTGTGATAATCGATTATAATTTTGATCATTGATTATAATCGGGAAATTTAATACATCATAAGAATGAAATATTTGCATCATTAAACCATATTTTTGCTAGAGAAAACAATTCATATATTGTACTAATAATTTTAGGCCAACTGAATCATATTATCTTTGACTTTGATAGGTCACTATGCATACTCATATGAAAGATTTTGCCAAGTTTCCATAAAATTTGCTGTCAATAAAACATAAGTTATTGACAAATCATGAAATATTGTACACTTTTGCAATGTATTATAAGAATCCGATTATAATCGATAATCAGTTGAAAGGCTTATCCGATTAATCAATTTTGATTACTTCATCCAATCCCAACACTATTACACAATCCAGTATAAACAAGAACTACATGACTTTTTCATAAACATCCATGTTTTTAAACATTTTGCATGTTGCACGATAAAACAATTGACACACAATGTATTTTCGAACAAAATAACAAATGAATGTAGAACAATGAAATCAGACTACAAGACATAAAGCAATAAATGATGTTTGAATCACTTATGTAGATTTGAGATGCCATACAACATTTGGTGTGGAGGATGTAATAGTCATATTGGTATGGGAGTCCGATACAACGCTGAGAAGAAGAAAGTTGGTAATTACTACACCACTCCTATATGGATGTTTAGGATGAAGTGCCATCTTTGTGACAACTATTTTGAAATTCAAACAGATCCTAAGGTATGATATTTTAAAGTTTGTTGTATACTGTAAATTGGTTTTTATTCGTCACATACCAATTTTAGTCATTTTCGTCAGTGCCTTCCTTGACGAAATTACATACTGACGAATATGAATACCCCTGGCAAAAAATAATGTGTAGTAAGGAAAAATTGAATTAGTCTCTTTGTAAACTTAAATATAAATCGGGAACACTGTAAAGTAGGGAAGAAGAAGCTGCAGGTTCCAAGTTTCAAAACTTTCTTAAATAGTGTTATTAAGACATAACAGGCAAATGACAAATCAATGAAAACTGAATACAAGGTGGCATATAATGTTCTTCTAAGAGTTGGAGCCCTTCCGCATTATTAATCTAATTACCAAATGATATGTTTTCACTGCAAGGTAGGTGATATACACATTTGCAATTGTTTGTTAACTGATAATTGTTAAACAAACAATGAAAACCAATACATATGGCAGATTTGACGATTTGAAGGCGGATCTTAATGTTGAGATGGTATTTGAGCAGATGAATTTACACATTAGGGACCCTTAGATGACGAATTTACATACTGATGAAATGGTCATTTTAAACGAATTGACGAAAAAAAAGCAATTTACATTATTGTATAGAAATGTATTGTCTTTGAATTTTGTTTCTCTCATTTTGAATTATAATCAAATGGTAATAATATTAAACAATAGAGATCTTAAAATAGTCAAAATGGATTGGAAGATGCTGATGATAGAGAGGACAACATTTTGCAGAATAAGATAATTTAATGGAAGTTCTCTATGATTTGAATCGGTGTATTTCTTTTCGAAATATTTCAAGATAGAATACAAAAGTGATCAGAAGAGACCTAGTATTTGTAAATCTTTTACAGAACCATGATTATGTCATACTCAGTGGTGCACGTAGAAAGGAGCAGAGATGGGACCCTAAGGAAAACGAGCAAATTGAAACAGAAGGTTTGTCATTTCTTTTTGAATTAATATTCTTTAATCTTAATTTTTAGCTCTACTGGTCTCAGACCAGTCTAGCTTATGCGATCACCCTTTGTCCGGCGTCCGTCCGTCTGTCCGTCCGTCCGTCCGTCTGTCTGTCTGTCCGTAAACAATTCTTGTCCGGACAACTCCTCTGAAACTGTTAGAGATAGAAAGTTTATTCTTTTTGCATTTTACTTGTACCATGTTCTAGTTGTGCACCTGACATTTAGTTTCAGTCCCTGACCCCCAGGGTCTTAGAAAATGGGCGTGGTCATTAAATTCTATGTAATCTTGTCCGGACAACTCCTCTGAAACTGTTAGAGATAGAAAGTTAATTCTTTTTGCATTTTACTTGGTCCATGGTCTAGTTGTGCACCTGACATTTAGTTTCAGTCCCTGACCCCCAGGGTCTTATAAAATGGGTGTGGTCATTAAATTCTATGTAATCTTGTCCGGACAACTCCTCTGACACTATAAATGATGGAGACTTAATTCTTTTTGCAATATGATGGGTCTGTGGTCTTGTTGTGCACCTGATATTTTGTTTGAGCCCCTGACCCCCAGGGTCTTAGAAATGGGTGTGGTCATTTTCTCCTATATAACTCTATGTAACCTTGTGTTCACAACTCCTCTGACACTATAAATGATGGAGACTTAAATCTTTTTGCAATATGATGGGTCTGTGTTCTTGTTGTGCACCTGATATTTTGTTTGAGCCCCTTACCCCCAGGGTCTTAGAAATGGGTGTGGTCATTTTCTCCTATATAAGTTAATGTAATCTTGTGCTTGCAACTCCTCTGACACTATAAATGATGTAGAATTAATTCTTTTTGCAATGATAGGTCTGTGGCATAGTTGTGCACCTGATATTTTGTTTTAGCCGTATACCGCCAGGGTCTTTGAAAATGGGTGTGGTAATTTTTCCTATATAGTTGTGCTCTCTACTCGTTTAAAGTTATTAATGATGGGGAGTTAATTCTTTATCCAATATTATGGATCTGTAGTCTTGATGTGTCATTGATAGTTCATTTGAGCTAGCAGCCCTTGGCCCCTAGGATCTTGGAAAATGGGTGTGACATTCTTTTTAGAAATACTTTTAGTTACGGAGCTAGTGGGGCCCCCCATGCACCCCCTTGAGTTCTTTTTTTCATGGGTACAAAAATGTTCCTTAGGGTCTAGAGAATCGGTTTTCAGGATGTACTCAAAAATAAACTCATTTAGGCTATGTGTTTTTCGACCGTTTCCATGGTAACCCCCTGCTAAAGTCATGAAAGCACTATTGGATAAGTAGAATAGCAATATCTTGACCAAATCTTGAGCTAAACATCTGTAACTGGTATCAATATAACGAGAAAAGGTTGTTCTATTAATCACGTGATCATATGCAAAATAATTAATTTGCATATTCATGAATATTCATGAATTGAAATAAAAATGCTTGAAAAATATATAAAAATCGACACTTTTCATTTAGTTTTTGCTCCTAAGCTCTATAGTTTTATCTACGGTATGATCGTTATTAGATTATATAATAAATACATACAAAGTCTTCTCTCTCCAATGACATAATATTTGGCTCAATATTTTAGTTTAATGGCTTCTAAATTGATGTTTTTTACAGAAAAATGGCTATTTTTAGTAAGATAAGCTGATTTTTGTATACTAATTATAAGATATTTACTCCTGATAAAATCGAATATCTGAACCTGTTTTCTGGTGTATTTTCATGTTTTTCTCATGTAAGAAATGTTTACAAAACATGATATATGTATTTTTGGTAATTTTTGGGCAAAATACCGTATTTTTCAGTAAAAAACAACAGATATCTGGATATTATCTATTAAAGGCAAACAGTTCCTGTAATCTATAAATGAGACGTATATACTAATGTAATTTCATGGTTCTAAGATCGGTTTTTGTGTTAGAAGTAAAAAATGTTACTTTTTTCTGCTATTTTTTTTGTAAAAATGTCGGTTTTTCATACTAAATTTACAAATTTCTGATAAATATTCTAAATATGATTTACAATTCAATAATACAGTATAATCAACCAATAATATAGCAAAGCCACTCAATAACATGGTCTTTCAACCTTTACCACTTAATAATTCAGTATAACCGCACAATAACATAGCAAAACCACTCAATAACATAGTAATTTGACTCTTTATAACAAAAAAAAAAACATCTCAATACAGTGTAAATACCCAATGACACAGCAAAACCACTCAATAAAGACACTGTTTGACCCTTAACTATATGAAAATCACTAAATAATACAGCATAACCAACCAATAACATAAAAACACCCAATAACGTGATGGTTTGTCCTTTGTTATAACAAAACCACTTACATTTGTAATAACACAGCATATCCACCTTATTACTTAGCATTACTACATAATAACGTGATGATTTGATCCTTTATTGTAACAAAACCACTCAATAACACAGAATTACCACCCCAAAACATAGCATTACTAATCCATAGCGTGACGATTTGACACTTTATTATAACAAAACCGCCAAATAACTTAGCATAACTACTTAATAAGGTGGTCGTTTGACCTTTAATTATATCAAAACCACTCAATTACACAGCATAAGCACCCAATAACATAGCATTACCACTCAAAAACATGATGGTTTGACACTTTATTGTAATAAAACCACTTAATAACACGGCATAATCACCCAATAACTTAGCATTACCACTCAATAACAATTTTTCCTCGTTCTCTCTATGGAACCAGGACTGTTTTAATGTGGATTTTAGCAATTTAAAGGGTCAAACAGACATGCTAATCAGTGATTTGATACAATAAAGGGTCAAACCATCACGTTATTTGGTGGTTTTGAAATGTTATTGGGTACTCATGCTTTGTTCTTGAGTGGTTACATTATAAAAAAGAGGCAAACGGTGGTTATGGTATGATATTAAGTGGTTTTGTAATAATAAAGTGTCAAATCATCACGTTTTTAAGTAAGAATGATAAGTTATTTGGTGGCTATACTATGTTATTGAGTGGTTTTGTTATAATAAAAGATCAAACAATCACGTTATTGAGTGGTAATGCTAAGTTATTGGGTAGCTATGCTGTGTTATTGAGCGGTTTTGCTAAGATAAAGATCAAATCATCACGTTATTTTGTGGTAATGCTAAGTTATTGGGTAGCTACATGTATGCAGTGTTATTTTAAATTTTTGTCATAGCAAATGTTCAAATCATCACGTTATTGGTTGGTTATGTTGTATCGTTAAGTGATTTTGATATAGTAAAGGGTCTAACAACCACTTCATCGAGTGTTTACACTGTATAATTAAGTGGTTCCTATGTAATTTAGGATCAAACGACTATGTTATTCAGTGGTTTTGCTATGTTATCAAGTGATTACTAGTATACTGTATTATTAATTTGTGTAAATATAATGAAGGGTTAAAAGACCATAATTTGAGTGGCTTTGCTATGTCATTGGTTGGTTATACTTTTTTATTGAGTTGCTTTGTTACGTTATTGGGTGGTCATACCGTGTTATTCACGATTCATTGCGTGTTTTTGCAATGTTATTCTGTGGTTATGGTATGAATTTCTATATTTCTTACTATTTTATTTTTCTAATTTGATACTCTTATGATATGTAGAAATAAATTCAGTTTCATATCCTATATTACAACAAATATAAATTGTATTTGAAATATTTCTCAGAAATCTGTGATTGTAGTATAAAAAACCGACAATTTTACCCAAAATAGCAGAAAAAAAGTACTGTTTTTCCTTCTAATACAAACATCGATCTAAGAACCATGAAATTACATCAGCATATACGTTTCATTTATAGATTACAGAAACTGTTTGCCTTTTATAGATAATATCCAGATATCTGTTGTTTTTTGCTGAAAAATACGGTTTTTGCCCCAAAATTACCAAAATTACGTATATCATGTTTTGTAAACATTTATTACATGAGAAAAACATGATAAATCAATAGAAAACAGGTTCAGATATTCGATTTTATAAGTAGTAAATATCTTATAATTAGTATACAAAAATCAGCTTATCTTACTTAAAAAAGCCATTTTTCTGTAAAAAATATCAATTTAGAAGCCATTGAACTAAAATATTGAGCCAAATGTTATGTCATTGGAGAGAGAAGACTTTGTATGTATTTATTATATAATCTAATAACGATCATAGATAAAACTATAGAGTTTAGTAGCCAAAACAAAATGATAAGTGTCAATTTTTATGTATTTTGCAAGCATTTTTATTTCAATTCATGAATATGCAAAATAGTTATTTTGCATATGATCATGTGATTAATAGAACAACTTTTCCTCGTTATATTGATACAATGTACCAGTAAAATATGTTTCAGCTCAACATTTAGCCAAGATATGGCTATTTCACTTAACCAATAGTGCTTTCGTGACTTTAGCAGGGGGTTGCCTTGGAAACGGTCGAAAAACACAAAGCCTAAATGAGTTTATTTTTGAGTACATCCTGAAAACCGATTCTGTAGACCCTTAGGAACATTATGGTACCCGTGAAAAAAAGTACTCAAGGGGGTGCATGGGGGTCCCCACTGGCTCCCCGACTATTTATCTCGGATATTATGAATTATATGAGTGCTATTATAGTTGCAGTATAATGGATATGTAGTTTTGTCATGCTACTTATAATTTGTTAGAGCACCTGCTCCCTATGGTCTTGGTTTAAAAAAAAAGAAAGGAAATTGATGTTTCAGAAAAAAAACAACCAGGAGAGCTACAGTCTCGTCAGAGACTTCTGGTTTTGAATTTGAAATAATTTTCTTTAATTTGAAATACCATGCTCTTTCAACGGCTTTTCAGGGCATTTTGGTAATAGGTCACAGGGTCAAGGTATCAAAATGAATGATAATCAAATAATGGTAAATATGAACTCTCAATCTTTAAAAGATAAGAGCAAAATTGTCCTCAGTTTTTCATCCTAAAAGTTGGACATACTTCAAGGTCAAGGTCACAAGGTCTGTAAAATAGCAATGTTTGTTTCTTAAAATTAGGTCAGTCATGAAGGTAAAGGTCACATGGTCAGTAGTCATGTATCAGCAGAATTGTCTTGTCAAAAGAAAACACACATTTAATATATCATAATTTAAGATTTGATCTAATATTGCTCTAAGTGATGAAAGTAACTAAGTCAAAGGTCAAGTTATATTTTTTATGTAATGTAAATGTTGGTATTCATATCGTACATTGCAGACAAAGCTACTCAGAAAAAGATGGCTACAGATGCCATGTTCAAGCTGGAGCATGGATCAGATGATAAGAAAAAAGGTAAAACCACCATAGCTTCACTGGGAGAAATGGAGGAACGGAGGGGACAGTTCAAAGATGATTACTTACTCAACAAGCTAGCAAGAGAAAAATTCCGGGTAGTGTATACATTTCTTGGACATTGTGTCAAAAGACTACATTTTGTATAATCAAAAGTTTAAAGATTCATTGTTCAGAAAATCTAAGCTTAAGCATTTCAGATTTTTTATTTATCTCCTTCTAAAAATTATTGATCCATTCTTGCTTATCATTCAGATGAAACTTGCATTTTGCATACCAGTTTTAAGTACAAGTGTAAGTACAATTAGGATATGCTGTTTGACATAATTCATAAATTTTGCATTTATTGCATTTCAATAAAGTAACCTAAAGGCTACAAGATTGACTGTTTCATTTTTCACTGTTTCCATTTTAAGAATGAGAAGAAAGCTTTGAAGGTGAAAGAAACAGAAGACAAAGATCTCCTAGCTAAATCCTCACTTGACATTCCGTTGGTTGAAGAGAGTGATGAGGATATACGATTGGCTGGATTATTGAAGTATAGCTCCACAGAATGTAAGTTTGTCTCATTATACAAGTCTTTATATAGGTTTTACTCATGTATAGAGTATTCATAAACTTTCAAAGCCCTTGTTTAAAATGCAATTCAGTTTATTCCTAGATTATCAGCTATAGATTTTGTTTGTACATGTATAGTATATACATGTATATATACTGTAATAAGCTTTGATTGTTGAAACAGGAAAGTTTGTAATATCTTGCCTCCATTATTTAGTTAAGTAAAGCTCCAGTAAGTAATGTACCTTTTCTACAACGATAGTTTTCAGATGAAATTTTGTTCAAAACTGTAGTTTTACTCAAGATTTTGAGTTTTTAGCTCACCTGAGCCAAAGGCTCTAGTGAGCTATTGTCATAGCGATCCGTCTGGCGTCCGTCGTCCGTCGTGTGTCGTCTGTCGTCTGTCTGTCGTAAACTTTTCACATTTTCAACTTCTTCTCAAGAATGGCTTAAGGGATTTTGATGAAACTTGGTAGGTATAAAGTACTAATGATCCCCTACAAGTGTTGTTGTTTTTCGTCCGGATCCCTCAACAGGTGGCGCCACCACAGGCAAAAGTAGGTCACGGGGGGTACCCTCCCTTGACAAACTTCTTCTTCAGAACGGAAGCACGTATCGACAAACTGAAAGCATCAGGATGATCTACAGAGATGTCTTAAGAAGTGTTGTTATTTTTGGTTCCACTCCAAAGTCAAATTTTTGACGCTTTTTTGACGTCTCTTCGGACTTAGCAAGAAATGCAAATTTTTGCACTATTTCTTTAAATAACTCAATAAGTGTATGATTTTACACACTCATTTACTGCATATTTATCATATATAACTTACTTAATGCTTTGATATGTATTTTATGCTTAAATTTTATTTTTTTATTTTTTTATGAATTTTTTTCTTATGTAAAAAGGAAGGGGGGGGTGGTGATTTTCATACATTTTCTGCTTCTTTTCTATAACCACTCTTCAGATTGTCATGACATTTTGTAGGTATGAGGTACTCATGCATGGTACCCTTCAAGTGAAAGAATTTTGTCAAGATATCCACTTTTGGATTTTTAAGGAATATTTTTTAAGATTGTACATAGGTATAATGTATGTTTTCTTACCAAAAATAGGAGAAAAATTCTCAAATCGCACCGGGTTAAACACATTGATACTACTTTTGAATGAAGAAATTTTATTTGAATCACAAAAAAAAAAAAATGCAATAAAGATTAAAAGTACACAACTTTTTAAATATTTTTTCAAAGCCATGCACCTGGTTCCGGACCGGAATTATGCGAATTTTATGATCTGAGGACCCATTTTCACACGCATTCTTCCACACATGTAGATGTCTCACACACTTTAAACTATATTCAAAATTTTATTTCATCTATCTAGTAAACAATCACGGGAAGACAATTCAAGATAAACATTGTGTGTATTTTCCACCAATTGTTGAAAATAATAAGAAAATAATCGGAACTATTTGACAGGACAATGACCTAGATATGCATTAATTCATCTTCGTCCCCAAGACGCATCGTATTCCGCTAGGCGCTTCATTGCAATACAAACCGCAAAGTAGTACTGCGATACATTTCAGGAGATACAGTGCAAACGGAATAGATTTTTATACTTGGAACACTTTCATAGTGGTTATCATTCATGTACTTGGAACACTTGCATATACTTGTTATCATGTATAAAGTTTGCTCGAATTTCCTCTGTCTTAGACTCCCTTAGATGAAGTAATTTACGGACTGATTTCTTGAAGAAACGTCTAATGAGTAATCTCTTCCTCTGGATTTTGAGAATGCATAGGACATTTAATATCTGAAATTCTTGAAAATAAATAATTCCGTTCAGAGTTCCTGAAATCTTCCAATGAAATGTTGGACCACAGAAGCTGTTGTTTTAATAGAGAAAATAAATTATTATTCACAACTTTAAGCCACTGTGTTCGTCATCTTGTATGTATAATATTTCTAAGAGGAACACAGAGGCCTGAGGTTGTGAATAATAAAACATTTTCTCTCATAAAACGACAGGATCCTGTGTTAAGACATTTGGGAATTTTTATCTGATCAAATAATAGATACATGATGAGTTTTTATCGGACCAAATAACTTCTTGTCGGCAAATCCAATGCAACCGATACATTTCATGAACTCTCTCCGCTAACAACTTGTCCGTGTACAATTAGTTAACAGTAAATAACGATGTCGTAGGTCTGCTAGTTGGACAAGCTTAACAATTTCATGGGCCTTTTAATTTGTTTCAAACTGCGAAACCTTAGAGAAACCACTTGAGTTGTTGAACAGCGTATGCTGAAATGCGACGCTCCTTCTCGCCTGTTGAAATATGCATAGGCAAGAAGCGTCGCATTATAGCATATTTACTGAAAATTATTTGTTCAAATGGCTTCACTGGGTCATGAGGTATGATACAACATACACTGCTTTTTTGGAAAACAAACTGGCACAATTTCTGCACAACTCACTTGAATTGATGAATATTGGATCAAAACGATTTTAACTGTACGTTTCATGTATTTGAGATGAAATCAATACTATTCAAAAGCATAATTCATAGATTTCAGTGAATAAAGGCAAAACTGAAAAATCTTTGTTTTTTATGCCCCTGGAATAAAAGATTCGGGAGCATATAGTTTTTGGCCTGTCCGTCTGTCTGTTTGTCTGTCTGTTTTCCGAAAAACTTAAACATTGGGCATAACTTTTGAATGGAAGCTGGTGATAGAGGTTTCATATTTCACATGTGTATTTACCAAAATTTTTGACCTCATGACCATAACCTTGACCTTTCACGTACTTCTCAAAAACTTTAACATTGGGCATAACTTTTGAATGGTTAGTGATAGGGCTTTCATATTGTACATGTGTATTCCTTGTGACAAGATCTTTCCATTGATACCAATATTACGCTGACCCTGACCTCTCACATACTTAACAGAAAATGGCGTTTATACTAACAAAGATGCCGCCGGGGGCATTCTCGTTTCACAAACACAGGCTTTATAATTTCTGGCATGCTAGCTATCAATAATGAAAGGTTTTGTGTTCAATTTTAAATAAACTTAATTTGTGAAATCATTTCATTGTTTTATTCTTTTTCTGCTGCACATTAATGTGGAATTTTACAATATGATTTTATTTTTGATGTTGCATAATTGAACTATACTAGCTGGGCATATGACGTTGGACCACTTTATCCGTTTTTTTCAAATCAGTAAAAAAGTTATTGTTTTGAAATGTGACTATTATATTTTTTTCTTTTTTGTACTTTTAAAGGTTGTCTGAAAAAAACACTTCTCTGCATCCGGCAAAAATCTTTTTAGAAAGGTTGTGGGCTAAAATCCTGGTACTGGCACTATCAGTGTTCAATGTCAGTATGTCAATTAGAGCGTGCATGGGTATCAGGTGAGCGTTGTGCCCCTTGGGGCTCTTGTCAATGAATTCCAGGGATTCAAATTGTTTTCTTTGTATACAGCTTATGACAAAAAGCAGTTAGAGAAAAGGAAAGAAATAGAAGCCAGACCTTTGTTTGATCAAGGAAGTGGAGATAGTCCAACTACAAAAGCAGAATTATTAAGGAAGCAGATTTCCACGTCAAAGAGCAAACCTAGCCCTTTTGATAATGTTCATATTACATCAAAAACATTGGCGCTTAGTAATAAGTTACTCGGGATCAGAAGAAGAAAGGAAAACAGAAGCAAATTATCAAAAGGAAAGGGTCAATTAGACTTAATACCAGAAGAGAAAGACTCTGTAATGGAAAGTGAAAAATGTGAGTTTCCAAACAGAAGCATGACAGATAGTAACTTACACATAAATGAGGTAGAACAAACTTACGTTAAAGATGCACAATCTGGCCACTGTGCATCAATGGAGAGCATGTCTGTGATAGATAATAAGGAATTACAAAACAATGCAAAACTTGATGATGACGTCTGTGATAAATCTAACAATGCCGATTCATTCAATATGTGTGGAGAGAGTATGGAACAGAAACATCAAGACATACATGTAATAAATAACAGTATGAACAAGCCAAGTGAAAACATCACTACAGGTCCAAATCTTGTTTCTGCATACAGCGATAGTGAATCTGATATGTCAAGTGATGGTTAGCCGAGTTATACACACACGAGTCTTTCATCTGATTGCATTGTCATAGGATTATATTGTTATACCATTTGATAATTAAAGTATCAAATTATATCTACATGTACATGTGACTTGATTTTCTCTTATCTTAAATGTCCCTGCCAAAAATAGGTGATGCCGTAACTTTAGTGCTGTAAATATAGTGTTGTACCTTGCTGCTAACCATCACACAATCTTTGTTATCATTACTCCTACAAAATCCTGCAATGGATTTCATTGAAACTAACCAAGAACTAGAACTGCCCTAAAGGCATGAATTATACCCAGTATGGCATATTTTTAGCTCTACTGGTCTCAGACCAGTCAAGCTTATGCGATCACCCTTCGTCCAGCCGTCTGTGTCTGTCCGTAAACAATTCTTGTCCGGACAACTCCTCTGAAACTGTTAGAGATAGAAAATTAATTCTTTTTGCATTTTACTTGGTCCATGGTCTAGTTGTGCACCTGACATTTAGTTTCAGTCCCTGACCCCCAGGGTCTTAGAAAATGGGCGTGGTCATTAAAATTCTATGTAATCTTGTCCGGACAACTCTTCTGACACTATAAATGATGGAGACTTAATTCTTTTTGCAATATGATGAGTCTGTGGTCTTGTTGTGCACCTGATATTTTGTTTGAGCCCCTGACCCCCAGGGTCTTAGAAATGGCTGTGGTCATTTTCTCCTATATAACTCTATATAATCTTGTGCTCACAACTCCTCTGACACTATAAATGATGGAGACTTAATTCTTTTTGCAATATGATGGGTCTGTGGTCTTGTTGTGCACCTGACATTTTACTTGAGCCCCTGACCCCCAGGGTCTTAGAAATGGCTGTGGTCATTTTCTCCTATGTAACTCTATATAATCTTGTGCTCGCAACTGCTCTGACACTATAAATGATGGAGACTTAATTTTTTAGCTCACCTGAGCGAAGCTCAAGTGAGCTATTGTCATAGCGCGCCGTCCGTCGTCCGTCTGTCGTCGTCGTCGTCGTCGTCGTCCGTCTGGCGTAAACTTTTAACATTTTCTACATCTCCTCTGCAACCGCTGCACAGAATTTCATGAAACTTTACAGGAAGGAAGTACTCAAGGTCCTCTACCAAGTTTGTGTTTTTTGTGCCGATTGGTCAACAAATATGGCCGCCAAGGGCTCTGATTGGCTGACACATTTTCGACATCTCCTCTGCAACCGCTGCACAGAATTTCATGAAACTTTACAGGAAGGAAGTACTCAAGGTCCTCTACCAAGTTTGTGTTTTTTGTGCCGATTGGTCAACAAATATGGCCGCCGAGGACTCTGATTGGCTGACACATTTTCGACATCTCCTCTGCAACCGCTGCACAGAATTTCATGAAACTTTACAGGAAGGAAGTACTCAAGGTCCTCTACCAAGTTTGTGTTTTTTGTGCCGATTGGTCAACAAATATGGCCGCCGAGGGCTCTGATTGGCTGACACATTTTCGACATCTCCTCTGCAACCGCTGCTCAGAATTTCATGAAACTTTACAGGAAGGAAGTACTCAAGGTCCTCTACCAAGTTTGTGTTTTTGGTGCCGATAGGTCAACAAATATGGACGCCGAGGGCTCTGATTGGCTGACACATTTTCGATATCTCCTCTGCAACCGCTGCACAGAATTTCATGAAACTTTACAGGAAGGAAGTACCCAAGGTCCTCTACCAAGTTTGTGTTTTTCGTGCCAATCGGTCAACAAATATGGCCGCCGAGAGCTCTGATTGGCCGACACATTTTCGACATCTCCTCTGCAACCGCTGCATAGAATTTCATGAAACTTTACAGGAAGGAAGTACTCAAGGTCCTCTACCAAGTTTATGTTTTTCGTGCCGATCGGTCAACAAATATGGCCGCCAAGGGCTCTGATTGGCTGACACATTTTCGACATCTCCTCTGCAACCGCTGCTCAGAATTTCGTGAAACTTTACAGGAAGGAAGTAATCAAGGTCCTCTACCAAGTTTGTGTTTTTCCTGCCGATTGGTCAACAAATATGGCCGCCGAGGGCTCTGATTGGCTGATGCATTTTCAACATCTCCTCTGCAACTGCTGCACAGAATTTTATGAAATTTTACATGAAGGAAGTACTCAAGGTCCTCTACCAAGTTTGTGCTTTTTGTGGCGATCATTCACTAAATATGGCCGCCGAGGGCTCTGATTGGCCAACACATTTTCAACATCTCCTCTGCAACCACTGCACAGAATTTCATGAAACTTTGCAGGAAGGAAGTACTCAAGGTCCTCTACCACGTTTGTATTTTTCGTGACGATTGTTAAATAAATATGGCTGCCGAGGGCTCTTATTGGCTGACACATTTTCGACATCTCCTCTGCAACCGCTGCACAGAATTTCATGAAACTTTACAGGAAGGAAGTACTCAAGGTCCTCTACCAAGTTTGTGTTTTTTGTGCCAATTGTTTAACAAATATGGCTGCCGAGGGCTCTTATTGGCTGACACATTTTCGACATCTCCTCTGCAACTACTGCACAGAATTTCATGAAACTTTACAGGAAGGAAGTACTCAAGGTCCTCTACCAAGTTTGTCTTTTTCGTGCCGATTGTTCAACAAATATGGCTGCCGAGGGCTCTTATTGGTTGACACATTTTCAACATCTCTGCAACCACTGCACAGAATTTCATGAAACTTTACAGGAAAGAAGTACTCAAGGTCCTCTACCAAGTTTGTCTTTTTTGTGCCGATTGGTCAACAAATATGGCCGCCGAGGGCTCTGATTGGCCGACAATTTTTCGACATCTCTTCTGCAACCGCTGCACAGAATTTCATGAAACTTTACAGGAAGGAAGTACTCAAGAACCTCTACCAAGTTTGTGTTTTTCGTGATGATCATTCAACAAATATGGCCGCCGAGGGCTCTGATTGGCCGACACATTTTCGACATCTCCTCTGCAACAACTGCACAGAATTTCATGAAACTTTGCAGGAAGGAAGTACTCAAGGTCCTCTACCAAGTTTGTGTTTTTCGTGACGATTGTTCTACAAATATGGCTGCCGAGGGCTCTTATTGGCTGACACATTTTCGACATCTCCTCTGCAACTGCTGCACAGAATTTCATGAAACTTTACATGAAGGAGGTACTCAAGGTCCTCTACCAAGTTTGTGTTTTTTGTGCCGATTGGTCAACAAATATGGCCACCGAGGACTCTGGCTGACACATTTTCGAAATCTTCTCTACAACCGCTGCACAGAATTTCATGAAACTTTACAGCAAGGTCCTCTGCCAAGTTTGTGTTTTTCTTGTCGATAGGTCAACAAATATTGCTGTAAAGGGCTTCGATCTGTAGAAGTATTTTTGTGACTTTTTACCCTTTGTCTGCAACTCAGGTGAGCGATGTGGCCCCCTTGGGCCTCTTGTTTTGCAATATGATGGGTCTGTGATCTAATTGTGCACCTGATATTTTGTTTGAGCCCCTGACCCCCAGGGTCTTGGAAATGGGTGTGGTCATTTTCTCCTATATAACCCTATGTAATCTTGTGTTCGCAACTCCTCTGACACTATAAATAATGGAGACTTAATTCTTTTTGCAATATGATGGGTCTGTGGTCTTGTTGTGCACCTGATATTTTGTTTGAGCCCCTGACCCCCAGGGTCTTAGAAATGGGTGTGGTCATTTTCTCCTATATAACTCTATGTAATCTTGTGCGTGCTACTCCTCTAACACTATAAATGATGGAAACTTAATTCTTTTTGCAATATGATTGGTCTGTGGTTTAGTTGTGCACCTGATATTTTGTTTTAGCCCTATACCCCCAGGGTCTTTGAAAATGGGTGTGGTAATTGTTTCCTATATAGTTGTGCTCTCTACCCATTTAAGGCTATTAATGATGGGGAGTTAATTCTTTATCCAATATTATGGACCTGTAGTCTTGATGTGTCATTGATAGTTCATTTGAGCTAGCTGCCCTTGGCCCCTAGGATCTTGGAAAATGGGTGTGGCATTCTTTTTTGAAATACTTTATCTTTGATATTATGAATTATATGAGTGCTATTATAGTTGCAGTCTAATGGATATGTAGTTTTGTCATGCTACTTATAATTTGTTAGAGCGCCTGCTCCCAATGGTCTTGGTTTACAAAAAAAGAAAGGAAATTGATGTTTTAGAAAAAAACAACCAGGAGTGCTACAGTCTCGTCAGAGACTTCTGGTCTTAATAAATCCAACTTTATGATGCGACATTCAGTTGTTCATATTGATTTCTCTCATACATGGTCATCATTCAAGCTCAAGGTGGCTCTATCAAATGCTTTGGCATAAGAATGTAGTACCACTGTCCACGCAGCTCACTTAAGAAATCAGAAAATTGAATTTTTGTTTCATTTGTCGGATTATTTATTCGATCAAAATTCATATAGGGCGATAGATCTCCAACTCTCGTAACTAATAGTGTAAGTTATATGTCCCTACGACTAATACTATGCTCACAGTGACAGAAAATATATTTAGATGTCACAGATGTGGTGATTTCTATGTAAATTTAGCTCAAGGTCATTTTATGAAAGTTTTATCAAAGATATATTCTTTTTTTTAGATTAATTATATATTATTGTTGATAATATCAAAGGAATTGGAAACAATTTATCCAACTAAGGAAAATTCCTCTCCCAATATGTATTCAATGTACAAGTTTGATATGTATACCACTTATACATTACTCAACATTGGCATTTCACTGCAAAATCACAACACCTTGATTTAGGAGAGACAATTTTTATCATACATAAATTATGAAAGTAAATTGGCCATAACTCATGTGCAACTTCATCTGGAGCAATGCTCTTCATGTACCAAAATAATTTAAGTCGACTTATACATTCTTATATGTCGACCTAAATATCTGATAAGTCTACCTAATCATTACTTAGTCGACATAGTTATCTAACAAGTGGATGGCAGAAATGTGCCACCATAGTCCGCACAAGATTTTGCCTGAAGCGTCTTTTGTCAACTTGACCTATGACCTTGGCTCAAGCATGAACTAAGCAACAATCATATCCTGTGAATAATTAATGATACTCCATACGGGGAGGATGAAGTTATGGCATGGACAATGTTTTTCCTATAAAGTATATTGTTACCTTGAACTTTGGTTCAAGGTCAAAACACATTCTTGAGTGCTGAGTAACAATTCTGTGAAATCTTTGCAGAGGGGAAAAATTTATGGCACAGAAAAGATTTTACCAATTCAATTTATTGTGATCTCGACCTTTAACCTATGACCTTGGTTCAAGAGGAATAGAAGTTATTGCCAGGACAAGTCTTGGTGAACAGACTGACAAGATGATTACTATATAATCTGAACTTAGTTTGTGAACGGTATGATAATGGATTTTACAGTCAGAGTTTGAGGTCACCAGATCAAAAGTCTAGGTATCAAAATGTAGTAAGTACTTGTTATGGTGAATGTGTAAATATGAAAGTCCTTTCACTTATACTTGAAGAGAAATCTTCTTCGAGAACTTCTTCAAGGAACAGACAAGGCGATTCCTACATTGTACGTACCTCCCTAACTTCTTTTAGGCCCCTGAACTTGACTATCTGCACAGAATAAGCAAAAGAAACTATAGTAGCCTAAGCGAAATAATATTTGGTGTTTGCAGGTTTTGAATGAAAGACGTATATAAAAGTTTGACAAAGTTGACTCTATGAAAACTCAATGACATGATGGACCTCCTGCTTCAATCTTGTTGTTATGGACGAAACTCATTCTAAATATCATCAAGAACAAGATATTCTAACAGATAACTTTCAGAATAAGATGAAATAAAAATTCCGAGACCCTCACTTCATTTACCCATTAAGTCTTTTGAGACCTTGACCTTTATCCTATGACCTTAATTCAAGATGGAAAGAAGTTATTGCCCAGGCAAAAAAACCAAAGGTAATCACAGATTACGAAGCTCACCTCGTGGCGACAAAATTCATTTCAATCATATTTCTTAGTACATGTATATTGGCTTTTAAAGGCAAAATCATTCAAGTGGAAAAAAGTCATTTTATGTAAGTTTGATCAAAGATACATCCAATATGCAAGTTTGGTACATGTAGCACTTATACTTTGCTCAATATTGGCTTTTAAAGGCAAAATCACTCGAACGAAAAAAGTAGGTCAAGGTCATTTTATGAAAGTTTGATCAAAGATACATCCAACATGCAAGTTTGGTGAATGTAGCACTTATACTTTACTCAATATTGGCTTTTAAAGGCAAAATCACTCAAGCGGAAAAAGTAGGTCAAGGTCATTTTATGAAAGTTTGATCAAAGATACATCCAATATGCAAGTTTGGTACATGAAGCACTTATACTTTGCTCAATATTGGCTTTTAAAAGCAAAATCACTCAAGTGGAAAAAATAGGTCAGATGCTGCATCCGATGCATTGGTCCATCTCGGCATCCAAAGATGAATCACTTGTGCAAGTTTGGTTACTGTAGCATCATTACTTCGTCCGATACTGAGCTACCCCAAACTTCTTAACCAAGTCACTCAAGCGGAAAATGTAGGTCAGATGCTGCATCCGATGCATGGGTCCATCTCAGCATCCAAAGATGAATCACTTGTGCAAGTTTGGTTACTGTAGCATCAGTTCTTAGTCAGATACTGAGCTACCACAAACTTCTTAACCAAGCCACTCTGAGCTACCACAAACTTCTTAACCAAGTCACTCAAGCGGGAAATGTAGGTCAGATGCAGCATCCGATGCATGGATTCACCTCAGCATCCAAAGATGAATCCTTAATGCAAGCTTGGTTATTGTAGCATCAGTACTTTGCCAAATACTGAGCTACCCCTAACTTCTTAACCGGACTCGGACGCACGGGGGTATTGCATAAGCTCACTCAACTTCGTCGAGGTGAGCTAAAAATGAGATATTTAAATTGTAAGTAGTTTCATGGATGTAAAATCGTAAAAAATATACAGACGAATTGTGAGAGAAGGCCAGGTCTACCATAGGGATCTTTCTATGGACAGTGATAAGCTACACATATGTGTAAAGCATCAATTGTTCATCAAATAGAATGTATAGTGTGCATAAAAGAAATTTATTGTAAATCATGTTTGGCCTTGACCTCTGACTATTTGATGAGAAAATCTTCAAGGTTCTCCGTAGGTCATCCACAAACATTTGTTAATCATTAAATTATAGAATTTAAGGCAAAGACAAATTCTATTTGCAAGGACAGATTGATTTATAGACGATAAAATCTGACAACATCCCTTGATCTTGGTTGGGTTATAATCATTCACTGACCAGTAGATCTTTGATCTAAGTCACAAAATCTTTTATGTATGTACCCCTATTATAATAAGACAAAGGCATAAATGTTAAGCTATATTTATATTTTTATTTCATAATAACACGCTATAATAAACAGCATCTCTATGTCCGATGTCACTTTACATAAAATCAGTGAAGTTAATATTGTATCCCTACTGACATTCCTTCATCAATCATCAGTAGAGTTAAGCACTGAGTCTTGCTTTAATCATTTCTTAGAACTTTCCTTTCAGAGAATCCGAAATCTCCATAATGTTCCTTTCTCCTACCAGGTGCCTGTAAAAGAATAAATAAACAATGCAAATCACAATTCACAAGAGGTGTTAAAAAAAAATGGCAATTTTCACTACTGCAAATGTAGAATCATTCGCCGTGTTCACCTATTATACTTCATCCTTTTGCTATCAGCCTCGCAACATGGAAGTTGTTTTTTTTCAGTGAATTTAAGTACCAAATGTTTAACTAAACATTATTAGGAGTGGATCCATGAAATACCAAATGTATAACTCAACATTATAAGGGGTGGATCCATGAAATATTGAGTGAATAGGTTCTTGAAATGAAGTTTTTGCAATTTCATATATAACAAAATGGATCTTTGTGTGTAATTCTCTTAAAAGGTACTCTCATGTAGAGATAAAACAAATTATTTTCTTTCTAGTGCCGTTTATGAGATTTTCTTGTTACTACAAGATATTCCATGCTAACGAGATTTTTTCTCACCTCTCTTTACAAGATAACTTGCTCATAATAAAGAGTAAATAAACTCGTAATATCAAACGTTGTATATTTTCTTTGCCATGATTCAATTTTCATAGTCCTAAGTTGAGCTAAAACTGGCCACTGAACAAAGTTTTTCCTTTAGACCAATAAAGTACATATATACTTACACCATACTTTACAGGATCTGACCCATATACATTTATTCCAGGTCTTTCCCAGGTCTGTTGATATAAAGCAATAAAATTAATTTTCTTCTATATATGTGTATATTAAAACATATAATTATGCTTAAAACTTTTCATGACTATTATCTGACGTATCATAACAAAAGGACTACAAAGCTCACCTGTGGGTGTTTGCTTGTAAATAACAACATAAAGAAATAAACCTTAAACTGCTAGAGACAGTATGGCCAGATTGCAAAGCAATGTTGATGTATACTTAATTTATCTAGGGTAATGTTGAAAGGAATCTACGAGTGAAACATTAAAGCCTTACTTCTTAAATTTAGTTCCAGTGATGCTGTCAATCTGAATTCTTTTTTAATGTGGGTCAAAGGTCTACAAATCTTCATTTCAAATGTGAAAAACATAATGCTCATGGTTGAAGTGATATAGTCAAATTTTAATTGTTTAACAAAAATTCAAGGTCAAGGGCACTAGGTCTTGGATGTGTTGAAGATGAACATGATACCAGAACAGTGATCATGGATGTGTTGAAGATGTTCATTTTACCAGAACAGTGATCATGGATGTGTTGAACATGTACATTTTACCAGAACAGTGATCATGGATGTATTGAAGATGTACATTATACCAGAACAGTGATCATGGATGTATTGAAGATGTACATTATACCAGAACAGTGATCATGGATGTGTTGAAGATGCACATTTTACCAGAACAGTGATCATGGATGAGTTGAACATGTTCATTTTACCAGAACAGTGATCATGGATGTATTGAAGATGTACATTATACCAGAACAGTGATCATGGATGAGTTGAACATGTTCATTTTACCAGAACAGTGATCATGGATGTGTTGAAGATGTACATTATACCAGAACAGTGATCATGGTTGTATTGAAGATGTATATTATACCAGAACAGTGATCATGGTTGTATTGAAGATGTATATTTTACCAGAACAGTGATCATGTGTTGAACATGTTCATTTTACCAGAACAGTGATCATGGATTCATTGAAGATGTACATTTTACCAGAACAGTGATCATGGATGTGTTGAAGAGGTACATTATATCAGATCAGTGATCATGGATGTATTGAAGATGTATATTTTACCAGAACAGTGATCATGGATGTGTTGAAGATGTACATTATATCAGAACAGTGATCATGGTTGTATTGAAGATGTATATTATACCAGAACAGTGATCATGGTTGTATTGAAGATGTATATTTTACCAGAACATTGATCATGGTTGTATTGAAGATGTATATTTTACCAGAACAGTGATCATGGATGTATTGAAGATGTATAATATACCAGAACAGTGATCATGGTTGTATTGAAGATGTACATTATATCAGAACAGTGATCATGGTTGTATTGAAGATGTATATTATACCAGAACAGTGATCATGTGTTGAACATGTTCATTTTACCAGAACAGTGATCATGGATTCATTGAAGATGTACATTTTACCAGAACAGTGATCATGGATGTGTTGAAGAGGTACATTATATCAGATCAGTGATCATGGATGTGTTGAAGATGTATATTTTACCAGAACAGTGATCATGGATGTGTTGAAGATGTACATTTTACCAGAACAATGATCATGGATGTGTTGAACATGTACATTTTACCAGAACAGTGATCATGGATGTATTGAAGATGTACATTATACCAGAACAGTGATTATGGATGTATTGTAGATGTACATTTTACCAGAACAGTTATCATGGATGTGTTGAACAATGTACATTATACCAGAACAGTGATCATGGATGTATTGAAGATGTACATTTTAAAAGAACAGTGATCATGGATGTGTTGAAGATGGACATTTTACCAGAACAGTGATCTTGGATGTGTTGAAGTTGTACATTATTTATATAATAACTGTCTTTTTGAATGTGATTATACTGTGATAACCTACAATGGATCCAGGAATTATGTTTAATAATGCGCGTTAGTGCATTATGAGAAACATAATTCCTGGATCCATTGAGATTATCACAGTATAATCACATTCTAAAAGACAGTTATTATATATATTCACATTCCAGTTTTTCACGGTTTAATGACGATTAAATAAGTCTAAAACTCTGTTGTTAAAGCTTTGTTACTATGTACCGTCACAGTTCAAATCAAGCCACCGCAGTTATATTCCTATAATCACAGTGTAAATATAAGAAATAACAACCATGCAGCTAGCCGTGGTTTGTTGTCCAGTAATTCCCGGAGTCGCATGAACCAATAAAATTATCACCGAGCCGCGAACCCAACTTAGGGGGGTCAAGGGTATGAAAATCTTTCATATCTTCATTTAAAGAAAAATCTACATGGAAAGAAGACAAAATCACTTACACTTTTGTTGTACTTCATCCAATAAAATGCAAAATATGTAAATCCAATGGCCATCAGAATGTTGGCAGTCACCTGCCTCAACAACCTCGCCTGGTCAGGCTACAATAAAAAACAAATTACTTAATGACAAATTAAATTCAAGAATCTAAAGAATGGGCAACATCGCTCGCCTGAATACATTGAAAATCTGATAGAGATGCGGTGCTCCATTCTGCAAACGGTGATATTTTCCGACTTCATGTGAGACTTCATCTGGAAAAGTATCTTTGTCGTCAACCGAACTATACTTTTCAGCAAGAATCTTGCAATAACTTGCAAGAAAGGTGATTAATGAATAGAGACTCTTTGTAGATTTTCTTTTCTATTAATACTCATTCGCAAACTAATCCAGAGAAGATAAAATGTATGAAGCCATTAAAAATTTAGTAATATTTCTCATAGCAATCACACATATCTTACGTAAACAGGCATTTTCAATGCAAAAGACACTATAACTGCCTTTTGATACATAGCACTTCTATAATGTAATAGACTAAAGTCCGCGTAGAAGGACATAGCTGCAGGCAAGGATACTTTGCTTTCCTAGTTTGTTTCCTTGCGTGCCAGAATGTGGTGCTCATCTTCTGACACACTTTCAATAAGAAATGTACCAGAGATAGAAATATCAGTTATTTTCAAGTGAATACATGTACGATATATATATATATTCTGTGAAGCGGTTGCAGAGCAGAGGAGATGTTAAAAAATAAGTAAGCCAATCAGAGCCCTTGGCGGCCATATTAGTTGAATGATCAGCACGAAAAACACAAACTTTGTAGGAGACCTTGAGTACTTGCTTACTGTAAAGTTTTGCGACATTCTATGCAGCCGTTGCAGAGGAGATGTGGAGAATAAGAAAGCCAATTAGAGCCGGACATATTTGTTGATAGATCTGCATGAAAAACACAAACTTGGTAGGGGACCTTGAATATAAAAATTCCTTTCCCTCATAGTTGAAGAGATGGAGGCCAAACTTATTTTGCATATTTCAGTCAGAGTTCAAGGTCATTTGGTTAAAGTTCATGGTCTCAAAAGTATCTACATGTGAAATATCAAAGCCCTACCCCTTATGGTAGAAGAGATGTAGCCCAGGTTAAAGTTATTGAAAAGTAGGTCAAAGTCCAAGGTCACTAGGTCAAAGGTCATGGTCTCATATGAAAGGTCTCACCACAAGGAATCTACATGTGAAATATGAAAGCCCTATCCCTAATAGTTCAAGAGATATAACCCAGGTTAAAGTTTTATCCATGATGACGACAACGATGAAGACAACGACGCAGAGGGTATGGCATTAGCTCTCTGGACTTTTTCAGAGGGTATGGCATTAGCTCTCTGGACTTTTTCATCCCGGCCAGCTAAACATAGGTAATCACAGATTACAAAGCTCACCTCGTGGCAGGAAAATTCAATTCAAACATATTTCTTAGTACATACTTTTAAAGGAAAAATCATTCAAGTGGAAAAAGTAGGTCAAGGTCATTTTATGAAAGTTTGATCAAAGATACATCCAATATGCAAGTTTGGTACATGTAGCATTTATACTTTGCTTAATACTTGCTTTTAAAGGCAGAGTTTACGAATGAGACCAAAAATCCACAGGACATTTGTCCTGCAGTTTAATGAGATTTCTTAAAATCTACCGGACAAAGCTAAAAATCATCGGACAATTACAAAATGGTTTATTACAAATTTGCTGTTTATATATAGAAAAAAAATTGAGAGAGAAAAGTGTACAAAATTTACATGTAAAAAAAATACTTTATGTAATATTATATTAAATATGTGGCCAGTATCTATATATTGTCAATTGGTATCATTTACAAAATGTCAATAAAGTGGGCATGTAAACATTATATTGTGGCCATTCATAATTACTGTAAAATGACGCGTAGTGCAACACTGAAAACTATACGGGACACACTGTGATTTCACTGAAATATCTATCGTTGTAAATGTTTACAGACAGATCTTACAGGACAATTTAATTCTTTTAAACATGTTCAATAAAATGAATATTTATAGAATAACTGTCTTTTGGAATATGATTATTATGTGATAACCTACAATGGATCCAGGAATTATGTATAATGCACGTTAGCCTGAAGTTCACGAATAAAACTCCATTGCTAAGGCTCTAGTACTACGTACCGTCAAAGTTCAAATCAAGCCAAGTTACTATAATGTCATAGTTCAAACCACGACACCGTGGTTATACTCCTATAATCACAGAGTAAATTCTATACAAATGAATGGGCATATGTAAATGTTATCTAATACTTCATATTTAACCAACGATCGATAATGTGACATGACGGATACTTTTTTATTTTGAGTATGATGAAAGAGTGCTGCGATGTCAGAGAAACAAATTTTACATGGTTTAAATGTCTTTAATGAAAATCAAATACGGAATAAGTTTAAAGGAAAATGCTGTGTTATTATCTTGGAACAAAAAATCATCGGACATTTTGTCCGTCTTGGAACTAGAAATTGTAGGACATTTGAAAAATCAACCGGAGATCACCGGCAATCGGGCACTTTTCGTAAACTCTGTAAAGGCAAAATCACTAAAGCGAAAAAGGAGGTCAAGGTCATTTTATGAAAGTTTGATCAAAGATACACCCAATATCCAAGTTTGGTACATGTAGCTCTTATTCTTTGCTCAATATTGGCTTTTAAAAGCAAAATCACTCAAGTGAAAAAAGTAGACCAGATGCTTCATCCGATGCATGGGTCCATCTTGGCATCCAAAGATGAATCACTTGTGCAAGTTTGGTTACTGTAGCATCAGTACTTTGTTAGATACTGTGCTACCCCAAAATTCTTAACCAAGCCACTCTGAGCTACCCTAACCTTCTTAACCAAGTCACTCAAGCAGAAAATGTTGGATAGATGCAGCATCCGATGCATGGGTTCACCTCAGCATCCAAAGATGAATCACTTGTGCAAGTTTGGTTACTGTAGCATCAGAACTTTGCCAAATACTGAGCTACCCCAAACTTCTTAACCGGACGCGGACAGCTATGCAGATGCGGACGCGCAGGGGTATAGCATAAGCTCACTCAATTTCGTCCAGGTGAGCTAAAAATGCTCTTGGCAGCCATATTAAGAGATGTCGAAAATATGTCAGGCAATCAGAGCCCATATTTGTTGACCTATTGGCACAAAAAACACAAACTTGGTAGAGGACCTTGAGTAGTTGCTTCCTGTAAGATTTCATTAAATTCTATGCCATGATTACAGAGTAGATGTTGAAAATGTGTCAACCAATCAGAGACCTTGGTGGTAATATTTGTTGACCGAATGGCACAAAAAACACAAATTTTTGGTAGGGGACCTTGAGTACTTGCTTCCTGAAAGTTTCGTGAAATTCTGTGCTGTGGCTGCAAAGGAGATGTCGAAAATTTGTCCGCAAATCAGAGCACTTGGCACCAAAAATGCAAACTCGTTTGAGGACCTTTAGTACTTGTTTCCTATAAAATGTCATGAAATTCTGAGCACTGATTAGAGAGGAAATGTGATTACAAAGGAAAAGTGTTAACAGACGGACAGCCAAATGCCGGATGAAGCGCTATGACAACTTGAGCCTTTTGCTCAAATTAGCTACAAATGGCTTCTATTTTTTAAACATACATATTTCATTATTGTTAAGACTCCCTGCTTTTCATAGCTTTGGTCATAAATGAGCTGTAAACATGAAAATTTCCCATTTTACACAATAATTACTCAGATAAGCCCCTTTGAGAAATCAAACCAACTACAACCATCTTTAATTCAAGAATCATGACAAATTTCTACTATTTTTTAAATCACTATTTCTAAAACTGTTTTGCGAACATGACCATGCACATATCCCTAATCAAGAGAATCAACTGTAATGGAAGACAGAATTTTGACAAAAGAACAAACCTATACTTTTGTCACCATGATAATGTGTGTGTAATTATTTTACCACAACAGAAGCATACAAGTATCAGAAATGAATATATAGTTTAAAAAAAATTCAGCATGAGAGAAATTTCTTCTTACCTTAAATGTATAAAATAATCATGTTTACACTGTCTAGGTTTTCATTTATTATTTATCTTTATCTCAATTGATTATTCATTAATTCTTAGTATAAAGCTTAGGAGGTATATTTGTATAGCAGAAGTTAAGAACCTTCCTAACTGCAAGATCAAAAGAATCTATCACAACATTAGGACTGAGACAGGTGAAAAATTGTAAAAGATCTGAAATCTACGTCGTGGCTTTCCACTTGTAAAATCTTGCCCTGTGTACGAATCATCCTCTGACCTAATGTAAAATGTTCACATGAAGATGAGATTTCCCTGTCTCTGCCACAATTATCGTGATTATTTTTCTCACTCAGCTAATTTGATTTTCCTTACAATGATTTTTTGACAGATTTCCTTAAGAAAAGAAACAAATTGTGTATCAAGCCAATGATGACATGGAGCGAGACAAGAAAAGCTCACACTGCCACAACAATGTATTTTCTTCAGTCTCAGAACATACGTGAGAGAGAAATACTGTTATACAGTGAAACCTGTCTAAACCGATATCCTGTCTTTTTCAATGAAATATTTTGGTCCCAAAGAATTTTCTATCTTTTCCTATATAAAATAACCTGTGTAAACCAAAAACTGTCTATTCCGAATACCGTTATTAGTTTTTGGTCCTGGTACATGTAATTCACTCTGTATAAACCAATATGTTAAAACAACACCTACCTAAGCCAAGCAATGTTTGATTAATTATCACCCTAAGCTGATCAATTAAAACTGCATCTGGACAGACTCCACTTCTTCTATTAATAAACTAACCAAGCCATGGATAATGCCTCAATTGTTTGTACTATGATAAGTTCAATTTGTATGTAAACTTATCACCAGGTACAAAGAATATCAATACATGTATTCCATAGCCAATACAGCTGACTTAGGTAACAGGATGATCCTGCCAAAAACCAATCCGGCCACTATGAAAAAGTATCCGGCCTCAGATGATCCGTCCCAAGTTGATCCGACCAATGGTCACTCCGGCCACAAGTACCCAAGATACCTGTTTATCTTGTATAAATAAACAATGTCCCCAGACGATCTGGCCCCTGTATATCTTATATAAATAAAAAAATGTCCCCAGACGATCCCCGCTCCTGTATATATTATATTAATAAATAGTAATAAATAGTGGCCCGAATCGTCTGGGGATATACATTATACTAGTACATGTATTATCTTATATAGGAGCCAGATCATTTGGGGTTATGTGCATCTTACATTTAATGTAAGTACAATGTATATAGGGGCCAGACTGTCTGGGGTTTTTACATCTCACATACAAGGGCTGGATCATCTAGGGGTAATGAATCTTAAAATGTAACTAAAGATGGGAAGGATCGTCTGGGGATAGTCATTATATCACCTGCACCTGTAATTATATGCAGTACACGAGGGGTCATCGGACACAGTCAGTCGATGTAAAATTATACAAGGGCTGGATCGTCTGGGGTACCTGTGGACGGATTTGTCAGTCGGCACATCGACTGGGGTGAGGGAGCCGTGGCCAGATTAGTTTGTGGCTGGAATGTCTAGAAATCGTTGACTTATATCTTTTTCATGGAGTAAATATTTCCAAATTTTACTCCATATTGCAGAGTTTTAATGAAAAATAATTATAAGAATTAAACACTTTCATGATATGCAAAAAGATATAAAACTGTTTCAAAGTTTTACAATGAAGACTTTCATAGGAATATAAACTAAAGATAACTTCAAGAAATTATCAGAAAAATTTAATTTTGGTAATCCGATAATCTGTCTATACTGATATTTTTTTTCTTGGTCCGAGGTGATTTCGGTTTAACCAGGTTTCACTGTACTTACTCCATTTCGAACTCTAAGGAAAGTCTCTAATCTGTCAAGAGGAGCTCTGTAGAGCCTTCTCAGAGGGTTATATGGCATAAAGGGATCTCCCATGGGTTCACTTGGATGCAGTATCTGAGCTTTCAGCCATTCCTGTCGTCTGGCTCTGTCCTCTGCACTCATAGCTCTAGCCAGTCTTTGTCGTTCATGAGGGAGGGGCTCAATATTAAACGGGGGATACTTTCCATACTGGTAATTCAACATTGTCTCACGCCTGTTCCTCTCTAAAGGTGACAGCTGAGTATCATCAAACTCAATCAAACTGGCAGTTGCAGATGAATGTTTTGCAGGCAGCTTCTCTCCTGCCTACATGGGAAATGTTTACTCTTTACAATACATTTGTTCTTCACTTCAACAAGACAAAAATATACATACATATATACTGACTCCCAAAAGAAATATTACATAAATAAATTGAAATATTTAATACATACAAATGCACGTTTATAAATTTTTGGATGATCTAAATTCAGATAATGAACAACAATGTTCATTTCATGCAATACCTTTGCTAAAAGCAAGGATTGCATTAAGAAAATCACAAATCTATCAATTTTCGGTAAATTTGAATCCTTTGTAGGACACTGAGTCTTGATTCCTGTGACAACTAGCTAAACATGAAATAATAATTTGCATCACTCAAAATTACGCAGCAATGTCAGACTTCTAACATTCCAACTACTTGACGTTGCTGGGTTTTTTTATTAATTTTGACATTTTGTGGAGCGAGATATTTTGAAAATTTTTATAATCTTTTGTTTTTGAGATCATACTCTTTCAAACATGATGTTTAATTCACCTGGATTACACTGATATATCTTGGTACTGCGTAGCTCTTGCAAATCATGAAGATGAAAATATTGGCGTTCTGGATGAATGAACAGCACAAAAAGTTGTGTATAGTGAAATAATAGACTTCCAAAACAATTTATCATAAAAAATCAACACATTTCAAATATTAATTGAAAATGTTTTGAATACAACCATGTACAACCCGGTATCGTTTCTTTTGGGAGTCAGTATATATACACCGTGAAAGGAATTTAAAGTATACAATTTTGAATATGCCCAGCTAACGATACATTTGTATATAAGGCCTATATGTGTTCAAAATACTCATATGATCTTGATCACTAATACTTGGTTGTCAGTAATTTTTTTTAATGTTTTACTGAAATTGACAAAATTATTCAATGATACAATGTTATTTTGGTAGGACAAATTATATACTGTACTGTAATACTACAGTGTTATTACAATAAATCCATCTTTCTAAGTTGGAGACAGATAGACAGCTGGAACAGAAAATCTTCAATAAAGATACATAAAGTAAATCAGTGAACCATGCAGAAGTCACTACTTACATTAGCTTGTGGTTCTGACATCATGGGAAATGTTTCTTTAAAACATGTTGTAATTTTGTTCCACCACTGAGAAAAAAAAAACATATTAATCATCCATTGACACAAAATAAGTTACAAATAATTGTGGGTACAAATTTCATTTCCTAATAAAAACATAGGTAATCACAGATTACGAAGCTCACCTCGTGACAGCAAAATTCAATTCAAACATATTTCTTAGTACATGTATATTGGCTTTTAAAGGCAAAACCACTCAAGCAGAAAAAGTAGGTCAAGGTCATTTTATGAAAGTTTGATCAAAGATACATCCAATATGCAAGTTTGGTACATGTAGCAGTTATACTTTGCTCAATATTGGCTTTATTGAGCAAAATCACTGAAGCGGAAAAAGTAGGTCAAGGTCATTTTATGAAAGATTGATCAAAGATACATCCAATATGCAAGTTTGGTACATGTATCACTTATACTTTGCTCAATATTGGCTTTTAAAGGCAAAATCACTCAAGCGGAAAAGTAGGTCGAGGTCATTTTACGAAAGTTTGATCAAAGATACATCTAATATGCAAGTTTGGAACATCTAGCACTTATACTTTGCTCAATATTGGCTTTTAAAGGCAAAATCACTTAAGTGGAAAAAGTAGGTCAAGGTCATTTTATGAAAGTTTGATCAAAGATACATCCAATATGCAAGTTTGGTACATGTAGCACTTATACTTTGCTCAATATTGGCTTTTAAAAGCGAAATCACTCAAGTGGAAAAAGTAGGTCAGATGCTGCATCCGATGCATGGGTCCATCTTGGCATCCAAAGATGAATCACTTGTGCAAGTTTGGTTATTGTAGCATTAGTACTTTGTCAGATACTGAGCTACCCCAAACTTCTTATCCAAATCACTCAAGCGGAAAATGTAGGTCAGATGCTGCATCCGATGCATGGGTTCACCTCAGCATCCAAAGATGAATCAATTGTGCAAGTTTGGTTACTGTAGCATCAGTACTTTGTCAGATACTGAGCTACCCTAACCTTCTTAACCAAGTCAGTCAAGCGGAAAATGTAGGTCAGATGCTGCATACGATGCATGGGTTCACCTCAGCATCCAAAGATGAATCACTTGTGCCAGTTTGGTTACTGTAGCATTACTACTTTGTCAGATACTGAGCTACCCCAAACTTCTTAACCAAGTCACTCAAGCGGAAAATGTAGGTCAGATGCTGCATACAATGCATGGGTTCACCTCAGCATCCAAAGATGAATCACTTGTGCCAGTTTGGTTACTGTAGCATTAGTACTTTGTCAGATACTGAGCTACCCCAAACTTCTTAACCAAGTCACTCAAGCGGAAAATGTAGGTCAGATGCTGCATACGATGCATGGGTTCACCTCAGCATCCAAAGATGAATCACTTGTGCCAGTTTGGTTACTGTAGCATTAGTACTTTGTCAGATACTGAGCTACCCCAAACTTCTTCAAGTCACTCAAGCGGAAAATGTAGGTCAGATGCTGCATCCGATGCGTGGGTTCACCTCAGCATCCAAAGATGAATCACTTGTGCAAGTTTGGTTACTGTAGCATTTGTACTTTGTCAGATACTGAGCTACCCCAAACTTCTTAACCGGACGCGGACGCGGACGCGTGGGGTTATAGCATAAGCTCACTCAACTTCGTCGAGGTGAGCTAAAAATTATTTTGAGAACTGCAAATTCCAAATCTGATTTTACGACAACAGTTTGACAGTCTATATGACTTTTATTTTGAAAGAGTAGTGCAAAAGTTTATTGTCCAATGTGACAACAAGAGACTCAATATCACGAAATTAAAAGATATTTCAATCAGTTTTACATAGATCTTCCAATTCAAACAAAAAATAATATTGTTAAATTGGAGAATAGAAATATCTGGTGCATGTGATCATGTATTGTCTATTACTGCAAATAAATCTCTCGGAATCTCACTGGTTGTTTAAGAAATAACAACGAGCTAGCCATGGTTTGTTGTCCAGTAATTCCCCGAGTCACATGAACCAATTGAATTATCACCAAGCCTCAAAGCTAGTGGCAAGGTGATAATCTTATTAGTTTATGCGACGAGGGGAATTACTGAACAACAAATCACAACTAGCTAGTTGTTATTTCTATTCTAATATTGTTCTGCACGAGATCTACGGTATAGCAAGTGAATGGGCGGAGCTTAGTGAACTGGAAGTTTGTTGGAGATTTTACACCAGGCAAGTTCTATAGTACACCTCAAGTCATGTTAGAATTAGTCATAAATATAAAACCCATGTTATGGGCTACATAGGGCTGCAATGATAAAGTTTGCTCATGATAAGATACATATTGTCATGGGCCATATGCTAATTGTTCCTGTGAAGTCGTGACACACTCCATAGGCTCAATTTTAAATTCACCAACATCACACTGAAATTTAACATTGAAACATCTAAAATTCATTTTATCTGTATAACAGGGTTTTTTTTTATTTTGGGGAAGGTGCCTGTGCCTGCACCATTTGGGAAAATTTGCGACATTTCGCTGAAATTGGGAAAATTGTGTACAAATTCTCACCAAAGGATCATCTTAAAGTATCATTTATTAACACTGATTATCCATTGATTTGCTTGAACTGAACAAGGGATGAATAAAAAACTTTAAAATATGCACTTAGAAATAGGACATTTTGTGCTGACTTCCAGGTTTTGAGTCTTATTTTCTCAGGTGATTTTTTCATAATGACTCTTTGGGAATTTCAGGGTGATTTTTTGGGAAAAATAGAGGAAATTTGGCATTGGGAAGGGGCCGAAATTAGGCCCCTAAACAAGGGAAAAAAAAACCTGAGTATAATATGATTGCATAATCCTACAACCATATAACATATATCAAATTTACGACTAAGCGAGATCTATTCAAAGAAATGAAATATGTTAATACAGAGGAGAGACTATACCATAAATTGAATTGTCAGTGAGACTACATCGTGAATCTATTGTCAATATGAACTGGGGTAGACCGAATATCACAGTAAATCAATGCAGCCCTACACAGCTGTAGCAGTGGAATACCAAGACATTACAATTGTTCTTTTACTTCGTATGATAGTATTTCCAATAAACAAAATTCAAATATTTCAAAATTTCCTCTTTCCTCAGATTCTTTAATTCTATTTTGCTTACATGTATAAAACAAATTTTAATTTTTATACCATATGTATTCATTTTGAATAAACCATTTAATTTTAAAGGTACAATTCTTATTTTGAAGCAAAACGTTATACACTACCCATCATCAAAATAAGTTAGGAGCTTTTTGATATTATGAACAATTTTGAAGCTTTGATGATACTATATACATGTATAGTGAACTACCAGTAGTATGCCTACTAAAGTAGTAGTATGCCTTCATAAACCATAAATGTGTAAATAAAAACACAAACACTCAAGTTATAATGTTATTTGTATCATCCCTTCCCTCTGGAAGAAATATTTAAATCTACTTTGTTTAAGCAGATAATACTTACCCTTGCACGTCTTTCTCTAACTTCATTCTTTTCAAATTTTCTTTCTTCTCTGTATAGCTGTAGACATAAAAAAAGAGCATAAATTCAAGACAAAACCTGTTCCTAAAGCATGTGATTGTTAAATTATGTACGATAAAGATCAGAGAAAGTGATTTTAATTATATTGGTAAAACCCTTTCAATAGGAAATCAAGGAAGCATCATAAAATCATTAATGACTAATAATGTGAACAGTGCCATCATTGTACTTTTTACTAAAGGTCAAAGTTCCCTTGAAATTGGGAATTTTATGGAAATTTTTTTGTAAAATTTGTAAAATTCAATATCTAACTGAGAATACATGTACCTAATTTTCATTCCAAATGATTAATTCTACATTTGTTTGTTGAAATGAAAAAAAACTTATTCAATTGATATTCTTGTTGCAGAGGAAGTTTTTGACAGAAACTTGAATACATGTGATAGTTGAATAGAATAATTTTATTTTACAAAAAAACATTTGGTTTAGAATCCAGAATGCACAGGTACAATAAAATAAGCTTGCACATGCAATGTCCTTTTTTTCATAGTTTTAAGCTATACCTAATTCATTTTGGACCGAAGTTTTTCCTTGAAAGTTTCACATGACCACATACTGGCATTCACATCTTAACCACCACTACACATTAACTCAAAACATTTGATACAAAATTTACAGAATCTTTTTCAGCATTTGCTTTGTGTTCCTCAATTTCGAAAAACAGAGTTACTTCCTGTTTGGGACGGTTTCTGACGCAGACTAATTGTGACGTCATCAAATTCTATGGAAACAATCCTAAAACTCTGGAAAATGACGCTATAAAATCGGATTTATAATACCATTTTCATGACTTTTTTTTTAGAGTGGACCAAATATCCAAGTCAAGGTCACTAGGTCAAAATTATTGGAATCAGTAAGAAAGTCTTGTTAAATGAAATACACATGTAAAAATATTTGACCTATTACTTACCAATCACAGTAAGAGAATGTTATATAGTACATGTAGCAGCCCTTTACTTTATCGAAGAAGAAGAATAAGAAGAATCAAAGAATATGTCAATCTATTTTTTTTTTTAATATAGACCTGGGTAAATTACCAGGTCAACTTTTTTTTATTTATATAAAAAGGTCTCATAACAAGCAAAACACATGTGAAATATTAAACCCTATCACTTACCAATCCAAAGAATCAACCCATCTTATTTGCATTTAAGTTTGAAATGCAGGTCAAATATCTAGGTCAAGGTCACTAAATCAAACAATCTGATCACAAGGAATAGATATGAGAAATTTGACAGCCCTATATATTTTATCATAAGACTCTTTCATGATCTTCCTTCTATGAAAGATACATGGCTTCTACTCGAGGAGTCTCTACATTATGTAAATTTTGCAAATTTTGAGACCCAAGGGTGGAAACGATTGATGAACTTGATATTTTTTTTCAAATTTTGTCTCTCTTCTTTCAGTTTTGACTTTGGCCCATAGATATGAGAGAAAAATACTCTTTCATGTTTTTCTATAATCACAAAAATTTTGCAATATTCCAATTCAGAGCCCCGAAAACATGCAAAAATGGAATCAGATTACTGTAAACTGGTTTTTATTCATCAGATACCAATTTTCGTCAGTGCCTTCCTTGACGAAATTATGTACCGACGAATATAAATACTCCTGACAAAAAATAGATTTTAGTAGGAAAATTGAATCAGTCTCTTGGTAAACTTAAATATAAACCGGGAGCACTGCGGAGGAGGAAGGAAGATGCTGTTCAAAGGTTCCGAGATTTAAGATATTGTTAAATAGTGTTTTTACGACACGCAAATGGCAAATCAATGAAAACTGAATATGAACACAAAGTCGCATATATTGTACTTCTAATTACTAAATAATATGTTTTCACAGTAAGGTAGGTAATACATGTCTCTAATTGTTTGTTTACCGATAATTGTTAAACAAACAATGAAAACAAACACATAAGATGGATTTGACTATTTGATGGAAGATCTATATGTTAAGTTGGCTTTTGAACAGACGAATTTACATTTTAGGAATCCTTGGAAGTTGGATTACAAATTTACGTACAATTTACAATATATTTTGTTTGTGCTTCGTTTTTTGTCGATAGATAGAAAAATTATTACAGTCAATTCTTATAATTTACATGTAATTAAATATCTATTTCAGCATTGTTGATTTTAAAGTTCAAAACTGGCGACATAGTATTTGAACAGGCCTAACGTAGCAGCACTCAATGTTAGTGACGTCATAATAGGTGACATTGTCTATACAGCTATAGATAAAATTTAGCTCCATATGTTTATATAGGCGATATACAGACACTACAGAAATATAAATGGGCTAAATAATGAGTTTGCATCCTTTGTTCTGATGGGCAAAATCTTATTTAGTTTCCGAAATGCAACACAGGGACAGCCAGGCACAAGCACTTGCTTAGTGCCCTCCTTGTTTATAGGTATATACATGTAGGTGAACTCAGACCGTGGAACACTTCGTTCCATAAATTTAGATCGGCCCGTAAACATACATTACTCCACTTTACGATAAAAGCAAAATTTAAGCTTACTATAAAGAAAGCTCAAATATCTCTTTTAAGTTATTTATTTGAAAAAAAATTACATGTATAATTTATATAATATTCATAAAAGTCAACAAGAGATATAATTTTTTTCTTGGAAAATAAATAATCCAGCTGGCTGTGCTTTGAAAACAAATGCTCTGACCTGAAAAAAAAATGCCAACCCCCCCTCCTCAGAATCAAATGGTCGTCCCCTAAAAAGAACGATTTACCTACTGTCTAATGTTTACGGGCCGAGTGGACCTACTACGGGCCCAGTGTTCCACGGTCCGAGTTGCCCGTGATTCTGTTTATATACCCCCTGGAAGGCGACATGAGATGGTGGGGGCACTATTAACAAGTGTCTGTTCAGGCTGTTGCAATAGCATGTTGTCTAACAGTACCAGGGCCAGGTGAAAAACGATTGTTGACAGTCTGATAGTGCATCAAGTGCGATTATACTCGGAATCGAGGGATGCACTCAACGCAGAAGAAGAAGAAGTGATATCATTACTTGTGATATCATTACTTATTATCAGTTGTGTTAAGAAATTGGCTTATATTATAGTTGATAAGAGTACAAATCTGTGATATACTCAAATATTTTGTGATATCCAAAATCATGTGGTATGTTTTAATTAATTATCTCATCTCATGATTTTAATGTTCAATGTGCCAAATTCCTGAATAAATCTTATCTTATCTTATCTTATCTTACAAAACAAATTTCTCATATCCTCAGTTTGAATCAAACTTTGATGTCACACCTGAATCGATTCTGAAAAAGTTGGTTTCTTTTGACCATCTGGAAGACCATATTCCCCATGTTCAAACATGGGAACACCTTTACGTCGCTTTTTCTCCGGTAGCTCCATCGCGATTTCACGACCTTGCCAATCCGCAGAGCAGCGAATTGTAAATGTCAAGTCTGTTTCGATCGTTTTTGTTGTTCCGGAATTCAGTTGAAACCAAACCTTTCCTATTTTACGTATTATGGGGGGGGGTCAGGGAGAAGGGGATGAGGGAGGGAAGGGGACATGGGAGGGAAGGGGAGAACATGGGACGGAGGGGGAGGAAGGGGCGGGAGGAGGGAGGAGGGAGGAAGGGGGCGGGAGGGGGAGATACGTTTATATGTAAGGGAAGGGTGAAAAGGAGGGGGAAGGAGGTGGGGGAGGAAAGGGGGTGGGAGGGGAGAGAGGTACCCCCTGTCCGTCCCCTACCATTATTCTTATCTTACTTATAATATTCTTATGATTTCCCACTTTACCAGCGTGAAATTTTTAAAATTTCTTTCATTCAATCAAACTTATAGAAAGATCCTATCAGTGGCGGATTCAAGGGTGTGCGGAGGGGCGTCCGCCCCCCCCCCCCCCGGGGCACTGACCCCAAAAATCCTATATTATGGCCCGTTTTCAGTAAATTTTGGCAAATTCGACCATTGACCCCCGACAAAGTTGCTGCTGGATCCGCCAATGTCCATTTTCCTTGATTCAATTTTGATTTAAGGAGGGTTTGAACACCAAGATGGTGCTGGCATTAATTTGTTTTCTCACTTCCTAGGAAGAGTACAGTCTTGACTTCCTTCAAACATTTGATTCACTGATTGATATACATATTTGAGTATCCTGATGAAGTTTGAATAATTTCCAGTGTCATTTGAAGAAATGAATGATTTCCAGTGTCATTTGAAGAAATTATGGCGATTTTCGAATTTTTGGACTTTATGAGTAATATCCATAAGCAAACCACGACGTCATTTCGACGTTATCGGGGACAATGGCGTCGCAAAATGCATTAAATAATGAGCATATCCCAATACAAAGTACAAAATCGATAATTCAGAAAATCATAAACCGAAGGCATACAAAATCTGGATAAAACAAGAACCGAGGCAACTTGAATGAAAATTTACTGGAAGAAAATACCCCCCCCCCCCCCGCTGCAATATTCTTTGAAAAGTTTATCTGGGATCAAAGTAAAGCGTCTATTGTGACACCTTCGGCCCTAAAGAACATTTCTGTGAAATATTATTGAAATCAAATCCGTCCACAGGGGGAATGGGTTATGATTTGTGTCTATTGTACTCTTGACCATTGTCACGACACACCCTTAGGTCCTAAGGAACATTTCTGTGAAATATCTCTGAAATATTATTAAAATCCATCCTCCAGGGGGGGGGGGGTGTCTATCATTGTGCTCTGGATAAGGTTTTACTAATAATGTCTATTGTGGCCTTGACCTTTGACCTTTTTCCATGACATGACATGAAAAATCATGACATATTCTTATATTCTAACGAACATTTTTGAGAAATATTCAGTGGCGGATTTAGGGGGGTGCGGAGGGGGCGTCCGCCCCCCCGGCACTGACCCAAAATTTTCCAAAAACAGGTATATTTTGGCCCATTTTCAGTAAAAATCGGCAAAATTCGCCCCTTGACCCCCCGGCAAAGGGGGCGCTGGATCCGCCACTGATATTATTGAAATCCATCCACACGGGTAGGAGTTATGCTCTGGACAAGAGTATACTAATGGTGTCTATTGTGACCTTGACCTTTGACCTTGGTTCAAGGTCATGACTCATCCGTAGATCCTACGGAATATTCTGTGACATATTCTGAGAAATATTATTGAAATCCATCCACACGGGTAGGAGTTATGCTCTGGACAAGAATATACTAATGGTGTCTATTGTGACCTTGACCTTTGACCTTGGTTCAAGGTCATGACGCATCCGTAGATCCTACAGAGTTATCTGTGACATATTATTGAAATACATCTAAAGGGGGAAGAGTTTTGCCCTGGACAAGTTTTTACTAACCAAGTCTTTTGTTAGCTTGACACAGACTTAGGTCAACGAACATTTTTGTGAATTATTATTGAAATTCATCCTCGGGAGGGGGGGGGGTGTTCGTGCTCTGGACAAGATTTTACTAATTATGTCTATTGTGACCTTGACCTTTGATCTGTGACCTTTTTTCAAGATCATCACATATCCTTATATTCTAACGAACATTTCTGAGAAATATTATTGAAATCCATCCACATTGGTAGGAGTTATGCTCTGGACAAGGACATACTAATGATGTATAGTGTGACCTTGACCTTTGACCTTGGTTCAAGGTCATGACACACCCTTTGGTCCTAAGGAATATTTCTGTGACATATTATTGAAATCCATCTATAGGGGGGATAATTATGCTCTGGACAAGGTTTTACTAATCATGTCTTTTGTTACCTTTACCATAGGCCAATAACCTCGGTTCAAGGTCATGACACACCCTTAGGTCTCAAGAATCATTTCTGTGAAATATAATTGAAATCCACCCAAAGGGAGTTATTCATCCTCGGGGGAGGGGGGGGGGGTCGTGCTCTGGACAAGATTTTACTAATGATGTCTACTGTGCCTTAACATTTAACCTATGACCTTGATTCATGACACATCCTTATGCCCTAAGGATCATTTCTGTGAAATATTATTAAATCCATCCACAAGGGGGGGGGGTATGCTTTGGACAAGGTTTTACTTATGATGTCTATTGTGGCCTTGACCTTTAACCCTGGTTTAAGGTCGTGACACACCCTTAGGTCCTAAGGAGCATTTCTATGAAATATTATTGAAATCCATCCACAGGGGGAGGAGTTGTGAGGTGTGATGGCCATACATGTACGGACGGACGGACAGACACAGTGATTCCTATATCTCCCCGCAAACAAACTATATCCCACCCCCCCAAAAAAAACTTTGTTTGCGGGGGGAGGGGGTATAACAGAGAAAAAGCTCGACCATATGAAAAGAAGCGAACTCCCAATATGGGAGTGATACCAGGTGCCCAGGAAGAGTCAGCATCTTCTGCTTGCATGCAACACCCGTCACTTCAATTCGGTAGAATTGTCACAACCGGTTACTTCCACTTCGGGGAAAAAACAAGTATATTCGGTGGTTGGATGGTTCAAATGGTCTAAGACAGGATATCATCCACCATTCTGGAGAGTGGGACATCATAATGTATGACGAGTTCCCCATATCGACCGTAGAACTTCCTCAGTGACGAGGTTAGTCGGTCACAAACGTATCACTGATTGGGAAGCTTATCTGAAAGACGCCTAGCTCTCAGAACAAAATCTGTATATTTTAGTACTTGCTCTAGCATAGTATCAACTGTCATATGAATACGCTACAAGCAGGCGATGAAGGGATGTTGCTACTCAGAAAAGGAAAGTTTGTGATGTTGAAATTGGAGTCGTCAGTTTGTCATAGAGTGAGGTGTTCATGTGACCATCAGTGTTTAGGGACAATATTATGTCCAGATAAGATGCTGAATTATTTTCTCTGTAGTTTCTTTGACTTCAAGCTCCGAAGGATAGATTCTGCTGAGGTAATCCGCGAATTTTGGATTACTGACGGACAGCACATCGTCTATGTATCTGTAAGTGAAGTAAATTTAAAATTTAGAAGCTACGCATCTGTTCCCTTCAGAGACTAAAGATTGAATGAATACAAATAAAGAAAAAATTCGACAAGGAGTGGGGCACAATTGGTTCCCATTGGAATTCCAACAATTAGCTGGAAGACCTACCCTCCAAACACCACAAAAAGTCGATCAGGAAGTTTAACATCTGAAGAATATCTGCTTCAGTTTACTCATTTTTAGAATCGGACTTCTCTCAACAAAGTAGGTTTTGTCATAATTAACAACAATAAATCTATATTTGCGCGATTGCCGTTCTTGCTTGTAAACGCATTACTTATAATTTTGTGAGTCTTTCTTTCAACTTAGAATGTGGGATTGTTGTGTAAAGTGTCGAGAATCCGTACAAACGACGTTTCATCGCTGGTTCCTCAAAATGTTCAACCAAATCTGTATCGATCTTACTCACCAACGTTTTAGCTGAAATCAAATCTGGATTTCAAAAATATAAAGAATTCAAAGAAACTTTTAGAACATCCGAAATCCACTCATTTCAATGGAGTCCATTCGATCAAAGCCTTTGATTTTTCGACACTTTACACAACAGTTGAAAGAAAGACTCACAAAATTACAAGCGATATAAGTCCCCTACCGGCGGCATATATTTATGTCCTGCAACTCTGCCTATGAATTACTCTTCAATTAAACATTTATGAGTTTTAATTAAACTTACTGTCTGTGCAGCTCAGTTCTGAGGTTTTATCTGCTTTATCGATTCGAAAAAGAGGTAAAGCGTGAACTTGCTCTGTAACTATCCAAGACGAAGCTGAGTATCAAATTTTACCTGAATATCTCTATTTGCTGCAGAAAAAAGTATGGAATACTGACAAAAACTGAACTGTGCAAGTTATCGAGGGGCATAACTCCTCGGAAAATAGGTCAAGCGTGACGAAAGTCGAACTTGCTCTGTAACAATTCAAGACCAAGCTGTGTATCAAATTTCACCTAAATATCTCTTTGTTGCAGAAGAAAGTCCGGAAAACTGACAAAAACTGAGTTTTCCAAGTCATCAAGGGGCATAACTCCTCCAAAAATAGGTCAAGCGTGACAAAAGTTGAAATTGCTGTGTAACTATCCAAGACCAAGCTGTGTATCAAATTTCATCTGAATATCTCCACCTGTTGCAGAAAAAAAGTCCGGAAAACTGACAAAAACTGAATTTTCCAAGTCGTCAAGGGGCATAACTCCTCCAAAAATAGGTCAAGCGTGACGAAAGTCTAACTTGCTCTGTAACTATCCGAGACCAAGCTATGTATCAAATTTCATCTGAATATCTCCATCCGTTGCAGAAAAAAGTCCGGAAAACTGATATTCAGACAGACGGACAGACAGACCGAGAGGAAACTAATTAAGAGTCCCCCTCGGCGTTGCCAGTAGGGGACTTACAATATTAAAATGATAAGATTTTTTGAAAATTAAATGTTTTCTACATAAATTATATAGTATTTTTCTAATTCATGTAAAAATGTTAAAGTTCATAAAAGATTGAATACATTGTATTATATATCATTCTATTATTGACCTACAAAATCAAATGAAACAAGTTTCTGTCAGATTTCACATAGTACTCAGTACGTCACATATAGTGAAAATGTAACTTTGTTTTATATTTCTTGTTTGTTTTTCTGCCTGGCTGACTGGTAGCTTTTTCAATCTCAAAATGACACAAACTAAAATAAAACAAGAAATGGCCTTATTCAAACATAGTATATCATACATTGTAATAGAAATTTATCTTTTACATGCTTAGTGATGGTTGTTGCTGCTTTGACTTTATGTGTGCTTGGACTTCTAAGTTGCATCGACTTTTAAGAGTGCTTACATGTATATGAATTTTGTCATTTATGTCTTGCATACTGTATATTTTATGTCTTGTTATGCCCCGTAATCGGAGATTCGGGGGTATATAGTTTTTGATCTGTCCGTCTGTTTCTCTGTTTGTCCGCAAAAACTTTAACCTTGGCCATAACTTTTGAATGGTAAGTGATAGGGTTTTCATATTTCACATGTGTAATCCTTGTAACAAGACCTTTCCATGGATTCTACAATTATTGACATTGTGACCTTGAGCTCTGAGTTTTACCTACTTAAAAAAGCTTTAACCTTGGTCGTGACTTTTGAATGGCAAGTGATAGGGTATTAATATTACACATGTGTATACCTTGTGGCAAGACCTTTCCATGAATACCAGCATTTTTGGTCTTGTGACCTTAACCTTGGAGTTTGACCTACTTCTGAAAAACTATAACTTTGGCCATACCTTCTGAATGGTAAATGATAAGGCATATATGTTACACATGTGTATTCTTTGTGATAAGACCTTTCATTGGATACCAAAAATTTTACCTTGTGACCTTGAGCTTGACCTACTTTTGAAAAACTTTAACCTTGGCCATAACGTTTGAATGGTAAGTGATGGGGCTCATCTGTCATATTTCACATGTTTATTCCTTGTGACAAGATCTTTCCGTGGATACCAAAATTTTTGACCTTGTGAACTACTCTCGAAAATTTTAAAATTGGCAATAACTTTTGAATGGTAAGTGAAACGGCATTAATACTATACATGTGTATTCTCTGTGACAAGGCCTTTCCATGGATACCAAACTTCTTGACCTTGTGACCTAGACCTTGGAGTTTGACCTACGTTTGAAAACCTTTAACATTGGCCATAACCTTTGAATTGTAAGTGATAGGGCTTTGATATTTTACATGTGTATTCCGTGTGACAAGACCTTTACATGGATACCAAAATTTTTGACCTTGTGACCTTGACCTTAGAGTTTGACCTGTTTTTGAAAAACTTTGGCCATAACCTTTGAATGGTAAGTGATAGGGCTGTCATATTTCACATGTTTATTCCTTTGGACAAGACCTTTCCATGGATACCAAATTTCTTGACCTTGTGACCTTGACCTACTCTTGAAAAATTTTAACCTTGGCAAAAACTTTTGAAGGATGAGTGAAAGGGCATTCATATTACACATGTGTTTTCCTTGTGACAAGACCTTTCCATGGACACCAAACTTATATGACCTTGACCTTGGAGTTTGACCTGTTGTTGAAAAACTTTAACCTTGACCATAACCTTTGAATTGTAAGTGATAGGGCTTCAATATTTTACATGTGTATTCCTTGTTACAAGACCTTTACATGGATACCTAAATTTTTGATCTTGTGACCTTGACCTTAGAGTTTGACCTGCTTTTGAAAAACTTTAACCTTGGCCATAACTTTTGAATGGTAAGTGATATAAGACATTCATTTTACATATATGTTCATGTATACCTTGTTACAAGACCTTACCATGGATACCAAAATTTTCGACCTTGTGACCTTGATCTTGGAGTTTGACCCACTTTTGAAAACGTTAACCTTGGCCATTACCTTTGAATGGTAAGTGATAGGGCTTTGATATTTTATATGTGTATTCCTTGTGACAAGACCTTTCCATGGATACCAAAATGTTTGACCTTGTGACCTTGTAGTTTTACCTAGTTTTGAAAATCTAAACTTTAGTCGTGACTTTTGAATGCTAAGTGATAAGTCTTTCATATTTCACTTATGAATTTCTTGTGGTAAGACCAGTCCATGGATACCAAATTTGACCTTGTGGCCTTTACCTCAAAATGTGAACCACTTTTCAGCAGTTTAACCGGTAAAGATCCCAACTGGGGTATTTGTGTTCATAAACACTTGTTTTTTTCTTTTTATTGTCTTTGTATGCTGCATACTTGAGATATTTGCTACTGTGATAGTCGGTTTAAGAACTCTACAGAGCCCATGTTATTGTTATGTACAAATTGCTGACTCTAAATAACCAGAAGTCTCTGACGAGACTGTAGCTCTACTGGTTGTTTTGTTTTATTCACTCATTGACAAGTGAATAAGATACATAACACATAAATATCAATTACCATTTTTTAAACCAAAGACAATAGGGAGCAGGCACTCTTAACCAATTATAAGTTGTACAATAAAACAACATATCCATTAGACTGCAACTAGAATATCCCTCATATTCCTAATTAATAATATCCGAAATATAGTACATTGTATTTACAAAAAAAAAATGCTACACCCATTTTCAAAGATCCTAGGGGCCAGGGGGTGCTGCCTGAAATGAAACATCAATGACACAACAAGACTATAGATCCATCATATTGCATAAAGAATAAACACTCCATCACTAATAGCTTTAGAAGTGTTGAGAGCACAATTATATAGGTGGAAATTACCACACCAATTGTCTAAGACCCTGTGGGTCAGTGACTCAAACAGGTGCACAACTAGACCACAGACCCATAATATGCAAAAAGAATTAAGTCTCCGTCATTTATAGTGTCAGAGGAGTTGCAAGCACAAGATTACATAGAGTTATATAGGAGAAAATGACCACACCCTTTTCTAAGACCCTCAGGGTCAGGGGCTCAAACAAAATATCAGGTGCACAACTAGACCATACTTCCATCATATTGCAAAAGAAATTAAGTCTCCATCATTTATAGTGTCAGAGGTGTTACGAGCAGAAGATTACATAGAGTTATATAGGAGAAAATGACCACGCCCATTTTCTAGGACCCTGGGGGTCAGGGGCTCAAACAAAATGTCAGGTGCACAACTAGACCACAGACTAAGTGTAATGCAAAAAGAGTTACATTTCTATCTCTTATAGTTTCAGAGGAGTTGCGAGCACAAGAATTGTTTACGGACGGACGGACGGACGGATAGACAGATGCCGGGGTATCGCATAAGCTCGACTGGTCTATGACCAGTAGAACTAAAAATTGCTTACTTACATCAAGGTCACTAGGTCAAAGGTCATTGTCTCAAATGAAAGGTCTCGTCACAAGGTATTTACATACGAAATATGTATATCAAGAGCCTTAATCCTTACAAACCAAGTCCGCATCTTTGTGTGAAATATCAAAGCCCTACCCCTTATGATTTAAGTGATATGGCCCAGGTTAAAGTTTTTGAAAAGTAGGTCAGAGTCCAAGGTCAAGGTCACTAGGCCAAAGGTGATGGCCTTAAAAAAAAAAGGTCACAAGGTATCTACATGTGAAATATCAAAGCCCAACCCCATATAGTACAAGAGGTACAGTCAAAGTTTTTGAAAAGAAGGTCAAAATTCAAGGCCAAGGTCACTAGATCAAAGGTCATGATCTCAAATGAAAGGTCTTGTCACAAGGTATCTACATGCAAAATATCAAAGCCCAACCCGTTACAGTTCAAGAGATACAGCCAAGGTTAAAGTTTTTGAAAAGTAGGTCAAAATCCAAGGTCAAGGTCACTAGGTAAAAAGCCATGGTCTCAAATGAAAGGTCTTGTTACAAGATATCTACATGTGAAATATAAAAGCCCTAATCCTTATTCAAGAGATATAGTCCAAGTTTAAGTTTTGTCTACGGACGACGACGGCGATGCGGGTATGGCATTAGCTCACTGGACATTAGTCCTAGTGATTACCTGCACAGATTCCTCCCATTAACTTTAAAGAAAACATCAAGTTATTTTGAGAATAAGCTCTTCTCAAGAGATGAAATCCCAGATTTCAAGTACTGTTTGATAAAAAAGGGGGGGGGGGGGATGTATCACATTATGGTCCGAATTTCATGAAAAATAGAGCATTTTTGGGTAAATCTAACATTATATGGGGAATATTCAAAAGTCCTTTTCGAAGCACTTAATCATTATCGAAACTGAAATTCCACGATATACATTCCTCCTTTTCGGATACATGATATAACTAGAACTGCCCTAAAGTGAACGAATTATACCTCCCGCGGGATGTTTGTTATAAATGGGAACATTTATGATGCAATGTGAAAAGTCTACCATTTATAGTATGCAACAAATCTGCTTTCAAATCTAAACTTAAACTGCAACATAAGTCCAAAGTCAAGTTCAAGATCAGAAGGTCAAAAGTCATAATACCAAATTGCAGCACTCTTTGGAGTGAATGTGTGTATGAAATATGAAAGGCCTACCATTTATAGTATAAACGAAATCTGTTTTTAAAATTCTAAACATGCCCTAATTTTAACATAAGCCAAAAGTCAAGGTCAAGGTCAGAAGGTCAAACGTCATGATACCAAACTGTAGTACTCTTTGGAGTGAATGTGTGTATGAAATATGAAAGGCCTACCATTTATAGTGTAAAAGAAATCTGCTTTCAAAACATCTTAACATAAAATGTTGTACAGGGTGAAGGTCAGGGTCACAGGATCAAAAGTCATGGTACCAAAATGTAGTACTCGTTATGGTGAATGTGTGTATGAAATGTGAAAGGCCCATCATTAATAGTATAAAAGAAATCTGCTTTCAAAACAGCTTAACATAAAATGTTGTATAGGGAGAAGGTCAAGGTCACAAGGTCACAGGGTCAAAGTCATGGTACCAAAATGTAGTACTCCTAATGGTGAATGTGTGTATGAAATATAGAAGGCCTACCATTAATAGTATAGGAGAAATCTGCTTTCAAAACTTTTTAACATAAAATGTGGTATAGGGTGAAGATCAAGGTCACGAGATCACAGGGTCAAAAGTCATGGTACCAAAATTTAGTACTCTTTATGGTGAATGTGTGTATGAAGAAATCTGCTTTCAAATTTATTAACTGGACGGACGGACAGACAGACAGACAGACGGACAGGGTGATTCCTATAAACCCCCCCTGAACTTCGTTTGCGGGGGATATAATAAACTTCGTTTGCGGGGGGTATAATTATCATCAAATATGAGTTGAAAATATATGCTCCTGGCAGCTACCATAATACAAATTTAAGGGACCGAATGATCAAAGGAGATAGGCGGTAACACTGTAAGTACAAGCCACCTCATTCAGAGTCAGACTCAACAGTCACTATAGGACACAAACATCTTTGAAATTTATAGATACAACTTTCTAATATAATAAACAAGTTCAACAACATATTAAGATTTGAAATCTTCCTCTCTTTCTGGATCAGGTTCATTTCTTAAAATCACAGAAATACGTCTTTCTCTTGGCACAATTTCTCCTTTGAATTTTGAATTGTCCTCATCCAAAACTTCATGTGTGTAGTCGTACCTAGCTTTATCTCTGAAAGAAACAAACAAATAAGAACAATTATGAAGTAAATATACAACGATAACTTAAGCTTATAGCTGGGTTAATAAGGAAAATATCACAGATGCACTTCATACCTTTGACTAAAGGTTGCATTCATATCATTTTTGAAATAAGAATAATTCATACCAGTAAACAAATCATAAATGGATGCTTCATCCTACATAGAAACAAAGCATATCAAATAAACAGTTTAAGGTCGTTCGGTACAGGCGTCATATTGAAGTTACATTTTCCGAAAAACGAGTACATTTTGATATGATTTATTCTATAAGCTAACTTTGAATAAATTATGTTGTGCTAATTAGACCCATTTATGAAGTTGGGTTTCCAGAGTAATATCGTCACAAAGTAGGTATAGAACACTACCTACATGGCATATGTTTGTGATGTTCGTAGGTGCTAACCTACATAATAACAACGTCAAAGTAGGCAAAATATACAACGGATTTTGACAAAATGTCCTGAATTGGATTTCTCAGTGATCAGTCTCTTTAATCGTGAGTTTATAACAAAATTTCTTGTAATGTGTAAAATAAACGTTGCAATTCATATTTTAACAGATTTTTTTCGACTCTTGATCATTTCCATATACTTTTAACAAATATTCAAAATCTAGTCAACATTTCTCCTTATAAAAATTAGCATCCTATGTACCAGATGTACTCCACATGATGATATAATAAAATCATCCAAAACATCCCCTAATTTTTCCGCTATTCTCACTTCTTTTGCGTCGATGCTTCTATACAAGTTTGGACTTCCTAGCACTTACAATAAAGGAATAAAACTTCTTAACATTAATACCCAAATCTTCCTAACATGTGCACTCAAGCGGAAAATGTAGTTCATGACCTACATTTGAATGTAGATTTGTGATCTACTCATAAAGACGCATCATCTGTGCAAGTTTGGCCTTCCTAGTACTTAAAATAAAGAAATAAAACTTCTTAACATTGACCCCAAATCTTTCTAACATGTCCACTCAAGGAGAAAATATAGGTCATGGCCTACATTTGAACGTAGATTTGTGATCCACTCTTAAAGACGCATCATCTGTGCAAGTTTGAACTTCCTAGCATTTATAATAGAGAAATAAAACTTCTTAGCATTGATACCCAAATCTTCCTAACATGTGCACTCAAGCAGAAAATATAGGTCATGACAACGTAGATTCCTGAGACGCATCATCTGTGCAAGTTTGAACTTCCTAGCACTTATAATCGAGAAATAAAACTTCTTAACATTGATACCAAAATCTTCTTAACATGTGCACTCAAGTGGAAAATATAGGTCATGACCTACATTTGAACATAGATTCGTGATCTACTCTTAAAGATGCATCATCTGTGCAAGTTTGAACTTCCTAGCACTTATAATAGAGAAATAAAACTTCTTAACATTGATACCACAATCTTCCTAACGTGCACTCAAGCAGAAAATATAGGTCATGACCTACATCTGAACAGGGACGTATATAACTATATAACTTTAGTTATATACGTCCCTGATCTGAACGTAGATTCGTGATCTACTATTAAAGACGCATCATCTGTGCAAGTTTGAATTTCCTAGCACTTATAATAGAGAAATAAAACTTCTTAACATACTAGTGTGGAAGCCGACAGGACGCCAATGCGGATGCCGATGCAGACAACAGGGTGATAGCATAAGCTCCCTCTCACTTCGTGAGGTGAGCTAAAAACGAATCAAGATAGATTCATTATATTCTGGTACATTTTTCTTGAAATCGTTTTGAAAATACTGATATAAAAAAATCAATCAAAACATGGACCCAATTTTTTGATACAGGCGATAGAAATTTGGTTTTTGATGCGTTTTTCGGTCAAGTTTGGCGAACGTCAAACGACAGCAACGACGCCTGGACAGTGAAGGAAGTTTAAAAAAAATCTGAATAAAATCCCAGACAATTAAGACGATGTATTGTTAGAGGGGTTGATGATTTTTTTTTTTTGAGGGGGGGGGGGGGGGGGTCACTCCCACCCCTACAACGGCCAGTTAAGCGCAGGGATGGTGCGCTTGCTTCTAACCTCTGACAGTCTGAGGCCATGATTCTTAAAGGATTTAATGCAGGCGGTTATGGGAGTCGCCCATACGGTCTCAAATCTGTAAATATGTATCACACTACAATGTATTCACATACTAAAATCAGTTCAAGATCTAAAACAACAGCCAAGAAAAGTCTGTAAAACTGAAAATTTCATGATATTTGCTAAGTCCGAGGGCAACGACGTTTTACGGACGGCAACAACTCTTTTGTAAAAATAGGTAAATCAAACCCATACTCGAACTTGATCTGTATTACACTAAGATGTAGGCAATAGAACCGAAGAAAAGTCCGGAAAACTGAAAATTTCATGAAATTTGCTAAGTCCAAGGGCAATAACTCTTGTAAAAATAGGTCAATCAAACCCAAACTCGAAGTTGATCTGTATCACACTGAGATATATCCACATACCAAAAATCAATCACACCCAAAATCGAACTTGATCTGTATTTCATGGAGATGTATTCATATACCAACTATCACGTCAATATCTCCAATAAACCGAAGAAAAGTCCGGAAAACTGAAAATTTCATGAAATTTGCTAAGTCCAAGGGCCATAACTCTTGTCAAAATAGGTCAATCACACCCAAAATTGATCTTGATCTTTATTTCATGGAGATGCATTCATATACCAACTATCAATTCAATATCTGCAATAGAACCAAATTTAAGTCTGGAAAACTGAAAATTTCATGATATTTGCTAAGTCCAAGGGCCATAACTCTTTTAAAAATAGGTCAATCACACCCAAACTCGAACTTGATCTGTATCACATTGAGATGTATTCATATACCAAATATCTATTCAAGATCTGGAATAGAACCTAAGAAAAGTCCGGAAAACTAAAAAATTCATGAAATTTGCTAAGTCCAAGGGCCATAACTCTTTTGTAAAAATAGGTCAATCAAACCCATACTCGAACTTGATCTGTATAACACTAAGATGTGTTCATATACCAACAATCAGTTCAATATCTGCAATAGAACTGAAGAAAAGTCTGGAAAACTGAAAATTTCATGAAATTTGCTAAGTCCAAGGGCCATAACTCTTTTAAAAATAGGTCAATCACACCCAAACTCGAACTTGATCTGTATCACATTAAGATGTATTCATATACCAAAAATCAATTCAATATATGCCACAACAGCGAAAAAAGTATGGAAAACTAAAGCGGACAGACAATAGGGGTGGAAACTTTAAGTCCCCTCCGGCGAGCCGGTAGGGGACTATTTACTATTGTTTGATTTTATCAAAGGGACCCAAGTCAGAATCTAAGTCCATTTGTTGGGTCGCTCTAATGTCTTATTTTGAGATAGCGTAAACTCATTCCGATTTTACACAGAGATGGCACCATCTATCCGAGCATTTCTTTTTTTTTTTAATTTTTGTATTCTTTTAATCTGCAAGAAATAGCCTGTAATTCAACCTTTTTATTTTTTCGTAATGAGCCTTGAAAGAAATGAGATTTAAAATAATGTTTTCAGTAAAAAACAGATGTCTCCCCCTCCCTTAGAGATACTTTGACCTTAGGCTGAGATGATGTGAAACCTTTGAGTCATGGGCAAGATCATACTAAAACGTGAAAGTGATTCACTATATTGTTTGAGGTAAAGCCCAAACATGATTAGCATATACAATTTCATTATAAGCATATATTTAGAGAAACTGATTTTGGTCACATGACCTTGGATATAGGTGATCTGAAACCTACATTGTATGGATCATGAGCAACAAAAATAGCAATCCAAGGAATGCTTGTGTCGCCTGCAAAACGGCTTGATAATTATTTTAGAAAGTGGATCAAAATTATTAGTAACAGTAGAAAAGTTTTGTCAAATGAAATTCATTTGAAATATTAGACCTCTTAATTACAAATTAAAAGATATGATCATTCTCAAATTTTCAGAAAAGAGTGTCAATCATCTAGGCCAAGGTCACCATGTAAAAATTGGAAACAAAAAGGTCTCATCATAAGAAATATTAAAGACCTTCTTAATTTTTTCGAAAAGTAGGTCAAATATGTAGGTCAAGGTCACTAGGTCAAAAATTATGGTATGTGTAGAAAGGTCTTGTCACAAGGAATACACATGTGAAATATCAAAGCCCTATCACTTACCACTCAAAAGTTATGGGCTGTGATAGGGCTGGGTATCGAAACCAAATTTTCGATACAATACAATACAATACAAAAAGTACCGATATCCAGTATATCGTATCTAATTTCATATTTTGTAAAACGCACAAACTAACAAATTTACTCACTTAAAACTACCCCTCCCCACTAGGTCAAAAATTATGGTATGTGTAGAAAGGTCTTGTCACAAGGAATACACATGTGGAATATCAAAGCCCTATCACTTACCACTCAAAAGTTATGGGCTGTGATAGGGCTGGGTATCGAAACCAAATTTTCGATACAATACAATACAATACAAAAAGTACCGATATCCAGTATATCGTATCTAATTTCATATTTTGTAAAACGCACAAACTAACAAATTTACTCACTTAAAACTACCCCTCCCCCAACACAAAGTCAAATGTTTTCCTGTTTGTCTAACTTATAGTTTTCACACCTTTCTTTATATCTCATATACGATTACATTCTCTAATTGGTCTTTTTTTAATGTTATCTTTATCTTTATTTCGCAAGAAGTCATAGATCAATCCCTTTCTTTTAATTTGGTCACAATTTTCCCGTCAACCCTTTTCAGAAATTTCGGAAATGTGTTTTAGAAAAAAAAAAACACATTTAGACAGTTTTATTCGAAAGTCTCTGGATTAAAAACTATAAAGATTAAGTCGATATCACTTTGACAAAATGACAAAAATATAACCTAAATGCTGACCTTCTAGATAATTAATTCCTTAATCATTGCTGTTATTTGTAGACTTCGAAATTCAAAATGATTTGAATAGCAAGCATGAAAGGCAAGCATGATCTATAAAATCAACAACATATCTGCCTTTTGCAAACCCCCCAAAAAAATGATAAAACATACATTTTCATGCAAATACTTGAGATTTCACAAGAAAAGCATGTTTTGTACTACAAATAACTGTATCTAAATGTATCAGAGCAAAAATATTGATACTCATATCGATGACCAATATCGTTACGTACCGGTATATCGATATATTGACCCAGCCCTAGGCTGTGACACCCAAAGTGTGACAGACAGATGGACTGACAGACTGAAAGACAGATGGACAACGGACAAAATGATCCCTAAGTGTTGCTATGCTTTGCAGGCGACACAAAAAACTGAATTAGTGATTGGATACATGGTTCAAAATATAAAGCCTAAACATAGTAAGCATAGACAATTTCAGCCTGGACATGATTAGCATATATTATTTCATTACCAAAGTAAGAAGCTACCTTAATCATGTGACCTTGGTACAATGTGATAAAAAACATTTTGTCCTGAGAAACAACATACTAAAATATAAAAACAATTGTAAGATGGGTTAAGGAGATATAGCCCAGACAAGATTAGTACATACAATTTCATTAAAAAGAACTAAATGATCTTGACCTTGGGCACATGATCTTGGGTCAAGATGATAGGAAACCCTCCAATCCTAAGCAACAGCATACTTAAGTATCAGAGTGATCCAGTATACAATTCCACAGATATAGCCCAGACTCAATAGCATTTACAATTTCATTAAAAAAATTTAATACTTGACCTTGGTCTTAGTCATATGACCTTGGATCAAGGTGGTGTGAAACCTTTGGGTCATCAGCACCATCATACTGAAATATGATGTGATCCGATCACAGTTCAAAAGATTAAGCCTGGACATAATACAGGTAACAAATACAATTTCATTTAAAATATACTAACTGACCTTGACCTTGGTCACATGACCTTGAGTCAACGTGATGTGAAACCTTTAGGTGATAAGCAACAACATACTAAAATATGACAGTGATCTAATAAATAGTTAAAAGAGATACAGCCCCAACGAGATAGCATGTACAATTTCATTCAAATGTACTTGGTAACTTTGACCTTGACCAAATGACCATTGGTCAAGGTGAAACCTTTTGGTCGTGAGCAAATACATACTAAACGTGAATGCAATCCAGTAAGTGGTCCAAGGGATAAAGCCTAGACATGAATGTATGCACAATTTCATTAACCAGAAGTCTCTGATGAGACTGAAGCTCTACTGGCTGTTTTGTTAAATTCACTGAATTGCACCCATTTTCCAACCCTGGTGGACAGGGGCTCACACAAAATATCAGATGCATATCTACACCACAGACAAATAATACAAGTAATGCAAAAAGAATTTACTCTCCATGAACTTCCAGTATACTTTCTGAGATCTGGTGTTCACAAGATTACAAAGACTTATATAGGAGAAAATGACCACACCAATTTTCAAAGACGGGTCAGTCTTAAAAAGAATCTCAGGCACACAATTAGACCACAGACTCATGGAAATGGAAAAAGAAATCTCTCTACAGTATCAATTATACATGTACATTCTGAGAATTGGTGTTCACTAGATCATGTAGATGGTACATAGAGTTAAATAGGAGAACATGACCACACCCATTTCAAAGACTCTGGAGGTCAGATACTGAAACAAAATAGCAGGCACACACATAGACAAGAGACTGATTAGAATGCAAAAAGAATTATCTCTCTATCAATTATACTTTCTGAGAATTGATGTTCACAAGGTAACATACACTTATATATGAGAAAATGACAACACCCATTTCCAAGAGCCTGGAGGTCAGGGGCTCAAACAAAATATCAGGGGCACAACTAGACCAGGGACTGATTATAATGCAAACAGAATTGTCTCTCTATCAATTATACTTCTGAGAATTGATGTTCACAACATAGACTTATATATGAGAAAATGACCACACCGATTTCCAAGACCCTGGGGTTCAGGGGCTCAAACAAAATATCAGGTGCACAACTAGACCAGAGACTGATATAATGCAAACAGATTTATCTTTCTATCAATTATACTTTCTGAGAATTGGTGTTCACAAGGTAACAGACTAATATATGAGAAAATGACCACACCCATTTCCAAGACCCTGGGGGTGAGGGGCTCAAACAAAATATAAGGGGCACAACTAGACCAGATACTGATTATATTGCATATAGAATTATTTCTCTATCAATTACACTTTCTGAGAATTGGAGTTCACTAGATTACATAGACTCGTATAGCAGAAAATGACAACACCCATTTTCTAAGACCCTGGGTGTCAGAGACTCAAACAAAGTATCAGGTGCACAACAAGAACAGGGACTGATTATAATGCAAAAAGAATTATTTCTCTATCAATTATACTTTCTGAGAATTGGTGTTCACTAGATCACATAGACCTGTATAGCAGAAAATGATCACACCCATTTTTTAATACTCTGGGGGTCAGAGGCTCAAACAAATCATCAGGTGCACAACTGGACCAGAGACTGATTATATTGCAAAAAGAATTATTTCTCTATCAATTATACTTTCTGAGAATTGGTGTTCACTAGATTACATAGATATACATGTATATAGGAGAAAATGACCACACCCATTTTCAAGACCCTGGGGGTCAGGGGCTCAAACAAAATATCACGTGCACAACTAGACCAGAGGCTGATTATATTGCAAAAAGAATTATTTCTTTATGAATGATACTTTCTGGGAATTGGTGTTCACTAGATTACATAGACTTATATAGGAGAAAATGACCACACCCATTTTCAAAGACCCTGGGGGTCAGAGGCGCAAACAAAATATCAAGTGCACAACTAGACCATAGACCAAACTTATTGCAAAAAGAATTAGCTTTCTATCATTTATGGTTTCAGAGGAGTTGTGCTCACAAAAAAATTGTTGACAGACAGACAGACGGACAGACGGACGGCGGACAACATGGTATCGCATAAGCTCGACTGCCCCCCCCCCCCCTCCCCCTCCCCCCCCCTCCCCCTCCCCCCCCCCCCCCCCCCCCGCAGGACGTTTTTCTCAACACGGATTCATGCATGACACAGGAATCTATATATATATATATACAAGGTCAAAGTTTATGGTCAAGGTCAAATGTCTTGGTATCAAAATGTAGTACTTATTATGGTGAATGCATGTATGAAATATGAAAGCCTTATCACTTTTACTTAAAGAGTAATCTGCTTTAAGAACTTCTTAACTGGACGGATGGACAGACGGACAGGGTGTTTCCTATATACCCCCCTAAACTTTGTTTGTGGGGGGTATCATTAAACATAGTGTAATCAAAGATTACGAAGCTCACCTCGCGGCAGCAAAGTTCAATTTAAACATATCTCTAAGTATATGTATACTAAGAAAATCACTCAAGTGGAAAAAAGTAGGTCAAGGTCATTTTATGAAAGTTTGATCAAAGATACATCCAATATGCAAGTTTGGTACATGTAGCACTTATACTTTGCTCAATATTGGCCTTTAAATGCAAATCACTCAAGCGGAAAAAGTAGGTCAAGGCCATTTTATGAAAATTTGATCAAAGATACATCCAATATGCAAGTTTGGTACATGTAGCAGTTATACATTGCTCAATATTGGCCTTTAAAGGCAAAATCCCTCAAGTGGATTAAGTAGGTCAAGGTCATTTTATGAAAGTTTGATCAAAGATACATCCAATATGCAAGTTTGGTACATGTAGCACTTATACTTTGCTCAATATTGGCCTTTAAAGGCAAAATCACTCAAGTGGAAAAAGTAGGTCAAGGTCATTTTATGAAAGTTTGATCAAAGATACATCCAATATGCAAGTTTGGTACATGTAGCACTTATACTTTGCTCAATATTAGCCTTTAAAGGCAGAATCGCTCAAGCGGAAAAAGTAGGTCAAGGTCATTTTATGAAAGTTTGATCAAAGATACATCCAATATGCAAGTTTGGTACATGTAGCACTTATACTTTGCTCAATATTGGCCTTATAAGGCAAAATCACTCAAGCGGAAAAAGTAGGTCAGATGCTGCATCCGATGCATGGGTTCACCTCAGCATCTCAAGATGAATCACTTGTGCAAGTTTGGTTACTGTAGCATCAGTACTTTGTCAGATACTGAACTACCCCAAAAACTTTAACCAGACATTGACAAAGTCATTCAACCGGAAAATGTAGGTCAGATGCTGTATCCGATGCATGGGTTCACCTCACCATCCCAAGATGAATCACTTGTGCAAGTTTGGTTACTGTAGCATCAGTACTTTGTCAGATTCTGAGTTGCCCAAAAACTTTAACCGGACGGGGACGGGGACAGGGACGGGGACGGGGACAGGGACGGGGACAGGGACGGGGACAGGGACGGGGACGGAGACGCGGACGCCGGGGTTATAGCATAAGCTCATCTCAACTTCGTCCAGGTGAGCTAAAAATGCACTAAGTGACCTTGGTCACATGACCTTGGGTCAAAGTGATGTGAAACCTTAAGGTCATAAGTAACAACATACTAAAATATGAAAGTGATCGGGCAAACGGTTCAGGAGATATAGCCCGGACACGATGTGTGGCAGATGGACAGACAGACGGAGACAAAACCAATATGTCTCCTCCCCTTTGGGGGGAGACATAATGATGTCAAAATACATTCGTTTTCTAAGCAAATGTAAAGCTTACATTGCGAAAGGTTAATGCATTTTTTTTTCAAACTCACTCGATTTCAGAAACAAAAATAAAGCTACTGTTGATATAGAAACAAGAGCTTGCTGTCTAACTCATTAGCTCATATGTCTTGATCTGAATAACTTTTCTCAATAACATTTACCATTAAATTGAGATGTATAATAAATTTTCTATTTGATTTGCGCTTTTCTTGACACGAAACTACAGATAAAGTGTTGTAACTTGAAAATTATGTCATAAGCATAACGAAATTTACAATTTCATTGTAAAAGCAAAGTTCGTAGTGCTTATTGAACTTTTGGTGGGATGCCCAATGAAATGCATGTTAGTAACGCCGCTAAGTAGACAATTTACGCATCGCGCAAAAATACGCCGTTTACAAATCTAACAGTTTTTGAAAATTAATATGCCTATAATCAAACGCAATTTTGGGTATAACATTCAGAAAAGATCTTTCTGATTCCATAGATACCAATTTCATTTCAATCTGTTCAGAAATAAGCAAATTACGTGACGTTGAGTTTTGGAAACTTTGCTGGTTAGAGTTACAATCCTTAGGTGTACCAAACTGCTTTAAATGGATGCATTACTACATGTATCTTGGCAATGACTTTATAGCCCCATTTAACATGCTGCAATCTAGAAACTAAGTATGGTAATGACAAATAAATAAACCATTCAATAAAATCTTGTATTATCTACATTACCTCATTATATACAGAGATCGTCGCTTCAATAAAAAATCAGCATATTTATCCTTTTGTTTGTCATGGACCAATCTCATAACAGAGGATGACAACAAACTTAGTCCTGCAATTGTATTACCACAAAACTGAAAAAGATGATAAACTAGCATTGAATTTAATACATCTAAACATGCAAATTATATATTTATTTCCATCATTTTGAGCATGAGTAGACAACCATAAGGCACTCTGATAGATAGTATAAATGCATCCCAAGGTCTAATGTACATGTACAATTATTTTAAGCCTGTACTGGTACCTTCAGATTACTCTTATCAATTATAAATAGGGAGTAGGGAAATACTGAAATGAAGTAACAGTACTCAGAAAGCATCTGTCAAAATAATGTCATAATACTTGTTACCTTTTCACTAAAATTATTTTCAATTTTTGTTTGGAACAAATATGGGCCACATATAGGCTCATGATAAAAAGGGCATAAAGAACATGTAAAATTATGACTATAATAATTGTTCTTCTTTGAATTGTACATGTACACATAGGGGCACAAGACAAAAAGAACATAAAGTGCATGTAAAATTGTATTGGTTTTGAAGAAAAAACTTACCCTGACTGCATCAATATGAGGCTTGATGTAACCTGTTTTCTGTAGATCTAGAATGTGGACATATGCGAGTTTAGCTGTGGGAGGGGGAAAAGCAACATCTTGTACTCTTTTGAGAACTTTTGAATTTTCTTCATTCCAATTTCTTCTCTCTGTTTCCCTGTATCCATGAATTGCCTGAAAAAAATCCATTAAAAAACATAGGTAATCACAGATTACGAAGCTCACCTCGTGACAGCAAAATTCAATTCAAACATATTTCTTAGTACATGTATATTGGCTTTTAAAGGCAAAACCACTCAAGCAGAAAAAGTAGGTCAAGGTCATTTTATGAAAGTTTGATCAAAGATACATCCAATATGCAAGTTTGGTACATGTAGCAGTAATACTTTGCCCAATATTGGCTTTATAGAGCAAAATCACTCAAGCAGAAAAAGTAGGTCAAGGTCATTTTATGAAAGATTGATCAAAGATACATCCAATATGCAAGTTTGGTACATGTATCACTTATACTTTGCTCAATATTGGCTTTTAAAGGCAAAATCACTCAAGCAGAAAAAGTAGGTCGAGGTCATTTTATGAAAGTTTGATCAAAGATACATCCAATATGCAAGTTTGGTACATGTAGCAGTTATACTATGCTCAATATTGGCTTTATAGAGCAAAATCACTCAAGCGGAAAAAGTAGGTCAAGGTCATTTTATGAAAGTTTGATCAAAGATACATCCAATATGCAAGTTTGGTACATGTATCACTTATACTTTGCTCAATATTGGCTTTTAAAGGCAAAATCACTCAAGCGGAAAAAGTAGGTCGAGGTCATTTTATGAAAGTTTGATCAAAGATACATCTAATATGCAAGTTTGGAACATCTAGCACTTATACTTTGCTAAATATTGACTTTTAAAGGCAAAATCACTCAAGCGGAAAAAGTAGGTCAAGGTCAATTTATGAAAGTTTGATCAAAGATACATCCAATATGCAAGTTTGGTACATGCAGCACTTATACTTTGCTCAATATTGGCTTTTAAAAGCGAAATCACTCAAGTGGAAAATGTAGGTCAGATGCTGCATCGGATGCATGGGTCCATCTCCGCACCCAAAGATGAATCACTTGTGCAAGTTTGGTTACTGTAGCATTAGTACTTTGTCAGATACTGAGCTACCCCAAACTTCTTATCCAAATCACTCAAGCGGAAAATGTAGGTCAGATGCTGCATCCGATGCATGGGTTCACCTCAGCATCCAAAGATGAATCACTTGTGCAAGTTTGGTTACTGTAGCATCGGTACTTTGTCAGATACTGAGCTACCCCAAACTTCTTAACCAAGTCACTCAAGCGGAAAATGTAGGTCAGATGCTGCATATGATGCATGGGTTCACCTCAGCATCAATACATGAATCACTTGTGCCAGTTTGGTAACTGTAGCATTAGCACTTTGTCAGATACTGAGCTACCCCAAACTTCTTAACCAAGTCACTCAAGCGGAAAATGTAGGTCAGATGCTGCATCCGATGCATGGGTTCACCTCAGCATCCAAAGATGAATCACTTGTGCAAGTTTGGTTAATGTAGCATCAGTACTTTGTCAGATACTGAGCTACCCCAAACTTCTTAACCAAGTCACTCAAGCGGAAAATGTAGGTCAGATGCTGCATCCGATGCATGGGTTCACCTCAGCATCCAAAGATGAATCACTTGTGCAAGTTTGGTTACTGTAGCATCAGTACTTTGTCAGATACTGAGCTACCCCAAACTTCTTAACCAAGTCACTCAAGCGGAAAATGTAGGTCAGATGCTGCATACGATGCATGGGTTCACCTCAGCATCCAAAGATGAATCACTTGTGCAAGTTTGGTAACTGTAGCATTAGCACTTTGTCAGATACTGAGCTACCCCAAACTTCTTAACCAAGTCACTCAAGCGGAAAATGTAGGTCAGATGCTGCATCTGATGCATGGGTTCACCTCAGCATCCAAAGATGAATCACTTGTGCAAGTTTGGTTACTGCAGCATTAGTACTTTGTCAGATACTGAGCTACCCCAAACTTCTTAACCGGACGCGGACGCGGACACGGACGCGGACACGGACGCGGACGCGGACGCGGACGCGGACGCGTGGGGTTATAGCATAAGCTCACTCAACTTCGTCGAGGTGAGCTAAAAAGTGAATTTTGTACATTTGAAAACTTGTGTCTCATCTGGTTGATATTTCTGTTAAGGGATTTTTCAGAGTATTTCAGTTTAGGTGTAGGGTCTGATAATTTAGATATGGAAAATATGACTTTCTAATGACTTTCCAATTACTGAAACTCATATTCCATGACTTCAAAAAAGAGGTTTGTTGTTCTCCTATGGGGAAATATTGAAAACTTGGTGGTGAATGCTATAAAATCTACTACATGTATATACTCTCTTTGTCTCTCAAAATAATTTTATTAACATATGAAATGTCATCGAATTTCGTGTAGGTCTTGAAATAGTTTTTCACAAATGAAACAAGGGAAAACTCTTAATGACTTTTTAAGACCTGTAAACACCATGTGAAAAGGTAAAAAGGATTGTTAAGTTATCATGTGAAAACTCCTATTTGAAGTCTACTTTTCCTAACAATGACCTTGAAAACTGTACCATATTTTCCTTATTATTCTCAAGATTGATGAGTAACAATATATCTAGATGAGGAGGGATGTTCATGCAGAATAAAATCAGTTTTGAAACTAACGTTTTTAGATGCAGAATGACATTACAATTTCACAAAAATTATAAACAAGTGAAAGAGTTGTTACAATGAGTTGTCATTGGAAACCAAAATTTGAAGTTTGCTTTTCCTTACATACACCTAGACCTTTCACCTACATATATTTACCCAAAGACGGAAAGGCTTCTTTTCCTCTATAAGGAAATACAATCTTTTTAATTACTAATCTATAAGACTAAAGTAAACATTTTTTATATAAAATAAAAAAATAGTTGCCAGAGTCACCTAATGCTTGACTGTATAGCATAATGTCTTTAATGACAGCCAATTTCTGAAGCTCACTTTTTTCTCCAATTTATATAATTGTACACAATTGTATACTCATGTAGCACCTATACTTTGCTCAATATTGGCTTCTAAAGGCAAAATCACTCAAGCGGAAAAAAGTAGGTCAAGGTCATTTTATGAAAGTTTGATCAGACATACATCCACCATGTAAGTTTGGAACTTGTAGAGCTTATACTTTGCTCAGTATTGGCTTTTAAAGGCAAAATCATTCAGGCAGAAAAAGTAGGTCATGGTCATTTTATGAAAGTTTGATCAAAGATATATCCACAATGTAAGTTTGGAACATGTAGGACTTAAACTTTGCTCAATATTGGCTTTTAAAGGGAAAATCACTCAAGTGGAAAAAGTAAGTCAAGGTCATTTTATGAAAGTTTGATCAAAGATACATCCACCATGTAAGTTTGGAACTTGTAGAGCTTATACTTTGCTCAATATTGGCTTTTAAAGGCAAAATCACTCAAGCAGAAAAAGTAGGTCAAGGTCACTTTATGAAAGTTTGATCAATGATACATCCACCATGTAAGTTTAGAACATGTAGCACTTATACTTTGCTCAATATTGGCTTTTAAATGCAAAATCTCTCAAGCAGAAAAAGTAGGTCAAGGTCATTTTATGAAAGTTTGATTAAAGATACATTCACAATGTAAGTTTGGAACATGTAGCACTTATACTTTGCTCAATATTGGCTTTTAAAGGCAAAATCACTCAAGCAGAAAAAGAAGGTCACGGTCATTTTATGAAAGTTTGATCAAAGATACATCCACCACGTAAGTTTGGAACATGTAGCACTTAAACTTTGCTTAATTTTGGCCATTAAAGGCAATATTGCTATCTAAACATTTACCTTATCATCTTAACATTTACCTTATCATTTGAAATACAAAAAAATGTAATTTAAAAAATCCCCACCCCAGGGGCTACATCCCCATCTGGTAATATTAAACAAAGTATTATTAAACATTTACAACAAAAAGAACCAACAAAATATGAATATAGGAGAGGAAATTAGCAAAATTGCTATCTTAATATTTACCTTATCATCTCAACATTTACCTTATCATTTGAAATAATTTAAAAAATCCCCACCCCAGGGGCTAAATCCCCATCTGGTAATATCAAACAAAGTATAATTAAACATTAACAACAAAAAGAACCAACAAAATATGAATATAGGAGAGGAAATTATGTGATCTTAACATTTACCTTATCATCTAGTTCGGACGACGCCGACACCGACGCCGGGGGTATTGCAATAGCTCTTTTGCACTAAAGTGCAGTCAAGCTAAAAACATGTTTGTGAAAACACAAATGCCCCTGTTGGCATCTTTGTCAATAAAACAGCTAAAATGTCAAAAGTAGGTCACATTGCGAGGTCAAAGTCACAAGGTGAAAATTTTGGTATCCATGAAAAAGTCTTGTGACTCTTGTCACAACGAATACACATGTGAAATATGAAAGCCCTACCACTTACCATTCAAAAGTTATTGCCAAGGTTAAAGTTTTTGCAGACAAACGGACAGACCAAAAACTATATGCCCACGAATTTCCAATTACAGGGGCATAAAACAAGGATAAGTGAAAGGGTTAACGATATATCTTCTGGAAACTATTCATAGTTAATTTCTAATTACAAAGACCTTGACCTTAACTATGACCTATTGACCCAAAATCCTCTTAATAAGCAACCAAATCTTTTGAAATTTCATATCTTTCTTTCCTTTTTTTTTTTGGATAGGCAAATGGATTAATTCTCAAGTTATCACCTAGAAACCAATACAGATGTACATATTCCCTGAAACCCTATTTGAAGTAGTGACCTTGACATTTGCCCTATTTACCTCCTTCCCCCACATATAAGTAGCTACAATTTCTGGTAACTAAATGCATGACATGATGGTGAAAATGCCAAATGATCAACAAAGCATTTAACTCTTAATGAATGTGCTCAACATAGCAGGGATAATAATAATATAAGATTATTTCTAGTGTTGTATAATCGATTATCGCTTTATAATCGGAGATGAATTTAATCGATTATTTCGATTTAATAAGAAATAATTGTTTCTTGCTTTTACAGAAAAGAATACGAAAAGTAATGATAAAACTTCACCAAATCATAATTACTAATATACATAGCAAAATGTCAAGAAAGAACTCCAACCACAGAATGATAAACTCCTGCCTAGTAGATGAAGTAGTATTTTGTCATGCTCACAGCAGTAATGGAGCCAAAACAAAAAGGTACCGACATTTTGTAACTGTAATAGTCAGGAACTTTATACGGTAGATACAGGGATGGGGTGGGGGTGAGGTTGTCCATACGACCCAAGAGTTAAGTTTTTACTTTTTCAATGAGGAATCAACAAACATCTTCGCGGAGTTTAGGTTAACAGTAGTGTGAAATTCACTGACCTTGTCCTAATCTTACAATTTAGCTCTGGAGTTTGGTGTAAAAACTTTTGTTTGTCTAGACGAAGTATGGAAACTCTGAACAGACATGTGTTTTGCTCTTTGGTTTTTGCATTTTGCTCTTTGCCTTTTACTTTTTTCTCACTATTTTTTTTTTTTATGGAATACTCGTACATCATCAATAATTGACCTATCACATTCGTTGACTGACAACTTTCCATGTACATTAAAAGACATTGTTAGCGGGCATCCGGCTTATGTACATTAATGAATAAATAAACTGACAATTAATTTGAAAGAGGAAATGATGTCTGTTAATTACTTCTTTCACTCTTTAGATATCTTTTTTTTTTTTTTCATTTCTGAATTTGACTTTAAAAGGAAAGGAGGGGGGGGGGGGGGGGGGCTTCTCTGCAGTGCAGAAGGCTAGCTTGCAATGGTTCAGTGGATCAATACAATAAACCCTCCCACTTGGATTAAATTTGTCTGAAATTCACAAAAGTGGTCTGCGATCGATCCCCTCCTTGTAAAGAGGTGACACAAAAGCAAAGAGCAAAACACAAAAAGCAAAGAGTAAAATGCATGTCAGTTCTGGGTTAAAATTTTCATAACGAAGAGATATAGTGATGCATCCCACCTGACGTTTAAGTTTTCTATAAGAGTACTTTGTCATTACTATTAAATGGAAGAATCCTGATCCCCCGCATTGTATGCCTCAGAAAGTGTATTCTTTTCAAATTATTTAGGCATACAACTTTAACTCAAGAAAACGATTGTTAATTGATCTACTTTCGTTTCATTCATTCTTGTCATGCTTATTCAACCGAAAACTATTTCATTCTTTGTCTACATTGTATATTTCTGTTTATGATCAATTCCTAAAATCATAATCGATAAATCGAAATTGAAGGGTATGTTACAACACCAATTATATCCAACCATAATTATCACATTTCCCTTGTCATGCATATCTCGAGTAATGCTTACATCATCCCAGTGATCATGCTCATATCTAAGACGTCTCATGTAAGGCTCTATTTCATTCATCAGTGCTGTTTCCTCTTGCTTTGTGATGAAATCTTCGAATATTAGCATGTTCTCAGAAAGGTCATTGGCTGCATCTTCATGACTGGTGCACATTAACAAAGAAGGAGCTGCGAATTTCGAATTCACATCGTCTATATGTAATTTACAAACACTCAACTGTAAATTACACGATTGCAACAAAAAATTTGATGTTGAGCTATTCAAAATAAAAAAGTTTCTTGCGTAAGTTCTCATGCTATTCACATATTTTCGTGTTATAAACGATCGCCTTGTCGCGATCAAACCGACAAATAAAGTTGTCATAGTCCAATTTTCTTGAAAACCGTGATAAATTTTAATTTTCTGAATCACACCATTTTGTCAGAGGAAATTCCATGATCCAAAATATTGAATATTGGTCAGAAGTACGCTTGAATTTTTAAGAAATTGATTAGATATGAAAAAGCGCCCAGATGACCAAGGCCTTCTTTCATTACAGGAAGCGGAATTTATTCCTTGTTTCCAACGGTAACCACTGCAACAACCTTAGCGGTGTTGTGTTCGTTTCTCAAAGATACATGTTTGATTAGAGACAGTGAGTAGTTTTCTTCATTTACACAGTTAGTTATTTAGATTTTAAGATTTACAAACAAGAAACAGTATGTTTCCAGCAAAGAATGTAGATTTATACGCAAGTACTGTATGGTTATCAGGGTTACTGTAGTTTTATTGTACTAGAATTCCGGATTTGTGTGCTCTAGGTTGGTGAGGAATAGCCTCAACCGTTACTGTATGTGTACCAAGATGCAGTTTGAAAATACTGATATTTTCTGGCTACCAAACTTTGAAGTCAATGAGCCATTATTGTACTGTTTGACGGGCCAATTTTTTAAATTACATCATAATGTAAAATCTGCTTGCAGATGTCAAATTGTTGCCATTAATTGTTTTGTAGTAGATGGGTGAAGAGTGATGGGTAAATGTGGAGGCAATCTACCAAGCATTTGTCAAATTTTCGTATAAATTGAATCTTACCATCCTTGGACTTGAGAGTTTTCCTTCAAAGTCTATGCAATTGCTCTTAAAAACTCTCAAAGGTTAATTAGTATGTAACCTATATCTATCTGCTGTTGAATTAATCTCTTACAAAGTGCACAAATTAGAAATATAGTGCCGGTCCCCTAAACCGAACAAACCGAATGAGGTCGCTCTATATGACAACATATCATACTTCTAGGGTGTCTTTGTGCTCCATCATTTCATGAATATGGCGTAGTAATGATGACAATGTCATTTGCAGGCTAGTGCTGCATGTATATGGCCTTGTTTGCAATTTGTGAATGAACTCTGAGATTGAAGGCACTAGATCTTCATGCATGCAATTATATGTTGGCATAAAGTCTGATTTAATTGATTGATTTAAAAGCTTCATGCAATATCCCCTGGCTATGTTTCCTTATCCTCATGCATTGTCTCACTATTCTGACCCATAAATTAACAAGAATGATTAATATTAACCAAATAGAAATTATGTCTGAGATGAACAAATAAACTTCCAAGTCATTTAGATGAACGTCTCACATCTGTGATTTTTGTTCAATTGACTGAATTGGCCTCACAAGAATGAACTGTGTATTGATTATTATCGGATGCTGGAAATTTTGTGATTGCACATTGATGACAGTGTCAGCAGCATGACATTTGGGTAGAAATGTATAATACTCGTTTTCATATAGAAATGTTGTTTTTACTACATTGATACAATGTTTAACAAACCATACATGTATTTGTTTTAGATGTTTTATAAATTTTATTATTAATTTCTCATATTTTGTTGTTTGTTTTCTTAGTCCAAGAAATCTGCAAAGATGTCGATTGCTGTGGCAATGGCCCGGCACATCTTTGGCTTAAAGTCAGGTGTGTCGGGAAATATTTGCTACCATGATGAGCAAACCATCGTTTATCCCGCTGGTGCCAACTGCATCCTTTACAACATAGACCAAAAGTCACAGAAGTTTATCACTGGTACCCCGGGTACGGAGGGAATGACAGCTCTGACCGTCAGCCCTAATAGGAGATATGTTGCCATTGCTGAGAAAGGGGAGAAACCAATTATTACCATTTACGATCTACATAGTTTAAGGAAAAGGAAGGTCCTAAGTTCTGCTGATGTCAAAGCCAACGAATATGTCAGCCTTGCTTTCTCTCCGGATTCAAAGTATTTGGTAGCACAGGGTGGCAAACCTGATTACACACTGCTGTACTGGACCTGGGAGAAGAACAAAGTGATGGCAGTGCAAAAAACCTCAAATCCTAATACCAATGCACCAGTGTATCAGGTAGATTGTTTTCTTTTGTTTAACAATTCCTTTAATAATTGTATTGTTACAATATGTTTTCTTTTCAGTTGATTAAGGTGAACATAAGAATACTGAAATAGAGTTAATTGATAAAGTATAAAGGTAAAAGACCTATAAATTACAATTTGCTGTGCATTCAGAATTGTCTATTAGATTCATCTAAGTGTAAAATGTTGAACTCAATACAGATTTTTTTTATTTTATGATGTTAAGGTAGCAAAATGACCAATACATTAAATTATAAATGCGTACACACGTATCATAACACTGTAATTTTGTATATTTAGGTCAGCTTCAATCCACAAGATAATACCCAGCTATGTGTTGTTGGTAATGGAATTTTCAAACACTTCCGTTACCATGAAGGAAGTCTGAAGCCGTTCCTGAATTTCCAGAAGATGGAAGCTCATAACTACCTATGTCATGCCTGGGTATCAGATGAGAGAGTTATAGTAGGAACTGACACAGGACATCTCTTCTTGTTTGAACAGGGAGAAGCAAAAAATGAATTCAATCTTGGTCTGCAGCATAAAGATGACAAGTGAGTATCATCTGATGTGGAAATTTACCCTTCCGAACGTGGGAAAAATTTGAGAAATTCCATGACGTCACAATGCATTTTCAATGTTTGACCGAGGTTCGAAGCTTGTTTGTCCGAGGTAAACACATGGTAAAAGCATTGTGACGTCACGAAATTTTGCAATTTTCCCCACAATTGGAAGGGTCAATTCTGTTTTCCTTAAACTGGTATTATCCTTCCATGTCAGGGGTTTTAGTCTTTTACAAAAGAAATGGGTATTACTTTGTATATCTAACATAGGCCAAAATATTGTGTGAATTAAACTTCACTTTTGACATTAATACAATAAATAATGATGGAGATGAATTGAATTTTCAGGAAAACTGGTGATGAGGAGGGTGATATTCAGACCATCATTCCACAAGTGACAGCCATAGTGTCATACTCCAAGGGCTTTGCCTGTGCATGCGGACCTGGAACAGTACACCTCTTTGAAAAGACTGATGACAAAGATTTCTTCAAAAAGACCAGAGAAATCAAAGTAAGGTTTTCTTCCAGAAAGTTTTCATCTTTAATGATGTGTCTTGGAGGGAATATGATGGACCTCATCATTTCAGTCAGAACATGTTAAAATTTCCATTTCCGATATATTAATGTTATGTTTGTAAAAGTTTCTATTTTATAGATTAAGCTATAGAAATTGTAAATTTTGTTGCGGTGTGAGCAGCCTGCTAGGTGAAGCTGTCGTACAGAGTTTACCAACTTAATATATATTTGTAAATTTTGTGATTAAAAAAAAAATAGATTTTCAATACCAAGAAGATCAGTGTTTAATTTGTGTGATATTTTCAGATTCCACCAGACAGTAACAGTGCTGACCCAGCTAACGCCCAGAGACAGACAATCACATGTCTGACCGTAAGTCCGTCTGAGGAAACACTAGTAGCTAGTACTGACCACAGTCAACTCTACTACATCACATTGCCAAGTGCTGACCTTGGAAAGGTTTGTATTATATATACGACCAAAGATTGATGATATATGATCTCTAGTTTTACAACCTTTTTTAATCAAGAATTCAGACTTGATTTTTGTTTGCAAAAGTATAATAGGATATTACTCTATTTCCTTCAGTTTGAATTAATGCTTACCATAATAATTTTGATTTTACTTGATAAGTACAGAATGAATACTGCGTCACATGAATTAAGCACACTTAATTTTTTTAATTGATTTCTTTGCTTATTGATGTTGATTACCCAAATGAAATGTTTTTGATTTTTAATTTTGATTACAGAGTGAAGGTGACCAGATTCACTTCGAAACTTTGGCACAATCTTTCCACAATGGACAAATTCTTGGATTAGATGTTTGTATCAGGAAACCATTGATTGCTACATGTTCATCAGACAAATCCGTCAGGATATGGAACTATGAAACTTGGTAAGAATTTGCCATATGTGTTAAACTAATAGAGAAGTTTTTAAATCTGCATGTATCAAAAAACTTACTTTCCAAATAAAAAATAGAACAAGTTGAATTTGTCTTTCTTTTTTGTACATAATACAAAAAGTCCAACATTGATCAAGAGCATGTCATACAAAGGAAAATAATAAGTTTTATGCTTAAATTTCTCTTATTGTACATACATTTACCTCAAGCATTCAATACCATGTCGTTCAATTAAGAGAGTGGTTTGTTTCAGTAACCTGGAGTTGTACAGAGAGTTTCCTGAGGAAGCACAGAGCATCGCGCTACATCCATCTGGTCTGTACATCCTGGTAGGATTCAGCGACAAACTACGTCTGATGAATCTGCTTATAGATGACATTAGAACATTCAAGGAATTCCAGCCAAGACAATGTAGAGAGGCAAGTTTCACCAAATAATATTAAATTTTAGGAATGTTTCCAACAGCCTATTACTGTAGAATTCTTTCAATGCAATAGGTCATAGGTTTCAAATCATGGCAAAGGAGAGGCATAATAACACTGCTCTTCCTTAAGATAAATTTCAATTATTGTGCAAGTCTAATTTGTAAGTCAGACTGATAACATGATTTTTTGTTTTCAGTGTGCATTCAGCAATGGTGGACATTTGTTTGCTGCTGTCACCAGTAACATTATTCAGATTTATTCCACCACTACGTTTGAGAATATTGCTAACCTGAAAGGTCATAACGGAAGGGTCAAGTCTATTGTATGGTTTGCTGATGACAGTAAGATTGTCTCCTGTGGTATGGACGGAGCTATTTATGAGTGGGATCCATACACAGGGAAGCGGACAGGAGATTGTGTATTGAAGTCCTGTAGTTATACTGGTGTAGCGACATCTCCAGATGGAAAGACAACTTTCGCTGTTGGGTCTGATAAGACATTGAAAGAAATCACCCTGACAGAGTCAAATGTAAGTGTTCTTAATAGTCCTTCATAAGGGAAAGAGTTAATACTAATTTCTATACATAATGAATATCATTATAGATAGGAAATTCATCAGCAAACATGTACTGTAAAATTCTAAGTTAGTAGTTAAACACAACTTCCAAACATCATATTCTACAAATTACTGTGAACTAGCATAGTTAACATGGTAATTGATGTCAAATTTAAGATTATTTGCATGTTCAATCTGTTCAAATTAATTATTTCAATTAATGGCTGCTGATATTTCATAATTTTCACGTACTTGTCATTATACTATCATGTGTTATATCATCTGACACCCGTAATAACAAACTTCTTTTTACACAGGTGTTAAGACAGATTGACTCCCAGGAGACAGTGCTAAGCAGTATTGCCATGTCACATTCCGGCCGTATGTTGTTTGCTGGTACCGTTAAAGGAACATTATGGTCTCTGAAATTCCCTCTAAATACCCCAGGTGAATGGACGGAACATCAGGGGCATGGAACCGCCATCACAAAGGTTTGTGTCAAAATTGTCTCTTGGTTTTCTCTCTTTTTTTAATGATTTTCGTCAGTCAGTAATAATGTGTTGCATAGTTCAAGTGGAAGCTTGAATTTCTAATTTAAACACTCATTACAGATGAAGATAACATATGATGACCAGTACCTGATCACAGTGGCTGAGGATGCCTCCATTGTCTTGTGGAAGATCCAGGATAAGGATGGGCGTGGTCTTAAACGGGACAAGGATTTTGGCTGGGCAGAGGAAATCCTCATCACAAAGAGTGACCTTGAAGAAAAGGTAAACTTTAAATGTATTATTAAAGAGATCTTTTCACATGGCACACCCAAAATATTTAAGGTTAAGCGTAACAAGCAGGTCTGCTACAAAACTCTCTATTGAGTAATTGATAAAAAAAAATTGGCATGGCGATCGAAGCTTCTAAAGATGTACAAGAAATTTGTTGATAGTGATTCATTTATGATTAAATAAAATTAATATTGAACAGTGTATATGTGTAATTGATTAAGCTTTCTAACCAATGTTTAATGTCATTTTAGAATACCATGATGAGCGACCTTAAAACAAGAGTGGAGGAGCTGAAATCTGAGAATGAGTACCAACTGAGACTGAAAGACATGAGTTACAATGACAAGATTAAGGAACTTACAGAGAAATTTATCCAGGAAATGGAAGCATTGAAAACCAAGAATCAGGTAATATCATGTTTTACTGTTTGGATTTCTAAATGATGGTAATCCCATGAATGAGAAATCATTTAACATTTAAATTCCAAATGAAATGAATTTCACACATAATTATATTAATTTTCCCACAGGTGCTGAAAACAGAAAAAGACAAAGAGGAAGCGAAACATGAGGAAGAAATGCAGGAAGTGATGGATAAACACATCAAAGAGCTTCAAGATCTTGGTTAGTATTGATAAAAATTGCAGCAAAAATTACACATTCAAAGTTATGATATTCATTCATTTACCCAACTCAGAACATGTTATTTTCTGACCTGCTAGTAAAGTGTATCACATCTTGTTCCCATGACAGACTTTTCCATACATGTAAAGTCTACAGTCATGACCTAGACTTTTATCACAGAGTCCTGAATGCTTGTTTAAGGTTATCGTTTACATTTTGACAGAATCTGCCAATAACCAGAAGCTGATGTTGGAGTACGAGAAATTCCAGGAAATGCAGAGTAAGATGATGAAGATGCAGGAAGAGTATGAAATCAAACTGGCAGAGAAGGAAGAGAGTAAGATGAAGGACATGGAGAGGCAGACAGAGTACTACGAGACCAAACTAAAGGAGAAAATACAACAATTAGAACAGGTTAGTTGTGGCTGATTACCTATAGACGAAATACTTTGAAATGATATTTCAATATTTTTTTTCAAATTCAAGTCCTATAAGTTTTTCATTTGTTTTCTTATCATTTTGTCAAATCTATCTGATTATTGATAAAACTCTATGAACAAGGTATACATGTAAGATATGATGTTTAAAGTTAGGAACTGATTTTTATTTTCTCCTTCTGTTTTAGTTGAATGACGAGTCTCGAGAACAGAACAAGGAATACGAGGAAACAAAGAAACAGATTGAGGAGGATGCCGACAGAGAAATCCTGGATATCAAGAATAATTACGAGATCCAACTGAGGAGAGAAAGGGAAGAAAATCTTAAACTGAAGGGAGAAACAGGCATTATGAAGAAGAAGGTATTGTATATAGCCAGAATATTTTTCTTACATGGGCTAATATTTGTTCTCTCACCACTATGCAAATATCATAAAAAAATGTTGAACAACTGGAAAGCAATGAGATACATGTATAAGACACCATTCTAAAGGGCTAAAAGTTACATACCAAATTCAGGATCAATCTTTGTCTTCATTCAAATTCAAGTGAATTCTCTTCCTTTCAGTTCTTGAGTCAACAGAGAGAGATTGATGACCACAAAGAAGAAATCAAGAAATACCAACAGGATGTGGCCAAACTAAACACAGAGAAAGAGAAGATGAAGAAAGATATCCAGGGTCTCAGAAAAGAAATTGTGGAAAGAGATGACACCATCCAAGATAAAGTAAGATCATCAATGTTCATGACATCCACAAATCTCAGAAAAGAAGTTCTCTTGCTGAATAAAAAATTGGCAAAATGAAAAATTTTCTAGAATTAATGAAATAATTCTGTATTACAGGAAAAGAGAATCTATGATCTTAAGAAGAAGAATCAAGAACTTGAGAAATTCAAGTTTGTATTGGATTACAAAATCAAGGAGCTGAAGAAACAGATTGAGCCCAGGGAAAATGACATCAAAGCTCAGAAAGACACCATTCAATCTGTAAGATTCTAAAAATAAATTTTATTTCTATGAATATATAATGGGGAAAAAACTGTTTTTATATGAATAACATTCTTGAATAAAATTAGAAGCACGTCGAAGAATTAAACTAGTTGAAAAAGCTTTGAAACTGTCAAAGTTTTTTTTAAACCAATAAGGTTCAATTTGTAAATGTACTTTTATCACAAAAATATACCTTATCATATATTTACGTACGAAAAAGTTAAATTTAACATTTTGAAAGATTGTGACAGACTACATATGGGTAATTTAATACTCTGTTGAGAAACATCATATTCTTAAAAACAGATTTTTCCAAACATTATAAAAATGACGTTATAATTTAACCATTATGTATGATACAGATGGAGAGTGAGTTGGATAGGTTCTCCAAGCAGAATACACAGCTAGAGCTCAGCATCAAGGAGCTGACACAGAAACTCAAGGCTACTGATAAGGAAATGCATTTGGAAAGAGAAAAGGTTTGTTCTAAAATCTCAAACAATTATTATGCTTTGAAATATCAAAGTCTTAATTTGAATATATTGGAAATGAAATTCATATAACCATAGGTAATACCCAAATTTTTCAATATCACAGAACACAAATATGAAGAAAGTTCCTTAATTTCACAATCTATAAGCAATTTGAAGATTGAATTTTTTCTTTCAGTTTTTCATTTGATCAGAACTCATTTTATGACCAGAGAGATCTTCATTCAACATTTTACTTTTACTATAGGTGCATGATATCAAGGCCAAACTGAAACAGTTCAAGACAGATCTACACAATTGTGTGGGCTACATCCAGGATCCAAAGATGCTGAAGGAGACGATAAAGGCGCTCTACGCCAAACACGTCAGAGACGACATCGTGAGTATAAGATTAGTTAAAAGACTCTAATGTAAAGACAAAAGAATTCCATCCATTCAAAAGCTGATTGATTGAAGCCTAATTGATCAAAATTAAATTTGAAAGAGTGCTTGTAAATCTATGCTTACATATAATTTGCAGGGTGAGTCAGCTAATGTTGATGCAGACATCCAAAAGGAGTATAGCCGACAGCGGGAACACTTGGAGAGATCAGTAGCGTCACTCAGGAAAAAGCTGTCAAAGGATTCTGAAATCCACAGAGCTGATAATGTCAGGATCATGCAGGTACTAATATTGATATGATCTCCTCATGATTTTCTTTTTTGATAAAATTTTTAAATAGATCAGGAGAAAAAAAAATTTTAAGACAAAAAAAGTCCTAGATAAAGTTTTATAGATTTTTTAATTGATTATTGACTTGAAATAATCTTCTAATCTACCAAATATATCATAGCAAATATATGTATGATATCTTCTTTTTTCAGGAAAATGTATCCCTGATCAAAGAAATCAACGATCTTCGTCGCGAGTTGAAGATTGCTAGAACTCAAATCCATGATTTGGAGGCAGCAATGGGTCTCCATAGTAAGAAGAACAAACAGGAGGGAGCTACCATTGCTATGTTTACAACTAAAGGACCTAGTGCTCTAGTACAAACTGATCTGGAAGAAAAAGAGAAAATTATAGAAATGCAGAAATTAGAAATGGGAAGATTACGACAACAAATGCAGGAGTTGGAATTAGGAATGGGTTCAAGACCTCCCTCTGGACAGAAATTACAACCAATCGAATCCACTGCATGATCATAACTGTCCAATCACAAAGGCTTACATATATCAATCATGTTGAAAATTCCTGCAAAGCTCTGGCATGAGGAATCAAGAGAAATTGTGATTTATAACTGAGCAATATGAATGTGACTGTGTAATTGAAGTAACAGGCTGTGATACCTTTCTTGTGATATCATTACTTTGATAGTATTTTCTTAACTTTTATTCTTTTTACCTATTTTTAGGTCTTTCTTGCTATTCAAAAAAAATTAAGAGCAATGACCAAGATATCAGAATTCCAGAAACTGTTGCATTGTTTCGAGTACTTTTACAATAAACACCATGCAGGAACATGCACTGTATACTACGTGTAATTCCACAAATCATGCCATTGTTTGTGGTAAGCTTTGGTACTTTGGAGCAAATATATGCTCAGCATGTGAATTAAATTTTCTATTTGTACATATTTATTGTAAGATAATAAATGTTACTATTTTATGTTATTTTTGTTAATATGAGGGAAAGACTAATTGTGAATTCGTTTATCCTTTGAAGAAATCAATGTAAATAAGAAATGAGTAACCTCAGATCAAACTAACAGTTATGGTATGAATAGCCAGATTGATGACCCACACATTATAAACAGACAGAATTTTGGTGCCCCTTACAGCTAAACTTTACTGTCATTATTTGAATGTTGATAGGAAGTGCTCCAAGTTGGCTTACAAGCTTTCATAAGCTCTTTGTTTTTCATGTTATTCTAATTGATGGAAGAATGCAAAGAAATAATCATCTCATGAAAAAGCTTCGATATTTTGCTTCCTTCAAGGTTTTGTCTTACTGTATGCAGTTAGATTCATACAGAAAAGAATCCAGTAGCATGAACCATTCTAACTAAATATGATATCATGGATCATGACATCATAGGATATTAAGCTATAATTATATTAATTGGTACTAAGGTCCATGCAGACATTGAGAAATTCAGAACTGAACATGGTTTCTCCTTGCAGATAACATTGGTTCAAGGTCATGTCATATCTTAAGTTTTTCAAATCCATGCAGGCAGTGATAGACTTTGACCTGCCAGTATGACTTTGTTTCAAAATTGGTGAGTTCAAAGCAAATAACAATACAAATGTACTGAAACCTGAAGGGGCAGTAAAAAGTAATGACCAAGCCAAGTTTTTACATATCAAAGTTCAAAGTAATTACACATCCTTAAGTTCTGGGAAACAATCCTGAGAAATATCATTTTTGAAAATCCATGCAAGCAATTGATAAAGTATGACATTGGAAAAAATCTCGCTCATCAAATGCACTGTGACCTTCACTAATGACACAACCTTGTGTTCTAGGCGACAGTCATCTGGAATACTTCAAATCTATATCAGCAGTGAAAAGTGATGGCCTTGACAAAGTTGTCCTTTCACTCTTTTTCCCTAGAAATATGACTCACTCGAGATAATAGAGAGGTTAAGATTTTCTTAGTGCAACTTATACAGGTAAATGTCTAATGTACAAGTTGAACCACACATTTCTGTTGTCGAGATTTTTCAAAGAATAATACGTGTACATGTAAATCTTATTAAATTTTAGTTGGCCTTTGATCGAGTAATAATTTCGAAGGAATGTACAGTGTGGAAAAATCTATATTGATATAGATACCGGTACTTAAAGGCTTATGAATAGATAACTCTCAGTTAAATACTTTTTAGCTCACCTCATGAAGTGAGAGGGAGCTTACATGTATGCTATTACCCTGTCGTTGGCGTCTGCATTTGCATCGGTGTTTGCACTTGTACGTTAAGAAGTTTTGAGTGCACATGTTAGGAAGATTTGGGTATCAATGTTAAGAAGTTTAATTTCTCTATTTTAAGTGCTAGGAAGGCCAAACTTGCACAGATGAAGCGTCTTTATACGTAATTCACAAATCTACGTTCAAATTTGGGTCATGACCTATATTTTCTGAGCGAGTGCATATGTTGGGGAGATTTAATAGAATTCACCCATTTATTCAGAATTTGGTTCAATAAATAAAATACTCTACTCCCCTTTCCATTTTGTTTTTGTGTGGTAGCATGTGTAATCTTTGACTACTTTCTGTTTGCTGCCACAATAAAATGATGCCATGAGGTGACCTTAAATGTCATCTTTGATTACACTGTTTTATACTGTGAAACGATTTGAGATATCTTGATGTAGCATCCTAAGTGTAACTCTTACTTTACACGTTCATTGGCAATGTTTACCTTGTAGCACAAATGACGTCAAACACAATAAATGATGATGTCACAATAGCGGTCCAAAACACAAGTACAAGCACGAGTTACATGTTACAGTAATCTTAACCTCAATGAATTACGATCACCCCATGAGGATTCATTGTATCAAGTATATAAACCTAATTAGGTTAAGCATAATAAAGTTATTACCAAGTCAAAGTTTGACATGCAAAATACATAGAGCCCACAGTGACTATGACCTTTGATGTACAACATTACATGCTGTCATCCAATAGAATCAATTGTACCACTAGTATGACCTAATCAGGTTGATCATAGAAGTTATTGTCCTGGCATAAGTGTTACAAATAAATAGACAGACAGACGGGCAACCTTTGCCTCAACATTATACACCCTTCTTAAATGACACGCATATAAAACAGTTTTAATATTTGACTTTTTTATTATGTATTCATCATATGTATTAAAATATCATTACATCAATGTAAAAGCTTATAACAAAATGATGATTAACTTGTGAAATAAGAATTAATTTTTTGGTCCAATTAATACCACTTTTCATTCATGTAAATATGCATCAAAGAAGCTTTCTCAGCTAGACCTCTAAGTATGCTAATACATGTATAAGTCAATCTTAAACTTAATTCATACACATATTTTATTAAAAGTCAAGAATTTGGAAGGAAATAAAAAAGGGTTTCACTAAGATTGTTTGGGTGTTTTTGTAGTATGATGTCATGCATATGAGAATAGAAAGTGAATCCATAATAAATGATCAACATGATTTCTAGCTTACAAAATTATGATAAAACACAATTGTCAGCACAACGATTTATAGCACCATTACCATACATGTATCTCAGATTCATGTATATCTAAACAATTTGGTCTTTCCCTAAGACAGTACTTAAAATCTGAAATCACAGAAATTAAATGCATATAATCAACTCATAAGAGCTCTTTAGTGACTTCTAACTGGTTATGTAACATGACACCCTTAACCTTTTACACAAAATGTCTGATATGACCAGTATACATAGTTTAGCTGTCCATAATTTGCTGGTATTCTCTCTGATGGTCCAGCATCTTTAGAAATACTGTGTACTTCTTCTGATGGTATCTGAAGATACATGTATGAAGGTTACTAAAATTAAATAGTTGTTGACTGAGATCCATGACAATGAAAAATATGGAATTAGTTCAATATGCAAAAATATTGCACGGCTACGACACAGTATATACTTCGGCCTCGGTCAATATAATATTTTTGGATATTCACCTGATCATACCCAGTCCATCTTTGTTATATAATCACAATCCTTCTGTCAAAATCTAAATCTTACTAGAGGTCTATGTTACTATCTAAACAATAATCACTTAAAATATTTTACCACAAGATCTACCTATGTTTTTTTTTATATAGTACAAAAATTTGAATCATGGAAACATTATCACTCAGCATTTCTAGAGACTTCATATCAAAAAAGAAAACATGAATTAAATTCTTCTTGTAGCATCGCTTCTTATTTGGCCCCGTATTTGACGTCATTTATGTTACGACGTCATAATTATCATATGACGTCAAGTACACATCAAAATCTACCTGTTGCATGAATTTGATTCATCAAACATCTTTATTTCTCATGACTGATCGGAATCACCACTCTATCCTGAGTAATTCATTCATATCTTCCTGATCCTAGATGTAGAATCAAAAGTGAGGCGCACAGCTTTGCAATATCTTAAAATATGAAACCGATGGCTAGCGATCTGATCACTTATATAATATTAAGTTATATTTTATTTGTTGCACAAGAATTAGAGCCAATTTCAGTCATTACCTATAAGAATTCATTCTCAAATAATGTTTCAAGTTCTCAGATGAACATCAGACAAAGAGATAACTTTGATGGCCTCATAATTTGAAAGTTATGCAGTAAATGTTGTGTTTCTCTTGGGGCTTCATGAAAAAGTACATGTATCACTATAAACATGTATTCATAGAGGACGAGTTATGTAGTTCTTGTTTAAAGATTTCTACCCTTACTTTATTTCAAATAGAGAATCTAAATGAACTTTTTAGCTCACAATTTTTGACGGAAGTTGTTGATATTCACCAATATCAAATATGGCTATGTACACTTCAACAGGGATTATATGTGATCACTTGGTGCACTAAGTTTTGAATCCCTATTCTAATATGACTTGATTCTTTTTCCCTATTAAGACAACAGACGCGAGCCGGGCTCTATTCTCCAATATAGGCCCTATAATGGTAAGCCACGCCTACCGATTTTCTGAAAGCAGATAAACCGGCAGGAACTGGTTTCTACCAAGAATCGATGTCTAAGTTTGGTCATCATTAGAATAGAAATAAAAAATGACAAGCCGGGCTCTATTGTCTCATAATGCCCTCGCGTCCTCAGCCAATCACATTTATCACCTCGCCGCTGATGCGGCTCGGTAATAAATGCGATTGGCTGAGGACGCTCGGGCATTATGAGACAATAGAGCCCGGCTTGTCATTTTTTATTTCTTAAATAATGAGAATATATATGTAATAATTGTACACTTACTCTGTATTTTGTGTATTTGGCATAATGACCTTTCCTTTACCACACATACTCAGCATTGCATCCTGTACATAAAACAAACTAGCTTTATTAATGATTTGCATTAATATCTTATAAAAAGCATCATAAATCCATCAATTCAATATGTAAATGCTGCAAAATAGGTGTTTGCAACTAACTTCAAAGTGTACAATTATGCTTTTGTCTACAGAATAGTTGCCCATAGCTTAGGCACAGAAATATTTTTAATATTTACAAATTCACAAAAACCAGTATGGAGGCCGATGTCCCTTTGTTAATAAGATGTTTACAGATACACTTTTACCTGTATTGAGGTAAAGTCCTTTGAGGCAGTGGCTCCTAGTACAGCTGCACCAAGTAACACTGACTCCTCCTCATTGGGCAGAATAATAGGTATACCTGATCACAAGGAATGTCAATACTATTATTACATTACAAGCCGTACTTGACGTCAAACAAACACCAAGTAACACTGACTCCTCCTCATCGGGCAGAATAATAGGTGTAAATGTCGATGTTTTTATGCGTGTTTTTAAAGTCAAATTTAGCTTAGTTTTATCATTTCTTTTTTATTGTGTAAATATTAATTATTTTTCACTTCATACTTCCCGCACATTTTTTCGCACGTCTCGCACTTTCACGATCACGTGTTCATGTATAGCTATCAGTTTTCTCCTTTATCAAGCTTATTCTCGGCAACGTTAACGAAAAGAAAAACATGCAGAAAATCGTAATGAAAATTCTATAGCGCCTTGGTTAGAGGAACAAGGTAAATATTAGTTTATTATAAATTAATACACAATTTTGTTTTGATTATATTTGTTGCGTATAATCAGTAAGTTTTTATGTTTAAAATCTTACAATTAGGTATTTGATAGATCGCATTCTAAATTTTTAGCTAACAAATTAATGTGAATCTAAATTATGTGGACAATGACGATTTATTACTTATTTTCATACATTTATAGAATTTAAATCGTATTCATATTGCATGAACTGGATTAACGAAAATATTTGTATATAGTTGTATTTTACTATTGAAACTTTTTATATGCTATTATTTCTTAACGCACGTAGATCTTAATTTTTCTGAAGACTTTTGCGTAATAATTAGCTATTTCATATATCCATTTTAATGGTCAGATACTTTGTTAGTCAGTTAAACATTTTCATGTACTTTAATTGGAATTATGTTATTAGTAAGTAATCAAAGTAGGAAACAGCGTATGGTATTAAGCAGATAGGATTCCGTAGTATACACATGATACACTTTATCAATGAAAGTAATTTTTCTCGTACCATGAATTATGTTTGTTTAGTACATTCTTGGTGTAGATCCATTTAGAGTTGTCAGAAGTCCGTGCACGTGCAATATTTGCAACGTGTTAAATATTGCCGTGAGAAAGTATTTTTTCTCGCTCGGTAGTGCTGTCATTGTTAATTATCACAGGCATCAGATTTATATGGAATGAAATGCTGAATCTTAGGATTTCAATAGATAAAATTTAACGAACTTCCTGTGTGAAACCTTTGTAGTATTTTTATTGTTTCATCGCACAATTTTCTGTATGTCATTTCAGAATGTAATGTAAGTCTTTATTATCAGCTTTCATAATTTTATCATTATGATTGTAAAAACGAATACCCACGACCTGTACTGCATGTTTTAACGCATTTTCGTATTCTTAAATAATATACATGTATTCTTATTATTCATTATTGTAATTTCAGTTCTTATGGTGTTGATCGGAATAAACGCAACCAAATCAGCCATCAGCATCTGTGTTGAGACTTTTTATTTAACCAAGCCCGCTACAATAGGTATACCTGATCACAAGGAATGTCAATACTATTATTACATTACAAGCCTTACTAGACGTCAAACAAACACCAAGTAACACTGATCCCTCCTCATTGGGCAGAATAATAGGTATACCTGATCACAAGGAATGTCAATACTATTATTACATTACAAGCCGTACTAGACGTCAAACAAACACCAAGAAACACTGTCTCCTCCTCATCGGGAAGAATAATAGGTATACCTGATCACAAGGAATGTCAATACTATTATTACATTACAAGCCGTACTAGATGTCAAACAAACACCAAGTAACACTGACTCCTCCTCATCGGGAAGAATAATAGGTATACCTGATCACAAGGAATGTCAATACTATTATTACATTACAAGCCATACTAGACGTCAAACAAACACCAAGTAACACTGACTCCTCCTCATCGGGAAGAATAATAGGTATACCTGATCACAAGGAATGTCAATACTATTATTACATTACAAGCCGTACTAGATGTCAAACAAACACCAAGTAACACTGTCTCCTCCTCATTGGGAAGAATAATAGGTATACCTGATCACAAGGAATGTCAATATTATTATTACATTACAAGCCATACTAGACGTCAAACAAACACCAAGTAACACTGACTCCTCCTCATCGGGAAGAATAATAGGTATACCTGATCATAAGGAATGTCAATACTATTATTACATTGCAAGCTGTACTAGACGTCAAACAAACACCTAGTAACACTGACTCCTCCTCATCGGGAAGAATAATAGGTATACCTGATCACAAGGAATGTCAATACTATTATTGCATATTTAAAAAATTAAATTAAATTATGACCCCCACCACCCGTCACATAAGGTCAAGTTTGACTGGTGTGACGTTACATTCTACAGATACAAATACATAGAGATTGTGGAGTGGTGGAATAGTGACATTTTGAGGACTTATCAATTTGTTTACACCAGATACCGTCCCAAATGGAAGTAACTCTGTACATGTATATCACAAACACCAAATTACTTTCACAGTGCTTGAGTATAGAATATTCCGTACACATATTTTACAGGTTTACTGTACCTCTGACAAGTTTTACACATGTCTACTGTACCTGTCACATCAGCATGTGTTTGTACAAATAATGGATTCTTCCTCAGTCCTCCACACATGTAAATCACCTTTACACAATGTCCTGCTCTGACATTTTCCTCTATGATGTGCCTTGTCCCATACTGAAAAGAGCAATTAATTTTTACAGCTGATTAGATGAAAGCTCCACGATTACACTTGCTATATTAAGGCATCTCGAAGACATTAATATCAAACACCTAGTATGTAGATGATTAAGACCTGAGACGCAAATATATTGTCGAAACTTTTTATTAATAGAATGTTATGATATGATTAACTTATGAAATTAATTTTTGATGACTCTTCAAAAATAATGTATTTCTATCAAAAGAAAATAGGACAAATCAAAGTACCCCAATAGACTGTATAGTTGCTAAGTACTGTAAGGCCAAGTTTTGGATGTCGCATGCAAAGGTCAATCCACTTTTCTGAAATAAAAACAATGATGAGACATTGTATTGAAATGTGGAAAAATCGATGGACGTAGCAATGTGTACTAATGATGATGATTATAAAATTGTCAGCAATTTCAAAAGTGAATTTTACCATTCCTGTCAGTGATGGATCTGCCACTGGGGACCTGTTGCCATGGAAATCAGGCCATACATGAAAGTTATGCGTCAGTTTACAGGTAGAATTAATTCCCTTGAATTTTGCCTCTTTTTCTAATATTTCATTCAGAAAGAGGTGGAGATGATTGTTCCTGTGAAATGAAAAAATCCCTTTTTTTCATAAAAGCTAATAAATATTCATTTTCAAAAATTAATTAAATAATACTTCTTAAACCTCTATAGCTTATTTAAGACGGCTTTGATAACAAATGGAAATTTTCTTACAAAAATTGATAAAATGATTCTTCCTTGGAATTTTCTTCATTAAGAAGGTTAGTTATAGATGTAAATTTAAATCAACAATAGGAGTGAATGTTTCCAAAAACTATCAAATGAGATCTTGTAATTCAATGCATGTCTACAATGATTGCCAACCTTAAAAGCTGCATATCTACATGAATAAAAAATAGCATTATTAAGTGACTGAAATTCAGTCACGAAAATTTAAAAGGAGAAACTAACAAGGTACATTTATCTGAAAAAGGAAATATGAAGAAAAGAGTTATCTCCACTTTGTGGAAAAATATAGGTGTAATGTATACTGTACCTTTGAGCAGCCTGTGTTTTGGCCTCTTCACATGCTGGATGTGTATCAACTACAAAATCCACCTAAAGTAAAGTAAAAATGATGTTTCTGCACTTCATACTTGCTTATCAAATGTATTGCACAATCTTCGTTCTGCACATCAATACATGTAGTGAAAAGTACTTACATCCTATAAGATCAAAGGTAATTTTGCTCTTAGCCAAAACAGTAATGTGTCATTAGTGCATATCTAAAAGAACTCCCTGTTATCAATACTTAACCCCTTCAATTCCTCCATTCATACAAGCACAAACACACAGAATATCACCTCTATTTACCAGAATCAAAATGCAGAATAAATAGTCATCCAAATTATCTGCATCTACATTTATGATGGTTATACAATACATGTATAGACAAGATGTCTAATGAAGATGAAGCAAACACAACAAAAAAGAAAGTCATATATATGTACTGGTTTAAAAAAGTAAACTACCGTACCAGTTTACCGGAGGCGCTCTGCCCTCCCTCATTGCCCCACATATCAGGAAGTATGGCTGAATAGTATGGTCCCCATACACCAGGGACAAAGACAGGCTTCTCACTCATCTATCATGAAATTTCAACAAATTTTTCTTCAGATAAGATGTAAAAATATATATATAAATGTTGGTGAAAATTCTGAAGTTGACCCAATTGTTCTCAAAGAAAGATTCAAGATCAAGAGTGCATGTCAAACATTTTACTTTCAAAGAAAGGATTTAATAATTATATAAAATAATGTATATGATACATGATATATCAATCACAATTACATGTAAGTACCAAACGTTACTTACTATCATGTGACAGGAAGATGTTCCACATATTAGAACCATCCTATTGTTCATCCCAGGGAGTATAAAACTCGCGTCATCAGGTACACACCCCAGACAACCTGCAACAGGTGTCTTTTTATAAGATTAATTCTAATATGACTTGAGATTTTCTCCCTATACGCACTACAGTAAAACACGCTTACAACGAATTCCAAGGGACCTAATGTTTCAGTTCGTTATAAGCATAGTTCATACTATGCATATAATGAATCTTAATGAATATATAGAAAAACTTCGTACTATCCGTGTTATTGGAGATAAAAACATGTAGACAGCTCGGAAAAACCAATTTCAATACTTCAAACATATTTACAGTTTAATTTTGGTACAATTGAAATACAATGGCTCCATTTTCACGATGAACAGAGTTTAAACAGCAAAAAGTTGGTGATTTGCTTTTGGTCATGGCTTCATTAATTTGTCCCTTTTGAACGAATGCTTTAACCGTGGCAAGAGAGTAAAATATTCTAGTATCAGACACAGGGCTTCAATAAAATGTTCAATATCGTCTAAATGGATGTCCATCTCATTCACTCTTGGAAGGAGTTGTATGAATCATCCCTGTATCACCTGCTAATAATCGTATAATTTCATATTTAGTTTCGATCAAAATCATTTTTTTCTAACGATTAGACATCCATAACAAATGGTTTTCTCACCCAAAAATAACTTTTCAATCGTTAATGACTGGTCACAGACAACAACACGTACTTGGAATTGTTATCAAAACAAACACAGGGGAGCGACCTTGGTTATGATTATCTAATTACTAGATAACGATTTTTTTGGCCAGCATTAACCTACTTTGCTATAAAGGTGGTATTTATAAAGCAATTTTACACGTGGGCACTTCAATATACAGTAGGTTACCAATAGCCATGATTTTGCAATACCCATGTTAGAATTAACCCTCAAATATTGCTATCTTCATCAAGGGAATTTGCCGGGGATTTTGAATTAGTTCGTTAAAAGCATGAAATCACATGTTCATAGTATTTGTGCTTTACTGTATAGAACTAAAAAACTTCCAGAGAATGAAGTAGCGTCCTAGGTAGGGAAGTTTAATATAATAGATAACAATGAACACTCTATATCCACAAATTTTTGGCCACTCTGCCTTTTTCAAGTGGAAAAGCACCACTTTATCAAGTGGAAAAGCCTTTATCAAGTGGAAAAGGTCTTTAATGCTTTTCGTGCTTTTCCACTTGATAAAGGCTGAGTGGCTGAAAATTTGTGGATATAGAGCGTTCGTTGTTATTTAATATAAACAAGAGCCCCAGGGGGCACAACGCTCACCTGATACCCATGCACGCTCTAATTGACAAACTGACATTGAATACTGATAGTGCCACTACCAGGATTTTAGCCCACAACCTTTCTAACAAGATTTTTGCCGGATGCAGACAAGTTTTTTTTTCAGACAACCTTTAAAAGTACAAACAAGAGAAAATAGTCACATTTCAAAACAACAACTTTTTTACTGATTTGAAAAGATGGATTATGCGATCCAAAGTCATATGCCCAGCTAGTATAGTTTGCAACATCAAAAATAAAATCATTTTGTAAAATTCCACATTAATGTGCAACAGAAACAGAATAAAACAATGAAATGATTTCATAAATTAAGTTTATTTAAAATTGAACACCAAACCTTTCATTATTAATAGCTAGTATGCCAGAAAATAATAAAGCCTGTGTTTGTGAAACACGAATGCCCCGCAGTGGCATCTTTGTTGGTATAAACACCATTTTCTGTTAAGTATGTGAGAGGTCAGGGTCAGAGTAATGTTGGTATCCATGGAAAGATCTTGTCACAAAGAATACACATGTACAATATGAAAGCCCTATCACTAACCATTCAAAAGTTATGCCCAATGTTACAGTTTTTGAAAAGTAGGTCAAAGGTCAAGGTCACGAGGTCAAAAATTTTGGTATCAATGGAAAGGTATTGTCACAAGGAATACACATGTGAAATATGAAAGCTCTATCACCTTCCATTCAAAAGTTATGCCCAATGTAAAGTTTTTCGGACAAACAGACAGACGGACAGGCCAAAAACTATATGCCCCCGTATCTTTGATTCCGGAAGCATAAAAAACAAAGACTTTTCGGTTTTGCCTTTATTCATATTAAATTATACAGAAATCTATGAATGAGAGCTTTTGAATAGTACTGATTTCATCTTAATACATGTAACGTACAGTCAAAATCGTGTTAATCCAATTAACACAGACAAGTTGTTAGCAGACAATATTAATTCAAGTGAGTTGTGCAGAAATTGAGCCAATTTATTTTCCAAACAGCAGTGTACGGTGTATCAAACCTCATGACCCAGTGAAGCCACTTGGACAAATTATTTTCGGTAAATATGCTGAAATGCGGCCCTTGGAAATGTATTTTTAGCATATTGAATCAATAGTCGTGATAAATTTAACTTCGAACTTGATCTTGTCTTTTATGCAATCTACAGATAGGTTTGAAAATATGCAAAATTCGGAACATTTTCGTTAAAAAAAGTGAAATTTGCGAAAAAAGGACATGCATGACCCCCCCCCCCCTTTTTCTTTACATTTTTATGCGTGCCAAAGATTCGCAATCAAAAAAGACCAATTTTACAGACTTCCAGGCATTTCAAGTCAGTCAAAATTTTTAGTGTGCACCTTTTTATTTCCTGTAGTTACCCCTACGAAAGGGGCAAGGAGGTATTGAACCAATCAAATCTGTAACACAAGATATATGGCGGCTATGTTTACCATAGATACAGAAATAAGACAGAGAAAATAATCAAGTACATGTATATTGGCTTTTAAAGGCAAAACCACTCAAGCAGAAAAAGTAGGTCAAGGTCATTTTATGAAAACTTGATCAAAGATACATCCAATATGCAAGTTGGTACATGTAGCAGTTATACTTTGCTCAATATTGGCTTTATAGAGCAAAATCACTCAAGCGGAAAAAGTAGGTCAAGGTCATTTTATGAAAGATTGATCAAAGATACATCCAATATGCAAGTTTGGTATATGTATCACTTATACTTTGCTCAATATTGGCTTTTAAAGGCAAAATCACTCAAGCAGAAAAAGTAGGTCAAGGTCATTTTATGAAAGTTTGATCAAAGATACATCTAATATGCAAGTTTGGAACATCTAGCACTTAAACTTTGCTCAATATTGGCTTTTAAAGGCAAAATCACTCAAGCGGAAAAAGTAGGTGAAGGTCATTTTATGAAAGTTTGATCAAAGATACATCCAATATGCAAGTTTGGTACATGTAGCACTTATACTCTGCTCAATATTGGCTTTTAAAAGCGAAATCACTCAAATGGAAAAAGTAGGTCAGATGCTGCATCCGATGCATGGGTCCATCTCGGCATCCAAAGATGATTCACTTGTGCAAGTCTGGTTACTGTAGCATTAGTACTTTGTCAGATACTGAGCTACCCAAAACTTCTTATCCAAATCACTCAAGCGGAAAATGTAGGTCAGATGCTGCATCCAATGCATGGGTTCACCTCAGCATCCAAAGATGAATCACTTGTGCAAGTTTGGTTACTGTAGCATCAGTACTTTGTCAGATACTGAGCTACCCCAAACTTCTTAACCAAGTCACTCAAGCGGAAAATGTAGGTCAGATGCTGCATACGATGCATGGGTTCACCTCAGCATCCAAAGATGAATCACTTGTGCCAGTTTGGTTACTGTAGCATTAGTACTTTGTCAGATACTGAGCTACCCCAAACTTCTTAACCAAACGCGGACGCGTGGGGTTATAGCATAAGCTCACTCAACTTCGTCGAGGTGAGCTAAAAATGATGGTATGTGAAGAAAGGTCTTGTCACATGGAATGCACATGTGAAATATCAAAGCCTATCACTCAGCAATCAAAAGAAATAGCCAATCTAAGATTTTTTGAAAAGTAGGTCAAATATCTAGGTCTTGGTCATGAGGTCAAAAGTTATGATATGTGTAGAAAGGTCTTGTCACAAGAAATACACATGTGAAATATCAAAGCCCTATCACTTACCAATCAAAAGTTATGGGGTGTGACACCCAAGTGTGACAGACAGACGGAGGGACATATGGACGGACAGACGAACAACAGACAAAGTGATCCCTAAGTGTCGCTGTGCTTCGCAGGCGACACAAAAAGTCAACATCTTAAAAATAAATTCAGAGTATATTTGATAGCGTATGTGGCCAAGTTAATTCGAAGTATGAAAATAAGTACACAAAGCCAAACTAGCTATAGCTTGTCTTATTTAAAAAATCATTAAAAATCTAAAAGTTGATATTTTGACAAAATTCTTTCACAGTTTCATTTCTAGCGATAAATATAAAAATAAAAAGAGAAAAAAAACTGAAAAAGGGAAAAAAAAATTGTTGGGGTCCCGCCGGGGTTTGAAGCTACTCCCCATGGGTCCATTTGGCATGGAAAACATACATTATACCAATGTACAATCTTAAAAAATATTCCTTAAAAATCCAAAAGTGGATATCTTGACAAAATTCTTTCACTTGTAGGGTACCATGCATGAGAACCTCATACCTACAAATTGTCATGACAATCTGAAGAGTGGCTATAGAAAAGAAGCAGAAAATGTATGAAAATCAACCCCCCCCCCCTTTCCTTTTTACATAAGAAAAAAATTCATAAAAAATCAAAAAAATAAATTTTAAGCATAAAATACATATCAAAGCATTAAGTAAGTTAAATATGATAAATATGTAGTAAATGAGTGTGTAAAATCATACACTTATTGAGTTATTTAAAGAAATAGTGCAAAAATGTGCATTTCTGACAAAGTCCGAAAAGACGTCAAAAACGCGTCAAAAATTTGACTTCAAAGTGGAACCAAAAATAACAACACTTCTTAAGACATCTCTCTAGATCATCCTGATGCTTTCGGTTTGTCGATACATGCTTCGGTTCTGAAGAAGAAGTTTGTCAAAGGAGGGTACCCCCCGTGACCTACTTTTGGCTGTGGTGGCGCCACCTGTTGACAGATCCGGACGAAAAACAACAACACTTGTAGGGGACCATGAGTACTTCATACCTACCAAGTTTCATCAAAATCCCTTCAGCCGTTCTGGAGAAGAAGTTTAAAATGTGAAAAGTTTACGACGACGACGGACGACGACGGACGACGGACGCAACACTATGACAATAGCTCACTTGAGCCTATGGCTCAGGTGAGCTAAAAACTTCCAGTCCACTAAGTTCCACCCATTCATGTGCCTGGTGTAAAATCTCCAACAAACTTTCGGTCAGCTAAGCTCCGCCCATTGTTGTTTGCAGAACAATATTAGAATAGAAATAACAACTAGCTAGCCATGGTTTATTGTCCAGTAATTCAACGAGTCACATGAACCAATCAAATTTTCAAGAAGCCGCAAAATTACTTAAGTTCATGCCAAAATTTTCACCTGATATAAGTTTTCTTGGATATATCACAACATTTATTGCTAGGCACTTATATTTCATTGTACTCATAAATAACCTTGACCTTTGACCCATAAGCTCAAAAACCAATAGGTTGTTTCCCTGCTTGATAAGTATAAATATCTCCAAAATCAGTTTGGATATTGGTTGAAAGATAATGGAGTTATCGTCTAGAAATAGAAAGTGAGATTGAAGGAATGATGGACAAATTAAATTCGTAATGCCCCAACATCACATAGAGGGAGCATAAAGTTACATGTATGTACAACAAAAACTTCAGCAACTTAACATACAATAGATGACAAAAAGCACATACCTAGTACCCCAGCATGGGCATCTATAATAGAGGTTCCTACAGATGTTCCAGGATTCAGTCCCAGCTCTGAAGCAGCTTGGTAAGACAGCCCAACCCCACATGGCTCCCCTGGAGGAAGGACTGTACTACCTTAAATAACATAATAGTATTACTTATAACAAGACAAATGAGCAAATATTTACACAAAATATTCACAAAAAATATATTTTCACAAAAAAATTATATGTAGTTCATATTCAAATCAAAGAGTCGCATTTAGAAATATTTGATCTGCATAAAATGTGACATAATCTGAAGAAAAATGCAAATACTTACCAGTTTATTCCATATAAAAGATATAAATTTTTCACAAATGTTGAAACATTGAACATCTTTATTTACCTACTTTACCGCATTGTTTAAGATAATATCACCTACCTATTTTACTAGCGTTGTGTAATAGCAGATCACCTAAGCCTATGCTTTCCATGAAGTTTTCATCCCATTGCTTTTTCCCAGAGCCATCAGCTTCAAACAACCACTTACAAACAACAGAGCATAGAGACCTGGCTAAACAATAGAGAGATAAGGTTAGATCTATAACAAGAGTACAATGTGCTACAAATTGCACAATATGCACCTATCAAAGCCTTTATCAAAACTGTGACATTGACCTTTGACCAATGACCTTGATAATAATTTGGATTCCTCCTATATTTGTCATTTGTGGCAATTCATATAAAAGATGCTTGAACTAATGATTCATTTTTTTCTGTATCCTACCCCCAATGATTGTGTACAACCTTGACCTTTGACCTTGATAATCAATAGGGCTCTTGTTCTTGTCATCCTACATGGAATTAATGAAGACCATAGAGCTAACAACAAGCCTGTATCCTGCATGCAAGGATATCAAAATAGACAGGCAACCTACACATATAATCTATAGATTATAGATCTGTTTATCTTTGTTGTTGACGTCATAGCATATTCTGATAATGACATCCAAACACTTCATGAATACATGTATTATCAAAATACCCAACCTCTTATTAAATCACAATGTTATCCTTCATGTTGACGTCGTAATGCAATCAGACAACCAAACACATCATGAAAATTATCAAAATAGGTAATCGTTGGGGTAAATGTGTTACCTAGTCATCTAGTGACCTGGTACAGGATGATACCAGGTCACTAGGTTTTATACTGGACTCGGCTACGTCTTGCCAAGTATAAAATCTAGTGAACTGGTATCAACCTGTACCAGGTCACTAGATGACTAAGTAACTAATAATATACCAGGTCACTAGGTTTTATACCATTACTCAGATTCACCTTGACTAGTATGAAACCTAGTGATCTGGTATCATTCCGTACCAGGTCACTAGATGACGGAGTAACTAGGGTAATATAACAGATTATTAAATGATCAGGAATTATTGCTGATTTTGCTTATTTCTAATTGGTGGATACGCTGTTTCATAGAGTGTACCTCAGAGTGAGTTGACCGCTAACGCTCCAAAGCGGTCTATTCGTGATTAGCGCGTGCCTAATACAGACCTGGTGCCTAATACAGACCTGGTCAGGCATTGGTTGACCTCGGCCTCGGTCAACCAATACCTGACCAGGTCTGTATAGTCATGAGTAGACCTCATCAAAAGTCAATAATTTTATAATATGAGTGTCAAAATACCTGCCTGAGTATTGTATCATATGTGTTTCAATAAAATGATTCAAAAGGATGAAATTAATTTAAAAAAAAAACAACATGTTTTTCAGAAAAAAAAAAACTAGATGTCTCCCCCCCCCCAATATCTGTAAGTTACTTTGACCTTGGTTACATGACCTTGGGCCAAGATGATGTGAAACCATTGAGTCATGGGCTTAAACATGAAAGTGATTCATTATATTGTTTTTAAGAGGTATAGCCCCAACATGATTAGCATATACAATTTCAATATAAGAATACTGGGTGACCTTGACCCTGGTCACGTGACCTTGAATATAGGTGATCTGAAACCTATGGATAATGAGCAACAAAAATCTGAATTAGTGATTGGATAAACAATTCAAAAGATATAGCCTGGATATGATTAGCATATACAATTTCAGCCTGGAAATAATTAGAATATACAATTTCATATATACAAATGACCTTTGGACAATGTGATAAGATACATTTAGTCCTGAGAAACAACATACTGAAATATGAAAACAATGTTTTCTTTCTATTTCTGCAGGTATTTGAGATAAATATACCATAAGAGATGCTAAATCAATATTTTCATAAAATTATTTTTCGCGAAAATTTAGGGCCAATTTTGGGAGTTAGTGAACCTATCCCTTTAGGCTCCAACAATGAAGAAAGTCTGACAAGATACCTAGACAAGGACCCTGTGGCTTTGTATGTAAGAAAATCAGGAAGCTCAAGGAAGTGTGCACCGTCCTTCCAGCATGTCTCTGCTAAATTCTGAAAAATAATTACCATATGTAAAGATCATTATATTTACAGAGAGCAAAACCTAGACCCCGAAATATGACAACTCCATCTCAGACACAAGCGAAGTAAAATGACAATCTGATGCTTGATCATTGCGTTAAGTAACTTTGTAAATTCTGCAATAAAGCTGTATATATGTTCTCAGTGGATTGGACACAAAATAAAATGTCAACTCAAAAACATTTCAAAAGGATATGCTGCTGATTTTATAAAATGCCTAAAAATAAACTCAATGCTATGCCTAGAATTAATTCATAGTTTTAGAATTCATATTCTTAGAATTAACTCATACCTTTTTCAGCCACATGAGTTTTGGAGGCTCCATCTCAGGAGAGACCTTCCCTCCCACTGATTTCAAGGCTTTGTGCTTGGTATTATTTATCTCACTAGCTTGGTCCTTGGCTCTATGGTCCATCCACATCACAACATTATATCCAGAATTACCTAAATATATTGTTAATTGATATTACAAACCTTCAGAAACAAATATGGACATTACCTAAGTTTGATAAGCTAGGTGAAATGTAACAAATCTGAAGATAAGTATCCAAAAATATAGATGAGGATGATTGTGTTAACCCTTTTGTGTTTTCTGACAGACTTTTTTAAAATAAGATTTTCTTGTATGATCTTATCCACATCAGTATATCTCCCTGTATTTGGCAAAAAAACCCCATATTTCTAACATGGTGATATAGGATGGCAGAAAGACGACTGGGTTAAAAGATATCTAGCAAATGTGTAGAGCATGTTCTCATCTGGAATTCTGTCTCAATGTTGCTCTTTTTAGTTGATCGTCCAGAATAACACTGATACACAATGAACCAAGTTATTGGGCTGAACTGGGAAATTATCTGAAAAAAAGACTTCTCACTGTTGTCAGAAAGACAATATAGCACCAAATGTTGTTTGCTCATAAACAGCAACATACAGAAAATGCTCAAAACTCATGTCAAGGTCACTTTGTCAAAAGTAATGATATAAAATAAAACACCGCTAAAGACGGTATGGCCGGATTGCAAAGTAAGTTTTTGTCATCAACTGGGTCAAGGTCACTAAGTCAAATATTACAGCATACATTGAGAGGTCTTGTCAGAAGCAACCTACATGTATAATATAAAGTTTCTACTGTATACTGTTCCTTAGATTTTGCTTAAACCAGGAACTTTAACCAAAGTATTTAACTAGGTCAAAGTCCAAGGTCAAGGTCACTAGGTCTAATGTAACGGCATAAATTGAAAGGTCTCGTCATGGGCAACCTAAATGTGTAATATAAGGTTTCTACTGCATACAGTTCCTTAGATTTTGCTTAAACCAAGAACTTTAACCAAAATCATTAACTAGGTCAAAGTTCAAGGTCAAGGTCACTAAGTCAAATGTTACGGCATAAATTGAAAGGTCTCATCATGGGCAACCTAAATGTATAATATAAGGTTTCTACTGCATACAGTTCCTTAGATTTTGCTTAAACCAGAAACTTTAACCAAAATCTTTAACTAGGTCAAAGTCCAAGGTCAAGGTCACTAGGTCCAATGTTATGGCATAAATAGAAAGATCTCGTCATTGGGTAACCTAAATGTTTAATAAAAGGTTTTCTACTGCATACATTTCCTTAGATTTTGCTTAAACCAGAAACTTTAACCAAAATCTTTAACTAGGTCAAAGTCCAAGGTCAAGGTCACTAGGTCCAATGTTATGGCATAAATTGAAAGGTCTCATCATGGGCAACCTAAATGTATAATATAAGGTTTCTACTGCATACAGTTCCTTAGATTTTGCTTAAACCAAGAACTTTAACCAAAATCATTAACTAGGTCAAAGTTCAAGGTCAAGGTCACTAAGTCAAATGTTACGGCATAAATTGAAAGGTCTCATCATGGGCAACCTAAATGTATAATATAAGGTTTCTACTGCATACAGTTCCTTAGATTTTGCTTAAACCAGAAACTTTAACCAAAATCTTTAACTAGGTCAAAGTCCAAGGTCAAGGTCACTAGGTCCAATGTTATGGCATAAATAGAAAGATCTCGTCATTGGGTAACCTAAATGTTTAATAAAAGGTTTTCTACTGCATACATTTCCTTAGATTTTGCTTAAACCAGAAACTTTAACCAAAATCTTTAACTAGGTCAAAGTCCAAGGTCAAGGTCACTAGGTCCAATGTTATGGCATAAATTGAAAGGTCTCATCATGGGCAACCTAAATGTATAATATAAGGTTTCTACTGCATACAGTTCCTTAGATTTTGCTTAAACCAGAAACTTTAACCAAAATCTTTAACTAGGTCAAAGTCCAAGGTCAAGGTCACTAGGTCAAATGTTATGGCATAAATTGAAAGATCTCGTCATGGGCAACATACATGTATAATATAAAGTTTCTACTGCTTACAGTTCCATAGATTTTGCTTAAACCAGGAACTTTAACCAAAATCTTTAACTAGGTCAAAGTCCAAGGTCAAGGTCACTAGGTCAAATGTTACGGCATAAATTGAAAGGTCTTGTCATGGGCAACCTTCATGTATAATATAAAGTTTCTACTGCATATAGTTTCTTAGATTTTGCCTCAACCAGAAACTTTAACCAAAATGTTGACAGAAGACGGACAGACGGACGGACGGACGGACGGACGGACGGACAGACGGACATCGTCAATCTATAGACCGGAATCGCTTTGCAATCCGGCCAATGAAGCACTACTCATGAAGAATCCACATGTGAAATATCAAAGCCCTATTCCTTTTTAAATCTGGAGCTGTGGTTAAAGTTGAAAACATAGTTAGAAGTTCAAAGCTAAGGTCACTAAGTCAAAAGTCATGGTATCAAATGGAAGCTCTGGTCAAAAGGAAGCCACATGTGAATTTTAAAAGCCTTATAACCCCTTCAGTACATGAGACATAAAAAAAGCCAGTAAAAGGTCTAGGTCACTAAGTCAGAAATAATGATGTCAAATTAGAGCTCTGGTCATGAGAAATCTTCATGTGAAATATCAATAGTTCACAAGATATAACCCATGCTGAAGTTCAATGGTCAAGGTCACTATGATAAAAGTCATGGTAAATGAAAGTTCTGGCCAAGAGGGATCTACATTTCTGACATAAATTCATTACAACGTTATAAAATTGGTATGGTAATTTCAACTTCGTGCTGTCTTTTCTCAGTTCAAAGAAGGTTTCCATAAAGTTTGATGAAGTCACAATTAATCCACTTCATATACCTTACTTAATGGGATGTAACTCTGGTTATTGGAAATACTGGATACATACCTGAAGGACTAACAGAGACAGGATAACAGTCCTTGTCTAGTACCACCAGGGAACATGTAGCATCAAATCCTATCCCATGTATACTGTCTTTACTGATACCAGAAGTGTGAAGAATTATCTATGGATATATGGAATAGAGAGGGTTTCTTAAATCTGATTTTACAGTAAAAATATTAATGTTCTTCAATACTATATAGTTCTGTTATTCAATAAAGACAATGCAAGCACAACATCCAACTCAAAACTGTATGCTTCCTATCATGTTCAAATGGTTGACAAGCTGACCTCAACCTATGATCCTTGACCTTGAAAATCAATAGCGAACCTCCTCTAAATAAAGGAAACATTGTGGAAGGCTTGATGTATCTATGATGTTTGCTAAAACATACACACACAAATAAAAACAAGGACACATGGCGGTGGTGCTATATCCCTCTGCAGAGTTTTGAGGGTAAATGAATGCTTAAGAGTTTTAACACTTAGGAATATTGCCCCTCCTGTCTCATCCCAGATATGCAACCTTAACTTTAATGATGATCTTGACCTTGACCTTAACTTTCATGATGATCTTGACCTTGACCTTAACTTAAATGATGATCTTGATCTTGACCTTAACTTTAATGATGATCTTGACCTTAACTTTCATGATGATCTTGACCTTGACCTTAACTTAAATGATGACCTTGACCTTAACTTTAATGATGATCTTGACATTGACCTTAACTTTAATGATGACCTTGACCTTAACTTTAATGATGATCTTGACATTGACCTTAACTTTAATGATGATCTTGACCCTAATTGTGCTTCAGCATCACTGTAAGATTGATGGCAGTGTTATGCATACTATCCATTTATACGACAGTTTGACAAGCAAACACAGAAAGTGATCCCTATATGTTTTCATTCCCTATGACATAGTATATAGTATGCTTTTGTAATTTATTTAATATAAACCTTCAAAGTACATTGAATTATCAGTTATGGTATGTCTTTGACTTCCACTTTTGAAGAATGCCTTCTCTTACTTTTTTCATTCAAAACCAGTTATGAATAAATTAAGGCTATCGCTTCTTTTTTCAATATTCATGCATAGAAATTATGTTTTTGTCAACATATATACCTGATCACTCTAAATTTTTCAATACAAACATGTACAGACTGACCTTGACGGTATCTGTCACAGACTTCCATATGTTCTCCGATGACTGTTCGTAATAATCTGGTAATGGAGACGATACTTCTATCTCCTGGGTAGCAGTTGTAACAATTTTGCCTTTTGAGGTGACTAAAGCGGCTCTTACACTGCCAGTACCCACATCAATGCCAATGTAATGTGCCATCTGAAAGGAACTTGAAATTTTAGATCATATATTTTTCATTACTGATCTAGAGCATGAGGAATAAAGCCTCACTTGCACATGAAGACCATCATAGCTAAGAACAGTACATTGAGGCTAGCACTTACCATTCATGAATTTTTCCAACGATTCTATCGTGGAAAATAAATTTAACAGTAAACAGTGATTTGAATATCATGACATCACTTTATCAAAAATTTCATCAATTTTCAAAAGATTTCAAACTCACAGAAACCTTGATATTGAAGACTTAGTATTACTTACAGTTCAACAGTTATTGTCAGAACAAAGTATAGCAAAAAATATAAAAAAGGATCCAAAATCATTCTGGAGATACGTTAAGAGTAAAACTAAAATTAAAGAAAGCATACCTAACCTAAATTCAACAGACAACACAGCCGTAGACGATTTGATAGGGAAAACAACATTACTAAACAACTACTTTGTCTCAGTCTTCACAAAAGAGGATCTAACGGCATTGCCATCATTCGAAGACAGGAATTACTCGACAACTCTCGACGAGATTCATTTTCAAGAAGAGGAAGTATTCAAACATCTAAAATGTCTAAATCCGACAAAATCTCAAGGAGTAGACGAGATTCACCCTAAACTTCTCAAAGAAACAGCGGATAATATATGCAAACCTTTAACACTACTCTGTCAAAAATCCATCAACGAAGGAAAATTACCAAACGATTGGAAACTAGCAAATATCACTGCCATTCATAAAAAAGGAAATAAATCAGATCTATCAAACTATCGTCCGATCAGTCTAACCTCAATTTCGTGTAAACTTATGGAAAAGAATGTTAGAGATAGGACAGTGACACATATGGATGAAAATAAACTGTTCACTCCACATCAATTTGGATTCAGAAAGGGACACTCTTGTACAACGCAATTAATCGAGGTCATGGATGCATGGACAAAACTATTAGATGAAAAATCAGATGTGGACATAATCTATTTTGATTTTCAAAAAGCATTTGATAAAGTACCGCACTTCAGGCTACTAAAAAAACTATCGGCATATGGAATTAAAGGCAAAACACTAACATGGATAAAAGAATTTCTAACAGACAGGTAACAGAGGGTGATTCTAAATGGAAAATACTCACCATGGGACAACATAACCTCGGGCATTCCGCGAGGCAGCGTCCTAGGACCTATCCTCTTTCTCATTTACATCAACGACTTGCCAGAAGTATTTAGTAACCCAATCAAATTATTTGCAGACGACACGAAACTATATGGCTCATCAAAAAATCAAGAAGACCACAGAAAGATCCAACAGGACATCAACAATCTGACATCATGGTCGCACTCGTGGCAACTTACCTTCAATAAGGACAAATGTAAACATCTTCATTTAGGCAGGGCAATCCTGTCAGATGATTACAGCTTATCGGAGCAAGTTATAGGAAAAATTGAATATGACACAGATTTAGGAGTCCAAATAGACAACCAACTTAAATTTAAAATTCATATTAACACAGCAGTAAAACATAGGGTCATCAAAGATGACAGTGCTCACCTCGACGGCATCATTGTCCCATGACCAGCATCTGTACCTACACTGCACAAAGTATTTCCAGATGCAACATCCACAGTAGTTTGGTTGATGTAGGACTTATAGTAAGGCAGGAATGGACCTGTCAAATTTTACTAAACCTGGTCATTCAAGCATGAAATGTAGGTCAGATGCAGCCTCCGTACCATGCATTATTGTAAGCATCCATAAATGCATCAACCACATAACTTTGGATTACCTAGGACTTATAGTAAGGTAGGAATGGACATGTTCCATTTACCTAACCTGCTCACTCAAGTGAAAAATGTGTGTCAGATGCAGCCTCCATACCATGCATTGCAGTAAGCATCCTCAGATGCATCATCCATTCAAGTTTGACGTTGGACTTATAGTAAGGCAGGAATTAACCTGTCCCATTTCACCTAACCTGCTCATTCAAGCATGGAATGTAGGTAAGATGCAGCCTCTGTACCATGTATTGCAGTAAGCATCCTCAGATGCATCATTCATGCAAGTTTGGTTGATGTGGGACTTACAGTAAGGGGGAATGGACCTGTCCCATTTCATCTAACCTGCTCACTCAAGTGTGAAATGTAGGTCAGATGCAGCCTCCATACCATGCATTATTGTAAGCATCCTCAGATGCATCATCCATGCAATTTTGGTTGGTGAAGGACTTATAGTAAGGCGGGAATGGACCTGTCCCATTTTACCTTACCTGCTCACTCATGCATGGAAGGTAAGATGCAGCCTCTGTACCATGTATTGCAGTAAGCATCCTCAGATGCATCATCCATGCAAGTTTGGTTGATGAAGGACTAATAGTTTGGCGGGAATGGACCTGTCCCATTTCATCTAACCTGCTCACTCAAGTTTGAAATGTAGGTCAGATGCAGCCTCCGTACTATGCATTGTTGTAAGCATCCTCAGATGCATCATCCATGCAAGTTTGGTTGGTGTAGGACTTAAAGTAAGGCGGGAATGGACCTGTCCCATTTTACCTAACCTGCTCACTCAAGCATGAAATGTAGGTCAGATGCAGCCTCCGTACCATGCATTGTTGTAAGCATCCTCAGATGCATCATCCATGCAAGTTTGGTTGACGTAGAACTTACAGTTTGGCGGGAATAGACCTGTCCCATTTTACTTAACCTATAGTGCAGACGCCGAGGCCGACGACGGGGCGATAGCATAAGCCCCCTCTACTTCGTCGAGGTGAGCTTAAAAGGCTAATCGCATGCTCGGTGTGATAAAAAGGAACTTTAAACATTTGGATAAGGACTCTTGTTTACATCAATACAAAAGCCTAGTAAGACCACACTTAGAATATGCTTCCTGTGCGTGGTATACTCTGTACAAAAAAAGATGCCATAGCTATCGAAAACACACAGCGTAGAGCAACAAAACTTATCTATGGAATCCAACATCTGAGTTATTCGGAGAGACTGCTCAACCTAGGTCTTCCATCATTAGAATATAGAAGAATAAGGGCAGACATAATACAAGTCTACAAATACATTAACAATCTAGATGAAATGAGTAAACCACTTTTTGTAAAGAGCCAGGAAAACAGAACAAGAGGTAATAGTCAAAAACTTGTCAAAAGCCACTGTAGACTCGATGTGCGAAAAAACTGTTTTACAAATAGAGTCGTCAGTGTATGGAACAGCTTACCAGACAATGTTGTCACAGCCGATACTCTAAACTCGTTCAAAAGCAAGCTCAACAACCACTGGAAAGGACAGCCAATCAAATTTGAGCCAACATGCCTTATCCTCTATTCTGAACATCAAAGATTAAGCAGACATACAGGAATGGATCTAGAGAGTCGACAGACTAGATGATGCATCTCTCAACTAGGCAACAGGTAGGTCAGTCATCAATTTCAAGAAAAGAAGGTCAACTATCTAGTTAAGGTATTGGCTCAACTGGAATAAAACACCGCTAAAGACGGTATGGCCGGACTGCAAAGTAAGTTTTTGCCACCAACTGGGTAAAGGTCACTAGGTCAAATATTACGGCATACATTAAGAGGTTTTGTCAGATGAAACCTACATGTATAATATAAAGTTTCTACTGCATACAGTTCCTTAGATTTTGCTTAAAACAGAAACTTTATCTTTAACTAGGTCACAGTCCAAGGTCAAGGTCACAATGTCAAATGTTACTGCATAAATTTAGGTCTTGTCATGGGCAACCTACATCATGTACATGTATAATATAACGTATCTACTGCATACAGTTCCTTAGATTTTGCTTAAACCAGAAACTTTAAACAAAATCTTTAACTAGGTCAGAGTCCAAGGTCAAGGTCACAATGTCAAATGTTATGGCATAAATTTAGGTCTCGTCATGGGCAACCTACATGTATAATATAAAGTTTCTACTTTATACAGTTCCTTAGATTTTGCTTAAACCAGAAACTTTAACCAAAATCTTTAACTTTAACCTTGACCTTTGACCTCTGACCTTCAAAATCAATAGCTTTCACTTTCTCACCATGGTGGGCAACTTACATGCAAGGTTTGCTGAAGATTGGAAGTAAGCTGTGACCCCTACAGTGTCCAGATTACCTTTTGTTTTGTCCACAAGGTAATTCTATGATTCCAATAGTAACACTGACCTTTGACCTAGACCTCTGACCTTAAAAATCAATAGGTGTTGTCCTCTAACCATGGACAACTTGTATGCAATGTTTGATGAAGATTGGAAGTAAAATGCGACCTCTAGATTGCCCATAAGGTTTTTTTTTATGATTAGCAACATTGACCTTCATTTTTCACCTTGAAAATCAATAGGTGTTGTCTTCTTACCATGGACAACATACATGCTAAGTTTGATGAAGATTAGAAGTAAACTGTGCTATATGAAAAAGGTATCAATAGAGGTTGCACTAGACAAAAGAGAAAGAAGCTCCTCAGTTTCCATTGGAATTAACGTCAAGTTACAGTGACCATTGAACCCAAATTTTCCCTATCTATCATCTTTCTAGAGGGTTTGTGATGCAAGACACTTAAATATAGGAACGGGACTAAGGTAGGTTTATTTTCACCCTTTAAAATTGTCTTTTTGTGTCGCCTGCGAAGCATAGCGACACTTAGGGATCACTTTGTCCGTTGTCCGTCTGTCCGTCCGTCTGTCTGTCTGTCACACTTTGGGTGTCACAGCCCATAACTTTTGATTGGTAAGTGATAGGGCTTTGATATTTCACATGTGTATTTCTTGTGACAAGACCTTTCTACACATGCCATAATTTTTGACCTAGTGACCTTGACCTACATATTTGACCTACTTTTTAAAAAACTTAAGAATTTATATATCTTTTGATTGGTAAGGGTTAGGACTTTGATATTTCACACATGCAATCCTTGTGGTAAGACCTTTCTACACATACCATAATTTTTGACCTTGTGACCTTGACCTAGATATTTGACCTACTATTGAAAAAAAGATAAGATTCACTATATCTTTTGATTGGTAAGTGATAGGGCTTTGATATTTTACATGTTTATTCCTTGTAACAACGCCTTTCTACACATACCATAATTTTTTACCTATTGACCTTGACCTACATATTTGACCTACTTTTCAAAAATATATTAAGATTGTATATATCTTTTGATTGGTAAGTGATAGGGCTTTGATATTTCACATGTGTATTCCTTGTGACAAGACCTTTCTATACAGACCATAATATTTGACCTTGTGACCTTGACCTAGATATTTGACCTACTTTACAAGAGAAGTCAAATTAGCTATATCTTTTGATTGGTAGGTGATAGGCTTTGCTATTTCAAATGTATTTTCCTTGTAACAATGCATATCTACACATATCATAATTTTTGACCTTGGCCTAACTATTTGACCTTCTTTTCTAAGAAATTAAGGTTGTATATATTTTTTAATTGGTAAGTGATAGGTCTTTAATATTTCTTATGATGAGACCTTTTCGTTACAAATTTTTACATAGTGACTTTGGCCTAGATGATTGACACTATTTTCTGAAAATTTGAGAATGACCATATCTTTTAATTTGTAATTAAGATGTCTGATATTTCAAATGAATTTCATTTGACAAAACTTTTCTACTGTTACCAATAATTTTGATCCACTTTCTAGAATAATAATCAAGCCGCTTCGCAGGCGACACAAGCATTCCTTGGATTGCTATTTTTTTAATAAAGTCCTGGTCCCCTAAACTGAATAAGGGCCAGAAACTGTTCCGACAACAGTCCAGGATTTTTCCAGTAATAGCTATACTGTTATAGCTAAATATGGTTATAATAGCCATAAATGCCTTAAATGGCTATATTGGAGAAATAATTCTAAGTACATGTTCAAATGTCAAAAAATATTGATTCAAGGGACATAACACCTCACAAATTTGAGCAACATGGCCTATATATAGATTCTGGACCTAAATTTCTGAGTATGAAATAACCCATACTTAAAGTTGATCTACATTTCTTGATGTAAAATATATATCCAAGAAATCAATTGATTATCTGTAACGGTTTTCCTTTAAATGTCCAGAAACCATAAAATTCTAAAATTTTCTAAGTTTCAAGGGGCATAACTCTCTACAAAATTGAGGAATATGACCCATATTTGTACTTGACCTGTATTTCTTGGTGTAAAATATATATCTTAGAAATGAATTGATTATCTGTGACGGTTTTCCTTCCAATGTCCAGAAACCACCAAATTTTGAATTTTTCTAAGTTTCAAGGGGCATAACTCTGCACAAAATTGAGGGACATGACCCATATTTGAACTTGACCTGTATTTCTTGGTGTAAAAATTATATCCAAGAAATGAATTGATTATCTGTGACGGTTTTCCTTCCAATGTCAGGAAACCACATAATTTTTCTAAGTTTCAAGCATAACTCTGCATGTAATAAAGGGACATGACCCATATTCAATCTTCATCTGTATTTTTTCTAGATAAAGCTATATAAATGAATTGATTATCTGAAACGGTTTTCCTTTAAATGTCAGGAAACCATAACATTTTGAATTAGTTTCAAGGGGCATAAAATTGAGGAACATGACCCATAGTTGAACTTGACCTGCATTTCTTGGTGTTAAAGCTATAACCAAGAAATTAATTGATTATCTGTAACAGTTTTCCTTTAAATGTCCAGAAACCACAAAATTTTGAATTTTTCTAAGTTTCAAAGGGCATAACTCTGCATAAAATTGAGGGACATGACCCATATTCGAACTTGACCTGTATTTCTTGGAGTAAAAGCTACATCCAAGAAATGAATTATTATAATCTGAAATGGTTTTCCATTAAATGTCCGGAAAACCACAGGTGGGACGGACACAAACACACACGCATGCACGGACAGACGGACATGTGCATCACTATATACACCCACCATTTTATGGGGGGTATAATAAAAATATCACACCATATTTACCTCGTAAAGTCCATAATTGTATAATATACATAATGGAAGTACAATTATTATGCAGTATATGCTACAGGGGCAGATCCAGAACTCCAATTGCCGGGGGGCACATACAATTTTTCATGGGACTCACTTGCGAGGCCCGAAGGGCCGAGTGGGGGAGGGTATGGGAGGGGGACTAGGACTTCCCCTCCAATTGGTGGGGGTTCAGAAATTTTCTGATGCTGTACTGTTGGCCTCCTCCGTGAAAATTTTGAAAAAATGAAGCAATTTGGTGACACCTGAAGCGTACTTGAACTGAATTTAGAAGTGATTTGGCACGCATGATTCAGTCAGTGTCAGTAACAATAATTACTTATATAGTATATATTTGAGAATTTTCGAAATTTTTTTATGCTTTACTGTTCTTGCACAGCAAGCAGAAGTCAACATGTTCAGGATTTCCTAAGGAAACGGGCCGATCAGGAGAAGTTTTGAAAGGGCAGAGAGGTCAGCCCATGGGAAGGAGGGGTGTCCAGCTGTAAATTCTCCTAAAACTAGGAAAAAATCAGCAGTATATGCAAAATCCAGGCAGGACCTGACCCCCCTAACCATCTCTCTAGATCTGTACTTGTTTGTTAATTTTTGTACAGTACAGAAAATAAGTAAATGATTTTCCTTGACAATTACTAAGAGATCACAGGTGCCCCATTCCCTGCATCGCCCAGATTGAAAGGTTTAATTATTTCTTAGCAGTTCGATTCTAAAAATAAAGAAAAACATGCATTTTTATCTTTTGCAAAATTCTTGGAGGTAGCCCGTTTAAATCTGGCCCAAAAAATTTGAATTGTTCATTTCAAAAAGACCGATAACGACCTCAAATTTAGAACGATCTTGAAAAAGTAAAAAAAAGAAAGTTTTATTGAAGGTTGTATCGAAGATTTGGTCATGAAATATGTGTGTTAAATATGCCTTGCATATAGGACTTATGAAGTTCCCGATTCATCCTTCAGATGAAGAAAATTCGATATTCATGGACATGATTCAATGTAAGTTGTTTCCGAAACGTGTGTACATCCACGTACAGAAAATGGACATAACAGCAATTGATGCATTCTTCCCGACTCTGTTATCTATCCCCGAGAAATTTTTGGAAAATTTACTCAAATCGGTGGTTTCTGGGGTGTTTTGGGGCTATTTCTGACTAGTTTCATAAATTTATTACGGAAACAGTAGTTTAATGCTTCCAAAAGCATGTCATTAGGGCCCCTTCTTTGGGCACTGCCTGGGGGGGGGCATGTACAGAGGACACATAAATAGAAAAAGGGGTATCATTCTCAAAAATCAAATTCAAGGAATTGTGATTCACTCAGGTTTAATTTTTTGACAGCAATCCTCTCTCTTCATGCACATCTACATATCATGATCTTTCGTTGTGTAAAGTTTAAATGAAATCCATCTAATGGTTTGGGAGGAGTTGCAATGACAAGGTTTGTTATTGAAAATGCATGAAAAATTTCGGTCCAAGGGCCATAACCCAGGTCTTATTTTTTCGACAGCAATCCCCTTTCTTCATGCACATCTACATACCAGTATCATGATCTTTCATTCAATCATTGCATAAAGTTTCAGTGAAATCCATCCAATGGTTTGGGAGGAGTTGCGATGACAAGCTTTTGTCTACAGACGGACAGACGGACGGACAGGATGAATCCAGTATATACATGTGAAATATGAAAGCCCTATAACTTTCCAGCAAAAGTTATGGTCAAGGTTAAAGTTTCTGAAAAGTAGGTCAAACTCCAAGGTCAAGGTCACAAGGTCAACATTTTTGGTATCCATGAAAATGTCTTGTCATAATGAATTCACATGCAAGATATGAAAGCCCTATCACTAATACCATTCAAAAGTTATGGTCAAGGTTAAAGTTTCTGAAAAGTAGGTCAAACTCCAAGGTCAAGGTCACAAGGTCAAAATGATTGGTATTCATGGAAAGGTCTTGTCACAATGAATACACATGTGAGATACAAGTATCATTTAATTTTCATTGTCATTCTTAAGAAACGAACATTCTGATTGGCCGAAAAATTGTGTTGATACCTGCATCAACCCAAACTGGAAGTACGCGCTTAGCAATTGGCAACACAATTTCAAAGCTGCAAATAAATGTTAAAGCACGACTTAATGAAATGTTAAGGAATCATTGTAATATTTTTTTGGTTGATCAAGGTACATGTATCAACACCAAAAATTGAGGGTTCAACTTATGCATCTTGAGCTACCTGCACGATGCAGTTTTCCTAGTCCGACTTGCAGACCTACGACGGAGTTATCTGTTTTTTCGTCTTCGGTCTGACTGCTATGCATAGGCAAAACTTGAGAATTTCTGTGCAAAATTTTTTCCGGAAAGTCGTCCTTTTTTTTGACAAATTCCAGTCTCTTCAACCAAAAAATAACTCACCCAGTCCTCCTGCCCCTAAAATTCCCCTCTAAGCCTGGTTTCACCTCTTCTTCTCTTCCGACTTTCCTCTGATCGACGACAGTTTGTCATGCGCACAGAGGTGAACCCAGGCCTAGAGGGGATTTTTTAGGGGGAGGAGGACTGGGTGAGTTATTTTTTGCTTGAAGAGACTGGAATTTGTCAAAAAAGGACGACTTTCCCGAATTTTTTTTCGCACAGAAATTCTCAAGTTTTGCCTATGCATAGCAGTCAGACCGAAGACGAAAAAAAGATAACACCGTCGTAGGTCTGCAAGTCGGACTACAGTTTTCCCTAAATTTTTGGTGTTGATACCTCGATCAACCAAAAAATATTCCAATGATTCCTTAAATGAAAGTCATAACACTTACCATTCAAAAGTTATGGTCAAGGTTAAAAAGTATGTCAAACTGCTAGGTCAAGGTCACAATGTCAAAATGTTTAGTATCCATGGAAAGGTCTTGTCACAAGTAATACACATGTGAAATATGAAAGCCCTATCACTTAAATACATTTCTTAAAGAATCCTGGACTAGAGCTCTATTGGATTTTACAATAAAATTTATTGTTTACCAACGAATCACTGCGATATAAAGTGAGACACCATTAAAAACTGTGACAGACAGACGCACAGGCAGATGGTCAATAGACAAAATCTGAGAATGAACCACGAGAGTCGTCATATTTCGCAGGTGAAACAAAAATTGGACTTTGAAAAAGTTATAACTCACTTTTAAAATTCAGCGGAAATCGCATCTCACAAAGTTGAAAGCAAACCAGAGCTGAAATTTTAAAATCCGGTTGGTAATTTTTTTAAAGTCGACTTCTTTAGTGTAGATGGGGCGGAAATGAATCTAAATCATGTTAGGTGGCGAGCGGCAGAGATCCAGCGAAATTATTTTAAATTTTGCTCAAAACTGCCAGAAACTGAGTCTACACATAGACATTTTAACCCAAACTTGAAAATACCTTACTTTTGGCGATTTCAGAGAGGGGCGTACGTGCAACCCCCTCCCCCCCCCCCCCCCCGTCTAAATCCGCCCCAATGGTTTTGGGGTTTGGGGTTTTTTTTATTCAAAAAACAGCTTGTGTTTTGTGTCGGTCCGAATCAAGTTCAAATGAAATCTGAGTAAAATTGTAAAAACAAAAATATTATATATTGAATCTCAAATGAACATTTTCATTTCATACGATGTATTATGAAACGAGTTGTGTGTTTTATATCCCCGAGCCTTGGCGTACATCATATGAAATGAATATTCATTTGAGATTCTTTTTATCACATGACACGTGTATTTCTAACGTGAAATCAACGTTTCTGCGAATTAGAGGCGAACCACGCCGTGACCTACAGGTCGTCTGCTACGCCATGAGAGGTAGTTCTCCATCGTATCGATATCTTCTGTGTGTAAGAGAAAAATATTTCAAATTTGTTCAGTAATTTAATGCAATAATTAATTCTACAACAATTTTAATCATTGATATTGAATCCGTGTCTGAATTTAACAATTGACCGATATTTGAAAGGCCACACTTGTCAAAGTTTATGTGATTAGGTTCAAAATTTGACCAATCGCATTCAAGTAGAGCGATATCAGTGGCGGATCTAGGATTTCAGAAAAGGGGGGCCCAAAGTTTCAGCTCGAAGAAAATTGTTCAAAGAAAAACTGACAAGCAAAAAAAAAAAAAAAAAAAAAAAAAAAAAAAAAAAAGGTCGAAGACGAAAAAAAAAAGACCTCCAAAACCTGAAGCTCAAGACTGGTGATCTTAATTGATAAGTTGGGGGGGGGGGGGTCATTCCAACTGCATGTTGCATTTAGAAGATAGAGTTTCTTGATATGTTTACTAAAGTTTTTAGGTATACTGGCGAGCGTAGCGAGCCGGAAAATTTTAAGATTTGAAGTTTTCTTTTTTTGTTTTGGTTCAGTCATCCATACATGTATATATACATACATGTATATATATTATTCTAAATTGGCGAGCGGAGCGAGCCGGGAAATTTTTGGAATAGATGGTTACATATTGTCATAAGATTACAATATCTCTCTCATGTTCCATCCTTTATTTTTGTTTGACCAATTGGGGAAGGTTGGGAAGATTAGGGCATTGCAACCCCACTATCCACCTGTCTAAACTGGTTAGATCGGCCCATGAAAACGAAGCATTTGGTAATTATTCAAGTGTTAATTTAATTTTGAATTTTGTATATGTTTATGACATGAATCGGTTAAAACGCGATGACAAAGAAAGTTCAAGACAAAGTGAAGCTGAAAAAAATAGACAGCTAATGAAAAATTAAGTGTGGCGAGCGAAGCGAGCCGAAAATTTCCCCAAAAGTAAAGAGATTAAGCATAAAAAGAGTATTCTGAATCAATAACTTTGGGTGAAAAAGGGGGGGCCCGGGCCCCCTGGGCCCCCCCTCTAAATCCGCCACTGCGATATGTATATTTATCACATGATACACCCGTTATGCAGTTTCATAAAGTCATTTCATAAATATATGATATCAGGGACGTATATAAAAATATACGTCCCTGATGATATGATAACACGATTGGTCAAGTTTAGAACCTTATCACATAAAATTTGACGCGTGTGACCTTTCAAATATCGGTCATTCATTAAATTCAGACGCAGATTCAATATCAATGATAAAAATTGTTGTAGAATTAATTATTACATTAAAATATTAACCAAATTTGAAATATTTTTTTCTTACGCACAGAATATATCTATACGAGGGGGGAACTACTTCTCATGGCGTAGCAGACGATCAGTAGGTCACGACGTGGTTCGCCTCTTATTCTCAGAAACGTTGATTTCACGTTAGAAATACACATATTTAGGCAATATCATGTGATAAAACGAATCTCAAATGAATTTCCATTTCATACGATGTATTATGAAACTCGTTGTGCGTTTTATATCCCCTCGCCAAGGCTCGGGAATATAAAACACACGACTCGTTTCATAATACATCGTATGAAATGAAAAATTATTTGAGATCCTATATTTATATATATATACAGAATATATATGCACCTGAATAAATGTGTTTTATAAGCCCTCGACAAAAGAATAAAACTTTAGATCAAATTGATTTATAGATCGGATAAAGAGTATACCCAGCAGACATTCAACGTTGATTCAACGTTGAAATATGGTTGATCTAATTCTTAGAATTAAAATAAATAAAGGGTATCTATTTTAGAATCATATACAAATGTAATAGGTTAGTAAATATTTCAAGCAACCGAAATTAGCTAGGTTGGTTACCGAAATAAGGGTCAAACTATTTCAGCCCGAAGTTGGACAAAGAATTATCATAATGAAATACCATTTAATGATGGAGGACGTAAAATGTTTAGCGGTTATACAAAATTCAAAAATTAAATAAACATTAAGTATAAATAAAAATAGTAAATAATTTGTATCTGCAAAGAGACTTTATTACTAGTAGGTGTAACTCTAACATTTAAAAATGTCTCCCGCGGTCTAGAAGGCTTTAATATATTCTACATTTCATGTTATGTTATTTACATTACCGCGTAATTATTCGATCAAAGTGCATTGGGATTAAAAAGCCTCCTTTTATAAAGAAGTCACTGGGACGTCCATACTGAGGAGAAGCATTCATATGCCTGAGATGTACAGAATTCATTGAGGCAAAATTGATCTTTATCTGTAGACTCTGATTTATAAAGTTTGAAGATGACATCTCTCTCTCTTAAAGGTGTTTCAACTTTTTTGTTTATTCTTATTTATTTGTCCCTTTTTGTAACTCTGGGACGTGCAAATGGAATTTATAAGAAAATGGAATTTACAAGAAAACTGACAGCAATCTGATGATACGTTTCAGAGAAAAGATGGCTGCGAATAAATCATGTCTTCTATATTCATTTAGATTCAATTTTTTCATGAAAATTCATATCGTCGAATATTTCCATATCACACTTCGTCACATAAATACCCCCCTCCCCCAATACACACACCATCCCTTTTTTGATTTCATTCTCATTCTTCATATTTCTTCGACTTGTGTACGTTTGTATTAATTTTGCGTGCGAGACATAATTGTATTTTTCTTACCGAAAAAGTTATTCAAGCGTACGTAATCTTTTTCTCGATTTAAAACTGCAATTTCGACACAAAGGTGACGAAAATAATTGAATCGGATTGAATTCACTTGAAAACAGAACAATTGAATATGGACAATTTAATTGATATCGTTAAACGATACTATACCAGCATACCAATATTGTAAAGTAAAATTTAATGCGGGGGGTTCGCATAATTTCAGTAAATGCACAACATCAACAAAGCATGCATTATTTTGTATTTTTAAAGTCAGTGACTTCAGTGTTTGTGAGGCATGACAATACAACTTTTAAGCTCTCGTGTTAAACAGAACAAAATTACAGTTAATACTAAGTCTATCACCCTATATACAATGATACTACACTTCAGGCATTTCATTATTAAAACTATAAAGCGGTGTAGCCTTTGTTTCTCTTATCACGCACCCGTATATTTCAAATAAAGAAAATAATTCAATCTCCCCATGGGACGTATATATATTCTACACAACTCTGTAAACTCCTGCGACCAATAACCCTCCCACCTCGACAATGGACCCTCACAAACACCACGCCAGTATGTCAATAGATACCTATGTAGTCAATAAACAACATTTTCATATTTTTCAATCGAAATTAAATTGGTTTATCATGTTTATGGAGATTTCACTAATCTAGCTTGATACAAAATAGGATAATCTTTGAATCCATTCTATAGAAATCGAGGAACCAGAGGCTCTGACTCGATAAATTATACATCTCCTGTTCCAGCTCAAGATCAGTGTTGAATAGAATCGAAGTAAGAAAACGTGTAGCATTTTTGAAAATATATTCAGTGATACCTATGTCTAGGGTACATTAGCGGCCATCACAACTCCCTTTCCTGACGAATGAATAAAAGATACTTGTTTAATGACCACTAAGGTACATGTAAACCAAAATGCTGTTTTTACTCTCACTGAACGAAATTTAAATTCCTTTCTTCCCTTTGGAATTCTAACCTTGGCCTCTCATGTTGACCTTGCTCATGACCTACGTATTGCCATCGCAATTATTTTCGCAACCACCTTTCATTTACAGTGTGAAAGGATGTTACAATGCGAATAAGCATAGTTATGGAGAAGCGGTGTAAAATGGGAAGAAAGAGAGAAGTTTCGAAGAGAAGAAGCCACGATTCAAAGAAATGAAGTTGCATAGGAGCTACGATGCGAAGAAGTGAAGTTACGATGAGAATGAAGTTACGATGTGAATGACGTTACGATAAGAACTTCGATTTTCGCGTATGCAATTCGTTTAGAATATGATACATTTTTGAATAGCATATTGCTTCTCGCCTTCAAGCCTTATGTGCATTAGGTATATACATACATGTACTATATACATATACTAGATTTTGAACGAAGCGTGCATTCGCCAATGATTCGTTATTATGCTTTAATATCAACATAAAACTTTTGCAGTTTTGTATTTCAAACATGGACTTTTCTGTCAATGAGGCCTACTGTGTCCCGGTAGAGGTAAATCCATTTGTCTGACATTATGACATTAACGAGAATTCATACGGTGAAGTGGCATCTCAACAAGTTGGAAAGAAATCAAGAAGTGAATTTATGTAGATCTAGCGAAATGTGATGGGAAATCAATCAAATGAATGATTTGTTGAATATTTCAATAGGAATAATTTGATGGTCATGGTCATAGCTAGGTCAAAGCTCAAGGTAAAGGTGACGATTTGGCAAAAAATCAGTATTATACTTTCAAGAACAACCTTTACAACAAAATCTTAGTTTTATAGTTTGTAAGTCAAAGGTAAAGTTTAAAGAGAATATTTGGTCAACTACAGAAGGCGCAACTTTCAACAGAATTTATTTTCATTTTTACGCTTTGTATTGTTTTCTTAGTTATAATGTAAGAAAGAATCCTGTAGATTTTCAAGGTCATAGGTCAAGGTCTGAGCCGAAAGTTGATAATTAAAATCACCATAAGCACGCCAAAGGGGTGCAGTTTTCCACTGAAACTTATCAGACTTCCTTCACTATTTGTTTTATGAATTTATGTAATTTTCAGTATTCACTGTTAATGTTATATGAGTCCAGGTAAAGGTCACAGATCGCAGTTAATCTGTCAATTTTAGGGTATATAAAAATGTATGTGTTTCAACCGAACATCACATTGATTTATGATATAACCAGAATAAAGAATTCTATTGATTTTCAAGGTCAGAAATCAAGACTTAGCTAGAGCTCATTAATAAATTCTTTCTGTATTTTGCAAATTAAGGAAATTGTTAGTTTTTTTTAAGATTACTGGAATATAATATGACACATGTTGATATTATTTATGCAGTCTACTCTTGGTATTGTCTTCTCGAGTTCCTCCTCCTCGTCACAAAACCCTGGAACCGCCATTGACTAAAATGGTCTATATCCACCAAATCATAATTTTGTGTTCACAAGTATTTTCATTCATGTTGGTCTGCAATTGTATTTTCTGATGGAATATATGATTGCATATCCTGAGAACACGGACATGTATAAGTAAGCACGCACTCCTAATGTTTTAGTGGTACATACGCATACCGAGGCGATCTTCGGTCTATGGTTAGAACTTTATTTCAATCGCCTTCGCGGGCCAAGGTCCCGATTCTAGAGACAAATAAAGCGAATCTGGACATTGGCTGGACACGATGATTTTCATAGGTACAGAAGTCTTTGTTTGTAACCATGTCATATGATTGAGGACTTTCTCCAATATACTTAATCATCGACTACATTAAGACAGAATCATTGAACAAAGAAACAAGGCGCATGTGCGCGTCATACCTTTGTATTCTAAGAAGTAGCACATAAACTCGAAAAATCGAAGAATTCTATGACCTAACCGCAAAATACAAAAACATTGCAGCGTCGCTTCTCAAAACAGTCGACAAAGCTTACGGTACACAGGGTTAGAAGTAGTTTACTCAAATATTTGTATTCCTTTCTTTTCATATGTCTTTGTAATAACACGACAAAATATTAGTATGCGGTCTTACAGATATGGTGCCGAGGCATACGGCAGCATTTAAACACTAGAAATTTATTTTCTGGTCATTATTATTGTATTTAATTGAGAAAAGAGGTTTTCCTTTGTTGGATTAAAAACCTTGAAGAAGCCCGCGGCGAAAACACGACTGACTCGGTAACGTGATATATGACAAATATACTATACATAATATTATTGATATGAACTTTCATTATCAAAAATTAAATCAATTGGACCTCTAGTCTCAACGTTTCTTTGTCAGCAGAAATACTAAGATGTACATTAGTTTATTAAACGTTTCACGACTTTTGTGTCTTTCTTTAGCGAGTTGTATTTTCTGATTGTTTTATTTGGGTTTACACGATGTTGCTTTGATAATCTTTTGTGTGTTTTAACCAAAATTTCCCCATACATACCCTTTTTCGGGTGCTGTTGTCAAAAATATGTTTATAATAATATTAATGTTAATAATCTGAAATAAAAGAGAAAAAAGGTGCTGTGATGATACATAGGCTCAGAAAAAATATTTAACGCTTAAAAATTCAAAGATTCTTTGATTTTTTAAGCGTTAAATATCTTATCTGAGCCTTAACATGCAATGCACGGAACAATCCACCACTGTATACACACAGATACTAACATTACTCATACTTAACATTAAATCATATTTTTATTTAATCAGCAGATATACATTGTATGTTGTTATTGAAAAGCTCATTTGGCATACAAGCGATGTAGAGCCTCTAATATCTGCATGAGCACCTAACTTCCTCGGCTATCAGCATTCATTTTCTTGAATCTGATAAAAACATAAACTGACAGCAGTAGACATTACAAGGGAGACATGTAGTAGATCTTGTCCTTCTTCCCATGTGAAAGAATAAAGTTCATACGATGTAGGAAGTTGAACACAGTTAATGATTTATAATAACTAAAATTCAGCTCTCTTTATATTGTAAACTACATGTAGTGAGTTGACTTTTAATTAGATTGTTCATGTATGTGCCAACGTGCACGTACCAGATTAGACATGTATCTTGAAAGCCTTTCCGTTTCACCCCAAAAAACGCTAATCTGCTTCCTTGAAGTTTGAAATGACTTCGATTAAGATTCCCGCTTAAAGAATACCACATACAAATATCCTTTGTGATCTCTCCACATCAAAAAGTCATCATAAACATACAGGATTTACTTTAAAAGCATTTCTAGAAACATAGACGATACTAATTACCTACAGAAGGTCCATTTATATGTATTTCGTGATTTCATAATAAATTTGCTTGGTATATCAGTACTTTAAAAGCACGTGTATTAAACAGGGGAATATTTCACCCACTCCTCTATGATGAAAATATCAGACACACGGATCTATTTGAGGTATATTTATTGCAAATGCATCAACTTTATTATCTGTTTATTTCATATTTAATCTATATTTGTATCTGTTGAACAAATATCATCTTTTTATTTTAAGTACAATGATGTAGCATATATAAGTAAAATAATACAAGAAGACTACCGACGACAAATAAAATTGAACTTTGTCACGTGACCGCAAGGGGAAAAAGGTATTAGTTGGAGATCCAACATAGATCATCCACGAACATCCCGTTAATGTCATTTTGCGTGGTTTATCGGAAATTTCATCATCAGACAACTTTTTCGTCCATAAGAAATTAATTGAATAGCTACGTTGTCTAAAGATGTTCTACTCTTTATGTCATTTATGAAATCGATCTTACTGATTCTGGTCGGAGAAGATATAAAAATTCCATTACAGTAATGGCGTTGCCAATGCATGTTCAGTATAAAGCATTGAATCGTGGATTTAAATTGTGCAGTTACAATAATCGAGGTCTATCGTAGTACCTTAAATCAAATTTCTAATAGCAATATAATATTTACGAACAAGAAAATGATGAGAAGCGTTACGATGCACAATTTTCGGTCATCGTGACAAATGATGATTTTCCTACGCTAATGACTTTACTGGATAATAAACATGGAATGTTTTTGTAGTATTTGATCAGCTATTCGATGACATTTACATGTTTAATGTTCTGAGTTTACTTTCATTGACTATACTTGTACATAAATGCAAAAAAGGGCGTTTCTAACAATGAAATGGAGAATATTTCTATGTTTGCGATAAGGTACTTTTCGCGTGAAATTTTTGAGAAAATGAAGAAAAAAAAGAGTTATGTAACAAAATGTGAATTTCACGTCTTGTATGGTGAAAAAAAAATGGCTGAAAACATAAATTTCCGAACATAATTACAAATCAGAATAAATGGCCATCGTCGCTTATATTCGCTTCCATGAAAATTCACATATCAAAATTGTTCTTCTTGTCAGCTGTCCCACATTGGAGATATACACGGGGTTTCGTGCTGTGGATTAGGAATATTGCCATTAGCCATCAGCCAACTATAAAGTCTTCTATTTGTTTTGGACATCGATTTAATGTCCAGTCTGTCCATACATGGCAGGTCGTTACTTTTGTGAATCGTTAAAATTTCATTCTCCACCATGCATACTTTGTTTAGAGTTTGAATAGCGTTCGACCCATCTTTATCAAATAGGTCAGATATACGTTTAGTTGATCCGGATTGGGATGTTTGATTTGAACTTAAGCCGACGCAGTTTTTATCTTCATTTTCGTGATTCCCATTCAAATATAAATTCGACTTTGAGCTCGAATTAGATAAATCACCTACCCGGGATTCACTTAAAGATTCCGATTTTTGCTGACTTGTTCCGTTACCTTGGTCCTTATCTTCCTTCGATTTACAAGTTTTATTTTTAGGAGCATTTGACTTAACGTCTTGTTTCTTTGTAGTGGTTTTCTTCGTCTTGGCTTTCGCGGGTTTTTGTTTACCACCACTTTTCGAGTGTTCACCATCATTTGCAGCGTCAGTGTTCCCAGTTTTCCGTTTATCTCGTTTGCCAGTACGTTTCTTCGTATTTTTATTGCGCATGTCAAGCAAACTAGCACCGGTTATTGCTGCAATTTTCGCTGCTGTTTTCCCTGAAGGTTTCTTTACTTCATATCTTCCCTTGGCACCACAAATTGTCGAATTCGACACAAATACGTCGTCACTTCCGCTACAGTCAACGTCAATTTCGTCCGATTCCGATTCAGAGTTCTCCGATTCGGTCTTTGCTCTGCACCGAGGAGGTATTTCCCTTATTAGACAAAGGTTATCATCTGATTCAAATGTCACACGCTTCTTTGGTTTACCCGTAATGCTGCTTGAAGTAGATTCGCTCCTAAAACTGACCGACTCCTCCGTATCGTCGACAAAACCACTGGAAGGACTCTCTTCTCTGTAAGTCACGGATTCCTCCGAATCGGACGATCTAATGGATTCCTCGTCCGATTCATCCATTGTGTCTTTCCTTCGCTCTACTTTCTATAATTGAATAACAAAATTTATCTTAACCACATAATCAAATTTTCCTCAGTCATAGAAATGGTAATTGAGAATACATGCACGTTTTTAAACTGGATCAAATTTCAAAATTGAACATTTTCTCGTCTGTGTGAAAATAACATGTCGCAGCTTTCGAGACTAATAAAAACCTTCTAAACAAATTTCAATTCTGCGTTAACTTCCATAGAATTTAAGTCGTAAAGAAACCTCATACTTACTGAGCTCTCTGCTGTAAATCCCTTTCTTGTATTGTTTAATATAAGTAAATTAAAAAGAGATTTTCGGATTTAGGACTGCCCGCAAATTTCTGGTTTATGGTTTGAATGCCAAAGATCTTTCCGACACACTATTCCGAGAGCTTAAGAGAGATTATGAAATCAGATTTAACTCTTTGAATATTTATCTTTAAGAAGTGCAGTATCACAATAAACTAAAGACGACCATGTCCTTTCACCACGTTTTCAATAATGGATGTAAAAACCCACCGTCTTTACCTTTAAATCCTTACCTGAGATCCGGACTTACAGGTGAAAACCAATGCTGTATTTCTGCCAACACGACGTGTTTGAAAGGGCTATTTTTCATCTGGATGAATCCAAAGCCTTTGTGCTCTTAACCGCATTTTCACAAGTTGTAAATAAGGTGAATACTAATTGTAAGAGAAAGAATAAAAGTGTCATAAATTTTTCAGAAAATGTATTTCCAATAGAATTGAACTTGTAGTGAATTCTACATCATTTACGACTTATTTTCAAATGATCGTTTCCTTTGCAACCTATTTTATGAGTATAACTATCTCTGTTACAGGTTAAAAAAAAACCCTACATACATATATTATGGAAGTAAATCTTCCTTGTTCAAAACACTGACCATCAAAATCATTTCATCAAATTTAATATTTATGTATATCAAAACGATACCATATACAGTGTTTCATCTCTCGATATGAAATTATTTTCCAAAATTCAAATTTTAGGGTTCGCTTTCATTGATTCTTGTTAAAACTGTTTCACTTACTAGATTCTCTGGTTTGGTATTGATATTTTCCCTCTCATTTTCATAATTTTATGACATCGTTTTGTATCTTACACCAATTGTTATCTCTACATCACTTTGTTAAAATCTCCGATATTCCTCGAAAAATGTATTCAAATTACAGGAATCCTGCATATATGATTAACAGACATCCATTATTTTATTCCATAAGATCACCTTACCTTGTTGTAACATTTCAGTGTAAATTATACCAAACAAACACCATTAGGGAAATAACATCATATTAAAATCGCACCCAGTATTCCATATCTTTATCATTCATTTAATAACGACTATGTACAATGTTTCAATAGAACCCATTTAATTCTCTTTTGTAAATGCTAAATGTTATTACTCATTACTCGGTCTATTTATGTCAAATTTCAAACTAAATTTGGAAAAAAAGATCAGATCAATCGTTAGCAAATACAATGGAACCTTATCTTATCTTCAACATTATCAGTGTATGACCGAATAAGCTTTTTGACACGGTCGGTGTGGTATAAAATACAGTATATATGGATGATGGAGTCACGGAATAGGAGCGACTCTGAGATACTGAGTAACCTTTCCAGGGGATTCATATGCTTTGATAAAAAGGTTCAAAACGTAAATAATACAAAAGCAAACAAACAAACAAATAGGTATGACTACTAGTACATGGGCTTGTGAAACACTGCACTCGTTGGCATATTTTTCTTTATTTCATCGTTTTGAGGAGGGTTGTCACAAGGAAGGCACTATACTAGAGAAGTGTGAAAGCACTGTAATTCACCGTTTTTTCAAAAGTTTGGTGATCCTACGATATTGTTTTTTCTTCTTTTATGTTGCTCACAAGACACCGGGAAAACGCACGCACACGCGACAGCAATGCTATATCCCCTCCGCAACATACATAATGAATGAAAGCAAATGAAATCTTTGAATTACTGGTATCGCGGGGACGAAGTATTTCAGAAACATATTGCCGTTTTACAAGCAGGAGATGCTTAACATCTGCTTAACAACTTTCGATGTCGCTGTGGGCGATACAGACGGTTTATTTGGAAGGGGGTATATGTCTGTGTTTTACAACAATTTATTGTAAATATTTTACGTGTAAAAATTATTGTAAATACTTTATGTGTAAAATTAATTTAGATATGACTGATTCTATACACAATATAAAGAATTTGGAAACCAATATAAATATATATCTCTTTCCCAAGACAGGAAAAATGAATTGTTCAATTGACTAAGATGTATACACAGCAGGACTATTGGGACTCCTTTCGTCTTTTAAAATACACAACACATGCAAAATCAGTATTTGAGGATATGTAAATATAATGCGCTCAATAAATCAAGGTAACAAGACATACAATATCTCATAGTGACAAAGGGGGTATATAAAATAGACTATGGAATAAACTGAATGGTTCTCGTGTAGGAAGTATAAGACGGTTTTGATCGTGATCCTTTGTATTTTTGGATTTATTCATTGGTAATTTTACTGCGATCGATGCAGCATGGCGTTTGATTGCATTTAAAACACACTTGGTAATATGGAATACCAAATTTGGTTATAGAACAACCCGAGTACTGGAAACACTTATGCTTTTTTAGGAGGAAATAAAAAACTGTGTTTGTGAAACACGGATGCCCCCATCCTTTTCAGTAAAATAACTTTAAGGCCTTGTCACAAGAAATACAAAGCTGTATCACCTACCATTCAAACGTTATATCCTATGTATAAGTTTTTGCCTCGGACAAACAGACAGACAGGCCAAAAACTATATGCCCCCGAATCTTTGATTCCGGGGGCATAAAAAGTGATAATAGATTGATAAATGTTAACAAAATAGCACTGTTCAAAAACATGTATGTCGCCTGTCGCATGTTTGACCCTGCGTATGCGACCTTGACATTGAAAGTGACCATGACCTACTTTGGATGCTGAGTCTCATCTTGCGTTAACATCCCTTCAATGATATATATATCAAGTAAGTTATAGCCAAATATGTGAAAGTGCGACCACCAGGCAGACGGACGGACGGGCACCGGAAAAAGGTGATCCCTATACGTCACGTTTGCGTTGCAGGCGACGTATTCTGTATACATGTACAGGCATTTCCTAAGGTTTTGGTATGAATTGTGGAATATCACCGTTGGTTACGATAAGACGATGTATTTCTGCAGTTCATATAGGTTTTTGGTATCAATAGTGAAACTGGTAAAAGTATGTCTGTGATGTGTACAATCAAAAGATAAACATGTATCACAAGTATTCAGTATACGAAACATGTATGTATAATGCACAGAATTAGGTTTTCTGTGATCATGGTGTTAGCTCCCCGGAGCAGGATCGGAACTTTCTTTTCAATATAGAAAAGGTTCATTGTGTGTGTGTGGTTTTTTTTTATTTTATCTTTTAGACGAATCGTACTGCGAAGATGGAAAAAGTCATAATCTATTTTTTTTTGTCCAAAGTGGAAGATTGGAAAGAGTGCCACACAGCTGCATATGGTTTAAAATTGAATCACATCTACTGCAATTAAACTAACGTCTAGCTTATGTCGTGCAAGTGTCCAATGATCTTGAAATAGCTGGCCAAATAGTTCCTTTTACCTCAAAGTGAAATAAGTAAATGAATAGAAAACTTCTTACTATCGAAACCGCATTCGTGTAATTTACCATTATTAGCATAGATTTTTTTTTTTTTTGTAATTTCGAAAGAATTTACAGTATTTTTACTTGTTATTAGGTATTTATAAATTTAATAAAATTAGGAAAAATGTTTTCTTCAAATGTATATATCACAATGGTTTAAGGTTGTGAATTCACACCATGAGGCGAAATAAGAATATTATATTTTATTTACATCTTACTAGTAAATTATACCAATCTATGTAAACATACCGTGCATGAACTCCATATATCTCAATAAATATTGTCCAAAACAAGATAGTCACGATATCATCTATTGTCATAGGTTTTTTTTTTCACTATTATAAAATACCTATCTTTAAATATGTTCGGATCTCTTTTTGATTTTTTGGTCAAATATTCTAAAATCTCTCATTCTTAGTCATCCTTACAGACGTGAAACCTAAGGTAGTCCTACCACTTACGCTAGACAGAAAGATCCACCCTTTTTAACAAAAGTCTTGTTCATGACTTGAAAATTCATTATACGATTATCTCTTTTCCCTACTTATAGAAATAATAATTCTATTATGTATCATATAACATCATTATGACATTGCAAAAGCATGGGAGGAGGGGAGAGGGCGTCTTTTATGGTTTCTTACATTTTTTCTGTAATCTGTAACTCGAAACCACCATCTCACGGACACTTCTTGCACACATCGATGGATATATTTCAATATTCAAATTGATACCTTTAATATTTAGATTGATAATTTTTTTTTACATTTAGGTTGATATAGTATTTTGATATTCAGATTGTTACATGTTAATTCAAATTCAGATTTATATTCTAGTGTTTCATATTATCTATAGAACTCTGTTTTTTTTTTCTTTCATTCAAAATAAACATGTTGATGAAGTACGCGGTGAGTTCCAAGGGAAATCTTAACAGAGAAAGATGAAACCAAAATGTATTTGTAATATCTGATTTCATTGCTTATTGAAAAAAAGATAATATGAGAAGTACCAGGGAGAACAAAGGGGCCAGATAACCTCTTTTACAAATTGATATATATTCTGTAAATATTATCACCAAATGGACACCTTTTAAAAATCAGTAGATATCGATATTTACTTTATACAGCTCAAACAAATGTCGTAGGCAATAAACTCGAGAACGTAATATCTACCAGTTTTAACAAATAATTCAATCATTCCGCCGAATGTCTTCATGAAGAATTTCAAACTACTGCGTCGGAGCCTTATGATCAAATATTGACATTTTTATCCAATCAAACAAAAATATCGGCTGTTCAAAGTCATGTCTTATGAAATAGAAAGATTTTAAGTGACGACACAAGTACGTTAGTGAAATATCGATTACAATTGTTGGAAACATTACAAGTAAAGTCTGAAGTTATATTGTTGATAAAAAAAAATTCTTAATCTATCGTTTTCTACTTATTTAAAGGAGATCGTTATCTTAGATGACCAGAACAAGATTAGTCTACGAGACACCGATACTCTACGCGGCATAAAAGATACAGCTGTATTTTGCCGAGGTATCAAATACCAATGTTAAGGTCATATGGTAAAAAACATTATTACCATTGAAAATATCTTATCACAAGTGATCACTTATAAATCAAAAAGGTACGGCCAATGATAAAAGTTTTCGAAAGGTCACAAGGTCAAAGTGTTGCGTATTTAATCAGAATGAAAGACCAAAAAATAGCAATCCAAGGAATGCTTGTGTCGCCTGCGAAGCGGTTTGATTATTATTCTAGAAAGTGGATCAAAATTATTGGTATCAGCAGAAAAGTCTTGTCAAATGAAATTCATTTGAAATATCAGACCTCTTAATAACAAATTAAAAGATATGGTCATTCTCAAATTTTCAGAAAAGAGGGTCAATCATCTAGGTCAAGGTCACTACGTAAAAATTGGTAACAAAAAGGTCTCATAATAAGAAATATTAAACACCTATCACCAACCAATTAAAAGATATATACAACCTTAGTTTCGTAGAAAAGAAGGTCAAATAGTTAGGTCAAGGTCAAAAGGTAAAAAAATATGGTATGTGTAGAATGGCATTGTTACAAGGAAAATACATGTGAAATATCAAAGCCCTATCACCTACCAATCAAAAGATACAGTATAGCCAATTTTACTTTTCTTGAAAAGTAGGTCAAATACATGTATCTAGGTCAAGGTTACAAAGTCAGATATTATGGTCTGTGTAGAAAGGTCTTGTCATGAGGAATACAGATGTGAAATACCAAAGCCCCATCACGTTCCAATCAAAAGATATATACAATCTTAATTTTTTTTAAAAGTAGGTCAAATATGTAGGTCAAGGTCAATAGGTCAAAAATTATGGTAAGTGTAGAAAGGCGTTGTTACAAGGAATAAACAAGTGAAATATCAAAGCCCTATCACTTACCAATCAAAAGATATAGCGAATCTTATCTTTTTTTCAAAAGTAGGTCAAATATCTAGGTCAAGGTCACAAGGTCAAAATTATGGTATGTGTAGAAAGGTCTTGCCACAAGGATTGCATGTGCGAAATATCAAAGTCCTAACACTTACCAATCAAAAGATATATCCATTCTTAATTTTTGTGAAAAGTAGGTCAAATATGTAGGTCAAGGTCACTAGGTCAAAAATTATGGTATGTGTAGGGAGGTCTTGTCACAAGGAATACACATGTGAAATATCAAAGCCCTATCACTTACCAATCAAAAGTTATGGGCTGTAACACCCAAAGTGTGACAGACAGACAGACGGACGGACTGACAGACGGACAACGGACAAAGTGATCCCTAAGTGTTGCTATGCTTCCCAGGCGACACAAAAACTACACCAGGTATAAAAATGTATGAACAGTATCAAAGAAAATTCAAATAGAAATCTATGTACATTTATGTTAAGTTCACCGGAAAATGTGATTGTTAAGCAAGTTATTTTTATGTTATTTATTTGCCTAAAATAAATATTCACGTATGAGAGCGCATTTGATTTCAGAAGTCTACTGTAAATAGGAGTAGTTTACTTAAGTCTAAAATGAAATGGGATTTGAAGAATGATGAACACCATTTTTTGCGTATCTTTGCAACTAACGATACTGTAGTTGTCAGGAGAAAACAATTTAAAGTTCGCCTAATTGAATTTTTTACTCAAGATAGGAGAATGAAAGAACAATTGCCTGCCTCGGTATGATGTATATATCTCTCTCATTAGCCAAATTCACTTTCATCAAAATTAGGACTGCAAGTCCAAGACCAAAAGTTTTGGTATCAAATACAGTAAAAGCTCTTGCCACAAGGGATTTTTGATGGTCCAAGAAATAAAGTCCAAGTTAAAAAAAAAATGTTTTTTTAAAATTGGTTCAAATTCCAAGTTTAAGGTCAATGACATTAATAGTACATCATCAAATTAATGTAACCTCATGTCACAATAAATCTACAAGTGTAGTATAAATTAGCTAAGTCTATCCCTCATGGTTCAAAATATATTGACCAAGTTAATTTTTGTTCTCCATAAAAGTAAGTCAAAGTCCAAGGTCACTAAGTCAATGGTCATTGTACTGAATCTAGATATCTGCACATGAGAAAGATCAAAGCCCTGTCCTTTGTTTTCAAGGCTTGACTTTTTAAAAACAATGTTCAAGGTCAAAGTCTTTTGGTCAAAACGTCATGACATCAATTTAAATCTTTTGTTGTAAGGCATCTACATGTAAAGTATCAAACCTCAACTACTTGTAGTTAAAGAGATAGTCCAGTAACTAGAAGTCTCTGACGAGACTGAAGCTCTCCTGGTTGTTAAAGTAAAATACATAACTAAATGACACAACTATTTAAGACCCAAGGGTAAGGGGCTAAAAAAGTATATCAGATGTGCAAGCGTAACATTAAGCGCAAGTCTGAACATAATGCAAAAAAATATTTTATTAGTCATACTTTCTAAGTAATGGTGTTCAGAAGATTACATAGAGTTGTATACTTGGAGGTCAGGGGCTAAAACTAATTATCCAGTGAATAATCAAACCACATACCCTTTACATATGTATTATGCAAAAAGAATTTATACTCTATCAATTATGCACTCTGAGAACTGGTTTTCACAAGAATACTTATTAATAGATATAATACATATATGAGAAAATGACCACATCCATTTTCCAAGACTCTTTGGGTCTGAATCTCACACAAAACATGTGTACATGTACACAACTAGACCATAGACTCATCATGTTGCAAAAAGAATGGAGTTTGTATCCTTTATACTTTCTGAGAATAGATGATCACAAAATTACAGTAAGTTATATGTATATAGGAGAAAATGACCACATCCATTTCCTAAGATCCTGGTGGGTCGGGGACTCAGATGAAATATCAGGTGCACACCTAGATCATAAACCTTTTATATTGCAAGAAGAATTAACTTTCTATCATTTATACTTTCTGAGAAATAGTGTCCACAAGATTACATGGAGTTATATAGGAGAAAATGACCACTTCCACTTTCTAAGACCCTGGGGTCAGGGGCTCTAACAAAATATCTTGTGTACAGCTTGATCATTGATCTATAATACATCAAAAAGAATTAACTTTCTATTATTTATACTTTCTGAGAAATTGTGACCACAAGATTACATTGAGTTATATATAAAGAAGAAAGTGACCACACCCAATGTCTTGAGACCCTGGGGGTAAGGGGCTCAAACAAAACTTCAGATGCACAACTAGCTAATAGACCTTGAACATTGCAAAAAGAATGAACTTTCTGTCATTTACACTTTCAGAGAAATGGTGACCACATGATTACCATTAGTGTTACGTAAGAGGAAATGACCACACCCATTTTCTAAGACCCTGGGGTCAGGGGCTCTAACAAAATATCTTGTGATCAACTCAACCATGGACATATAATATAGCAAAAAGAATTAATTTTCTATTATTTATACTTTCTGAGAAATGGTGACAACAAGATTACATTGAGGTCTATAGGAGATAATGACCACACCTATTTCCTGAGACCCCAGGGATGAAATATCAGGTGCACAACTAGATCATAGACCTTTAATATTGCAAAAAGAATTAACTTTCTATCATTTATACTTTCTAAGAAATGGTGACAACAAGATTACATAGTGTTATATAGGACAAAATGACCACACCCATTTCCTCAGACCCCAGTGGTCATAGACCATTAATATTGCAAAGTTAACGCGTCACCAGAAAAACTCAGTTTGCGACCGTAAAATCAGCATTTACCGTTCGCAAACATCACGTCAGAAGCTAGCTATTCTGTAATAATTTGGCACAGTCTTTTATAAAGCTGCCCTTGAAACTGAGTATGGCTTAAATCATATCTAAGAAAAAATTATAAAGTTACAAGGAAAACAAACATATAGGATCAATATATTTATAGCGTATCTAAAAACAGAATTATCAACAAGGCTAATAAACACTTGCGTTATACATGTATAAGTTCATAAGTGAGGTTTGTGATAATATAGAAGTGTACATTTAGTTGAGGAAATCCATGGAAATTTTTCTTCCAAGTTCTGTCGGGCTCATCCCAAATTGGATCAATTTCTTCCAATTTTTCATGATCAAACTGTTTTTCATTAAGTTTGAAACCAGAATATATGTGCGGTAGAATGAGGATACAGTTTCTCCAAATAATGCATGGCATGAAAATACAAGTTCATCCATTTTTAAATTTCATCTTTAAATTTCAGAGGTGAATATATTTAGGGGTTACCATGCGTGTGTTTTACAAAAACTGACAAGGAATAGGCGAATCCCCTGTAAGAATAATAGGTTCAATCATGATCTACTGAGTGACAAATAAAAATTTACACGAGTGACAGAAATTTCGTCAGAAAGATGAAAAATTTCCGTCATGAGTGTATAATAATAATATGATGTCAGACAAATGAACCCAAAATGTCTAGTATATCTTCTGTAAGCAGATGTGAAAAATTAACATGTAAGTACAATGGAATAAAGATAAATACAAAGGTGGTGTAAAAAAGTAAAAGTGTGAAAAAACAACATATACTCTAAATTACTATCACTGAAAATTACAAATAAATCTTATCAAACAATACTTTTCTAAATTAACCACAGGTTATAATTTCTTATACCCCGTATATTTGAATGAACAAATCACAGTACTTTGGACAACAGCTTCGAGGAATGAAAATCTCCATATTAACTTGATACAGTGATATTATGACTTTTTCTGCATAGAAATGAGACAATTGAATAATTTGGACAATAACATAAACATACATGTAGATGAAAATTTACATCATGATTTTTTTTATCCTAATTCTACAGAGAATAGATAGTACAACAGAAAATGAAATATACAACGAACTTGTAGAAATACAATATTCTAAAATTGTCATCAACAAGCTTGATTGATAAAGTAACAACTAAACATAACAAAAATTGAACTACATAATTTTGAAGACAATTTACCCTTATAAAGCCTATCTATTTAATCTTATAATTGATGATGATATGGCATACCCACATTTTTCATAACCTATTCATAATGATGTACAGTCATGTATTATTCTAGCTCATACTGTATGATGATTTGACTTTAATTTTTTTTTAAGAGAACAGATTGTCTGTCTTTGAATTGTAATGCTTTCCAGCATGGCTCAACCTCCTACTTGTGAACATTTTTCAAATGTAGGTCAAAGGTCATGGTCAAGACAAAATAATAGAAAACTACATGCATGAGCCAACAGATAGTTCTTGTCTCAAGAAACATACATGATAAATATGAAAGTCCTAGCTCTTATAGTAAAGTACAAAGTGCAATGTAGTAATTGTTTAAAAAGAGTAGGTCAAGGTAATAGGATAAAAAACAGGTCCAAAAGAAAGGTCTTTTTACAAAGTAAATGTATCCAAAAGATGATAGTCCTACCTCCTATGTTTGAGTAATTAGAAACAATGTTAAGTTTGTAAGTACACGTAAGTGGTCAAATAATAACAAAAGTTTGGCACCAACAAAAAGATTTAGTCACAAGAAAGCCACATGCCAAGTATGAGAGTCAGACCTCTTACTGAGAGGAAGTGTTTTGTCAGTAAAGTGATATACTGGGCACCAACCATTTCAAGAAGCCCTAACTAGATCTTTGATATTTCCTCTTGACTTGCATAAATTAAAGCACCTTTATTCTGCCCTAATTCAGACTGAATTGAATTTCATGGGTACATGTGTATTCCAGAGAAATCACAATACAGAATTACACGTACATGTAAATGTCACTAGCACCAGATACTTTGATAATAGGAAAAAAATATGATACATGTACCTGGAAACACTGTGTCCAAAATACTGACACAGATCGAGGGGGCAATAATAAATGGAAAGCATAAGTTTAAGAAATCTGGTATTCCTAGAAAGAGAACAAAGTGTGCAATACCAAAAATTCAAAGTCAGAAAATACAAAGGTACCATCACATTAAAATAAATCAAACGTCAAGGTCAACATCATAAGGTCAAAATGTTTTGCAAAAAAAATAGGAATGGCAGTAACAACAAGTAGACGTATGAAGAAAGACTAAGACCAATGGGGCAAACAGAGGAACATGAATTTAAGGATTTATTTAGACATACATGTAATATCAAATTTTGACTAATTACCTTTAATAGGTAGATACATGTATCTTTATAAAAGTATGAGATTAAATGTGGTTAGGCATCCGAAAGCAATAATAAATCGTAATATAAAATTCCCTATACTACCAATCTATATCTGATATGGAGATAAAACATGAATATGTTAACAGCAGTTAGTTTGTCAACAATATAATCTGATTCAGAATCTATTGACCAATGATTCCAAGAAGGAGTTTCTCATAATCGCCGCTGGTTTCCGAGGCAACAGCGTTTCTGAGGGGCTTTCCATAGGCTTGCTGATACTCCTCTTTGATATTTTGAAGGTCAATCTAAAAATAGAATTAATGTTATGCAATGCATGAATACATATTAAAGCATATATTATGTATCTTCCCATTTATGGTCTATGATATCATTAAGGATGACATTGACATGTTTAACATACATGTATGTTGCACTGCTATTATAATGCATGTCACTGCAGTTACCCAAGTATTGTGACCTTGACCTGTGACAAATAGTACTTGTTGGAGAACAAAAAACCTTTTTTAAATTCTGAAAGCAGAATCAATGTCTCTAGAATATATAAATACAAAGCAAAAGACCAAAGTGGGGAAAAACAAGGACTTATAATCTGTTTTTTAATCTTTGGAAAAATGTATGAAATTTCTTTGTTGCAAAAATTTTACCTTAGACTCTTAAGGTTAGAAGCTCAATCAAACATCTAAAATGCATTGTGCATAATAATTTTTCTAAATTTTGTTGCACAATAAGAAGGTAATTGTGACACCACTTACTTTGAAATACTTTGTAATTATCACTCATGACACCTCTGATCTTTCCAAAATTATATATTTCCTTGATAATTTAAACCATTCATATACATGTAATTGGTATTTATATACATCATGTTATAACCATATAATTTCTGTTACCTCAGAGCGTGACACAATGACACGGATGAGAAGGGAGTCCTTTGTTCCAAATCCGGCCATGGCACGATGTAATCGTTCAGCAAAATAACGGGGGCGGTTTCTTGCACTGTTCACTAAAAAAGATATTTAACTCGATAACAAAAGTATCAAGGCTAAAGCTTTACAGTCAGTTAAGTAATGTAAAGAAATTTCAGATACTCACTCAGAACAGCCTAGAATGGAATAAGTATTACAACACCTTTTTCGGAAATGTTTAATACTCAGAAATTTGTTAAATGCTGCTTTCTACATTGAACAATACAAACGCTAGAAGTTTACTTCAGTTTGCTTACCTTCATGAATGAATATTTCATATTGTAGACTACAACAGAAATACTGATGGAAAAACAGATAAATACATGTATATGTTATCATTATTAATGTTTACATAAGAAGAAATACCTAACGCTTTGAAGCCATCCTCTAAGTCTCCTGACATCTCACTTCCAATAGAGCTCAAAATATCTTTTCCTGATATCTACAATAGAAGAAAAATCAATCGTAGCTATACAAAATTTAGTTCAAACTTGACATGTAAAACAAAGAAAATCTTTATACATGTACAATGTATATAGAATAACATAATCTCTCATTTGACCATAGAAATGTCCTTGATGTCAAATTATTTCAGTTTTAAATCATATGTGTAATACTTTATTTGAAAGACCTTCTGATATTCATCAAATGTAGCTCTGAGTTGATACTGGTTTCTAAGAGCCATAACAGACAGGAAAGCTGACTCGTCAGTACCGATCTTCTTAGCTCCTGCTTGATACAGCTTCTGGGCATCCTCATGGGCCATGGCCCGGTCCACTACAGCATTTGGGCCCTGCTGGGCAAGCACCTGCTGCTGCTGAGCTGTTAGCTCCATACGAGCTCCCTGAAGGAAACAAGTAAAAGTGTTAAGTTAGTTCCTGCCTGATACAGCTTTTGGGCATCCTGGGCAAGCACCTGCTGCTGCTGGGCTGTTAGCTCCATACGAGCTCCCTGAAGGAAACAAGTAAAAGTGTTAAGTTAGTTCTTGCCTGATACAGCTTTTGGGCATCTTGGGCAAGCACCTGCTGCTGCTGGGCTGTTAGCTCCATACGAGCTCCCTGAAGGAAACAAGTAAAAGTTTTAAGTTAGTTCCTGCCTGATACAGCTTTTGGGCATCCTCCTGTATGAGCCATGGCCCTGTCTACTACAGCATTTGGTCCCTGCAGGGCAAGCACCTGCTGCTGCTGGGCTGTTAGCTCCATACGAGCTCCACTAGCAATAAATTATTATCTTTGTGCTATTAAAGATAGCTTTAAGATGGACAGATGAATCACAGACAATGAGATACTTTATAAGCTATGTCACATTCCAACTGAAGACCATAATATAGGTATATACATGTACATAGGGCAAGGACAATATAGGTTAAAACTTTACCTGACAACAAGATACAAGGAGTCGTTTGAAATGTCCACTTGTTTCATCAACAATGTCTTTCTCCAACTCTCTTTTGAAATCTGTTTTAAAAAAAGATTTAATGTAAATTTACATAAATATTAGTAATAGAATGTGATATACATGTATGATGAATGCTTGTGACAAAAAGAAACTTTAAAGATAAGAAAAATTAAGCACATAAGAGAGCTTTGAATTTGACCTTGATCATGAAAAGGGTTTTCCTCTTGCAAGATGATCATTCACAGAAGCTTGAAAATCCCAGGGTCAAAGGTTCATCCAGAATCCCATTTACTAAGTTTTGACATGTGCAATTGGCTGTGATTTGAACCATGAAAATTCACAAGGTTCTTCTTGCTAGGATGAACATTTTCGATAACTCTACTGCCCAAAATGATACATGCATAAAAATGCTAATGATGAAACATCAAACAATTTAACATCTGTATGAAAAGAGGCATTCAAGAAATTGTTTTATTAACTTAACTGTTTTAGTATACATGTAAATGCACCAATATCTATTGAAACAATCTTGAATTGTGACAAACTATTCCTACGTCATTTTTTCAAGTTAAAAATCCATTTGAGAGTGATAAAAATCCTGACATACGTTGTCTGTATGATGCCACGATCTCCTTGATTTCAGTGTTTGTCCTTGTACACAATATCTCTATCAGAGTGGACTCTTTAGTTCCAACTCCCTGTCATTGTGATAAAATAATTAAGTCAAGATATGAGAAGGCTAAGCATTTTACGAAGAACTGAATAAATCTTAACTTTTGCAGATAAATCATAGTTAGATTTATGCAATAAGCTTTGAATTTCATTTCCTTAATGCAGTTTCTATAGTGTTTACAAAGAGTAACTAAAACTTATATGTATTAAACATAAACATATAAGTATGATAATGTATACTGACAGACATAGCCTTATGTAAGGACCAGGCATCGTAGAATGTTGTAGGTTTAAAAAGGGCCATCATCAGCTCCTCAAGGTCACCACTCAGCTCGGATTTCAGTTCAGCAATCAAATCCTGAAAGGGAAATCAATATGTCTACTGTGAAATCGAAATATTTTCATTAATTTGTTAAACAAAGATGTGTACAGTCATCAATCTGCAGTCAGTGAGATACTGTAAATGCTGAAATTGTAGCAAGGGGGTAATTTCTGTGCGTTTTGCGAATCAATGGATTTCTCCGATGCAAAAATAACCCTGCTGCATTCTAACAATGGAAGATACGTTTCTATCGTGAATATTTCCCCCAAGCGTAATGTCTTTATGTTACAATCACGAAAATTTCCTCCAGCGAAATGAACCACGTTTACAGTAGTTTGTCTCAAAGTGCATTTGTTTTGAACAGAAAATGAGTACATACATGCATATGGAAAAAGTAATAAAATTGCTCAAATTTACACTTAAGGCCCATCCTTTCTAGTTACACATAATCATCATTATGAAATTTCCATTTAATTCTATTATTTGTATCATCTTTTTTGAAAGTGGACACAAAATGCACATCAACAAATATATTTTCAAGCAGTTTTTTAACAAGAGTTTGCTTTTGTTGTAACCATCAGACTTCCAAGAAACAACCCCCATTAAAGAACATAATCTCAAAATTCCAGGAAAACTAGGTCTAATGAAAATATATGTAAATAATTCTACTGTTGACTATATTAAAACACTTGCAGTCACTTGGCAAACATGTAGTTTTTAACCTACATGTATTTATGAGTCACTTACTACATGCCATATATAATTTTGAAAATAGTTATGAGCCACTTAATTTGCCATACATACATGTAATTTTCAACATACATGCAGCCACAAGCCACTTTGACATATATATGTAGTTTGAACATGGCCATGAGCGACTTTGATATACATGCTTTTTTTTATCATAGTTAAGCCACTTGCATGTAAATTGACAATTGATTCTGAATAAAGCAATTAGCAACTCCACACATTCTAAGCATAATGAGCTACTTACTTTGCCATACATACATGTAGTTTTGAACATAACTATGAGCCACTTACTTTACCATACATAGTTTTGAACATAACTATGAGCCACTTACTTTACCATACATAGTTTTGAACATAGTTATGAGCCACTTACTTTACCATACATAGTTTTGAACATTACTATGAGCCACTTACTTTACCATACATAGTTTTGAACATAGTTATGAGCCACTTACTTTACCATACATAGTTTTGAACATTACTATGAGCCACTTACTTTATCATACATAGTTTTGAACATTACTATGAGCCACTTATTTTACCATACATAGTTTTGAACATTACTATGAGCCACTTACTTACTTTGCCATACATAGTTTTGAACATAGCTATGAGCCACTTACTTACTTTGCCATACATTGGGTTTTACATAGCTATGAGCCACTTACTTTACCATACATAATTTTGAACATAGCTATGAGCCACTTACTTTCTAAATACCATACATAGTTTTGAACATGGCTATGAGTCACTTACTTTACCATACATAGTTTTGAACACAGTTAAGAGCCACTTACTTTACCATACATAGTTTTGAACATGACCAGTATCTGTTGCCTTTGCTGATTGGATCTGCTGCTCACCACGTTTATAATAGCTTTCTCATCTGTACCTGTGAATAAAGAACAGCAGGATACCTTGAGCCAAATGCACTGATATCTATTGTTTTAGTTGTGACAGTAGGTTAGAATTATTATTATTATTTTATGCATGCAAAAATGTAGGCAAACCTTGGGTAAGTATACGCTATCCGTGCATTATCAGTACGTGTCCCATACGGCCTCCTTGTGGATTTGGGAACACGCAGACAGGAAATAGCAGTTTTAGTGCATTCAGAACTTTCACTGCATCCTGTCTGCGTGCTGTCTAAGAATTCAACAAGAAGTACGACAGGCACGTTGCAAGTACGTGCAATGCACCTTTGACACAAGGAAGTAAGGACTCCGTGTGTTAGCAGTACGTGTCAATTCAACATCCTTGCAATAATGTAGAAGACGTACGGAGAAAGTACATTGTAAGCAAGTTGCACGCAAGTCGCAAGTACGTGCAACACACTTACTTTTTTGCGCTACACATGATGCATGTAGCCATCCATATAACCGTGCATGCAACGTGCGTGACGTACACCTTACGTACTCTTCACACTTCCTTCCGTCTTCAGAAAAATGTAGCGCATGTAGCCTTTACAAACACACATGTCCTAAATGCACGCACGGCGAGTTGTGACCAGGGCTTTAGTACAAGTACATTGTTCTTTTGTACAAGCAAATTGAATATTTTTGGTAAGCATTGGAACTATGACAGAAAGAAGATTTCTTAGAAAGAATTTACACAAAAATTCAGTCATACAATTTTTATTTAAGATTCCAGATTAATTCTCTATGATATTACATTAATATTTCAAATACAAATCTAACAGATGTTTAAGTTACACAATAAGTATTTACCTAATCCCTTCATAGCTTTCCTCAGTATCTCAGCATCTTTATCTGGAGTGAAGGGATTGGCGGGTCTGACTGTAGGTCTGGGGATGTCTGCTGGGTTAGCTTGTACACTAAGGTTACTCATACCTGACGTAGCTGTAGCTACACCACTACCATATCCCTAAATAACATATCACATGAAAAAAAATATTTCTTAACATTTTCTCATATCATTCAAAGTCCCTTGGGAAAAATAAGGCAATGTCCATGAAATCTAGACAGCCTTAGTTATTTGACTTACCCCTCCTTGACCCTGATGGGCTGGTTGACCTCCATATTGACCTGGTTGTTGCCCTGGATATTGGCCCTGGGGTGGTTGCCCTCCATACTGCCCTGGTTGTTGACCTGGGTATTGGCCTTGTGCTGGCTGCCCTCCATATTGCCCTTGAGCAGGGGCCACAAATCCTCCACTAGCAGGTGTGGCACCTGGTGCTGGAGGGGCAGTAAATCCTCCACCACCTGTGAATGTAAACATCAATACAGCATCATAAGAAACGACATACAAGCTTAAGGTGCATCACAGAGGGGCAGTATCAAAACCCTCCACAACCTGTTATAATAATCATATAATAATGCAAGCGTAACATCCCCTCTCACAGCATGTAAATCAATGTACTCACTCGGACAGTAAACAAGGATTTTAACTGTTTGCAATATGTGACCTTGACCTATGAGCATGAAAATCAATAGGGCTCTTCCTTCTGTCATGAGCAAGAAGTTTATGAAGTATGGAAAAGATCCAATTAAAAACTGCACCTCTCGGATGTATACAAGGATTTTAACTATTTCCACAATGATTTTAAAATATTTCCAATCTGTGACCTTGACCTATGATCTATGACCTTGAAAATCGATAGGTTTCTTCCTCTTGCCAAAAGGAATAAGTGAATGAAGTTTGGTCAAGATTCTATCAAAACTGTGTCCTCTAGGCTTTATACAAGGATTTTAGCCATTTCCAATCTGTGACCTTGACCTTTGACCTTGAACATCAATAGGGTTCTTTCTCTTGCCACAAGGAATAAGTGTATGAACTTTAGTCAAGATCCAATAAAAACTGTGTCCTCTAGGCTGTATACAAAAGTGTGACCTTGACCTTTGATCTATGACCTTGAAAATCAATTGGGTGTCCTTTGGGCTATATACACGGATTTTAGCTCCTCTTGCCATAAGGAATAAGCGAATGAAGTTTGGTCAAAACTGTGTCCTATAGGCTCAATACAAGGATTTAAGCCATTTCCAATTTGTGACCTTGACCTTTGACCTTGAACATCTATAGGGTTCTTCCTCTTGCAAAAAGGAATAAGTGTATGAACTTTGGTCAAGATCCAATAAAAACTGTGTAGGCTGTATACAAAAGTGTGACATACACACTTACACACTCGCCCTCACATGAATGATGTCGTTACTATATCCCCCTGAAACTATGTTGCGAGGGGATAATAAACTCAATTATGGCATCACAAGAAACAATATAAAAGTAGAAAATCGAAAACATTGTAGATGCGGTTTATCTATCAAACAGACATACATGTACTATTATTTGCATGACCTATATGCTAGTTTATATTATAGTTCTTAATTGATATACGACAAGATATATAAATAAAGACTATAAATTCTTTCGTGGTCTCTCAAGCCAACATTCTAAATAGTGTCTGCTTTGGTAAAACATTTCACACGTCATGTTCTGCAGTGTTGAATAGACACACTTATAAACAGACAAAGAATTCCACAAGTTAATTTACATGAAAACTTGTCCTAAAGAAGAAAATTATCTGATCTCAAGTAACAAAAGTATTAATTTACCTTGTCCACCATAACTTTGATAACTTGGTTGGCTCGGCTGACCTTGAAATAAATCAAAGAAATTACTATGCTCTATTTAGTAAACAACAAAAGCTGAAAGGTTCACTCTGAATCGGTCAAGACTTTTCAAATAATTTGCATCATACAGTTAAAAAGAAATAAAAATAAAGGAAAGGTACATATCTAGCAGGAATCACTAGCATTCTATTTTGCAAGTGGTTGCAATGACTGCGCAAATTACACACCTGTGTACACATGACTTTGACATGATTTTGTTCATTACACATACTGTTCAAGCTTTAATCCTTGATCTTCCATCAGGGGTGTATAACTGAGCTTTACTGAAACATCTGTCTCCTGTGAAGGTGGTCAGGAGTTAGAGACACTTCACAGATGCTTATCCCTCCATCTTATTCATTGTTTATACATAGTTATCAGATCCTGGCATCGGGGTTGGAGGTCAAATGCTATCCTGATAGTGTCAGTGAGTGAGTCTCAAGTCAAGATATATATATTGGATATACACTCTTCTAGTGACCTAAATCTTTGAAGTTTGTCTTCAGCAAGAGCCATCAAGAAAAGAAGCATGACCTTGACCTTTGACCCCAAATCATCAGTTTCCCTCTCAATCTATTTGCATAAGTAAAAAGGTTCATTAGTTATACATAAACCAACTTTAAGACTTTTTCCTGCCAGTGAAGTTGACTTTGGACCTGCTGAACCAAAATCTGTACAGAACCAATATACTTATACCTATATTTGGTAAATTTGGTTTGTATAGGTACAAAGGTTCTTGAGTTGTCATCTGGAAATTGAAAAGGTGATGGGATGATGTTCAAAACAAACCCTAAATGACCATTGTCAAATATGTATGTTAGTTTAGGATGGACCACAACGTTTAAATTAGTAATTACTGACTGCATTTAATACAAAAATTTGAAGGATATACCAGTAGACTCCAATCTAGTATCAAAAAGTTTGCTGTATCCAAATAAGACCATATGTTTTCACCAAGATCATAATTATGATCCATATTTTCATAAAATCTTATTTCACTTTGTTGTTAAAATTGCAAAGTTGTCTCTTTGGCATAAATGATCAGTTTCTGAATTTGCTTCTGATAAATAGATGTAAATTACAAATGATGTTTTAGATCAGTGATTGTAATAAGTGATCGTCTATCCTTTTCAATCACATTCAATCTTTATAAAAAGCAATTGTGTGACTGGAGAGTTTTTAAGCCACACTGTACAATTTTTGTGACACTGTAGGGTTTTGTTTAGCAACACTGCACAATCCAGTAAGTGAAATGCTTCACATTCAATAGATTTAAAAAAGGATTTTTTTTCTTTTTTATTTAAAGCCTATAATAGAAAAAAGAATCATAAAAATAAATAATGAATACAAATATTACACAATGTCATAATATGAATATTTAACAACTAACAGGGATTTGTAGGAATTGCACTTCATCTCTGGAAAATATCAATACATGGTTGATACCCTGAGTTAGAATTTAACATTAGCAGTTTTGAGCCGCTTCCATACAATAATTTACCCGTTATCGAAACCAGTGATTTTTCAGACAATATGACTTGTATTAAGGCTTAACAAAACAACATGACTTCATAATATTCTATGCATAGATGGTGTTTAAAAATACATGTACAAAGACATTACTCATATCGTAAATGTGTTTGTGTCAAGAATACATGTATTAAGTAAAACACAAAGACACATGTACATGTACATGCTTCTCATGCAAGAGCCTTGTACTTTGCTCATAAACTTTCTGTTTCAAATTTTACAGCACATAATAATTTCACAAAAATAGGTCAAGTATCTTTATATCAAGAAAAGTATCATTATATCAAGAATAGTTTTAAAAAAGGGAGGGGGAAAATTAATTTTGTGATTGACAATGACAGTGATTTTATCAAAGAATACTAGAGAAGAATCGTGAATCTACCCATATACATATGTAAATATCACATGGTGATCATGAACTATCAAGATATAACAACAGTCCTCAGGAAAATTTGACAAAAGAATACTGTTGGACAGATTGAAGAGTGTAATAATATGAGCTGGGAAGGACGAAGAAGCAATCAGGGACCACACACAGAATTACAAAATTTTATGATATGACTCTAAATGAAAATACATTTTGGAATTAGGTATGATACATGTATATCAGAGTTTCCCATATTGAGAAGCATTCTCTTTTTTAATTGTATAAGTATTAACAAACATTTCAACTAATCAGAAACTGCATTTTTCATAGCATCATCAAAGTTTCAATGTTCAGTGTACTAAGAAATTTCTTATAGTATAAAATAGATACACTGGGATTAAAAATTCATAAACACTATAAAGCTACAAAAAAGTAGCTGTCCAGTGAAATTAACAGTTTTTCATTCATGGCGTTATTAGTACAATTAGTACAAAATAATTGCCAATTATCTCTACAACATTTCTGTTGTCCAATTTGTATATAAAAGAGAAGCTAATGTCTATAAAATCTGGCTATCTATACTACAACATCCCATGCAGGTTAACATGTTCAGCTTCACCGATTACGGGATTACGCTAAGCATCAGTATGGTCTGGGGTAGCCTGAAAAGATACAACACCAGATTCAATCAGACCATCCCATACCAAATCTGATTAAAATCAGCTGCACTGTTTGGAACCATTTTGCTCTTTACCTGTTTCTTTTTAAAACAAATAAGCACAGACGATGATTTTCGATCAAGTCCATGTTTTTTAAGGCCATTCAAGTAAGTTGGAGTTAAGAGTCATTGGTAATATTTACATGTAACATTTCCAAAATGCTGTAAGAGAGTCCTATAATTTTTAAGATAGACATTACTTCTTAAATTTTGACAATGCAAAAATCATATCTATTTACGATGGAGAAGGGCAACACAGTTCCAAAACTTAGATCAGCTGACATCAATCAAACTGTTGCATACTACATTTCACATCAGTATAAATAATTTATAAGTCTTAATTCTTCAATGAATGTCTATTTTTTGAGAGTATCAATTCCTTGGCAAAATTATACCAGCCTTTTTTTCAAGTTCAAAGTGGTGATTAACAAGAATTTTCACCTTCTTTTTTTTTAATTGCAGATCATTCATATTTTGGTCACTGATGAAAATACATCACTACAAAATTCTAAGAGAGAAGGAGTCAGATGTGTTCTTGAGCAACTGAAAAATGTAAGCCAGAATATAAGGTACTTTGCTCAAAGACTTATAAATATAAGGGAAAATTTAATTTATAAGCTAACAATGAGATGATACTAGTAGGGCATTTAAAAAGCTTGCTAATAAATGATTTATCAGGAAGTGCAAATGTGAACTCATTGATACAGGCAAAGGTTTGCTACAAGCTTTATAAGCATACATGTGTGTACACATCTTGTTCTTTTAAAAGCGTATATATGTCTGTTTATTGGAATTATTAAGCAGTATTTTAATACGACAGTTAAAGCCGTCATCAAACTTACAAGTACATGAGAGCATATCGTACATTTTATCTACGGTGTTTGAAGCTGAACATGGACATTCCAATGAGGTAGAACAGGAAATCATGCTCGTAAAGAAATGCAGTTAATTACATGCATCCATAGATATTCGATGCATACGGATTACAATGACTTTATAGTGACTGCACCTACCTGACGGATACCCCCCTGCAGGCGGAGCTCCTGAAATAAGTATTTGTTGATTCAAATCACTTTGAACATACATTCCTAAATTCCTAATGTATGAATATGACAAAATTATGTAAATGTTAACTAATTTCTTGCCCATTTTACCCTTTTTCAAAGAGCTTATACAAGATTTGACAATCAAAGTTGAAGAATACACAAGATCCATTTACATCAACATTAAGATTACTCTTGACAAATAATTTTTTTACATGTTGTTTATAAATACTGACCTGGATATGCTGGTTGGGGTGGTGCTGGGTAGCCAGATCCAGCCGGGGGTGGGGCAAATCCTCCTGCACTATATCCTGCTGGTGGTGGTACATTGCCTGCTGGGTAATTGGAAGGAGCACCAGGTGCTGGGTAAGCAGGGGCACCTGCTGGAGGGTAGCCTGGGGCACCTGTAGGGTATCCTGGTGCACCGGTAGCTGGGTATCCTGGAGCTCCTGTGGCTGGGTAACCAGGAGCCCCACCAGCAGGGTAACCAGGCACTCCCCCACCGTGAGGATAACCATGTTTACCACCATGTCCACCAGGGTAACCCTGTTTAGTTTAATGTACATAAATATATTCTATTTCTTTAAGCATTCAGCAATATTGAGTACATCAAATCTTTTTTATAAGAATTGATACAAATGTACGTAATAGTTCCATTTACATTCAAAACTAACAATCAAGGCATTTTATAATCATATCTGTTTAAAAACTTTCAACTTTCAATATCTGCTGAGAAATCAAAATTATAATTCATTCAAAAAATTTCCTATATGTATTGATTCTCTGAAATTCAAAGTTCCTGATATTTTTCTGTTCCTCAAATTCTGGAACAAATATGAATATGATTGTGAATATGATAATCATCACATGCGGTACCATGTTTCAAGTTAAATTTCTGAAAGTCATACCTTATGCAATGTACAATTACATCTACCTTTAACATTATATAAAATTCTTACCATTCCATGAGGCATTTTTCCCTGAAAGTAAGAAAATAAATTATGAATGGATTCTAATGAATCTATAAATACTGATTAAAATTATACAGCATATGTGCATAAACATTCTTAATAACGTTTGATAAAAGTACAGAATATTTACTCAGGGAAATGAGGAGTCTTGCAAATATTAATGTAGACCCCTATATGTTTCATTTAATACTATTTGTAATAAACTGCTCATCTATAAAATTTGATCATAAAAATTCAACAAATCCAAGCTTTTGAACAAACATATAATTTTACTTTTTTCATTTGTTTTTTCATCTTCTTTCTCATCTTGCGTTCATGTTTGGGTAGATGTTTCCATTCTTCGTCAGAGCTACAGCTCGAGCTGCTGCTGCTGCTACTACTACTACTGCTGTGTTTACGACCATGCTTCTTGTGTTTCCCCATCTTAGAACAATCCTGTGCTCAATGTCAGCCCCTATAGAATTATTTAATGATTCAACATAAGATCAATTACTAAATCAATAGTTAATCGATAAAAAGCTACAAGTACAACTACATCTGTGCTTATGGCCATGCTTCTTGTGCTTCCCCATCTTAGAACAATCCTGTGCTCAAAGACAACTCCTGTATAACTGTAAATATGGTAATGTCAAATAAGTTACATATTAAGTTAAGTTGTCATTAGTTTGGATAAATGGATGGTTATAATTTTTGTAGATAAGGTCTTCATAAACCACCGTCCCTACATGACAAATCAAAATTATACCTCAGGTACGAATCAAATTTTACATCTATTTCAATCAAACAGACCCTTACACCCTACACTGAAAAAAAATCTTTTAACTGAAGTTCAAGGTCACTAGGACAAATGATTTATATGACCAGAGAATGTTTGTAGGAGATATGCCCTTACTGTAGTCGTTAAAATTTTGCAACAACATTACAAAAATCATTGAAAAGAAGTAACCTTGAACTATGACCTAAAATGTATTGACCTTAACATATCAAAATTGGTTTGGATATGTGTAGTTGAAAGGGTTATTAAGTAATTAACCACTATTTGAAATATACTGTTTTATAGTGGCCTTGACCTTTGACCTAATTTGATCCCCAAATCATTAGGTTTCTTCCCCTCTTGATAAGTAATGACATAAGAAAATTTGTATAGACAGGTGAGAGAGTTGTCAATTAAGTTATCATCTGGAAAGCAATTTTGTAATGTATTTCCTAGTAGTGGCCCTCGATTTACTGACCCTAACATAAATAGGTGTTTAGTATAAATTCTATTCAGTGTCCATACATCCAACTTAAGTCTAGATAGGTAAAAGGGTTTCTCACTTATAATCTGTAATTGAAAAATTTAATGGACTGATAGAAGGAGAGAAGAACAAAACGATGGTCAATTCTTATTCTTCATGCATGCGACATTACATGGCAGCTGAATGTATATGGAAACTCTTTTAGGAGAAAACATTGAAAATAGTCGAACATATTACTTATTTGGGTGTAACATTTTCTAGAGGTGGGTTTTTTATGGAAACATTGAAGATTAAATATTAAGAATGCAACCAGAGCTATGTATGATATCTTGCGTAAGTGCAGATTGCATAATCTTAATTTCTGTTAGTTGTCAGTTAACACTGTCTTTCAGAAAACTTTTTTCAGCCACTAGCCTGAAGATAACTTTAACTGAGTTTTTTGTATAGTTTCTTTAAGAATTTCTACAAGCCCAGCAAGAATTTTTACAAGTCCAGCAAAAATTTTGGTAGCCTGGGGTGTCGGGCTCCTGAGTTTAGGGAAAGACTGTCAGTATAATTTAACTTATTTGATAAATTGTAAAGCTGTTACACGGTTCAGAGGTTAGGGGCATGTAAATACGATATCTATAGAAAGAGTTCATTTGAAATTTTGTAAATCTATGTTGAATCTAAAATGTACCACACCGATCGAATTTTATTATATTATTCTGTTATGGGGAACTCAGCAGCGAACTTTTCCTTTATCAGTATCTTGTACATTTTGTATCTATTAAACAATGTATGATTAATTTGATGGTAAGATTAAAAATGGTCATGAAAGTAAAATATCTGCTATTCTATAACAAATTCTCTGAATTCACATAATAATACGACTATAGGGATGTTCGCCGTGACGTCACGGGTCTCGCGAAAACGAGGCTGGTTGGCAAAAACGGTTGGCAGTGAAAGGAAATATACGTGACACCCGGGGATAAATCGACAATTGATGCTCTAATATGCGCTACTTTCCTATTATTATATCATTGATAATTCCTGCTGTGACACTGACCATTCTAATCACAACAATAAAGAAATCCCGCTGAGTTTATTAGTATATCAGACTGCCGTTCGATTGGGGGGGGGGGGGGGGGGGGGGGGCAAGAATCAATAAACTGCCGATATTTTTTCCTCAATTTTTGCTTTTCAAAGAAGCCGGTGTAATTCATAGTGTCCCATTTTTATGCTCCTGTATTAGGTGTAACATACCCGACTAATTACCAGTTGTTTTAACAAGTACACAACTATCCCTCAAACATGCATATTACCTGTAATTGTGATTTAATAAAGGCGGAGCATTTGAACGGGATGGAAAGAGGGAAATAGTTTGACCAAAATTAATGTCGAGCTGTTTGAAAACGCAAAATGGAAATAAAAAATTAATTTAACTCACAGACAACGTTTAATTAAATAAAGAGTACTAATTTTCTTAGCTTTTTTTGTTTGTTTTTGTTTGTTTTTATTTGTTTTGTTTTTTTCTCACGACTGTCTCCAATTTATAGATAAAGCCGGTCATAGTTATAACAATGAAAACACGCACAAATTATCTTTTTCTCTTTCATTATTCGTTCAGTACTTTTCTTACTTTGGACATGGAAATTTTTTTTTTAAATTGACATGCCTTATCTAACTTTTTGCTGGCTAGAGCAAGGGGGGGGGGGGGGCCTCATGATTAGAATTTTAGAATGCCTAACGAAGCATTTGTTTCTCAACTTCCATGTAAGTTATGGCAGCCGCACCCCTTAAGATTGAATTTGAAAATCGTTGTGATAAAAAGAGACATTCATGAATTTAAAATGAAAGATAAAATTAAAATACTAAATGAAAATAAATGAGAATTTAAGAGAGAGATCTCAAACCATATCAAATCCTAGCATTCTATTTCCGTCTTTTGCACCTCGACTGTTAAAATATCCAATATTTGAAAAGAATTTCAAGAATAGATCAGACTTCCATCTATCTAATTTTCGGAATTATTTAATCAATTATCCCCTTGAAATAAATAAATACATAAATAAATAAATAAATGAATAAATAAATAAATAAATAAATAAATAAATAAATCTTGAGATATTTATGAGAAATAATGAATGATGATCCACTGTTCCAACTTATATGATTATGATCGATATATAAATGGGTTGTATTTCCTTTTTGCTTCTTTCAACCAAAAGACAAATTTAATGTAAGTATTTAGTAATACCAAAAAAAAAAAATGGTTTAGATGTTTCATCCGTGACGGTGTCAAAATAACAAAAACTGAAATATAAAATGGATAGATCACATGCAGTGGCTTTCTCTCCTTTGCGGATCATTGGTTCCGCAGCGGCGCCTGGGTGAAAAATCTACCTGGACAGCCGACAAAAATCAAGGTAAATGGCAGGTGTCAGATCATTGTCTTGTGTATACGAGATATACTGTATCGGTTGGACTTCATAAATTGATGAATGATATAAGATGTTAAAATTCAACCCACAGAGAGACTAAATGCTATTTATACATACCGGTGATTAACAGATAAAATATAAATTAAAAAACTATCACAAGCAAGGACTTATGAACAATTAAAACGATCGATTAATATTACAACAACTTTGAAGTAATCTTAACTTAATTATATCTGTCGATAAACTGTACCGATAAACATTATCAACGTGGATAGCAGTGGACATTGATTTCGATTTGATAGAAAGAATGAAAGAAAGGCAAAGGGAGAGTCAAAGAGTGAGAGTGAGAGTGAGAGAGAGAGCCTTATTTCACATGATATTTATTTTTAAGTTTCACATTTCTCTTAATATAATTATATTCTTTTTCTTTCAGCTTTGTGACACTTGGTTTTGTATGATCTAATATATCAGGAAGCATGATAGAAAGAATGAAAGAAAGGCAAAGGGAGAGTCAAAGAGTGATTGATAAACTTAAACATTTCTCATATTTCTCTTTCAGGTTTGTGACATTTCACTTTTATATGATATCTTTAAGTTTCACATTTTTCTTAATATATATTCTTTTTCTTTCAGCTAAATGACAATTGATTTTATATGATCTAATATATCAGGAAGCATGATAGAAAGAATGAAAGAAAGGAAAAGGGAGAGTCAAAGAGTGATTGATAAACTTAAACATTTCTCATATTTCTCTTTCAGCTTTGTGACACTTCACTTTTATATGTTTTTAAAATGTTTCAGTACGAGAGATTGAAAGAACATGAGAGAGAGAGAGAGAGAGAGAGAGAGAGACAGAGAGAGAGAGAGAGAGAGAGAGAGAGATCTTTCTGTTTCAGATGTGTGCTATTTAACTTATTTCATATGGTTTAAATATGTATACGTACCCGAGATGGACAGAACGTCAGAGGGAGAGAGAGAGAGGCTATTATTTACAAGTTCTTGGTTATATTTAGCAGAGAGAGTGCGCTATGCTTTGAGTATTGTAGAATGATGTACAGAGAGAGAGAGAGAGAGAGCTATACTTTATATATTGTAAAACGATGTATTGGGGAGAGAGCTATGCTTTATATATTGTAGATTGATGTATTGGAGAGAGAGAGAGAGAGAGAGAGAGAGAGAGAGAGAGAGAGAGAGAGAGAGAGAGAGAGAGAGAGAGACCTTTGCTTTATACATTGTAGAATATTGTAAAATGCTGCATTGGAGAGAGAGCTATATGATGATCCTTATTTATTGTAAAATGATGTCTAGAAGGCCCTGGGGAAGAAAAGCAAAATTGTTTATCAGGTTATACCTTCTCTAAATAAAGTATTTATTATTATTATTATTATTATATTATACATATATATATAAGAGAACCACTTTTTGCCAACCAATTTTCATGCGCATGCGCAGTGTGACGTCACATTTTCGTCACTCGAACATCCCTATTAACCCTCTGGCTGCGACAACCTTGTTCAAATATCGTTACGTCACTGCGAGAAATTTTGACGTCACGCAGCAAAAACGACGTTCTTCCTTCCCGCCAGGTTTAAAAGAGGTGTTACGCTGCAGGACAGGGATGCAGCATTAACAAATTGATTTTTCTTTAAAGTTCCATAAATTCAGAAGATAAATTTGATACATACAATGTTGTTTACGAATATATTTGGATTTACAATGGGAAATGAAACGGGAAAAGATTTCCCGAGAGATGTCAAAAGCATCTGAAACGCAACGAAATATGTAAAAATAGCAATCCAAGGAATGCTTGTGTCGCCTGCGAAGCGGTTTGATTATTATTCTAGAAAGTGGATCAAAATTCTTGAAAAGTAGGTCTAGGTCAAATATCTAGATCAAGGTCAAAAGGTCAAATTTTATGGTCTGTGTAGAAAGGTCTTGTCACAAGGAATACACATGTGAAATACCAAAGCCCTATCACTTACCAATCAAAAGATATATCCATTCTTAATTTTTTTGAAAAGTAGGTCAAATATGTAGGTCAAGGTCAAAAGGTAAAAAAATAATGGTATGTGTAGAATGGCATTGTTACAAGGAAAATACATGTGAAATATCAAAGCCCTATCACCTACCAATCAAAAGATATAGCCAATATTACTTTTCTTGAAAAGTAGGTCAAATATCTAGATCAAGGTCAAAAGGTCAAATTTAATGGTCTGTGTATATAGGTCTTTTCAGAGGGAATACACATGTGAAATATCGAAGCCCTATCACTTACCAATCAAAAGATATAGCGAATCTTATCTTTTTTTCAAAAGTAGGTCAAATATCTAGGTCAAGGTCACAAGGTCAAAAATTATGGTATGTGTAGAAAGGTCTTGCCACAAGGATTGCACATGTGAAATATCAAAGTCCTAACACTTACCAATTAAAAGATATTTCCATTCTTAATTTTTTTTTTAAAGTAGGTCAAATATGTAGGTCAAGGTCACTAGGTCAAAAATTATTGTATGTGTAGGAAGGTCTTGTCACAAGGAATACATATGTGAAATATCAAAGCCCTATCACTTACCAATCAAAAGATATAGCGAATCTTATCATTTTTTCAAAAGTAGGTCAAATATCTAGGTCAAGGTCACAAGGTCAAAAATAATGGTATGTGTAGAAAGGTCTTGCCACAAGGATTGCACATGTGAAATATCAAAGCCCTATCACCTACCAATCAAAAGATATATCCATTCTTAATTTTTTTGAAAAGTAGGTCAAATATGTAGGTCAAGGTCACTAGGTCAAAAATTATGGTATGTGTAGCAAGGTCTTATCACAAGGAATACACATGTGAAATATCAAAGCCCTATCACTTACCAATCAAAAGTTATGGGCTGTGACACCCAAAGTGTGACAGACAGACAGACAGACGGACGGACAGACGGACAACGGACAAAGTGATCCCTAAGTGTCGCTATGCTTCGCAGGCGACACAAAAAATTATGGTATGTGTAGCAAGGTCTTATCACAAGGAATACACATGTGAAATATCAAAGCCCTATCACTTACCAATCAAAAGTTATGGGCTGTGACACCCAAAGTGTGACAGACAGACAGACAGACGGACGGACAGACGGACAGACGGACAACGGACAAAGTGATCCCTAAGTGTCGCTATGCTTCGCAGGCGACACAAAAAGGTACTGTATCTGCAATCTCAAATTAAGCCGAGTCAAATAATTCATCTTTGAATCATACTATAGTACATGTATTTCATATATCTTTCTTTCAGAAGAGGATGGCAGAATTTTGGTACAAGTAATCTTTGAAACTTTTCATTGAAATTCTTACTAGATTTTGTAAAAAAAATCTTACATTTTTCATCACTTCGTCCTTTTAATATTATTAAAACTTCAATTCACGACAATTCATCTCTAGATTTCCGTTTATTATGTGTATGCTGTGTTTATGTCTTTTTTAAAAATAGTTTGTAAACAGGAAAAAAACAAAGAAAAAAGGGGGAGGGGGGGGGGGGGAGAAAATACAAAAGTACAGACAGAAGACTTTATAAATTGTGTCTTTATAAGGTTTTCTATCTATGACGAAAGTAACAAAACTTCCTGGATTTTTTTTTTCAGTTTGTGTGAAGTTCTATCTAATACACACAATTTGAATGATAAATAAATGACATTTTTTTTAAGAAAAACTAGATCGTTTGTATGCTATCATTTGCCTAATAACCATTTGTGTCGAAATGAAAGTGAAGGGAAAATCGTCTCGTACTTCTTAATCTTTACAGTTCCGCCTTATCTTTGTCTAATAAATTTCAGTTTGTGAAATGTTTTTAAACTCTATCTGGTCAATTTGAATTAGCCTGTTTGTATGATCCTATTATGCTTTGAATCACTGACACAGTTATTTTCCAATCGTACACACTTTTATCGTCTCTTTTATGGATACACTGATACTCGATTAAATAATGGAACAATTTTTTGTAAGTCGTCATATATGTATACCGTTGTTTTCTAGTATCCTATAGTTTTTTTTTTATTTTTCGACAAATCTTTTCGAAAGAACGTCTAAAATTTTCTTATTTTTCTCTTGCTGATTTTATCAAGTGCAAAAACGTAAATAACGATTTGAAATTGAAAGAAGGGGCCAGGAATCTAAAAAAAAAAAGAATTCAAATGATGAATACATGTACATGTGCATTAATGCCTATTACGGACTAGTTCGGACTAGTTCACAGCCCTGTCCCAACCACTTTGTATATATGTATAAATCATCTACTATACAATTGTGCATACGTAAACTCTTCTATCATTTCAAAATGAAACAATTCAAAATTTGATGCAGACAAAATTAATGGGTACCCTAACATACTTTGCAAAACTTATTACAATGTACATAAATTATACAATGTATGATTTAAGATTGCATAATTGAATTGCATTATTTTTATCTAAGTAAAAGAAGATGCGATTGTAGACCCGTGACATCGAGCTCAGGACTGTGATTTAGAAACACTATCATGTCGATATTTCGTCTTGTTTTTAATCATTAATGTGTACTAAAACATTTTTTTTTTTACATTTTAACAATTTCCCTTCCCCTCTCTTAATGTTTTTCATGTCATGCTGTTGTCAGTATACCATTGCAGATGCCAACAGTCAGACTTAGAATTTAGATGTAAGGTTTTTTATCCAGGGAATTTTTTTTTTGTTGAGGGAGGGGACATGGTTCTCAATGATGTTTAAAAAGGGGGACCTTCTGAAAGAAGTTACAAAGAAGGTGAAATCTCTAGATAAAGTGATTTTTTAATGCTTTACAAAGAGAAATAAGCGGCGTTTTTTTTCAAAGGATGTAGAGACAAATCGCCTGTTGTCGGCTAATAATGGGGCGGGGGGTTAATCAAATACGTTTCAGAATTAGGAAGACAGAATTTTCTATGGCTTAACTGGAGAATCAGGAACATGTCCAAGTCAGATTCAGGAGCATACCCAGAGACTCAACTGTCGAATGCACGTGCAACTTTTGCTGGGATGACTTGCGAGACCAGAAGTGATGAGGATATGGACGGGTATTTATATTATCCATGTATATTAGACTCCTGCTACAATATATGACTAAAAAATCAAATCAAAATTCGAAGACAATTCTAAAGGTCAAGGGAGAAGGAAGACTATTACACGTATAAGCAATATTTCGAAAAAAAGTGAATAGAAAAGATAAACTGCAAAATGATTGTGATCGTCAAAAACTCTTTTCTGAGAGGGGTTTCTGAGAGAGAGAGAGAGAGAGAGTTTTCTGACTTGCTCTAATTCTAAACATGATAACCTTATTCTTTATACATCTAATGGGGAAAAAGTTATTGTTCTTGCTGACCCGGATTAGGAGGTATTTTATCCAAAGACCCCTTTCCTCCTTTTGTCTTATTTTCCCTGATCCTATATATTATCTGTACAAGATTTCTTCAAAATCTCCGTCTTAATAAATTCATATACATTCGCAAATAAAGGGACTGACAATGTTGATTTTGTCATAACATGGAATGTAAATTAATTAAAACAATAATGTCGGTATGAACAATTATATTTGTTACAAGTTTCTTTAGTTTGAATATCATCCATTTTCGTGCGTTATTTGGTATTCGGTTACCAAAGATAGTAGAGCTCCTTCATCTAAATATGCATGATTGTATTACATACACAAATTTCCAAAAGAAATTGAAATTAGATTGGGGGTAAGTTATTCTAATATTATCAATGTCCTATCTATGCAATATTTGGTTGTTATTCAAAATATCATGAGGCCGAAATAAAAATTGTCTTTATAAAATGTTAATAATCTATCTAAGCAAAAAAGGAAAATTGAGAGAGTCTTTATCTGTCCCCATGCATTTCTCACAAATTCTGAATTTCTGATTTACATGTAATACTATGCAAACTAAGAAAATTTTAACGGTTGCATGACAACCCCCCCCCCCCCCTCCCCATTGACTTTGAGTGGAGTATATTCTTTCTGCCTAACATTCGGCGGAAGTTTCTTAATTCTGGTACAAGGAAGAATACTCTCATGAATGATTTTCTCCCTAACACAACTATGTTCAGTTTACAGATTATCATGGAAATAAAATCAAAATAAACAAGTGTAATATATGTTGAAAAAATAAACAAGTAACATGTGTTATTCTAAATATCCCTGGCCAATCATTATTCGTCATTTTCTGTTAAAGACTCATCTGTCATAGTTTTGCAAAAAAAAAAAAAAAAAAAAAAAAATCAAGTTCAAGTCAAAGTTTAAAAAAATATCATGTTTTGTGCAAATTTTCATATCTGGTTCCATAAATCTATTTAGAGATACGGGAATATGAACAAGAGAAAAGGAAAAAAAGTATACGTAAACGTTTTAAACATTTTGACGTTCCAGTCAATAAATGGACGTCATTCACCTCCCTCGTTCTCGATAATGCAGGCAATTATTTATAAAATAGATATATCTTTGAACAAAGGAGGGTTAAAACTAAAATTCACTCGCTCAAAGTTTTCAAGTAGAGAAACTTCATTCGATAAAATTCCGTTGCAAAGTATGATAGTTGACAAAATTGTAGAAAAATTTGTATTACCTAAGATAATTAGAGATAGCAAACTTGAAATATTTTATCTATGATATGGCTAAAATCTCAAAGAAATATCCTGTTTGATCATTTAACTAAAGTTTTTCTACTTGATTTTATTCCAAAGCAACACGCGGTTGAATTTGCGATGATGACGTTAAAAATACGAAACGTTTACGGCGGTAGTCAGGGTGTCTCATTTATGGAATATTTTTGCATATATAAATTTAACGATAAATTGTACTAGGTATGTATTACCATCAGCTTGTAGATGATAGTTTTCTGCTTCCATTGATACCAAATTTGTCAAAATCCGTCAAGATACAAGCGAATTAGAGGAGTTTTAATGCCGAAAACTAAAGAAGGACACATATGACCCCTACCGCAGCGAGCGGTAAAAGGACACATATGACCCCTATCGCAGCCAGAGGGTTAAAGCAAGATCAGTGGATTTTCGTAGGAAGTAAAAACGAACAGTCGAGAAAAACAAGAACGGTTGCCAGTCTAAATTTGACAGGACAGGAAGTAGCCCTTTTGGCCCAGTCCCTGTAGATAAAATAAGGATATTACTGTTAGGATTTGACAGGAACATGCTGTCAATCAATTCACACTCAGTCATATTTTAATTTAACCCCCCCCCTCCATTTCAATTAATGTCAAAGATATTGAACAAGTTAATATCTGTTGATGAAACTGTTAGTTACTTTTAAGAATATTGCATACTGAGATAATATATATATATATATCTATACAAATTTTACTTAAAATCAATCCTGTTTTGAGGTGTTTCCTGTTGCTGCAAGAACCTCCAGCTCTTAAATTAAGTCTAAAATGATCAAATCGTATTGCGGACGTATGGTATGGTTATCTGAAAATTAGTAAGAGCTTGAAGTATCCTTTTTTGGACCAGAAAATTAGATATATTTAAAAGTGTCAACGACTGAAATAAATTTTTGCAAAATATTGAAGACTTATATAGACATAGGCTAGAAAGAATAAAATTGGCTTGTTCATGCAAAAACAAAATCCGTTAACGACGTCCGCCTTTTACAAATAGCTTACTTTCATTTTATCAGAAACTCGAAAGTAAACAACCACGTAGGTAAACAGAAAAAAACCTTCTGTATTCTTTATTTTCCTTTTGATCGATCAAAACGATGATCCTGCATGATTGATAGTTGATCTTAATTTTCACTGCCAGTACAGTAAGGAAGATAGGGAATTTGTAAACGGGAAAAGGGGGGGGGGGGGTCTACTGTACTGGTGTCAGACTCAAAGCAGTAACCGAACGTTTCTGAAGGTTTATTCACGATAACTTCGTTGTTATGTTAAATTGAGACATGAAACTTGGAACAAATAATGGTTAGCATATGTCTCAAATATTTATCGAATAATTGTCTAAACATTTCGGACTTTCATCATCTTTTACAGCTGTTTTATGTCGATTTTTTAACCACAAGATTTCCTCAATTGTGCAACTTTGCTAAAGCATTTACCGAACAATCGAGCATTCAGATGAGTTTTATTGATCAATTTTCAATTCTATGTCGATAAATCTGAAGAAATATCTTTTCCAAAGAACTAGTTGTAGAAAATTGAGGAAATTCCCATAAATATATTTCTTATACTGAAAGGTTTAAGAGGCTATCCTTCCCCAACTGCAATATCTAATCTGAAGCTATCATTGATTAATAAATGACCAAAAACTATTCATCAAGTCATCCTATTATGAAAATGTTGAAACTAATGTTGATTTCTAGTGAAACTTTATAAGTTTCCTTAAAGTGATATTAGAACATCTGTGAAAATAGTATATAGCATTAGCTCTTTAAAAATGAAATTTTTCATGCTGTAACCACAGAAAATATATTCCTGGTTTTAGAGGAAATCGACATTTTTGTCAATTTACCAAATAAATTTTCGGGATCGACTGTATTCTTCGTGGGTCTCAGTAAATGACGTCATAAGTTGTACACGACAAAGTGATTGCCTGTTCATATGGAACGCCAAATTAACAGAAACTCAAATAATTAGAGAGCTCTTCAATTAATTAAAGAGCTCTTTAAAAGAATTAGAGAGCTCTATAATTCAATTAAAGAGCTCTTTAATTCTATTATTGCGCTCTTTAATTCATTTATTGCGCTCATATATACAATTAGAGAGCTCTCTAATTCTTTTAAAGAGCTCTTTAATTCGCATCATTTATTGAGCGCAATAAATGAATTAAAGAGCTCTCTAATTTTATTATTGAGAGCAAAAATGAATTAAAGAGGGCAATAATTGTTTTGTTGCGCTCAATAATACAATTCGAGAGCTCTTTAATGCTTTTAATGAGCGCAATAAATATGTGAATTAAAGAGCTCTTTGAAATAATTAAAGAGCTCTTTAAAAGAATTAAAGAGCTCTTCAATTAATTACAGAGCTCTATAAAAGAATTGAAGAGCTCTCAAATACAATTATAGAGCTCTTTAATTCATACAAAGCCGATTTTTGTAATTAGAGAGCTCTTTAATTCAATTGAAGAGCTCTTCAATTGTTTTATAGAGCTCATTAATTTAATTAAAGAGCTCTATAATTCTTTTAGAGAGCTCTTTAATTATAATATAGATATGCCCGTTTTAAAGAGCTCTCTAATACAATTAAAGAGCTCTCTAATACAATTGAAGAGCTCTCTAAAAGAATTAGAGAGCTCTTTAATTGAATTATAGAGCTCTGTAAAAGAATTAAAGAGCTCTCTAATTACAACAATCGGCAATGAATGAATTAAAGAGCTCTACAATCTAATTAGAGAGCTCTTCAATTCTTTTATAGAGCTCTATAATTAATTGAAGAGCTCTCTAATTCTTTTAATGAGCTCTGTAATTAATTAAAGAGCTCTCTAATTATTTGAGTTTCTGTTAATTTGGCTTTCCATATTTTCACGCACATGTGTATACGCATGTGTTTACCCTTTTAAGAATAAAAAAAATCAATATCTAAAACATAGTTTTTTTATTTATTGAGCAAAAAAAAAAAAAAATGAATAAATAAAATTAAATTTATAAAAATAAATAAAGGGCGCACCATTTATAAACATGCTCATGGCTGGCGATCACCTGTAGATTCAGGACAGAAGAAGTTCGACATAATTTATATTCTGATTTAGAAAAATAATCGTGCTAGCCAATATTTTTGATAGATTCTGTATCTACATATGGAATTATGGATCTAGCACATGCCGAATATTAGATCGTGGTTTGCGGGGGTACCCCCCCCCCCCCCCACACACACACACATTTGTCCATTTTAATTCGTTGAGAGAAAGAGAGAGAGATAGCACGCGAGAGAGAGAGAGATCATCCAATCTTTTCTATCATCAATTGCCTCTCATGAAAACGTATTTCAAACATGTTTTCAGATATAAATTTATTGCTTCGTTCTTTTATATTATTATTTTTTTTCCATAAAATCCGCTAGCTGTGACCATAACTTAATGATTTAGAAAAAAAAAGAATAATATCGAATCGTTTTTCGTTGTTAATCCCTAAAATTGTGACCATATATATTGATAGAATAAAATTTGATCCTTATTTTAATCAAAATAGAATCCGTGGCATCGAACTCCTCAGAATAATATTAAAATTGACTGAGTGTTTTAAATACCCACCGAGGAGCTCGTGAAATAAGGTCTACCCTATATCCCTTGCACCAATGCAGGTGAATTTTGAAATAATTATTTATAAAGATGAATTTTTTAAAAATATATGTAAAAATAAATTAATAATGTTTTGTTTTAGTTATTATATCCCTCACCCCCTTTCTACGCTTCTCAGAAAGATTGTTTTCGGTGTTCACTGTGATCCGCCCTCCCTATTTTAGATTCCTGAATCCGTCTATGCCAAAGATATCTCCATCTGTCATTTGTCATTAAAGTGAATGTATATGACAATATAAATATAAGTAATACTATGTTGTACACTAAGCTCAATAAAAGAATGGGCAGGGGGGCTCCCGGTCTGAATCTCCAGTCGCACGCATTCCAAGTTTACCCCCCCCCTCCCTTCTGCGTTTGAAACACGTCGGGCTGTATATTCAACAATTGTTTCAAATCGTGCGTGTTTAGAACAAACAGTAAAATAGAACAGACAGAAAATATGATGTGACATCAATTGTGAAATCGTCCATCCCAAGACCCTTTCCCCCTTCCCCTCCCCCTTTTTTTCTCACGGACAGATGCTTGGTCGCATGCAAATTACTAACATAACATTTACATATTAATCCTTGACATGATCAAGAAATCATCAAAAGATGTGAAACTGAGCAAATTAAATGTGAACTCAGCTTCAATACCTCAACAGTACATTGCATTGTTTACACTACTTTCGTCTTTCGTGTACAACTTTCTACGTCATCAGTGTCTCCATCATATTTACCGGAAGTGCTCATTTATAGAATCAGGGTTTCTGTAAATGGCTAAAAATAGCAACTTCAAAACTGATTTACGTATGTGTGCGGTAAGAGCTGAAAATTTTTTTTGGCGTATTATGGTTTATTTTTAGGGAAAGTTTTAGGTAAAAGTATTATCTCATATGTTCTAATATCACTTTAATTTTATCAAATATCGATAATTCAATTACCCCCTACACCGTAATCGTTCGGTTACTTCTTCCGTTCGGTTACTGCTTTGACACCAGTAGATATTTTATTGATTACTGCTGGGTAAAACTTTTTACAGACCTCTGAGAACAACCAACCTATGGGAAGGAAGCTCCCACACACAGAAATAACCACATCCACGCAGAAACAATGTGTGATGGGCTATTAAATATTGCAGCCACCTGATGTGCTGCTCTTTGTATTCACTATTATGAAAACAATATGTATTTCCTTTGTCAATACATTAATAGCCTTTTCACTTTCACTATAGGTTGTTTAGAGTCAGAAGTGAAATGGTAAAGATTCTAAGCACAGGAGAGATAGTACAAGATGACGATCCAAGGGCAAAACAAGGTGGGGCTGCAGGTACAAATACTGCAAGACCAAGACAGGTAATTTGGTTATTTACAGGTGTTCAGAGATCTGTTTCAAACATATCATCATTTTTTATCACAAAAGTGTCAGTTCAACACTTTAAGGAACTTGATTTATATTCTTCACGTATCTTAAATGATTGTGTTAGATATATTTTGAAAACAAAGAGAATTTAACGTTTACATGGTTTATGCTCTTTATAATTTAAATTGAATGTAAAGGTACATTTTTAAAGTGACCTTCATGAACTAGCAACATCTAATTATATGACATTCTTTTAAATTACATACTAGTAGTCAAGTGGTTGAAATTATGAATTAAAGTAGGAAATTCAACATTCTTATTCCTTCTAATTGTCGGCTATTTTATACTATCTGAATTATGTGTGTGCGTTTTTTTCTCAGGGCTATATAAGACATGATGATGATGCTCAGCAACAGCAGGGAGGAGGATTTGGGATGGGAGGAGGAGGAGGAGGAGGTGGAGGAGGAGGAGAAATGAACATCTTCACCGCCCTCAATAACAAGCTTATAGACCTTGGTGTACCAAGATTCAATGTGGGACCATATGTTGTAGAACCTATAGCTTTAGTAGGATTTATATTGGCAGCTCTCTTATTTGGACTCCCCGGTGTTATATTTGGTGCCGTGTTATTTTTAGTTGTTACCTCCAGTCAGAACACTAATGCAGCAGCTCAAGGTGGAAATCAAAGGGGTGGATTCCAAGGTGGGGGTGGACACAGACTTGGATGATAAACTTTATTTTGTTTAAATATGTGATCAGTAGGGCTGGGACGATACATCGATATATCGATAAATCGCGATACGGTATTCCACGATACGCGTATCGATACGTTGGAGCTGCGAAAGTAAAGTTTTCAGAATCCGTATCTAACGCGATCTTGATATTTACAATTTTGTAATATACTATTGTCCAGAGAAAGTACCTGATGTCTGCATGGATCATAGAGTGGGTGAGAGTGAGACCGACGTGAAAACTTATGTCCAGTAGCTATTCATGCGTGCATGATCCATTCATTTTTCATCGATGTTTTTGAGACACTTGCGTTCGACCTAAATCTTTTCAATTTAAGATGATTTCATAAAAGAGTTCTGAAATCGTAGTTACTTAACTTTGTAAATTTTTAATATAAAACCGACTCGTGTCAATCCTTGAAACAGCCTTTTGAAGAAGGGAAAAAACGTCTGTCTTCTACGATCTTTATATATCTATTATATTTTCTATTCACGACAGCGACAACTTTAACTCGAGAATAAAATCATAAAAGATTAGTAGATTACCTCCACGTGGTTAATGCACATGCTCTCTCTCTCTCTCTCTCAAAATTTTGTTCATACATGTACATAAAATAAAACGTACAGAGACGGAAAACCGTTTATCCTAAAAAAAAAAATCTAAGTGCGGGATGTATCCATCGAATAAAATCAAACACATTTAAAGAACAATTATGCTGTAATCTTTTCAACGTTATAGAGAAAGGAGCGTGTGTTATGATTGTTACACTTTTAAATAAGATTTCCTCATGAAAAAAAAAATTCAGTCTAGGATTATTCAAATAGGAGGGGGAACTGAAAAGAGATATATAAAATGTAATTCCATGTATTGAAAAAGGGAGAGGGGGCCGGGTTACATAAATTCATGAACTTTTCATTTTCAAACCGAGAGCACGAGACCCTCTTATTTACCAATTCATGGCTTGTCTTGTTCATGCAGTTACTGAGAAAATGAACATACAAAAAAGAGTATGAATACATGTTAAGGTGAAAACATAACTGCAAAGGGTACAACTTTGTTCTTGTAGCTTGACTTGTAGCTAATTAACCTCTGTCTATCAGTAATACCTTGTGATGTTATTGTTCAAAGTTTGAAAAGTTTGTGTAATTGCTTGGGATTTTTTAAATCTTGATTATTGCAGGATGTAGAAAAATAGTCTTTATCAAAATATTTTAATGTTATACTTGAGTTTCATTCTATACAGCCTGAATCTTCATTATAGCAATAATCATAAGAAATATCGTGATACATATCGTATCGTAGGCACTATATCGTGATACGTATCGATACGCTCGAGACCCGTATCGTCCCAGCCCTAGTGATCAGAGTAAATGGAATACATTTATATTTACTTTAATCATTTCATTTCCTCAATCGAAAATACAATGGAATCATGCATTATATCAATCTAATGTGTATATATGAATTATGAATATTTATTGTGGGATACATGTCATTTTTTAAACATTTCCTTTTTGTTATTTTGATCATAGAATATTATAGAAATTTTATAAATTCTCATTTTCCCTATCAGTCCAAAGTTCTGATCATTGTAATTTTTTTTTCATGAAACTTTTAATACTTGTATTCAGGAAATAATACATATGTGTAAATTATATCCACTGCAAAGTTACCTTCACTTGCTAATATGATGATAACATACCTGTACACATATTATAGTATAAAGGTTCTTAAAATTTTTGGAATCATTGTCGAAATAGTTAGTATAGATTTTTTTTCAAAGTTAAGAAAAATTCTGGAGCTTATGTCAACTATACTATACTCTAAGTACATGTACATTAAAATCTTTGATTTAATGTAAATTTATGCACAATGTCTTTTATGTAAGGGTGCAATACATTTTAGATAAAAATTTGAATTATTAGTGCTTTTCATTTCATGAATATACATTTCTTATTTTAAAAATTTGTGCAGTACCCATGGTAGGTTTGACCTTGACCTTCATCTTGATATTTCATCATAAATATTCTGACCAAGTTATGCAAGAATATAGTGCTTCAAAAGATGAACAAATTTTATTTTGGATATCAAGTTTATGCTCTGAGGTCAATGATGCTTTGAATTTGATGCAGTTTGAGGGGTTACCGGTATGTGCTTCACATTGTCTTCTTGACTGCTATAAGATAAACTTATCCTCACCTCTTGAGGTTTTTACCTGAATGAAGGAAAGAAGTACATTTGTCAGTTTTTGCACCTTATTTGGGCATATTGAGAGAAATACAAGTTTAACATGAAAAACAAGGCACCGCTAAAGACGGTATTAATGGCTGGATTGCTGACAGTAGTTTGAAACACTATGTCCATTAATAGCAACAGAGTGCAATATTCATATCTCCATTCAAAGTTTCAATATGAGATTCTGTATAGTTTTTTACACACTTAGTCTAATAGTCTAATTCAAAATCATATTTTCAAGGTCAAGGTCAATCCTCAAGGTTAACTTCAGTACAGAAATCAGTTCAACTTACCATGTTCTACCTCTATGACAAGTTGTAAAGTGATACTTCACAGAGTAATGGCGTATGTCCATATTCATAATCAAAATGTCAAGGGCAAGGACTAGCCTGAAATCAAGTCCAGTTATCATGTTCTACTTCCATGTAAAATTTTAATGTGCCATCTAATATAGTACAATAAAGTCTTACTCATGGTTTCATATACATGTAACATTTGTACAACATAGTCTAAATTAAAATATTATTTAAGGTCAAGGTAAAATCTCAAGGTCAAGTTCATTACCTGAAATAAGGTCCAGATCTATCTCCATGCAAAGTTTACGTGTGATATGTGATGTATTATGTGTACCTTACTATGGTAAAGTCAAATTCAAAATTATATCTACAAGGTCAAAGTCAAAAGGCCAGGTCAAGGTCAATAACCGAAATAGTCATTTCATTATTTCCTATCTCTATGCAAATTTTGTAAAATTCCATATGGTACTTGTACAATAGAGATTAAGTCTAAATTACATTTTTCAAGGTCAAGTTCAAACCTCAAGGTCTAAGACAATTGTACATATTATATGTTTTGTTTGAGTCCCTAAAGCCCAGGGTCTTGGAAAATGGACGTGGTCATTTTCTCCTTTTTTACTCTATGTAATCTTGTGAGCACCAATTCTCAGAAAGTATAATTGATAGAAAGATAATTCTTTTAGTATTACCATATTCTCAGTCTGTGGTCTAGTTGTGCACCTGATACTTCGTTTGAGCCCCTGCCCTCCAAGGTCATGGAAAATGGGTGTGGTCATTTTCTCCTATATAACTGTATGTAATCTTGTGAGCACCAATTCTCAGAAAGTATAATTGATAGAACGATAATATTTTTAAAACCTATGCACAAAATTACATTTTTCAATGTCAAGGTCAACCCTCAAGGTCAAGGTAACAAACGATACCCTTTCACTCTGCTTTATCTCAGTACCAAGTTCGAATATTGTTCCCCTTATAGTTCTTTCACAAGTAACATTAACACAAATTACATTTTTCAATGTCAAAACTTAAGGTCAAGGTCAAAGACAATACTTGTGTTCAGATCCTCTCTTCACTCTTTATCTTTGTACCAAGTTTGAAGATTGTACCCCTGATAATTCTTTCACAACTAATAAAAACACAAAATTACATTGTTCAAGGTCAAAGTCATATCTCAAGGTCAAAAACAAGACCTGCATTCAGATCATCTCACAATGCTTTATCTAAGCTTGAAGATTGTACCCCTTATAGTTCTTTCACAACTAACCTAACCCCAAATTTACATTTTTCAAGCTCAAGGTCAAATCTCAAGGCCAAGGTCAAAAATAATATTGTTCTGATCCTCTTACCATGCTTTACCAAGTTTGAAGATTGTAAGCCTTATAGTTATTTCACAACTAACATAAACACAAAATTACATTTTTAAGGTCAAATAAAATACCTGCCTTCAGATCCTCTCATTATGCTTTATCTTTGAACCAAGTTTGAAGACTGTACCCCTTATAGTTTTTTACGACTTTCCTATTCACAAAATTACATTTCTCAAGGTCAAACCTCAAGGTCAAGGTAAAAAAACAACCCTGTATTCTAATCCTTTCACCATGATTTATCTTTGTACCAAGTTTGAATATTACCAAGTTTGAATATTGTACCCCTTGTAGTTCTTTCACAACTAACCTAAATGCAAAATTACGTTTTTCAAGGTCAAATCTCAAAGTCAAGGTAAAAATCAATACCTGCCTGCAGATCCTCTCACCATGCTTTATCTTCATTCCAAGTTTGAAGATTGTACCCCATATAGTTCTTCCACAACTGACCTGAACGCAACATCTAAACCAAATTGCTGATGCAGACAGACAGATGGATGGACAACGTCATTTCATCAGCCGGATTTTACTTCGCAATCTGGCCAATTAGTGCTCATGTCCTTCTACACAGGTCAAGATAAACACATGGCTGAAAAGCTGACCCACATTCTTTAGTAAAATGAATTTTATTTGTTTATTGAGACATTTAAAATGAACACCACATACATCAGTGCTTTTCACACAACCGTTTTAATCTTGCCCAGGATGTATCTTTACACCATTGTTATTATCATGGCCCAGACCTACGATACATTTTCTGATCAAATAATCTTGCTCGAGATAATATGGTGCTGTGCAATAAACCGAATGATATTGTCTTCATATACATATTAAAGCATGAATACTACTAACACACATAAAGCAATTTTATGTTTTTTAGGAACTAATTTGAAATTCCCTTCATAAAGTTAGCAATATTTGAGGGTTAATGCAAACATGGGTATTGCTAAATCAAGGCTATTGCAAACCCATTTTGAAGTCCCCACATGTAAAATTACAATATATACACCACCGTTATAGCGTAGTAGGTAAATGATGACCAAACAAACAATCATTATCTAATAATCATAACCATGGATGCTTACCTGTGTTTGTGACAAGTAATTCATAATTGAAATTGAGAAAACCATTTGTTCAAGATGTCGATATTTTTCTGCTAAAGCTGCCTACATGTTTTATATCTTTAATAACAAGGATAGTACAAAGTTTTTCTATAAATTCAATAAAATTTTTTGTACACGTAGTACAAACTATGCTTATAAGAACTGAAACATGAGGTCCCTTGGAATTCGTTGTAAGCATGTTTTACTGTAAATTAATGACTTGCTTTCTCTAGACCAAACATTCTTAGTTCAGTACTTTTGAAAAAAGACCTTGACCAACATTTTCCATGTTCCCTTACTCCCATTTTGTATTAAAAGAAATAATGAAGCATGTCATAGCTATAATGACCTTGACCTATACATTTTAACAAAGATGTCAAGGTGACATTTGTATTTCAAAGGCTACTCTATGTTATTTCATAGGAACTTTATCAATGATGTCCTTTATTTCCTGGATAAAGACATATGAACAAAGTAAACATTGTAACTTTGGTTTATTCTACAACTTGGGACTTATTATGAAATTACAGCTCTGCTTAATGTCACAAAAAAACAAGAGCCCCAGGGGGCACAACGCTCACCTGATACCCATGCACGCTCTAACTGACATACTGACATTGAATACTGATAGTGCCAGTACCAGGATTTTAGCCCACAACCTTTCTAAAAAGATTTTTGCCGGATGCAGAGAAGTGTTTTTTTTTCAGACAACCTTTAAAGGTACAAAAAAGAAAAAAATAGTCACATTTCAAAACAATAACTTTTTTACCGATTTGAAAAAAAAAACGGATAAAGTGGTCCAACGTCATATGCCCAGCTAGTATAGTTCAATTATGCAACATCAAAAATAAAATCATATTGTAAAATTCCACATAAATGTGCAGCAGAAAAAGAATAAAACAATGAAATGATTTCACAAATTAAGTTTATTTAAAATTGAACACAAAACCTTTCATTATTGATAGCTAGCATGCCAGAAATTATAAAGCCTGTGTTTGTGAAACGAGAATGCCCCCGGCGGCACCTTTGTTAGTATAAACACCATTTTCTGTTAAGTATGTGAGAGGTCAGGGTCAGCGTAATATTGGTATCAATGGAAAGATCTTGTCACAAGGAATACACATGTACAATATGAAAGCCCTATCACTATAACCATTCAATAGTTATGCCCAATGTTAAAGTTTTTGAGAAGTACGTGAAAGGTCAAGGTTATGGTCATGAGGTCAAAAATTTTGGTAAATACACATGTGAAATATGAAACCTCTATCACCAGCTTCCATTCAAAAGTTATGCCCAATGTTAAAGTTTTTTGGAAAACAGACAGACAAACAGACAGACGGACAGGCCAAAAACTTTATGCTCCCGAATCTTTTATTCCAGGGGCATAAAAAACAAAGATTTTTCGGTTTTGCCTTTATTCACTGAAATCTATGAATTATGCTTTTGAATAGTATTGATTTCATCTCAAATACATGAAACGTACAGTTAAAATCGTTTTGATCCAATATTCATCAATTCAAGTGAGTTGTGCAGAAATTGTGCCAGTTTGTTTTCCAAAAAAGCAGTGTATGTTGTATCAAACCTCATGACCCAGTGAAGCCACTTGAACAAATAATTTTAAGTAAATATGCTGAAATGCGACGCTTCTTGCCTATGCATATTTCAACAGGCGAGAAGGAGCGTCGCATTTCAGCATACGCTGTTCAACAACTCAAGTGGTTTCTCTAAGGTTTCGCAGTTTGAAACAAATTAAAAGGCCCATGAAATTGTTAAGCTTGTCCAACTAGCAGACCTACGACATCGTTATTTACTGTTAACTAATTGTTTTACCTCATCATAGGTCTGTTACACGGGCAAGTTGTTAGCGGAGAGAGTTCATGAAATGTATCGGTTGCATTGGATTTGCCGACAAGAAGTTATTTGGTCTGATAAAAACTCATTATGTATCTATTATTTGAACAGATAAAAATTCCCAAATGTCTTAACACAGGATCCTGTCGTTTTATGAGAGAAAATGTTTTATTATTCACAACCTCAGGCCTCTGTGTTCCTCTTAGAAATATTATACATACAAGATGACGAACACAGTGGCTTAAGGTTGTGAATAATAATTTATTTTCTCTATTAAAACAACAGCTTCTGTGGTCCAACATTTCATTGGAAGATTTCAGGAACTCTGAACGGAATTATTTATTTTCAAGAATTTCAGATATTAAATGTCCTATGCATTCTCAAAATCCAGAGGAAGAGATTACTCATTAGACGTTTCTTCAAGAAATCAGTCCGTAAATTACTTCATCTAAGAGAGTCTAAGACAGAGGAAATTCGAGCAAACTTTATACATGATAACAAGTATATGCAAGTGTTCCAAGTACATGAATGATAACCATTATGAACGTTGTTCATAGCTCAAACCATACTCGCTGCTTTAACATACCTACATGTAATTCCGTCATCAGGAAGAACTCATTCTTCATACGTACAGTCACAGAGTGGAACGAACTGGATAACCATCAAGTGCTGTCAAGGACTGTGGAAGGCTTTAGATTCAGCCTGAAGCGCGATTAAGTAAGTTTATGCGCTCTCTCATTCCGTTGATCACAAGCCAGTATTGGTAATTCAACGTACCCATACAGATACAGATACAGATTATGAAATTGTTCCAAGTATAAAAATCTATTCCGTTTGCACTGTGTCTCCTGAAATATATCGCAGTACTGCTTTGCGGTTTGTATTGCAATGAAGCGCCTAGCGGAATACGATGCGCCTTGGGGACGAAGATGAATTAATGCATATCTAGGTCATTGTCCTGTCAAATAGTTCCGATTATTTTCTTATTATTTTCAACAATTGGTCAAATAGTTCCGATTATTTTCGTATTATTTTCAACAATTGGTGGAAAATACACACAATGTTTATCTTGAATTGTCTTCCCGTGATTGTTTACTAGATAGATGAAATAAAATTTTGAATATAGTTTTAAAGTGTGTGAGGCATCTACATGTGTGGAAGAATACGTGTGAAAGGGGGCGGGGAGGTATTGAACCAATCAAATTTGTAACACAAGAAACATGGCGTCTTTGTTTACCATCTACATGTGTGGAAGAATACGTGTGAAAATGGGTCCTCAGATCATAAAATTCGAATAATTCCGGTCCGGAACCAGGTGCATGGCTTTGAAAAAATATTTAAAAAGTTGTGTACTTTTAATCTTTACGGCATTTTTTTTTTGTGATTCAAATAAAATTTCTTCATTCAAAAGTAGTATCAATGTGTATAACCCGGTGCGATTTGAGAATTTCTTTTCTTTTTTGGTAAGAAAACATACATTATACCTATGTACAATCTTAAAAAATATTCCTTAAAAATCCAAAAGTGGATATCTGGACAAAATTCTTTCACTTGTAGGGTACCATGCATGAGTACCTCATACCTACAAATTGTCATGACAATCTGAAGAGTGGTTATAGAAAAGAAGCAGAAAATGTATGAAAATCACCCCCCCCTTCCTTTTTACATAAGAAAAAAATTCATAAAAAATCAAAAAAATAAAATTTAAGCATAAAATACATATCAAAGCATTAAGTAAGTTAAATATGATAAATATGTAGTAAATGAGTGTGTAAAATCATACACTTATTGAGTTATTTAAAGAAAAAGTGCAAAAATGTGCATTTCTGACTAAGTCCGAAAAGACGTCAAAAACGCGTCAAAAATTAGTTGTCGGATTTTAACGAAATGAACAAACTTGAATCATACATCCTTCTAGATCACATAGATACAATTAGTTTTTCAATCCATTCAGTGGAACTGGAGAAGAAGATTTTTGAAGAGGGGTACCCTCCGGGGCCTATTTGACCCCGCCCTGGATCCACCCCTGAAGGGATCGAGCCGAAATGAACAAACTTGGTAGAGGACCTTTAGTACTTCATGCATACCAAGTTTCATCAAAATCCCTTCAACCGTTCTTGAGAAGAAGTTGAAAATGTTAAAAGTTTACGACGGACGGACGGACGACGGACGCCACACTATGACAATAGCTCACTTGAGCCTTTGGCTCAGGTGAGCTAATAAAAAGGGGAAAAAAATTTTGTTGGGGTCCCGCCGGGGTTTGAAGCCACTCCCCATGGGTCCATTGGGCATGGAAAACATACATTATACCTATGTACAATCTTAAAAAATATTCCTTAAAAATCCAAAAGTGGATATCTGGACAAAATTCTTTCACTTGTAGGGTACCATGCATGAGTACCTCATACCTACAAATTGTCATGACAATCTGAAGAGTGGTTATAGAAAAGAAGCAGAAAATGTATGAAAATCACCCCCCCCCCCCCCTTCCTTTTTACATAAGAAAAAAATTCATAAAAAATCAAAAAAATAAAATTTAAGCATAAAATACATATCAAAGCATTAAGTAAGTTAAATATGATAAATATGTAGTAAATGAGTGTGTAAAATCATACACTTATTGAGTTATTTAAAGAAAAAGTGCAAAAATGTGCATTTCTGACTAAGTCCGAAAAGACGTCAAAAACGCGTCAAAAATTAGTTGTCGGATTTTAACGAAATGAACAAACTTGAATCATACATCCTTCTAGATCACATAGATACAATTAGTTTTTCAATCCATTCAGTGGAACTGGAGAAGAAGATTTTTGAAGAGGGGTACCCTCCGGGGCCTATTTGACCCCGCCCTGGATCCACCCCTGAAGGGATCGAGCCGAAATGAACAAACTTGGTAGAGGACCTTTAGTACTTCATGCATACCAAGTTTCATCAAAATCCCTTCAGCCGTTCTTGAGAAGAAGTTGAAAATGTTAAAAGTTTACGACGGACGGACGGACGACGGACGCCACACTATGACAATAGCTCACTTGAGCCTTTGGCTCAGGTGAGCTAATAAAAAGGGGAAAAAAATTTTGTTGGGGTCCCGCCGGGGTTTGAAGCCACTCCCCATGGGTCCATTGGGCATGGAAAACATACATTATACCTATGTACAATCTTAAAAAATATTCCTTAAAAATCCAAAAGTGGATATCTGGACAAAATTCTTTCACTTGTAGGGTACCATGCATGAGTACCTCATACCTACAAATTGTCATGACAATCTGAAGAGTGGTTATAGAAAAGAAGCAGAAAATGTATGAAAATCACCCCCCCCCCCCCTTCCTTTTTACATAAGAAAAAAATTCATAAAAAATCAAAAAAATAAAATTTAAGCATAAAATACATATCAAAGCATTAAGTAAGTTAAATATGATAAATATGTAGTAAATGAGTGTGTAAAATCATACACTTATTGAGTTATTTAAAGAAAAAGTGCAAAAATGTGCATTTCTGACTAAGTCCGAAAAGACGTCAAAAACGCGTCAAAAATTAGTTGTCGGATTTTAACGAAATGAACAAACTTGAATCATACATCCTTCTAGATCACATAGATACAATTAGTTTTTCAATCCATTCAGTGGAACTGGAGAAGAAGATTTTTGAAGAGGGGTACCCTCCGGGGCCTATTTGACCCCGCCCTGGATCCACCCCTGAAGGGATCGAGCCGAAATGAACAAACTTGGTAGAGGACCTTTAGTACTTCATGCATACCAAGTTTCATCAAAATCCCTTCAGCCGTTCTTGAGAAGAAGTTGAAAATGTTAAAAGTTTACGACGGACGGACGGACGACGGACGACAGACGACGGACGACGGACGCAGGACGCCACACTATGACAATAGCTCACTTGAGCCTTTGGCTCAGGTGAGCTAAAAAACTTAGAGAGAATGAAAAAGGCTATGAATTCCTTTTGAGGAACAACCAGATTCTGCTTCAATTTTTTTAAATAGCAAATAAAGAGAAGCATACTGTATCAAAAATATACTTTTCATATATCAAATACATTTCTTAACAAGATTTATTGTGAACTATCAAGGCCTTCATGGGCAACTTTGTCAGTATAAAAATGTTATCCAATATGTAGGTTAAACTCCAAGGTCAAGGTCAAGGTTACATGGTAACAATAAAAAGGTCTTGTCACACAAGAAATATACATGTAAAATATAAAAACCATACAAATTACCAAGAGTTATGGCAATGGTTACATTTGCAAAAGAAGGCAGAACTCCAAGGTCAAAGTCAAGGTCACATTTTTTCACCAATAAATAGGTCTTGTCCCAAGGAGTACACATGTGAAGTATGAAGGCTCATCCTCATATAAAAGTTATGACCAAGATTAAAGTTTTTTACAGAAAACAGACAGGCCAAAATGTGTATTCCCCTGAATCTCTTATTATAGGTGTATGAAAAGGTTCGTAATAAATATATCATACATGCATAAAAAATAGAATGAAATGCAATAGAGTAAATAAAGACTTGAAAAGAAATATCAATGCACATGTAACCCTTATGCGTGAATACATAACTTTTAAAATTGTACTAAAAATGAAAATCATAAATCTGTGCTATACTCATTATATAGAGTGTTTAAGGACAGAACTATATATCACAAGTATATGTGTATTATTTATCCATTTAGCCTTGGATTATCTCCCTTCAGTAATCAATCCTTAACAAGAATGAGGTCCATGTTTTCTTGCCTGCTCCAGTCTTTTGTTCCCTTCATATACAATCATGGTCATGAAAATGTTAACCAAAATCATTCCAGCCTTTATCAGCTTTTAGAATCAGTTATCCCCCTTACACCGAGTAACCAATCATTAACAAGATTATAGTCCATGTTTTCTTTCAGTCTGCCGGGTCTCTCTGCCAGATCTTGTAATAGATTATCTATTTTGTCCTTGACCATTTTGAAAAGAACATCCCTGCTGAATTCACCCTGAAAAAATACAACTTGTACATTATACACATGTAATATCATGATGAAGTAAACTACATGTACATGTATATATTATCAGTTATTATGTTAGTTACTGACTGTCTACAGAGATTTGTCGGGTTGATCAAGCCCATAGAAGGCGAGGCGAAGCCGAGCCTTCTATGGGCTTGATCAACTCGACAAATCTCTGTGGACAGTCAGTAACAGACCTAATAAATGTTTTATTTTGTCGAGAACCAAAACCTCCGTTTTTTGTTGCAGAAAATTGGTGTTTCACGATTCCTTTTACTTGAGAATTCATTTATATGACAATGGCGGAATTGCTGACAGTCTACAGAAATTTAGATGGCGTGCATGTGATGTGATTTACGCTCCCTGATTGGTTCGAACTAGTCCGTGGCAAAATAATTACCTGTATCAGATTAATGCTGTATGAACCTCAACCTTGACTTAATATTACATAGGCAGATAAACAACTTACAGGGAAATATGAGAGATTACAATAAATAGATTATGGAACATACATGCTATTACATGTTGATTTGATTATGCACATCGAATGCTCAATGACAAATTGCATGTATGTCCCTAGTATAATAATGCGTTAAAGGCCAAAACAGAGGAAATCTAACATAAGGTAAAATGTAAACAGTTGAAAGAAAGGAAATTTGAAAAAAAAGAAGAAATTGTAGTTTGACTTATACATTAGAATATACATGTATTGATAATCAAATTTACCACTAATGGATTTGTGCGGACTTTCATGATGAATTCCTTAAGCTCTCCAGTACATCTGACATTTGGAACATGACCGTCCATTAAACTCCTAACACAATCTTCCTTATGAAATATCTGTAAAATACATTAAACTCCTAACACAATCTTCCTTATGAAATATCTGTAAAATACATTTAATTCTCTCTATCACAGGTGACATATCACATACATGTATGTATAACAGAGGTAAAATGACAGCTGTCAAGTTCCCTATCTTCTTTTCGACAATACATGCATGTATATTTAAATTAGATGTAATATATACAAGTTCTTTTTGAGTAAAATCTTTAAATGTAAAATTATTTTCTTGATTCAGGTATTATATGCAACTTGGTATTATTTTATATAAACAACTGTTCAAATAAATTGAAAAGATTCAATTTTACATTTCAAAATTAAAACTTAAATGTACTCAAGTTTGTTCATTTACATGTATACAAGTTGAGACAATATCAAACATAGGTTTTTAGTATTATTGATATTTTCAAGACTTATTCTGATTATGACATACCTGGTAAAAAAGTTTCCTATCTCTGGAGGTACCTATATGTTTTTCGTTCTGTAACATGGCGAAGTTATTACGTAGGATTCCTAGGTACTGTTGAATGGCCTTCTCTGTAACAAAACGTGCTCTGTTGGCACTCAGTGTCTGTAAACAAATACAAATTCATTCTTAATCTACTTTATTACATTATTGATTGGAATTCAGAGAATTGGAATCACTGTCATAGTTTGTTTCTGTGTAGGAGACTGGATCTCAAATTCAATGAAAGTACAATCAATACATGATCACTTTTTGGAAATTGATCTTTTCAAAAATATAAAATATTATCTTTTCAATGCTGTATAATGATTCAAAATGTGAAAAAAGGAAATGTTTACCTTCCAAGATGGACTCATATATTCAAGGTCATCTGCAAAGACTAGCTGTAATATACAAGACAACAACTTTAACATAAATGAGTATCACAAGGTGATCTCTAACAGTATTAATGTGTCTTACAGTTTTGCTTTTATCTTGTAATTTTGGGAAGCAGTTGTGGAGGAGAAGATGAAAATACATTAGCCAATCAGGGCACATTGCTGCCATGTTTATTGATGAAATGGGCGGAAATTTAAAAAAAGATAAGTTGTGACATACAAATGACCCTTCAGCATCTTTGTCAGTGCATGTATGCAACTTGTTATGTAGGTCAAACTCAAAGGTCAATGTTACAAAGTCAAAAATTTTGGTACAAGAAGAAAAGTTTTGTCCCAAGCAAAACTCCTTTTAATATCTAATCCCTTCTATGACATGCAATTTCAAGTTGTTTTTTTTTAAAGCATACTTTCAAAGCATCATAATGGGGACTATGACGCACTGCTGTCAAATATCTCTATGCAATCTATCATTTCCTATTGGAACATTTGTAATCTCTAATGTAATATTTCAACATTACACTGACTTATAAAAACAGCAGGAATCTCACCTCCAGTATTATAATGCTGCCTTTCAGTAACATTTCACAGAATAGTCTAGCCTCGTAGGCCCCATACTCTAACTCCTTTGTTGGTCCACGGCTTTCATAATTATCTTTTATGTCTTTGCATCTAGACAATATATTCTGCAAAATATGTATTAGTTTTTATGTAGAAAGGTGAAAGGCATAATCAATTGTCATTTGTTTCCATTTTCAATGCCTGTAATTTTGCAAAATTGAGAAATCAGTATTCCAGAAAGGGCTGGGGGTGTCCTTTCCACTCATCATCCTCTAGATCTGCATGTGTTATGTACAATAAAATTGTAATCAAAAATATATGTCTAACCTTGGTAGGCTCTTTGTAAATAATGAGGTAGTCTATATCACTGGTAGGGGTAGATAACCCATACAGGTAGCTGCCGGCTCGTGCCACTAGGAGGATCTGCTCGGGTTGGAAGGTACTAACAGGACCCCCGATATCTGACATCAGCTTGGTCAGATTACTGAACTCATCTCCTATAGCTGAAAAACATCAATTCACAAGGTACAATGTATATGTTAAAATGCTTATGTATATGGAAGCTCATCTGCTCATGTCAATATTTCTTTTGGTCTACATGTAATGTACTCTATGATACAGTATTACTTGACTCCTTCTGATATATAGTTGAGTGATTGTACTTTGAATTTTAACTGATTTGGTACATCACTAAATATCTAACATCAAACCAAATGGCAAATTATAACATTATGAAAATAAAATCAAAGGCTCATCAAATGTCAATGTCAATTTGATTATGACGTCCTAATGTACCAGTCTGATAGTAGGTTTATTATTATGTTATTAATTTGGGGATCCTAAAATCACAAGAAAATCTTACATAATTTCTATTATAGTGAACTTTGAATTTTCAGTAATTACAACTTGATACATATCCTATCTGTAGCCACTATGTTGATCAATACTCAGTCCATATCAACATACCTCTATCCACAGAGAGTTGTCTACCATTTAGCCTTACATCCATCTGCCATCTACCTACTATAGCCTCTACCTCTGTATGGTCTGTGTGCTTAAACTTCTTCATACTATCTACGGTAGAGTCCCGCCACTTGACTAGAACATCAAAAATATCTCGCTTGGAAACATCTGGATCCTATAAGTACAGTAAAGGAGAGGTCATAAAAAGGGAGGTTTCAATCATACATCAACATATTGTAGGAAAGAAAGTATGCTGTTATTTTATCCATTGCAGCACAATGTTCATGGTTTAATGTGACATCAAATATTGTTAACCTTATAAAGGCATCAATGTATCAGGTATAACAAAGTGAATATTGAAATCTGTTCATTCCTCTTCCTGTGATGTCCAGTGGAGTCTGTTGTTCTCTATTCTGTCCAGTGGGGAGTTTTGAGCATGTTCAAACTTTTCCACCAGATGGAATGAACTGAGGCCTCTGTTATGTGTATGTTACATATTTGTTGATATCTATTTTGTTTAGTACATGTCTGTTACATATCCAGTAGCTGTTCAGAAGCTGTGTATTGCTCTATGGTAAACTCAAGTCATGAAGGAACATCTACCAGATGTGTAAAAAATGGAGATGTAATGGACACCTATCGGGTGCCAATGGGCAAGTAAGGGATGTCCGTTCATCTTCCGTTTTTTTCAATATTTCATTACAATTTATCCATTACTTCTACCTACAGACCCTACTCATTAAGTGAGGTCCCTTACACATCTGTTACTTTTCCATAGATATCTGGTACTTGTATAGTACTCGTATGGTAGGTATTCATTTAATATACTATTTGTGAGAGCCTCAAGAAGTGTAAAAGTTTTCAAATGGTCAACCAACAAACTAAGGTTTTTGGTATTTTTTTCATCCGTTATTATCCTACAAGATGTGACTAACATAAACAATGTACATGTATATGAAGGGCTATCTGGTTTGGTAAAGTGCATCTTATATCTTGTTTATGGGCTAAATAAGCAGTGGGAACTTTCTACGAACAATGCATAAATGGGGCAAAATGGCACTGGGACAAAACTTATGTAATCCCCAGTCAATAACAGAAAATTGTGTACAATCAAACTTTTCTGTACCTTATACAGTTGTTCTAAGAGATGAAATCCTTCTTTTGCTATGTCAGGCAGGGATTCTTTATCAAACACTTGTACACACAATGGTATACCCTGTGTGGTACTGTACAGATGGTGCTGAAGTCTGAAAATCATACAAAACACTTGTACACACAATGGTATGCCTTGTGTTGTACTGTACAGATGGTGCTGAAGTCTAAATAGATTGAGTCATTAAGCTTTATCTGGGCAGGCCAATCTGTATTAACAGTGCATTGTCTTGCATCAGGATATAACTACAGAAATGTGATAACATTGTTCAGGTTAATAATCTACACAATCTTTGATCTTAAGAATTTAATGATAACTTTTAATTTTTTCAGTTTTTCATTTTCAGCTTTGACACAGAACATACCTATAGCTATCACAGAATTGATGAAATGTGGTTGACTCTTTCAGCCTGAATTTACCATCTTTACCCTTTTTACCAATTCCAGAAACAGCTTGACCTTTACATGCCTCAACAAAACCACGAAGCCCTAAAAAAGAACATGAGTTGTTGGTCTCAATGGTCTCTCACATGTGTTTACATTGCATGCTATGCTTCCACTTGAGGTGAGATTGTTGGTTTCTGTAGATGCTTATTTAGTATGCAAAAATAGCAATATTAAAAGGGAGCAAAAAGATGTTTATACTGCATGCATTTTATATACAGGTTTGGATATTCCAGACCTATTTTTGGCCAAACAGAGATACAAATGTACATGTATATACATGTACATGAATCACTTAACCAATACTGATTTCACTGTTCCATATTTCATTACAAACAACCCCTCTAGCAGAGGCCAATATTCCTCTGTATACTTATGCTATTTTCATATCTTGAAATTTAACATATACTTTCATGTATAACATATTTAACATCTGTACTTATACCTGTAACTTTTGAGTATGACAGTTCTGACCGTAGCCTATTCCACTGGTCATCGCTATACACTATGGCTTGGTCGTTACAATATAATACTTCTGTACATCGGCTTTTCCCCTTCGTCAGGAAATGAGAAAAGGGATATAACTCTACGGCATACAGCCAACCCTAAAATTGAAGAAATCAATTTTTTTGTAAAATGCACTCCTCTAAGTCTTATTCAAGACAGTGTGATTTCCATTCACTATCACTGAAAAGAAAGTGTTACTGTATTCCCGCATAAGATTGCATATATGTCCTCATGCAATTGTTCTAAGGGGGTAATCAGATACCTAAATTAGCTACAAAAAATTAAAATTTGATCAATGCATTTCCATCCTCACCTTATCTATAACAAAATCCTCATCCAGGACATGTTGGTTGACGGGAGCCAGGAACTGATGATCATGTGACACAAAGACTATAAATAGCACATTGTGACGAGCTTGTTCGCCCCGTTCATTTTGTGTGGCTTGATACCAAGGACAAGTCAACAACACAGCACAAAGTATTCTGTTAATTGTTTCTGTAAAAAAGTATAATCATGGGGTAAGTGGTCATAATAAGGAAAATCAGTGCATATCTACTGAATGTGTATTGAACAAATTATTAAAAAAAATTCTGTACTGTGTACTTATCGAAGCAGGATTAATGTTTTAGCATAATAAGCACTGTCCAAAACTACACTAATACCTATTTTATTAACGAACTATTAAAGGAAAATGACATGTGCACTAATTCATGATTACACTATAGAAAAGTCACTTTGCTGGATTCTGCCAAAATATGGTTGCACCAATATAAGTAAATTTACAGTATATTTGTCATTAGTATTTACTAATGGGTGTTTATCTTCACATGTAAATTTTGTGATTATGGTGACAATCAGGAAAATTTTAAATGACAGTGAAATGTTAAAATACCAATTTCATTCGCAGTCTTGAACCCAGAACCATGATAAAACCCAAACATACGCTCAATTTGAAGATATCCTTAAGAACATTGTTCTGATAGTTCAAAGAGAAATAGAGGAGGTATTTCACATCTATAGCACTCCAAATTGAAATGTAACTACACATGCATTATAAAACAAAATTTGAAAAATATATATGTCTACCTGATCCCAATGAATCAAAAATAAGCTGACAGAATTTTTTCTTCACATCATCAGTAAGGGAACCTGGAACATGCATGAGAACTAATTGTCTGAGTTCTTGTATTGGGTCCTCCCTGACACATGGACTTTGGAAACCAACATTTGATCCATCTACTGTAGCTTTGATCTCTCTTAGAAGGTCTAATGTCTGTATAGACTTCTGGAATACTAAAGTGAAAAAAAAAAGTTTACTTAATTTCAAAACAAAGAATAATTGAAAATAAAGAATTCTCTTTAGTGAAAAAGAAAGAAATATTTCTGCTAAATACACATGGGTGAGGTATCATAGCTTGGTCACGAACACTTTCCTTAGCAAAAATTCTTTCCACTATAAGTATGTATTAAAAATAGACTTGTAGAGGAAAGGGTTTGTATTGAGGCAAGGCTTTGTGACCAAGCTTTGATACCTCATCCCTGTGGCTAAATCGAGAAAGTGAATGCTTTATAATAATGTTCAAAATATTGTTATTGTTTCTATATTTACAACCATGTACCGGCTATCATAGCTTTTTATGTGAATTATATATACAAAGTATCAGTACATGTAAGATTGCTAGGTAACCTAAAGCTGACTTCAAGTCTCCAAGCCACTAATGTCAATCAAATCAATGGCACAATGCCATAACCATAGTATAATGCATGATCCCTGTCCTTCCCAATCACTGTAGGACTATTGCCCCCCCCCCCCTAGCTATCAACCAACAAGGAGCGAAACTATGCAGTAAATGACAACTAGATATATCAATTGATACAGAAATTATTCCTAAAAGAATTATAATAATTCAACCCTGTCCTGTTTTATGAAAATAAAAAAAAACATGTTTTAGTGAAACAAGAATGCCCCATCTGCATTTTTGTCGAGTAAAACAGCTCTGACCATCTTTTGAAAAACCTTAAGTTAACTTTGCTCAAAGCTTTTGAATGCTTTGTGATAGTGCTCTCATGTTTTACTTGTGTATTCCTCGTGGCATGACCTATCTATTGGTACTTAAAGTTGACCATTAGCTTGTTATCAGGCTGGGGAAAAGTATAATCACATTTGAGATTCATGCACGCGTCTATTTGCAATGCATGCGAGCATAGTAGTAAACAGCAGCATAGCAAATAGACTGCGTGCATAAATCTCAAATGAGATTAGGGAAAAGTACAGATCGAGTCAATATTAACCTTGATCGAGCTAATATATTACCTTTACTGGGCTAAACAATCTCAATATTTTCTGTAGTAAAAAAACCTGTGTTTGTGAAACACGAATGCCCCCGGTGGCAATATCTTTGTTAGTATAAACTTCATTTCCTGTTAAGTAGTTGAAAGGTCAAGGTCAAGAATTTTGGTATCAATGGAAAGGTCTTGTCACAAGGAATACACATGTGAAATATGAGAGCCCTATCACTTACCAGTTCAGTTCAGTTCAGTTCAGTGTAGTTTCCTCCTATGCATAAGGAGCACCCGAAAAATCGGTGAATACAGAGTTGTAATTAAGTAATTAAGGGGGCACTTAATATAAATTTATACTTTAGAGAAATATTCTATATATTTGAGAAAGTTATTATTTACAGTAGCATTAGTTTAACAAGGAGTGAAGGGTTAGTATTATGCCTAAGTAAGGATGTACATGTACAGGTCATGTGTAACTCAGTATTTAAAATGCAATAAAATCTATTAACAAGAGGCCCAAGGGGGCCACATCGCTCACCTGAGGAGACTGTATGTATGTTTTCAATCAAAGTCAAGACCTGAAGGAAATTGCTTTTAGTGAAGCTTTGAGAATGACAAGGTGTACAAGTTAAATTACTTCCTGTAAAGTTTGGTGACACTCTGTGCAGTAGTTTAAGAGGATAAGTCAAAAATGTGTCATTCAAATAGAGCCTATAGAGGACATCATGGATTTCCAATTGGCTCAAAAAACACAAACTTAGTAGAGGGCAATGAGTACTTGCGTCCTGTGAAGTTTCAAGAAATTCTGTGAAGCGGTTTCAGAGGAGAAGTTGAAAATGTGTCAGCCAATCAGAGCCTGTGGCGGCCATCTTGGATTTCGTATAGGCTCGAAAAACGCAAACTTGATAGAGGGTATGAGTACTTGCTTCCTGTGAAGTTTCATGAAATTCTGTGCAGCGGTTTCAGAGGAGAAGTCGAAAATTTGTCAGCCAATCAGAGCCTGTGGCGGCTATCTTGGATTTCTGATCAGCTCAAAAACACAAACTTGGTAGAGAGCAATCAGTACTTGCTTCCTGTGAAGGTTTGTGAAATTCTATGCAGTCGTTTAAGAGGAGAAGTCGAAAATGTGTCCGCCAATCAGAGCCTGTGGCGGCCATCTTGGATTTCAGACTGGCTCGAAAAACACAAACTTGGTAGAGGGCATTGAGTACTTGCTTCCTGTGAAGTTTCATGAAATTCTGTGCAGTGGTTATAGAAGAGAAGTCGAAAATGTGTCAGCCAATCAGAGCCTGTGGCAGCCACCTTGGATTTCCGATTGGCTCGAAAAACACGAGTTTGGTAGAGGGCATTGAGTACTTGCTTCCCGTGAAGTTTCATGAAATTCTGTGCAGCGGTTTCAGAGGAGAAGTCGAGAATGTGTCAGCCAATTAGAGCCTGTGGCGGCCATCTTGGATTTCAAATCGGCTCCAAAAACACAAACTTGGTAAAGGGCATTGAGTACTTGCTTCCTGTGAAGTTTCATGAAATTCTGTGCAGCGGTTTCAGAGGAGAAGTCAAAAATGTGTCAGCCAATCAGAGCCTGTGGCGGCAATCTTGGATTTCCGATCAGCTCGAAAAACACAAACTTGGTAGAGGGCATTGAGTACTTGCTTCCTGTGAAGTTTCATGAAATTCTGTGCAGTGGTTTCAGAGGAGAAGTCGAGAATGTGTCAGCCAATTAGAGCCTGTGGCGGCCATCTTGTATTTCCAATCGGTTCCAAAAACACAAACTTGGTAGATGGCATTGAGTACTTGCTTCCTGTGAAGTTTCATGAAATTCTGTGCAGCAATTTCGGAGGAGAAGTCAAAAATGTGTCAGCCAATCAGAGCCTGTGGCGGCCATCTTGGATTTCCGATCTGCTCGAAAAACACAAATTTGGTAGAGGGCATTGAGTACTTGCTTCCTGTAAAGTTTCATGAAATTCTGTGATGCAGTTTCAGAAGAGAAGTCGAAAATGTGTCAGCCAATCAAAGCCTGTGGCGGCCATCTTGGATGTTCGATCGGCTTGAAAAACACAAACTTGATAGAGGACATTGAGTACTTGCTTCCTGTGAAGTTTCATGAAATTCTGTGCTGCGGTTGCAGAAAAGATATCGAAAATGTTAAAAGTTTACGTCGGACGGACGGACGACGCGCTATGACAATAGCTCACTTGAGCTTCGCTCAGGTGAGCTAAAAACAACAATACTTGTAGGGGACCATGATTACTTCATTCCTACCAAGTTTAACAAAAATCTGTTCAGCGGCTCTGGAGAAGAAGTTGAATATGTATGAAAATCATACCCCCCCTCCTTCTTCTTGAGTAATCTAAGTAACCTGAGAGAGATAGTTATACAGAAGCTAAAGCAAAATAACAGTCCCCCTCCCCCTCCTTCCACTGTGTTATTGATAACTTTGATCTATTCTTACATTAATATTTTGAGCTGCTCTCAATATTGTAATTTCAAAGTTGTATATCTAAGTCTTCACAAGATAAATTTGAAAATACTTAATCATCTTTTTAAAATCATTTAGTTTACTTTTCCATACTTATTTAATAATTCAAAATATATAACATTCAAATGAATAGATAATCCAAAAATTTAAACCTCAAAAACATATATCAATATTAAAGAAAGACAACTCTTGCATACATGAACATGTACCAACTTATACGAAACTAAAGTTACCAGGGTACCAGAACTTGAACCCACAAGACTTGGGTCCATGTTCACAGTAAACATATCTATTCATGATTGAAAAAATACTCATTAAAATCTGTTCAGCAGTTCTGGAGAAGAAGTTGAATATGTATGAAAATCACCCCCCCCCCCCTTTCCTTTTCACATAAGAAAAAAATTCATAAAAAATCAAAAAAATAAAATTTCAGTATAAAATAAATATCAAAGCATTTAGTAACTTAAATGTGATAAATGTGCAGTTAATGAATGTGTAAAATCATACACATATTGAGTTATTTAAAGAAATAGTGCAAAAATGTGCATTTCTGACAAAGTCCGAAACGACGTCAAAAACGCGTCAAAAATTTGACTTCCGAGTGGAACCAAAAATAACAACACTTCTTGAGACATCTCTCTAGATCATCCTGATTCGTTCGGTTTGTCTATACGTGCTTCTGTTCTGAAGAAGAAGTTTGTCAAAGGAGGGTACCCCCTGTGACCTACTTTTGCCTGTGGTGGCGCCACCTGTTGATGGATCCGGACGAAAAACAACAACACTTGTAGGGGACCATGAGTACTTCATTCCTACCAAGTTTCATGAAAATCTGTTCAGTGGTTTTGGAGAAGAAGTTGAATATGTATGAAAATCAACCCCCCCCCCTTCCTATTCACATAAGAAAAAAATTAATAAAAAATCAAAAAAATTAAATTTTAGAATAAATTACTTATCAAAGCATTTAGTAACTTAAATATGATAAATATGAAGTAAATGAATGTGTAAAATCATACACTTATTGAGTTATTTAAAGAAATAGTGCAAAAATGTGCATTTCTGACAAAGTCCGAAAAGACGTCAAAAACGCGTCAAAAATTTGACTTCCGAGTGGAACCAAAAATAACAACACTTCTTAAGACATCTCTCTAGATCATCCTGATGCTTTCGGTTTGTCGATACATGCTTCTGTTCTGAAGAAGAAGTTTGTCAAAGGAGGGTACCCCCTGTGACCTACTTTTGCCTGTGGTGGCGCCACCTGTTGATGGATCCGGACGAAAAACAACAACACTTGTAGGGGACCATGAGTACTTCATTCCTACCAAGTTTCATGAAAATCTTTTCAGTGGTTCTGGAGAAGAAGTCGAAAATGTTGAAAAGTTTACGACGGACGACGGACGGACGACGGACGACAGACGACAGACGACGGACGCCGGACGGTGCGCTATGACAATAGCTCACTTGAGCTTTGCTCAGGTGAGCTAAAAACTGAACCATTATCTACATTAGCTTTACATATTTACATTAGGCCATAACAATTTATCCAGCTTGTCTTTATGCAGCTTATAAGAGATCAAATGATTTCATTATAAAATATTAATAAAAGGTGTTTTATGTTAAAAGTGGGTCATTCTAATTTCATTAAAAATGGAAGAATTGAGTTAAATTAATTCTTGAATTCTATCAGTAATCTAAAATATGACTTAGATAAAAGTTACTTAGGTGAAAATAGTAACTTGGATAAAAAGGAGTTTTCCACTATTTATGTGCTAAAATATCCATGGGGCACTTGTAGCATTTAGATTAAAAGGTTATTAAGAATCAGATGTAAATGCCTGTGACAGGATATTGGCTCTTAAACAATGCAGAGCATAGACCAAGTTCCGAGCCAGGCTCTCAACTTCTTCTTCGATTTTTCTATTTTTCTTTGAATTTGGAACAAATTCTAAATTGGAACAGTCTATGAGGAGATCTAGTAACTCATCCCTGTCTCCCAGTAATCTTGCCACCCCTGCAGCCCCAATTTCTCTTTCTAGGGTGTTTTCAAGTTTTTTCAGATATGAGGTTCTAATATCCCTTAGTGAGGGGCAGATTAGTATAAAATGTTTTCTATCTTCTGGACCATGTTCACAGAGCTTACAGTCAGGTTTAATGTCATGTTGGTTGTACCTGCTCCTGTTTGCTTGTAATCTGTATGTATCAGTTGCAATTTGTGCTTTAATGATAGCTTTATATGTGGCATTTGGAGAATGCTTACTGTTTGTCCATAGAAGATGGGGTTTAGTTTGGGAATCTGGCTGTAGACATAGATGGCTTAATGTTGCCCTTTGACCAAACTCAATCCTCCTCTGTAGTTGCCAGAAATCATTTATTTGAATTTTGGCTTGTTTTTTCCAATGGTTCAGACCTTTTTCGTCTCTGACATGTCTTAATAGGTACATAGGGTCCGGTAGATCATATTTGGACAACAGTGCTTTGACATTTATGAACCAACTTGAGCTGTCATGAGATTTTACAATTAGCTGACGTGTTGCAAGATTATGTTCAATTGAAGTGGGATCTTTTGTGATATTTAAAAAGGAGATAATCTTTTTGGTATCAATATGGGCCTCTATAGGTTTGGCGCCTACAAGAGCAAGCACAGCTGCTGAGGCAGTGCGCTCAGGGAGAGTTTGTAATTGTTTTAGTATCTTTCGCTGATACATTTCAAGTTGGTCTAGATCTTTTCTCCTGACATTCAGAAATTCAATCCCATGAAGCATCCTAGGGATAACAAATGTATTCCACATGCCATTAGTAATGGCTGGCGAAATGCCATTCTGTTCTGTTCTGTTCTAGGTAGTAAATCCCTCCAGCGTTGGAGAACCTCTTGCGAGTAAAAAGTTTGGGATGGGCCGCAACCACAGACGCATAAAATCCAGTAAAAAGTTTAAGATATATACACTATATACACTTGCACAGGTATGGGGAGTCACTAAAATTTGGATATAAAAAATCCACTGGACGACAGGAGTGGCGATTAAAATTTGTATAACAGTCTAAAAAGTATATTATGAAGTGTGCAATCTACAACCCATATCTCCTTCTCGTAGGTAGAAGTGCAAATAGTTTTTTACGTTCACAGTGTAGCGCATGACAGAGACGTCGTGTGTGTCTATCTATTTCTGCGAGATATTCTGTGTTCTTATTGTGAACCACATCCACTGTAGAGTAAACATCTAGTATAATCCGTAGCTGATCACTGGTACATAACTGAGAGAAATTGATATTTTCACCACAGGCACTTGCGATGTCACAAAGGATCTGGACTCTCACATGTTGGAGTTTTGTACAATGCAATATAAAGTGTTCTAAGGTTTCTGCTGAAGTTTTGCAAAGCAGACATGTTGGATCCACATCTAGATTATTGAATGCCGCTCTTGTTGATTGCAGGGAGTAGGTACCCGTCACTAATTTCGTTTTCACTGGTAGTCGATTCACTTCTCTAGACTGAGTCTGGGTTTCAGTGATACGCAAAAGTGGGTGAATTTTCCCTGGATTGTAGTGACCAACACTCAGATATTCCAGACTGGAGTAAGTTAACGCCTGTTGCTTGATGCGCCTCCCCCAATAAGCATAGACAGCTCTTAATGTAACAGTTTTCCATTGAGATTTCGACACTGGATCCCTAAGGATTTCCATAGGATTCGGGAGTTCATATTTTGTTGTAATGATAGCCAAATTTGAAAACCAACTGCTTCCAGTATGTCCATGAATAGTAAGTTGTCTATATGCTAATCTTTTTTCGATCGAAGAGTCATCTAGAAGCGCAATATTTCCAAAAAGGCTCAAAGCACGGAGATGTATTATCGCTTCAACTGGAACGAGGCCAGATAGGATGAAAGATGCAGGATCAGCAGTGGTTACGGGAATAGAGAGAATCTGCTTTAACACCTTTTTCAAAAACATCTCAAGAGGTCGAATATCATTAGGAGAGGGTAGGTAGATTTCCAGTCCATAGGTTAGAATCGGAATGACATATGTGCGGAAGAGATGAATACATGTTTCAGGATCTAAACCATTTTCCCCATGGAGGCCAGCAGACATAAGGCTGTATAGCGTGCGACGAGCTTTTTGTAGGTTTTCCTGTATAGCAGTAGTAGGTGAATTATCAGGCGTTCTCACTACTCCTACATGTATCGTTTTATCCACAACTGGCATCTGCTGATCGCCAAGAAAGATAACTGGTGTATCCGTTGTTTTAGAGCGTTTTTTCAAATGAGGGAGTACTACACTCTTCTTTGGTTGCAATTCATATCTCTCCATTTTACTGTAGTCATTTGCAATGCTGCATAACATCTGAAGTTCCTGTGTAGAATCACCAAGAGTTGAGAGATCATCAGCGCAGGTTGGAGCGTTACATATAATGTCTCCTATCTTAGCACCGAAACCGCAGTAGTATAGTCTATCAAGTAGTTGGTTTATGTAGACCTTGTATAAGTCAGCACTAAGGATCCCACCCTGTCTGACTCCCTGCTCTATAATGAATTCATCTGAGGTGTTACCCATCCATTTGACAACACTGCTTGCATGTTCATAAAAGCTGCAGAGAATATTCCATAGTCCACCCCCTATCCCCATGTGATATAACTTCCTAAGAAGGCTGTTGTGATACACCACATCAAAGGCTGTTTTTGCATCTAAATAGGCAGTGAGCGAAGTGCATTTTTTGCCAGTCGTTTCACGGATAAATTCCTCGATGATCAGTGCACAAAATAAGGGAGAAGCCCCACAAGTAAATCCACGTTGCTGAGGATTCTGATGTCGATTGATAAAATTGCGCAGCCTGTCACGCAGTATAAGTTCCAGAATTTTCGCAATGACTGGTAGGACTGTGATTCCCCTGTAGTTTTTTGCATCCAGTTTACTACCCTTGTTTTTATATACGGGGGTAATAGTACCAGCTTTCAAGATATCTGGAACAGACTGATGGTAGAAAATTGCGTTGAAAATATCACACAAAGTCGCAATCAATGCATCTCCTCCAAAGACAATATTCTCGGCAGTGATACCAAAGACATCAGGAGATTTCCCCTTGTTGAGCGATTCAATAGCTCTAGTGACTTCTTCTATTGATGTTTCAGTGACTGGTTCATGTTCATCCTGAAAGATGTCCTTTATCACATCAATATCATAATCCACAATGCATTGGTAGCTATTATCAAAATGTGGGGAAGAAGAAGAAGTGGCTAGAGCCTCAAAGTGTAATTTCCATCCTAAACGTATGTCGTCCTCCCCCCGGTGTATGGTACCATGAACCTCAAGCTGTGGAACCACGGCACTCGAGCTACCTCTCTGTTGTTTTACCAGTTTGTGAAATAATTTAGAATCATCTCTCCTAGCAGCCATGATGTCAGATCTTAACTTTGTTTGATGTTTAGCATCCTCCCTCCTCATAAGAGTGCGTAGGACTTTTTTTGCATTCTTTCGGCGCTCCACATCCACAGCAGATAAAGTACCATCATGAGTTCTTAGCTTATATATGTAATGTGCTTCCTTGTTTACACACATGGCTTCCTTAATAGCAGGCGTAATCGAACGCGCTGACGTACGTCTACGCTGGGTAGGTGCTCCACCACTACGGAGTACTGCATTAAGCATCACATCATGTAACAAAGCTATAGAATAGTCTATGGTGCATTTCCTGGATAGATCGAGAGCAAGTTGATTGAGCTCTTCAGTTATAAGAAATGAGTATAAATCTGTATTGACCTTTGACCAATTCACTCGAGATGAAGTACTAATGTTTGTCCTATCCGTGAGAGGATTAGTAGGATTGTCAATCGTCATCTCAATGGTACATTTAACCGGATGATGGTCGGAAGTATTTCCACCCAGTAAGTCCAATGTTTCAACCTTGCCTATCTTGAGTGTTGGAGTTTCTCTCACAATGAAGTAGTCTATAGAGGAGCAATCTTTTCCATTAGAGTGAATAAATGTTTTTGTTGTAGCGAAGTACTTCATCTTAAATTCATTAATGAAGCGATCCAGATATAGCATACGTCTCGACCTATGATCACAGCAGATGTCCTCATTGAAATCCCCACCTATCAATACATCATGATCTATGTACTTAGTAACCAGCTCAGCCAACTGATCGATACAATCACAGAACTCAGTGAAATTGTCATGATTTCCCTTGCATGGCATGTATACGGATACTACGAGCAAGTTGACAGACTCCCGTTTCATAATTATGCATTGAATTCTATTAGATCCATCAGGTATGGGCGTAATAAGATGGTCGACGCTGTTTACCCAGAGGATTCCAACCCCCCCATATCCCCTAGGTTTCTGAATCGGTGGAATCGGGTCACTATCATCCACGGCCTTGCCAATCCCTTGTAACTCGTCCCCCAGAGAAGAAAGTAAGTGAAGTTGATAATTGAAAAGCCAATGTTCCTGTAGGAGTATAATTCTGCTATCTCCAGATATTTCGACAATAGCATTTTTACTAGTTATGATATTTTTGCAATTATATGTTGTTACTCCTACGCCATGTTGATGGTCCTGTGTTGTAGGGTCTCTAATACTCTCATCAGGGATGCAATCAGATGGTGTTATTGGTGCGGTCTCCAAGGCCGGGGATTCCCTAAAAAAGACTGCTGATGATAGTATACTGGACGCCCTATAAAGTGTTGAGCCTGTGGCCGAAGGTTCACTTGGCGACTAGGGGTATCCTCTCGTGGGGTCACCGGCATCTTTGTAGGAGCCCGAGTCGGGGCTTTAGACAAATGGCGTGCCTCAGCATAAGACTCATTGTTTGTGGCCTCATAGTAGTCATTATGAAGTATGCGTGCAGGAATATCCTCCATTTGAGACATCGATGTATCTGTAATAATCCGTGATGAGGTATCAGTCATTTGTCGTACATTAGAGGTACCTCTGTATGTGACGTCATTGGGATCGTTATGCGGTATGCTACTAGGAGTTATATTACATCTATCAGACTCGTGACTGGGTCGAATATGGGTCGTGTCGCCATAGTGATGAGATGTCATATTACGATTAACGTCCCTCTGGTGCGGATTTATATGATGTACGTTTCCTGAATTAGTATGTTCGTACATAGAAGATACTTGAGGCTGCAGTAAGTCGTCAAGCTCCCTGTCAATCTTAGTGAGAACAAAGTTTGTTACACGTTCGTGGATCTTATGTACAAGCTCAGCCTGGGGATTTTTGCCAAGTAGGGCATATAATGTCTTTCTAGCTGTCTCTATTCTCTGTGTAATATTTGGAGTGTTTCATTTCTCTCAATTCCAAGGTGTTTCAGAGATGTAACTTGTTTTATTTGGTTATTTCCATATTTCACTACGACTTCCTGACTGGACTTTGAGTTAGTTTTAAAGACCAATATCTCGCTTTTAGTGGGGTTTATAGTAAATCTTTCACCATTTGCTGTCAATTCTACTATATTTGTAAGTATTTGAGCTTCTCTCAAGGCCTTGGACAAGAGAGCAATGTCGTCCGCACAGGTAGGGGAAGTTACATCCAGGGTTCCAATTTTGACCCCCTCAGGGACTTCTTGCAAGTTGTTAATAAGGTCGTTATTAAATCGCTTGTTTACCATTACCATTACCATTCAAAAGTTATGCCCAATGTTAAAGTTTTTGAAAAGTAAAGAAAAAAGACTATATTCCCTGAGTCTTTATCCAATGGGACGTAAAAAATGTGAGATGTTTATCCTTAAAAAATTCTACATACTATCAGATGTTCTATCTGTTGTTTGTCGCAGACTAAGGTGTAATTTTTCGTGTGCCTGTACTGCAATATTGGCTAGTTTTTCATTATTTTCCATGGTACTTTGTTCAAATCAATGTCATTATGAATTTAATTGGAATACGTCTTCTACTTTTAAACAGTTTACAACTGGACAGTTTACAAATTACACGACATGGTGCAACATCGTTTCTTCTCCGCGTTACACCACCAATGTAAACATCATAAACCGAAAGCGGTGCAAAGGGAGAACTTTACCCTCATTTTCATATCTATTTACATTCATTAACCATTATTTCATGAAATTACTATACTTCCTGTTTCAAAATCTAAACTTTATGAAACGTAAATGTATAATGGCACAAAAGTATAAAAGTCCACGACGATATGTCAAAACCTACTTGAAGGCTAAATAATTTTGACGCACCGGTTCTACTTTCGGTTTTACTTTTCGGCAAAGCCTGAACATCTGAACATTAGAGAAATCATTTATCATAGCTAAAAGATTGTCCTTGGTATTCAGGATGGCAGAATCCATTCCTGGGGGTTTAGTTGAAATAGATGGTAGTGTTCTCGAGGGGGTAAGATCATAAATCACCATAAAGTAGATGTTGATCTTGAGAATTGTCATGATTATGCACATGGTTTAACTTATATTCACCATGCAGTTTTTGACATGGAAAAATGAGAATTTATTTTGTAGTTAAGAGGTCAAGGTCAAAACTAGACATGTATGGAAAACTGCATTTGAAGGCATTTCCAGATTTAGTTACTTTGCAACAAAAAAGCTAGTCCTGCTTACAAGACTCCGGTATACTAGCTGCTAACGCACCGGAGTCTTGTAGCCGCCCACCACGTTGGTATGTAGTTCTTTACACTCGCGATGTTAGCGGAAACTAGAACAGGGAAATTACGATGATTATAGCATTGACAGCGAGTAAGATTACATTAAAAGGATGGATAATATATTAAATTATTATGGTCTAACCTTTAAAATGTTATATTATAAAGTCCAACACTTAATGCAATCTTGTCATTATCTGACCACATCGGATTCACCAGTGGAATATAGCGATACGAAAAACTTCAGCCCGAGTTTTCATTTGGATCATTAGATCTCGAACAAATAACATATTTGACCAACGAATTAATCACAATTATAAGAATTATAATTTAATTTGACAATACAAAGGTAAGAATATGATACTTGTTTGAAATACAGGCGAAATAAATATGTTTTATGCTAGGCGAAATCCCTCATTGCCATTTAAGAGCTGACAGATATAACCTCGCGTCTCGCTGCGAGGTTATATGTTATAGAACTACAAAAAAGCAATTTTCTAATTAGGTTATTCCTGTCTTGGATCGTTCCGATGGGCCGATTTTCAGGCCAGTTTCCACCAGGTGTTTAGACATGAATTCCTTGTGAAGCTTACCTTCAATTTGACATTTTATTGACGACAACTTCTGAATCCTTTTCTTGTGACTTGCTGTAGAACCGATTCGTTAGCGCTATATATAATTTTAAAAATCGACTTCTACAACACCGTTTTTCCGCCATGCTTGTGTCAAATGTGCAAGTTTGTGGTGACGTCAAGACCAATCAGATCCAATCTCCAATAATATGTCAATCCATAGTTAGTTTCGGAGATGCTATTTTAACAACTACAGCGAGGAATGATTCCTAATTACTTAAAATAGCATCCAAGGAGGAGCCCCATTGATTTTGAGATCCGAAGGTCAAAGTCATATTTCATTTTTATTGAAAAACAACATGTAAAAGCTGATAATCCAAGGAGGAGCCCCATTTATTTTGAGATCCAAAGGTCAAAGTCAACTAAGTAATGCTTGATTTATTCACATCAAGATTCAAGACTGACATCACAATATTTTACGCCAATTCATATGTGACATCATAACTGAACTATGACATCAGAGTAAGAAGTAATGTCTACCAGCTAGCAGTTTTATGTTAAAAAATGGTCTATTTAAATGCATTTCTAGACAATAACTTACAAGGATGAAAATTCCAATTAGATTTGGTCAAAAACAAAGGTCAAAGTTACAATTTGCATTATGGAAAACTGTGTTATGGACAAGATACTCAGGTATTTGTAGCATACATTGATGAAAGTTTATAAGTAGATTGGATTCCCATTTAATTGTTTTGTTGCCAAAAGGTAAATGTTCAGAAAATTATTTTCAAAATTCAGATTTTTTTTTCAGGGTGGTCAAATCTTACGAAATTGTGCTACCCTAAGCTGTTTACTTAACAAGCCTATCAGAGTCAATAAAATTAGAGCTGGCAGGAGTAACCCAGGTCTTAGGTAATTACACACATATATGCATGTACTTATAGTTCCATACTGATATGAAATACTGTAATATCACGTTAAATATTTCTTGAGATTTGTTTTAATGGACGATAGTTTTAAATTTGCATATACAACAATGCAAGTTGGAATCAAAGACAACTGAAGGAATACTCATATAGTAAATCCATGTAGATAAATTACAAGAGGCCAGAGTGGGTCACAGTACTATATATACAACAATGCAAGTTGGAATCAAAGACAACTGAAGGAATATTCATATAGAAAATCCATGTAGATAAATTACAAGAGGCCAGAGTGGGTCACAGTACTATATACACTAAGAACAAGTAAAACAGTTAAATCTGAGAAATAGCTATAAACATGTATAATGAATAAGTAAGTTAACACTTGATTTCTGCACACTAGAAGCCTTACATTTGGCATTTACATTTTTGTATGCATTGTGACTACTCTAAATTTCATTTCGCATAAGATAAGTACTTGATATTATTTATTTGCTTAGTTAGTATGCTGACACAAAGAGAGAAATACCTGTAGTTGATAAGCTATTGAGTTAATGAGTTTTTCCTGTTATAATTTGTTACCTGAAAAATTAAAACAATAAAATGAAAACATTGATATTCTTTTTTTTAAAGACAAATTATGGATATGAATCACTAACCTATTTTAATCAAATTTAATGTTTATTGATTTTCATTGTCTTTAACTCAAGGCCACAACATTTGACTGGATTACAGCTAATCAGAGACATATGTAATGGGAAGCTGGAGGGAGGCGTGGTCAGCTCATCAGAGATCACCTTCATCCCAGGAAAGGTCAAGGCTGGTTCTTACACAGGGGACACAAAAACAGCAGGGTAACATATCTCAATATTTTCCCAACATATCTTGTGCTGAAAAACAGAGCAATTCTAAGTCTGACTACCAACAATTCCCTTATCTATTTCTCCAGTCTTTTCATATGCACAGAAAGTCAGCAGTTCATCCCTTATACCTCCGAATTCACAAAGCATTTGTCCAAATGGAATTCAACTCATCAAACTGAAATTCTAGATCTTAGTCTTTGTTAACTTGTACATCACTACATGTAGTACATTCTTAGAGAAGGTAAGATATTTTCAGATATTAATAATAATTAAGAAAAAAGTATCACATTCTCATTCTTTTTATACCCCCCGCAAATGAAGTTCAGGGGGTATATAGGAATCACCCTGTCCGTACGTCCATCCGCCCGTCCATCCGTCCGTCCATCCGTCCGTCCATCAGTCTGTCTGTCCCTCCGTCCATCATTCTGTCCGTCCATCCGTCCGTCTGTCCGTCCGTCCGTCCGTCTATCTGTCTGTCTGTCTGTCTGTCTGTCTGTCTGTCTGTCTGTCTGTCTGTCTGTCTGTCTGTCTGTCTGTCTGTCTGTCTGTCTGTCTGTCCGGTTAAGAAGTTTTGAAAGCAGATTTCTTTTTTGCTAGTAATGGTAGGCCTTTCATATTTCATATACACATTCACCACAAAGAGTACTACAGTTTGGTATCTTGACTTTTGACCTTGTGACCTTGACTTTTGGTTTATATTGAAATTAGGACAGGTTTAGAAATTTTGAAAGCAGATTTCTTTCATATTATAAATGATAGGTCTTTCATATTTCATACAAACATTCACCACAAAGAGTACTGCAGTTTGGTATCATGACTTTTGGCCTTGTGACCTTGATCTTGACTTTGGACTTGTGTTGCAGTTTAAGTTCAGAAGATTTGAAAGCAGATTTGTTGCATACTATAAATGATGGGCTTTTCACATCCCGCGAGGGTATAATTCGTCCACTTTAGGGCAGTTCTAGTTTATTTTGACTTCAACTTACTTGGTACTAGTATGACATTTTCTTGAAAGATTGATTATGTGCTGAAGAATTGTTTGGTGATCACTTTTTATACACTTGTCAAAAGTGGTACAGTGGCACTGTGTTGTCTGTCTGTCCATTAACCTGTCCCTGCCTCCCTCCCTCCCTCGTTGTGGGAGAGATATACACTAAACCCTTGGCTCTAGGATCGTCAAACTGACCACCAATGATATTGATAACTATATAACAATAAGAAAAGCAATATTGATTTTTCAAGGTCACAGGTCAAGGTCACAGCTACTTGCATTAAAAAATGTGTGGGGCAGTAGACAAACTTAACTGTTGGCATAAGGATCTTCAAAGTTGTTTATCAGGATAACCATGGCAAGAGAAAGAACTGTATATATTTTCAAGGTTAGAGTTCCATGATCATGGTCACTTGCACTCAGAAAACTCTGTGGGCAAAATATTGACTAGACTGTTAGCTCTAGGATCTTGAATCTTGCTGAAAGGATCACCATGTCAGACAAGAGGAAAAACCCTTTCAAAGGTCACAGCTCAAATATTTATATTCGGCTGTTTGTTATAATATGATTACCATGACTAGATAATTTGCAATGAGTATGAAAATTGATGCTTTGATGGAATTCTTTCTCTTAAACTGTCAGCATGTTGATAAGCTGGAGCAATAATTCTGTCTATTGTCTATGTATGTCAGAATATATAAAGATTGCATTACCCTTAGGGCGATCCACCCATTAGTACATAGGGTAAATCCCAAAATCCGTCGATTACCGAGTAATCACAAGTCTGATACAATAGATCCTTGCCATCAAAACTTCTTTTTGAGAAGTTGAGATGGTGTAGTGGATAGTGTGCCGGACTTGTGATTGCCAGGCGGAAGGTGCCGTAGGTAGTGGGTTCGAATCTCTGGCAGGGAAGAATAGGTAAATAGGGTACCTTGTTATATACATGATTTTCTTGTGCTTAGAGTATATAAAGATGTATGTAACATAATTATGCTTATCTTTTGAATATTTTTGTATTATGTACAGGTTTCTGTTGCTATTGTAGGAGTATCTGTTTGCTGATGCAAGCGGCCCTTCCGTGTTTTATATACGCTGACGGAGAAGTTACTCTCAGATTACTAGGTGGCACCAATGCCGACATGGCTCCACAGATAGACTATGCATTAATGGTGAAATTCTTTACCTATATCAATATGTATACATTATCAAATAGCTTAGATGGTGTTGATTTGATTAGAGAAATTTTACTTTGACTTAATAACTGTACAGCCAAATTAAGTAGAATTTACATTAAAAAACACTTGATATACTGTCAAGAAACGTGATGGGATTAATTATAGATTAATAGAATGCAACTTAAATGCAACAAATTTGTGCAAAATTGAATTTGATATGTTGGGACAATACGGTATCAAGCATATGTTTCAGAATCATAAGCATATTTCTTGTAAGATAAATGAAAAAAATCAGAGAAATCAGAATGAGCATCTGCATCAAGAGGAGAGTTATGAAAAACATCTGTAACATTGTTTTTACAAGAAACTATTATTGTAGGTTTTCAGGCCATTTGCTGCTAAATTTGGAATGAATTTTACAGGGAGTATACTAAGAAGGTAAGAAAGAATATTCTGTCTGTAATCCAGTATCAATTCAAATTACTTCACTTTGTATAGAATGAGTAATTTAAGATTAATTCATGAACTGATATGCTCAAAGATCACTGGAATTTTTCCTTTTATGCTAATCATTTTTTTTAAACCTTTGTTTTTTTAATGATTTAAAGAAGTTATTTTGTAGACTATGCATGATGTCAAGTCCCATCCTTTTCATCCAAATATTATTCTAAATTGTAGCTTCAGTCTGTCTTTAGCTCCACTTAAACATTTCTCTTTTACAAATTAAATTAAAAACAATATATATGCACAGCCAGTGTAATTCCCTGAGATGAAACTATTGAAAGGAACCTGCTGCATTTCTACATGTAAATTCTTGTGACATCACAATGCATTAACTCTACAGAAATGATCTAACCTGCAAACTGATCCCGCGGTGGCCTAAAGTCACCTTTTTACCTGGAAAAACGTGATTTCAGAAAACAAGAATGAAATTGACAATTGTGGCACATATATATAGAATAAATTCATAATTTGTGCTAACGTGCATCACTTGTACAATAAATGCACTTGCCATGTGTTGCATACCAGTAATAAAACACAAATTAAGACACTTGTTCTCTATACATGTATGATCTTTCTGTTGGCTCTGTGGTCTATTGTCAAAGGTGTCAGTCCAGTAATTTGAAGGTTGCTGGTTCAAAGCTCACTAATTTCAAGGTTAAATCTGCAGGCATATATTGTATATGTACAATGTACATAATGTACTTATTTTAACGCTACCAAATTTTAATGGAAAGAGGGCAAAAAGTGTAGATTGACATACTAGCGTAATCATGAATTCTCACTCTGGCATATTTTCCATTATAAAATGTATTGAAGTGAAATGATTTAGCATAGTCTTGAATAAGCGCTGGGACTGGACTAACTCAGCTGAAATATGAATCCCGCTAAGATAAGTAAACATATACTGTATAGACTTTAATGTACATATACTGTATAGACTTTAATGTTACATTCATATCAGTTGTTTATTAGTGCTGTATATTGATATTGGAATATTGAAGAGTATCGATACTTTGAGATTTTCAATACGTATCGATACACAAATGCTGAGTATCGATACTTTCGATACATTTGATAAGAAAATAAAATCCTAAACTTTTTAATCGTTTTTGGTTCTGATTTTCATCAACGCTTAGACGTACGAGTTCTAATAAAGTTTCTATCGTTATTATATTACAATAAATCGGGTTGCCAATGTGACGCCACGTCCAAATTTTGAACTTAGGGAGAATTTGCGTATGTTAGAATACTTTTGACAATGTTATAAGCTGTGTTTGCGATGTTAGTGTAAAAATAGGATGTTAAATATTTAGAGAAATGTAAATAAATATAAGAAATGACTGTCTTAGTTTTGGTGTTCATGGGTGTATAATTCGCAATTCACGCAATTTGCATGTGACGAGTCACCACCCAAAATTCTTTGTTAGACAAAGAAACACTTTCCATACCTGCCATTATCATTTTTTTAAATTCCTTTTTTGTTTTTAAAATAATGGAAAACATCCATTTGCTGTTTATTTTTGTTCTGTTTTATAAAGTTTTCATTGATTAAAACATGAACACTCCATTCATTGATTCATTATTATGGTTTATGTGAGAAAAATGTAAAGATGTGTATTGTATTGAAAATATTGAGTATTGAAGCAGAATGCATTGTATTGTATTGAAAATTTTATTTCAATATACAGCACTATTGTTTATATAAAACATCCTGTTTGATTTGTGTCAACATGTCTGTGGTGCATCTTTAAAAAAAAAAACCAATGTAATATTTCAGAGGATTTTATCCAAAGGGAGGAGGTGAAGTTCAAGTAAAGGTATTTCCTAGTAAATGTCTGAATGCCGTAGATGCTACAGATCGAGGTCAACTTACCAGAGTTACTGGTCAAGCTTTTGTAGCGGGAGTTTTACCAATAAAAGTGAGGGTTTTTTTTTCTTTCGAGTCAATACATCTTCTACAAAGTTTTGATTTTAACTTAGATGTTTTAAAATTATAAAGGAAATAAATATTTTAACTTCAAGTCTCTTTGTAATGGGAAATTTTCCCCTGAAAAGCAGAGCTAAAGTGTCTTCATTTATTGTTTTCTGTGAACCCCAAAATTTATGATGTGAAGGTAAAAATATATTTCTTGCGTTTATGTGAATGAAAATTAAAAACCTTTAATATGTAGCATTTCTTAAACCTGCTTTGTCCTCTAGGTTGCCAGGGCGATGTCACATAGTGCTCAAGATGTTGTAAGGAATCTCTATCCAGATGCATCCATGCATATCGATGTTAAACAAGAAACCTCAGCATCTGCATTTGGAACGGGTACAGGAATCACGTACGTGACACATGAAGTAACCGTGGGTTTTATCCTACAGTTATACTATAATACAAGTTTCAGCACACCAAGAAACAATGCATTGACATGATTACAGTGAATTTTGTGTTGATATGAATTTTATATAGACATGAATTTGTGTAGACATGAATTTTCTGTTGACATGAATTTGTGTAGACATGAATTTTGTATTGACATGATAATAGTGAATTTTGTTGCCAACTAAAGAATTCTATTCAAAATATGAATGTTGGTATGTTTATCTATAAAGAAGTAGACTTTATTTTTAAATTGTGTCTGAAATAGAGAGTATATACTTATCACAGTCCTAAGGAATAAGAAAATATGCGAATTTGTGATGTTAGAATTTCTTGTCTTACATTTAAGTTGTAATTATTTGACAATTTTTATGATTTCAAAGGATCGTGAACTCACCCTTGTTTTATATAGAAATAAATTTTAAAGAAAAGGTTTTGCAAAAGTAGATGTTTCTAAATGAGTGAAAGTCAATTTCTGGCAGATTATTTGTCAAAAGTCTGCAGGCGGTCCTTTAAATTCCTTTAGGTTACATATTTATGTATATACACTATTTTATTACAGAATTGTGGGAGAGACAAGTACAGGATGTATACTAGCTGGATCTGGACTTGGCAAAAGAGGTTTTAATTCTTTTCACATAAATATAAGCTTTTCATGAACAATAAAAAGACCTATTTTAGTCTTATCTGTCTTACATTTCAGCACAATAATTTTGAACTTAACGTCAACAGTTTCCTAACAGTTTCTATAACAACAATTTGTATGTTTGCAAGTGGATATTTGTCACACTTTGCTAGTGGATATTTGTCACACTTTGCTAGTGGATATTTGTTATAGTGTACATTATTTGAGTGTTTACAGCAAGAATATTAAATTGATTTTCTAGGAACAATCTTATTCTCTGTTGCTCTTTTATACTTTTAGGGGTCCCTGCAGAAAAAGTTGGCGAAGACGCAGGAGAAATGTTGCTCAACAGTTTAGATCATGGTGGCTGTGTGGATGATTTCCTTCAAGATCAGGTTAGTGTCAGGTAGAGATCATTTCAGAACTGTTATTACCCTACTACATGTAGTAGCAAAATTAAAAGAAAAACCAAAGTTTTGGCATAGATGTCAAAGTTAAAAGGTCATTGGCAAAGTTAAAAGGTCATTGATTTGAATTCTTTGAAATTGCATGCCAAATAAGATACTATATCATAGTGTTAGAAGATATTTTCAAAAGATTAAGTTACTTAAAGATAACTGAGAACAGAGCTAACAAAAACTATATTTCTTCAAATATTTGAATACATGTAGAAGGCTCAAAGGAGTAGAGCCACGAAGTCGGTTTAATGGCCTGGTAATTGCGATCAAAATGAAACATGATATCTTGCATCAATGGTATATTGATTTTATTTGGGAAAGATGCTTCTTTCGAAAAACGCACGAAAAAGCGATAAACGGATATCACAAACAAAGAGGTAAATGTTAAAACCTGGCACGGTTCCGGAAATTTCCATAATTTTGCAAAAAATATGACGAATGCCTTTAATTTTTACATAGAGCGGCAACTTCACCGGCAAGTCTGTTTACTGAGATGCCTTCAGTGGTTTAAACGAAAGCTATTTGCACAAAGAAATCTTCCAGCGACGCGGTCGCAGATATTGAAAATTTAACATTTTACATCGTATCATCAGCATAATTTACAAGCGTACTGCAGGCGAAATTGCGTTAAATGACGTCATATGTGACGTCATGTTGTACATGCATCATCGTAGCGCTTCTTTATTATTTTTTAAAGAATTTTTCAAAGTTTTGATTTACATATGTTAAATCCTCCTCCTCCTTGGTTGTTGTCCAAGGCTTGGCTTTCATCAAATGATGAATGCATTTACAAAGGTAACATAAGTAATAATTATATACTTGATAATGTCTCTTTGTTATCCACAATGCCCATATACACATAAAATACAAAAATGCTATCATTTTATAGAGATTGTTGATTTCAGTTTTTCACAATGTCAGCTATATGCGTTTATCTAGAGGTCGGGAGGGGAGCCCCTATCCCGTTTGAATTTGTCTTCTCTTTAATAAGGGGAACCCATCCGCGCAAGTATCCATGTACATGAAAATGTATGAGCATACCATAAATATAGAGGTTACTACTATATGAGTTTTGATTGTATGGGTATCAATGCTAAAAGTTGAAATATTCGTTATTTCTGATGTAAATGTAAGCTGAACGGAAAATATATCTTTATTGTGTTTTTAAATAAAATTACAAAAGCTTTTCTTTAATTTGGCGACCCATGAATTCTAATTTTCAGGCGAATCTAACGCATACATTCGGAGTTATAGCCGTTTGAAAACGTCATTTTGAATTTGCGGTGCGCAGCTCTAATTCATTTCACTGGCGCCATCAACAATGTATTGCGTTTTTACAATAGATGTATATGGAGATTAATTATACAATATTATGGTTGTTACTGAATATTTTCGAATAAAAAACTTTTTTTTTTTGGCGAATTTGACGATCTTCACTGTGTGCATGTTTCTTTCCTCTAGGAATTTCTTCATGTCTGTACATAGTTATGGATTTTGTAAAATGACGGACGCTAAATAGAGAAAAAACTTGGAATGACGTTATTCATTTTACATTTTTAGCTCACCTGAGCCAAAGGCTCAAGTGAGCTATTGTCATAGTGTGGCGTCCGTCGTCCGTCGTCCGTCCGTCGTAAACTTTTAACATTTTCAACTTCTTCTCAAGAACGGCTGAAGGGATTTTGATGAAACTTGGTATGCATGAAGTACTAAAGGTCCTCTACCAAGTTTGTTCATTTCGGCTCGATCCCTTCAGGGGTGGATCCAGGGCGGGGTCAAATAGGCCCCGGAGGGTACCCCTCTTCAAAAATCTTCTTCTCCAGTTCCACTAAATGGATTGAAAAACTAATTGTATCTATGTGATCTAGAAGGATGTATGATTCAAGTTTGTTCATTTCGTTAAAATCCGATAACTAATTTTTGACGCGTTTTTGACGTCTTTTCGGATTTAGTCAGAAATGCACATTTTTGCACTTTTTCTTTAAATAACTCAATAAGTGTATGATTTTACACACTCATTTACTACATATTTATCATATTTAACTTACTTAATGCTTTGATATGTATTTTATGCTTAAATTTTATTTTTTTGATTTTTTATGAATTTTTTTCTTATGAAAAAAGGAAGGGGGGGGGGGGGGGGGGTGATTTTCATACATTTTCTGCTTCTTTTCTATAACCACTCTTCAGATTGTCATGACAATTTGTAGGTATGAGGTACTCATGCATGGTACCCTACAAGTGAAAGAATTTTGTCCAGATATCCACTTTTGGATTTTTAAGGAATATTTTTTAAGATTGTACATAGGTATAATGTATGTTTTCCATGCCCAATGGACCCATGGGGAGTGGCTTCAAACCCCGGCGGGACCCCAACAAAATTTTTTTTCCCTTTTTAGCTCACCTGAGCCAAAGGCTCAAGTGAGCTATTGTCATAGTGTGGCGTCCGTCGTCCGTCGTCTGTCGTCCGTCGTCCGTCCGTCCGTCGTAAACTTTTAACATTTTCAACTTCTTCTCAAGAACGGCTGAAGGGATTTTGATGAAACTTGGTATGCATGAAGTACTATAGGTCCTCTACCAAGTTTGTTCATTTCGGCTCGATCCCTTCAGGGGTGGATCCAGGGCGGGGTCAAATAGGCCCCGGAGGGTACCCCTCTTCAAAAATCTTCTTCTCCAGTTCCACTAAATGGATTGAAAAACTAATTGTATCTATGTGATCTAGAAGGATGTATGATTCAAGTTTGTTCATTTCGTTAAAATCCGATAACTAATTTTTGACGCGTTTTTGACGTCTTTTCGGATTTAGTCAGAAATGCACATTTTTGCACTTTTTCTTTAAATAACTCAATAAGTGTATGATTTTACACACTCATTTACTACATATTTATCATATTTAACTTACTTAATGCTTTGATATGTATTTTATGCTTAAATTTTATTTTTTTGATTTTTTATGAATTTTTTTCTTATGAAAAAAGGAAGGGGGGGGGGGGGTGATTTTCATACATTTTCTGCTTCTTTTCTATAACCACTCTTCAGATTGTCATGACAATTTGTAGGTATGAGGTACTCATGCATGGTACCCTACAAGTGAAAGAATTTTGTCCAGATATCCACTTTTGGATTTTTAAGGAATATTTTTTAAGATTGTACATAGGTATAATGTATGTTTTCCATGCCCAATGGACCCATGGGGAGTGGCTTCAAACCCCGGCGGGACCCCAACAAAATTTTTTTTCCCTTTTTAGCTCACCTGAGCCAAAGGCTCAAGTGAGCTATTGTCATAGTGTGGCGTCCGTCGTCCGTCGTCTGTCGTCCGTCGTCCGTCCGTCCGTCGTAAACTTTTAACATTTTCAACTTCTTCTCAAGAACGGCTGAAGGGATTTTGATGAAACTTGGTATGCATGAAGTACTAAAGGTCCTCTACCAAGTTTGTTCATTTCGGCTCGATCCCTTCAGGGGTGGATCCAGGGCGGGGTCAAATAGGCCCCGGAGGGTACCCCTCTTCAAAAATCTTCTTCTCCAGTTCCACTAAATGGATTGAAAAACTAATTGTATCTATGTGATCTAGAAGGATGTATGATTCAAGTTTGTTCATTTCGTTAAAATCCGATAACTAATTTTTGACGCGTTTTTGACGTCTTTTCGGACTTAGTCAGAAATGCACATTTTTGCACTTTTTCTTTAAATAACTCAATAAGTGTATGATTTTACACACTCATTTACTACATATTTATCATATTTAACTTACTTAATGCTTTGATATGTATTTTATGCTTAAATTTTATTTTTTTGATTTTTTTATGAATTTTTTTCTTATGTAAAAAGGAAGGGGGGGGGGGTGATTTTCATACATTTTCTGCTTCTTTTCTATAACCACTCTTCAGATTGTCATGACAATTTGTAGGTATGAGGTACTCATGCATGGTACCCTACAAGTGAAAGAATTTTGTCCAGATATCCACTTTTGGATTTTTAAGGAATATTTTTTAAGATTGTACATAGGTATAATGTATGTTTTCTTACCAAAAATAGGAGAAAAATTCTCAAATCGCACCGGGTTATACACATTGATACTACTTTTGAATGAAGAAATTTTATTTGAATCACAAAAAAAATGCCGTAAAGATTAAAAGTACACAACTTTTTTAATATTTTTTCAAAGCCATGCACCTGGTTCCGGACCGGAATTATTCGAATTTTATGATCTGAGGACCCATTTTCACACGTATTCTTCCACACATGTAGATGTCTCACACACTTTAAAACTATATTCAAAATTTTATTTCATCTATCTAGTAAACAATCACGGGAAGACAATTCAAGATAAACATTGTGTGTATTTTCCACCAATTGTTGAAAATAATAAGAAAATAATCGGAACTATTTGACAGGACAATGACCTAGATATGCATTAATTCATCTTCGTCCCCAAGGCGCATCGTATTCCGCTAGGCGCTTCATTGCAATACAAACCGCAAAGCAGTACTGCGATATATTTCAGGAGATACAGTGCAAACGGAATAGATTTTTATACTTGGAACACTTTCATAATGGTTATCATTCATGTACTTGGAACACTTGCATATACTTGTTATCATGTATAAAGTTTGCTCGAATTTCCTCTGTCTTAGACTCTCTTAGATGAAGTAATTTACGGACTGATTTCTTGAAGAAACGTCTAATGAGTAATCTCTTCCTCTGGATTTTGAGAATGCATAGGACATTTAATATCTGAAATTCTTGAAAATAAATAATTCCGTTCAGAGTTCCTGAAATCTTCCAATAAAATGTTGGACCACAGAAGCTGTTGGTTTAATAGAGAAAATAAATTATTATTCACAACCTTAAGCCACTGTGTTCGTCATCTTGTATGTATAATATTTCTAAGAGGAACATAGAGGCCTGAGGTTGTGAATAATAAAACATTTTCTCTCATAAAACGACAGGATCCTGTGTTAAGACATTTGGGAATTTTTATCTGTTCAAATAATAGATACATAATGAGTTTTTATCGGACCAAATAACTTCTTGTCGGCAAATCCAATGCAACCGATACATTTCATGAACTCTCTCCGCTAACAACTGTGTAACAGACCTATGATGAGGTAAAACAATTAGTTAACAGTAAATAACGATGTCGTAGGTCTGCTAGTTGGACAAGCTTAACAATTTCATGGGCCTTTTAATTTGTTTCAAACTGCGAAACCTTAGAGAAACCACTTGAGTTGTTGAACAGCGTATGCTGAAATGCAACGCTCCTTCTCGCCTGTTGAAATATGCATAGGCAAGAAGCGTCGCATTTCAGCATATTTACTGAAAATTATTTGTTCAAGTGGCTTCACTGGGTCATGAGGTTTGATACAACATACACTGCTTTTTTGGAAAACAAACTGGCACAATTTCTGCACAACTCACTTGAATTGATGAATATTGGATCAAAACGATTTTAACTGTACGTTTCATGTATTTGAGATGAAATCAATACTATTCAAAAGCATAATTCATAGATTTCAGTGAATAAAGGCAAAACCGAAAAATCTTTGTTTTTTATGCCCCTGGAATAAAAGATTCGGGAGCATAAAGTTTTTGGCCTGTCCGTCTGTCTGTTTGTCTGTCTGTTTTCCGAAAAACTTTAACATTGGGCATAACTTTTGAATGGAAGCTGGTGATAGAGGTTTCATATTTCACATGTGTATTTACCAAAATTTTTGACCTCATGACCATAACCTTGACCTTTCACGTACTTCTCAAAAACTTTAACATTGGGCATAACTATTGAATGGTTATAGTGATAGGGCTTTCATATTGTACATGTGTATTCCTTGTGACAAGATCTTTCCATTGATACCAATATTACCCTGACCCTGACCTCTCACATACTTAACAGAAAATGGAGTTTATACTAACAAAGATGCCGCCGGGGGCATTCTCGTTTCACAAACACAGGCTTTATAATTTCTGGCATGCTAGCTATCAATAATGAAAGGTTTTGTGTTCAATTTTAAATAAACTTAATTTGTGAAATCATTTCATTGTTTTATTCTTTTTCTGCTGCACATTTATGTGGAATTTTACAATATGATTTTATTTTTGATGTTGCATAATTGAACTATACTAGCTGGGCATATGACGTTGGACCACTTTATCCGTTTTTTTTTCAAATCAGTAAAAAAGTTATTGTTTTGAAATGTGACTATTTTTTTCTTTTTTGTACTTCTCTGCATCCGGCAAAAATCTTTTTAGAAAGGTTGTGGGCTAAAATCCTGGTACTGGCACTATCAGTATTCAATGTCAGTATGTCAGTTAGAGCGTGCATGGGTATCAGGTGAGCGTTGTGCCCCCTGGGGCTCTTGTTTAAAGTATGAATTCAAATTTTGTTGCACTGTTTGAAAAATTCATGTAATGATAACATTTATATGTACAACTTTACTGTAGATGATAATGCATGTACAGTACCATGGCCATACTCAGACAATATGACCTCTGTGGAAACTGAACACCAATTACTGTGGAAATCAGTGGTGGATATAGTGAGGGTCCAAAGACCCGCTCCCTTTCAACTAAATGATAGATTCGCCACTGTTAATAACAAGCTTTTGATGAAAAAATTTTACTATTTCTGATTGTTTTGGAGCACCCAATAGATCATTGCGCAGAATATTGATTATTTGATGGTTTTGTTTCTTTTTTCATCGTGTGATTTTAGGGTAAATTGATACTCAGTTTCTCGTATCCCTCGATTATTAGCATTGAAAAGTGATATTTTAACATGTCAGTCTAGAAATGTTATAAAGGAGGAAATTGCACTTATATAATTGTTTTGAATGAATAATTAAAATGCGTTCGGCAGCTTGAAAAATATAGTCTTAAACATAACAACATGAAAATACGGCGTTACAACGTCATGGCTAAAGTGACGTTATCTGCTTTCTATACCCTTTTCGCGGCTTAATTTTAAGGTGAAAATAGCTTTTCCGTAAAAGTTAACACTGGTTTTCAATAATACAGGCATTCGTATGTGAAATAACACAGTATGAATAAATTTTTGCCATCAGGCCGATTTTGGCCCTTCCCGGCTCTACTCCTTTAAAGATAGTCAGTATTCCACTTACATTCCAATTCAATTGAAAGGGAGAACAAACCAAACCCAAGAAGTGTGTACTGTAAACATGGAAATTTTCTCATTTCGTGATCATTGTATAATGATCGAGAAAAATATCCCCCGCGTGAAATATACAACTAGTACATAAGACTTAAGGAAATACTCCCAATTTCGCCAAAATTATATTGCCCCCATGAGTATTGTTGCAATGGTCATTATGCAAAAATTCCCCCCCCCCCCCAAAAAAAAAATAATCCCGTTTACAGTATACATGTACATGTTTTACTAAAGATCAATGATATGACTACTCTCTGTACATCCAAATACTTGATAAAAAGACTAGGTGCGCTAACCCCTTTAATCGGCCCTATAATTTTGGCGAAAAATGCTTTTGATAAAAGAAGTATTAATTATCACTTTTTTCAATGTTAAATGTTTGAGAAAATACCACGTCATATTGTTGAGCCTCTCGTAACGTCACGTGCGTGATGTATGACGTCATGTTTTGACGTCATTTGCCCTGAATGACGCAAAACAAAGAAAAATCATCGTATTTTACATACAAATCATCAAAATTCATCTATAATTCAGGCCTCGCCCACGATATTTTTTATGCAAATTAAAAGGCTGATCAGAAATCCATCGATTGGTACAAAAATTATCATGGGCAAGGCCTGGATCAATACTTACTTTCATAAATTTCTATCAAAATTTCGCTCATTTATTGATATTTTCAATGATTTCAACGTTTTTAGACGTTTTTAGCAACATATTAATCAGTATAGGACTGTGAAATCAAAGAAAGCTTTCCTGATATGGATTCACCATACATTTGACATTTCAAAAACTAGAATATTATGGATATATGAACAACTTTGTAAATAGGGCTGATATGGCAGGTTACTGCACCTACTTCTTTGAACCAACAAAAAAGTTCCTATGTATATGTATTAAATAAGCCGCACCTAAATCTATGTTATAATTCTTTGAAGTCATGTCTTTTGTGATATATATATATATGTTTAACAATATGAGATATAAACAAAATGTGTGTTATATCGTCTATTGTTTCAGATTATACACATATTAATACTATAAATTTCTTTAATTAAAGGGAAATCCAGAGTGTCTTTGTCCTTTAGAATTATCTATATATTATAATCATAATGTTATATTGTTTTTTGTTTCAGATTATAATACTAATGGCTCTAGCTAAAGGTAAATCCCGAGTGCTTTGTGGTCCTATGTCTCTACATACACAGACTGCTATACACGTGGCTCAGCTAATGACAGAGGTAAGGTTTAAGTACATGTATATCTGATAGGTTGTATTATATATAGCTATAGACCTTCACACTTTCCTGATGTGGTATTGGTTTACTGTTACACATTCCTGGATTGTTGCTATGACTTGAATTCTACTCAAAGTTAAATGCATACATTACATGTACATGTATACATGTATTATACATGAAAATACAAAAGCTGTAACAAATTGTGTTCTAAGACTTTGAACTGATGTGGACACAAGGGGTGAAGTAAATTCTGATACAGATTTCTCAAGAAGTCAATCTCAAGTCATATTTGTGACTGTAAGGCCATACCAAATTAATTAAATGTTCTTTGGATTTTCTTGTAAATAAAAGGGTGCGAGCGGGCGAAAATATAATTATTTTATTTTTTTTAGGTTTTGCAGTTTTTAAGGTGCGAGCGAATGAAATAATTCTATTTTTGATATAGGTTACTCCAGAAATACATTGCTTTTGTTTTCATTACTCAAAAAGGGATCCCCATAGGATTCTGGTGACTAGAAAGCCTTGCACATAGCAGTACAGAAAAGATTTTCGAATATTCCCCCCTCCTAGACTTTCAGTGCTATGTATACGGGACAACAAATTTGCTCCCAACAAAATTTTTTAAACACAAGAAGTATCATTGTCTTCGAATTTTGCACAATCTGAGACTTCTAGAAGCTGCAAGATTTGCAGAAATCAGACCCGACCCTAAAAAATTCCTGAGCCAGAAATTACATGGTGCGGGCGAGCATTTTATTTTTATAATATTATTTTTTGAATTTTGAAAAATATGGTGCGGGAAATCCAAAGAACATTAAATTAATTTGGTATGGCCTAAATTAGTAAATCAGTTGAATTTGATGGACAGGGCTGAGTTCAGTCAGTTTAGAAAAAGAAACCTACAGTGCTAGAATGCTCCATATTTTGATTGAGTATTAAACTTTGAGTTGTTATTAAAAATGCCAATGGTTATTTTTTGAAAATAATGTCTAAAAATAGCTGCCATGTGGCTAAAAATAGCTGCCATGTGGTAGTGTACATTAAATATAACTGTATCCATGTATTTGTTTGTCTCTTACATTAAAGTTGAGGATAAAATTTTATCAATATCAATTTATTCATGAAGATTAAATTATCACATTTACACTATATATAAGTAAGTTGCAAATTATGATTTGTGTGATTAAAACATTTGGGTATATCCTTCATAAAGTTTATACCTCCCAAAAATGTATACATGTATATTACAGACAAGTTTGTTTTTGTTTTTTCACTTTCACTTTTCACAAATTCAGATCTGAATTGAAATTATTTTGACATGCATGCTCATCTTTTTATAGGCAAAATTTGAAGTCAAGGAATTATCTAAAACCTCAACTTTAATTGAATGCGAAGGAATCGGACTAGTAAATCCATATCTGTGATATCTGTGATACTTAGGAAACCAATATTAAAATCCTCTCAACATTCGTTAACAAAAAGTGCAATAAAAGTGAAACACTTAACAACATATCCAGCATTTTGTGGACTCAGGAGGTCTGTTCCATTTTGTTCACCACGATTATATGTATTTTGTACTGAAGTTCAAGAATACTATTTATTTGTTCAGTAACAATATCCTTAATGCTTTTACTATCATATGTACCCTGACTTTTTAAAGGGTAAAAATTATTGGTTGTATTGCTTGTTAATTTTATAAGGGCTCCAAGTGAAAATGCTGGAGCTCTGTAGGAAATATGTTCTCTGTGCTCTCAATGAACACTTTTGATCTGGTTCTAAATCTCTGTATATTAAAAAACAACCATGGGTGTGTTTGTTCTGGCTGTTTCTGTAAATGAAACGCGTTGCTCAGTGGAAAAGGATCAGATCATCCAGCGCGTCGCAGACCAATGTTCCAGGCTCTTCCAATATGGTGGACAAGACTACAATCTTCTTACAGTGCTGGAAATGTTTATTGTGAAGGGAAATGTAGGTATAGATGTCACAAGAAAGATAAAATGTAATGAAATTAGTGAAACAAGAATGATTTCATAAAAATCAATTATGACTTTTTCAATTTAGCGAATATCAAAATTAGCCTATACTCAGTATCGCTATGGTGAAACCATTCTTGGGCTGTTTTTGTTCCATTATCAGAGTAGAATCATTCTGGAACGTTCAGCATAATGGAATTGAACTTATGTCCTGACAGCAAATATTTGCCATTACCATAGGTGCTCGTGGACGTGGATAAACATTCAGTAAGTATCCCGAGATGGTCCCCAGTTTTCTAGGGCATATAGAGTAAAACGCCGGGTACCATCTTGGGATACATTCTTGACTGACAGAGATTATCTGAACAAAGGGTTAGGGCCACGAGACCCCTAAATCAGCCCTCAATTTTTCCTTAGAAATAAATTTCATGAGAAATACTTGATATTTCTAATGAAAATTCACGGATGTTTACCGCTTTTGATAAAAAGAATAGTATAACCAAACAGAGTGCCATTCAACTGTAATGACGTCATTTTGACGTTATTGACAAAATATGGCGAAAATTGCTTGGTATTTCGTCTTTTGTGGAAGAATTCAATGTGGCCGCATGCGTTAACTGAGATTAAACGTTTATGACACTATAGGATATAATGATAATCTTTCACACATAAATTTTTCACCTTAGTTAATGCATGCGGCCATTGCTAATTTAATAGAAATATGTAGTTTTTGCATCAATTTTGCAGAATATCACCTATTTTTGTGTTTTCAAAGGGCTAAAAGCTATTGATAAACTCAATGTTTACAAAAGATAAATTCATGATTGAACAGAGGGCGTTTCAAACTGTCAAATCACAGGTAAAAATTCTATGAAGTACAATGTTCAAAATTAGGGCCAATATCAGGCATTTTGGCCCTACTCCTTTAATTGGAATTAAATCAACTACGTTGATGAGCACCTGTGGCCATCACAGCTGAGAAGTGACATGTCCAGCAGCTGGAACCTTCATGACTGTCAATTTTCTAGCTTTATTTCTCTGTTATATTGTTAAAAAAAGCTGGAACATGCTAGTAGAATGACAAATATATTCATTCTAGTTACAGGTTGTAATACTTTTTACCTCACAGGGACAAAAAAGTCCGTAGAGCTAATGCCATACCCTCAGCATCACATTGTTGTCATTAATGTCCATAAACAAAACAAAACAAAAGCATGTCTGGTCCAGGCTGAAATTGTATCTGTTCTTAAATGATGCCATTGAATTTGAAGACGTTAAACATTTAACTTGGGCTATATCTCTTGAACTATTAGGGGTAGGGCTTTGATACTTCACATGTAGATACCTTGTGACAAGACCTTTCATTTGAGACCTTGACCTTGGACTTTGACCTACTTTTCAAAAACTTTAAGCTGAATTATATTCTTGAACTAAAAGGGGTAGGGCCATGACATTTGACCTAGTGACCTTTGCCTTGGACTTTGACCTACTTTTCAAAAACTTCAACCTGGGTTATATTTCTTGATCTATAAGGGGTAGGACTTTGATATTTTACAATTAGATTCCTTGTGATGGGACCTTTCATTTGAGACCATGACATTTTACCTAGTGACTTTGACCTTGGACTTTGATATACTTTTTAAAAACTTTATGCAGGGCTATACCCCTTCTTCTATAAGGTGTAGTTCTTTGATATTTTACATGTAGGTACTATGTGACATGGGACCTTTAATTTGAGACCATGTCCATTGACCTGGTGGCATTGACCTTGGACTTTGACATTCTTTTAAAAAAGGTTTGGTCTCAATCTCTAACTATTATGTTTCATGCATATATGAGACAATGGCCATTAACGTAGTGACCTTGACCTTAACCATTAACCTACTTTTTTTACGTACATGTATACTTTGGCTTTATCTTTAGCTCTCTAAGGGACAAGGCTAATATTAGATGCATAGTCTCTTCATGACAATGCTTTTTGTATTTTAGAAGTTATTTAATTTTGACAGAAACCTGCTACGGTGACCTGTGTAATCATTGATTACCCTATGTTTGTTATGTTATGATTTATGAATGCTTGTGGTCAAAGTCAGGCGTACTTTATAAAAGATAGTAAATATATTGGATGCAGTACACAGGGTAACTAATTTTATTATATAACATAATTTGAAGAGGTAGAAGGTAAAAAATAAATATGATAAAACCTCTTTGGACAGTTCTAATTTGTTAAATTACCCATTTATCTACGCTTGCTTCAAACAAATGATCTGAAATGTTGTTTTTTTTTAACCAAAGTTGAACTTATAATATTATGTCAGAATCATTTTGTTTCTACCTATATGTAATAAAGACAGTCTGTCTATATCCTATAAACTTCCTGTATTTTTTCTGAAAAAAAAATCCTATATATTCCTGTGATCGTGTATTCATCACAGTTTCTCCGGCTTCACTATTACTAAGATCGGGAAACAGTCAAAGATGTGTGGTCAAGATGTAATAGTTATCACAAGATCCAACTTCAAACACAAGTGGTGTAAGTTGACTCATTAAGTGGTACTTCTAAGCTATAATATCACGAGACAAAGTCTGATTGTATTACTTATAATAGTTCACGTTAGGATCACCTAACGTTTTGTACAAGCTTGAAAACGAGATAGAAAATTATTTTAAACATGTATAATTTACCGATAGGTGAATTGATTTTTGCTAAACAAACTTTCCAGACCGTCACCTAAATTAAGGGGAGGGGGTGTCAAACCGTAAGCACGTGTTCAGCATATGGTTTTGAAAAAAAATCACACGTAAAAACGGAAAAACAGCATTTTTGGCATCCTCGATCCCTGAGTTTCCAAGAATGCATTTTTGGCAAAGTCAAACTTTTTTAGATCCTCGATCCCTGAGTTTCCAAGAATGCATTTTTGGCAAAGTCAAACTTTTTTAGCTCACCTGAACAAAGCTGAATTAATTATGCTATTTTATAGCACATGTCGCACTATAAATAAAATAAATGTCCATGTTTTGAAAGCTACACAACTAGTGCTCATCTACACCGGAGAACAAGGATTGAAAAGATTTACATGTATTTGACTATTTGATATTTTTCCAAATGTATTCAGCTGAAATATGAAGGAACACTCATTGGAAAACATAAGTAATATGAAAACTTAAAATTCATCTTTTCGTCATTCTTTTAGAGCAAAAACAAAACAAAATAAAAGGTATACTTTGGCCAAGTGTGAATAAAAGCCATATGTCCACTTAAAATCTGAATATTGCAATTTTTTTTTTTCATTTTATCAAATAAGCTAGCATCTGTAAAATAATTTTTGCAGGATGGCCACGGACTCTGGAAAACGGTGAGAATGCCAAATAAAAATTTCCCGCAGGGAAAAGTAAGGGAATTTCAGAATTTCATGATAATCAAGGAAAAATCAAGGAATTTTATAATTTTAAGTATTTAAAAATATAAGAAGTACCAGATGGAATAGACAATATACATTTGAACAAAGACATAAGACATTATATTGCTGATGTATCGTCTTAAAAATTTTATCTGGCTCGCTGCGCTCGCCAATGGACACTTTAAATGTAAAGATAAAGACGATTTTAGAAATGAATAAGTGCATATTTTAATTATAGGTATTTGAACATAACAGTGTATTTTGTGCGTATTTTGTCAGGGAAAATCTTGTAGGAGTCAGGGAAAGTCATGGAAATTTCAGGGAATTTCATTTACCAAAATCTATGGCCAACCTGTCTTGATGATTTGATTAATAACTGTTTTGGAATATTTAATACTTTTCCATTGATCAATATTTCTCGTCAGAAAATGCCAACTTCACGACTGAAAAGGGGGGGGGGGGGGGGGGGTGAATTCGTCTTCATATCAAGCCGTTAATTGGATATGTATAACTATAAAATTACGAATATTAGAATTTGTTAAATGTGTCATCAGTAAACCATGGCTTTCATTGTTTACCCATTTCTGAATTTCGCAGTCCACTTTTGATTACTTGAGTCATTAACTTGCAGATTCTTTATATATCATTTTATGTATGTGTGGTGGACAGGACATTTACAAATATTTTTTAAAAAACTAGAAGATTTTCGGTTTATCTTCATACATTTGTCGTTGATTTTGAATTCCTGCGAAACTTTTGCACTTTGTTGACTTGCTTACAAATAAAACAGCTGAGTATTGTTTCTTATTTTTGGTTTTTCTCGTGCGCACTCTGTCTAAATCTCCAGGTCAACACGTCCGATTGAAAACAAAAACAGAAACAGCGTACGTAGGTACTACGTAGTACTTAGGGGGAAAGTGCACGCAAAGGGAGACAGAGGGTCATAAACTGATACCATTCACATATCACAGGTCTGAGTCAAGGACCCCTATCCTGAATTAGATCGGAAGGGATCCTATTTACCATATGCTTTTGTTTATATCGGGAGGCGTATGAACATGACTCAGTAATTAAGTAGGTCAGGAAAACATCTCTCCAGCTTCCGAGTTGCTGACCAATCGTACGTCATCAAGGAATTCCGAAATCTTATAAATACCAAAAGGGAAACCTCCATCTTCAGAATCACTTGCATTCAGAGAAGCAACATGTCTAAGTTCCTTCTAGTTTGCTTGGCGGTATTACTTGTGGCCGTGGTATCCGAGGCCGGACCCCGGGGTAGGGGGCGTGGTCACATGGGAGGACGCAGGCAGAGAGGTGAAGGTATGATGATGATGAAAAGACGAGGAAAAGGGGCACAGTGGCGAAGAAAGTGGGCCATCGGACGCATAGATGGGTAAGTCATATTTTAGTAATGATTAAGAATTCTAGCTAAATTGTGCCCAACAACTGCAAAATGCTTCAGCGATGTTTTTCCTTCCTTGCTGCTTGTGAAAATTTTGCAATCAGGCTGTGTAATTTGTAATCATTTCAAAAATAAGTCATAGTTCGAATAATTGGAAAATTTGGACTGAAGCATTTAGTGCTAGTGTCCCATTGCATATTTGAAATGATACAATATTTAAAAACCAGCCTTTGACCCAGCCCGGCCAAACGCCCAAATAATCACAAAGGGCTAGGTTTTGGTCAGGTATTGGTACGAATTTTATGCTTACTTGATTTTTGTGAGAAATAGTAAAATACAGTACAATATATGACAATAACATTATTTTGCTCGTTCTCCAAATCTTTGTAAATTGAAGTAAAATATCGGGTTTTAGAGGTGTATTCGCTGCTATAGCGAATGACTCCAAAAAAAATCCCCAAAAGCAAAATTTAGTCATTTGTTATAACTTAAAATCCTCCTTTTTCAAGATACCAACGGAAAATGAAAATTTGCCATGTTTGAAATATGCGACAATGGAATATTTCCTTTTATTATGGTCCATGTCAGTTGGAATAACGTCAAATTTTACTGATTGTCCGTTTCTTGCACAATTCCCTACGGGAAGAAATTTTCTTCCTATTTGGGATATTTGACGTCATAATGAAGAAGATTTATCATAGAGAGCATTTTACGCTGATTTTGAAAATTAGAAAAATGTACACAAAACAAAGATAACCTTTCAGGCGAGTTTAGGCAATGAATACTCTAGTTTACAAATTCGGTATTATAATTCATTTAAAATTCCTATGAGACACGATCCTTATATCTTTCTTCATATTTTCAAAATTTAAGAAATAATCATGGTTTATATTCAACTTTACAGCGATATGGATGACGTCAACACTTATTCCAGCGATGACAACATTCCAGTTCACACGCCCGAGATGGTCAACAGACGACCTGTTGCTAAGCGACCATGGAAATTACGCCGAAAGATGCGCCGCAGGAACAAGTTTCAAAAGATGCAGCAAGCAAACGGAACCTCTGAAAATCTCACTTCAACCTGGAAAGCTAGGTGGATGGCAAAAAAGCATCGCCGCCAGAACCGCTGGAAAGCATTGTTAGAAAAGAAAGGGTGCTTCTGTCTTTCTCCGGAGAAATTACAAGCTCTGAGACAGCTTATCGTAGACCAGGGAATGGAAGATGAGTTTCCAGAAATCGTTCCAGAAGATTTTGTTGATGAGGATGACGATGGAGACACCGATGTTGTCGACGAAGATGATGATGACGTCGATGAAGATGATAGTGATATGGACGACGAAGATGATATAGACAATGTTACCACAGTACCAGTTGAGGAAACAGACATTCAACCAATTCTTCAGTAAATTTTGTCTTCATAAATATAATAATTAACGGTTAACGGGTAACTTTTTGTTTTGCTTTTTATAAATAAACTATGAAAATGTATATTCTTTCTCTGTTCAATTTCACTTGAACACTGTACGATACGTTCTCTAGGGAATTGGATAGTGGTGTTAAGTGGCAAAGCCAGAGCCACACAATGAGTTGTTCAGGGGGTACGTCTCTGTTCGTGTACATTCCAGAAGTAGCCGTTTGCTTTGAATATTATAGCCAAACTTTGCACACGAGTTGCTTCGTATGACCTTACATTCACAAAGTCAGAGGTTACAGGTCAATATCACTTCAATCTGATTAGAATTATAGTTTTAGATCTGCTCACTAGTTATTAATAGTACAGTTAAGATGAGATCAAAGAGAGTGCATCTAGACTCTGATTTTAATTACATTGATGAAAAGAGATAACTTTTTAAAAAAGATTGTCATGGAAATGTACATACATGTAAAATGTCGTTGATGAGAAAGCTACACATACTGATTTTAAGCATCAGCTATTAAAATACATGTTCTCAATATGAGTGAATGAAAGTCAAACACGTGTACACAACACAAAATCTGAATTAAAAAAAAAACAACACAATCAATGGATATACAAAACCAGGGATAATCCAAAACCAAACAAAAATAAAGCCTGTGTTTGTGAAACACGAATGCCCCCGGTGGCATCTTTGTTAGTATAAACTTCATTTTCTGTTAAGTATGTGAAAGGTCAAGGTCAACAATTTTGGTATCAATGGAAAGGTCTTGTCACAAGGAATACACATGTGAAATATGAAAGTCATATCACTTACCATTCAAAAGTTATGCCCAATGTTAAAGTTTTTGAAAAGTAGGTCAAAGGTCAAGGTCACGAGGTCAACAATTTTGGTATCAATGGAAAGGTCTTGTCACAAGGAACACACATGTGAAATATGAAAGCCCTATCACTTACCATTCAAAAGTTATGCCCAATGTTAAAGTTTTTGAAAAGTAGGTCAAAGGTCAAGGTCAAGATCACAAGGTCAAAACTTTTGGTATCAATGAAAAGGTCTTGTCGCAAGGAACACACGTGTGAAATATGAAAGCCCTATCACTTACCATTCAAAAGTTATGCCCATTGTTAAAGTTTTTGAAAAGTAGGTCAAAGGTCAAGGTCAAGGTCACAAGGTCAAAAATTTTGGTATCAATGGAAAGGTCTTGTCACAAGGAATACACATGTGAAATATGAAAGCTCTATCACTTACCATTCAAAAGTTATGCTCAATGTTAAAGTTTTTTCGGACAAACAGAAAAACAGACGGACAGGCCAAAAACTATATGCCCCCGAATCTGTGATTCCGGGGGCATAATAACCAAAACATTCTACAAAGAAGCAAAAGTGAATCCCCAATGAAGATGGTATCAGGTGCCCGGGGAGGGTAAGTGTCTCCTGCTTCCAAGTAACACCCGTCGTTTTAGTCGGGCAGAAAAGGTGATATAAACGGTGAATGTATTAATTCGTTGTTTATGCTACCTAAAATTCAGAGAATAATTCGGATGTTCGTCATTGTAACTACTACTGCGAGTCACCTATACACTGCCATCCATAAATGATTATATAAACAAGGACATCATTCTAAATTCTTCACAATTCTATCCTATTTTTTCCATTCTGAACTTTCGAGATTCACAATAATTGGCTTCACATAATTCAAAATTATGAATTGTGATAATAAAAATATATACATATAGAAACTTTTATCATCAGCACAATTTTCTTATATGGATTGCTTTATAAACACTTGGTCTTGCTGGTCCAACCAGTTGCAGGTTGTAACAATTAAGATTCTGTTTGCTTTGATTTTGTTGCTTAAAATGTGTTTAACAATGTTTAATTTTATGTTCTGTTGTCCAGATCTATCCACTGCCCGCAGCCTCTGTAGGTATTATTCAAAACTGTTCATTTTCTAATCGCAACATGAACAGAAATGGTGTATACTAACTTATGGATGGCAGTGTATATTAGTATATTCAAGGTCAATTGTAAGATAAACCTTTTTGACATTCTGAAAGGTACAGATAGCTTTTCGCATAATTTGTTCAAATGAAGAAAACTGGAATGTCCCGACTCAGCTTCTACAGACACAGCCCTCGTGACAAGTATTGCCATTGATTTTCATTGTCAGTGGTCATATTTCAAGGTCACAAAGGGCAAGAATAGAAAACCTTTTTGGACAGTACTCGGTTAATACAGAGTACTTTGATGATCATATGAATATGAGTTGACTATGGTTTGAGGTGATTTAGGTTGATTTTCAAGGTCCGAGATCAAACGTCATGACTACAAAGGCTTTAACAGAAAAACATGGTGAATACTCTTGATAATTACTAGTACCTATGGGTTTTCAATGTCAGGGGTAACAGTTCAGTGTCACAGTAGGTTATAACAGACAAACCATTTGGACTTTCAGAAGTGACGGATATCCGATTTCCACGATAAATTCATTTTAAAGTCAGGGAAACAGGTCAAGGTCACAACAAGCAATAACAGAAGTTCTCTTGTGGACACTTTAGAAGTCATGTATATTACTAGTATTTTGGATTCTGATCAAATCAGAATATTTCTATGATATGTGATAAGACAGAGCCCTTATAACATCTGGATGTCATACATTACTTTTGACAGTCAGTTGATAAGAAGACGGTCATGGCATAACATAATTGTCAAAGTCTGATGTGAAGGTCAACATTAAACAGGCAAGATTTCAAAACAAACGTTGTTTTTAAAGCTTCAGAATGAATTGCCTTGCGAGGGGATGTTAAGCCCCGTTTACACTATCAAAGTTTTCTTGTACAAGAAAACTTGGTCAAAGTTTTTGACGCTAACTTTGATAATGTAAACAATCCAAGAAAACTTTGATCAAAGTCCGTCAAAGAACTTGGATGGACTTTGACGGAATAGCTAGAACTCCATCCTATTTTTCTTGAAACTTTGACGGACTTTGACGGGAATCGACCAATCAGAATAGAGATAGAAAGAAGTAGAATCAACTTGGACACGTTAAAACTATAGAATTTAGAGATAATGACAAACGATGCGATGCAGTGAATTCCATCTGCGATTTTTTTTAGAAATCACTGGAAAATTTCCTTGAAATCGTGTCCATATAATGTAATAAGTCCAATAAACAATCAGAAACAATTCCTATAATGCTATCATGAGAAATATTCACAAAATTTACAGGATTCATCTTTATTTTGATGTATATCTACCGCGTTTTCGTGTACAAGTCGTCCAAGAACTTTGATAGTGTAAACAGACGACTTTGTCCAAGAAAACTTTGACCAAGAAAACTTTGATCAGTGGCGGATTTGGAGAGGGGGGCCCAAGGGGCCCGGCCCTTCCCTCTTTTTCACCCAAAGTTATTGATTCAGAGTATTCTTTTTATGCTTATTCTTTTTACTTTTAAGGAAATTTTCGGCTCGCTTCGCTCGCCGCACTAAATTTGTCATTAGTTGTCTAATTTTTCGTCTTCAACTCTCTTGTCATCATGTTTGAGCGGATTCAAATGTCATTCATATGTCATAAACATATACAAAATTCAAAATCAAATTAACAGTTGAATAATTACAAAATGCTTCATTTTCATGGGCCGATCTAACCAGGTAAGACAGGGGTATAGTGGGGTTATAATGTCAGGTTTTACGTGAACATTTTGTTCGAGTTGAAACCTTGCCCCCCCCCCCCCCCCCCCCCCCCCCCTTTCCGAAATCCTAGATCCGCCACTGCTTTGGTTTTATGCTTCGTTTTGTCTTGCGTGTACATGTATTTCACCTCCAAAAACTTCATTATGTAAGTGAGATACTATACATGTTGGAGATACTCTGAGTTTATGTATATGTTCAAGTTAGCTTGACCTTGGGAGGAGTCATTCGGGAATATGTATAGTATTAAACTATTCTATATTTACATGGATGGTAAACAGGGTTTAAATCAACGAATCAGAGAGCACCATTATACTGATGGGGAATTCCCGGATTCTGTTCTTAGTTGGCTGCTGATGAAGGAAATATAAATCTGACTAACTTGCTTTCTGTTTTGATTGAAAGTCATGGCCCTGTTATCATACAAATAATTTATAGTATTCTTTCATCAGGGTTTGATCTTATTTCACTAAAAGCACTCTATTATCCCCCCTCCCCCAGTCAGGTTTATGCCCGGTACCTTGGAATCCCAGGTCATGCATAATTTGCTTCTTTTGACCATTGAATAACCATTTAAATAAATGTTACACGTCTTTAAATTCATAGCATCATTTTAATAAGAACATATAGATTTGCAGAACGGACCAGACATGCACGTTTCAGGTACATACAAATACCCAAAATTGAAAGAATAATTGAAATATATAGTTCATTATAGGTACTGTAAAACACTGAAAGTATTCGAGACAATTTTTTGCGTGTACACCATCTGTAGCAATTTTGTTTTAATTATTTGAGTTCTATATTTCAATGATTTTCTTGTAGAGGCTTATTGAAGTTTGCAAGTTTTTTTTTAATAATCTTCAAAAAAAAAAAAAAAAAAAACCCAACAAAACTTAGTTCCATATCTTTATTAGAACTTTATTTTCCCGTAGAATTAAGCTGACAAAATTGCGCCAAAAGTAAAATTCGTTTTCATGCAGTTATTTAGATTTAGTTTAGTTTCATTGAGTTGTTCAGAGGAATCCAAGGTCGTTTGCATTGAAGTTATTTAAGCTTTTTTTTTTTTATTCTAGCTATTTTTTTTTACTATCTCTTCTCCTCTTTCCTTTAAGAAAAAAACAGAAAACCCCTACAATAAAGCGTGTCTGAGTGTTAATTATGTATAAATGTATAGTGATTTATTTTACAGTCATGACAATGGGAGACTTCCGCACATCACTTTTGATCTAAATACTTCAGTCAGTTCGCATGGTACATAAGACAAAAGTTATGAGAAATGCATGTACTTCCGCACGTGAGATTCTGAGTCAGACGGTTACACAAAACCCAACATTGCCATCTTTTTTCCGTGATAGGGGTGCTCGGATAATTTCGTAAATACACCGTGACCACAAAAACACGATTTGTCAACAATTGACAACAACACAAGAGTCACTTAATTTTTGAAAATGACTACTTAAGTATTTAACTTTGTTTCTACGTAACTCTATAGAAGTTTCTAAATTAATGTTTCATAATTATCCTACACTCCCCCTTCTCAGTTTTTCCGAAGCGCCGGAGGGTCCTGGGTCAGTTTCTAGAATCTTGTCTAAATAAACAAACCCTGACTGCAGCAGCAAACAATTTTGAAAATTTGCGAGTCATGTCGCGCGCTTGGATATTTCTTGTCGTGCTCCTAGCTTGTATTGTCCTTGATGACGCCCGGTGGGCACGGGGGAGGAGGCGATACCCCGGGCGGAGGGGCATGCAGAATGACGACAGGTATTACAGGTGGATAATGAGGTAAGATGCCCAGTATTAAGAATGTAATTAATTTTTGTCGTCAAACAAATCGTTTCATTTTAAAATGAGATGATTCAAGTCTCCTGTTTTGCAGTAAAATTTTAATTTCAATACGATTGTTATCCACTATTTTTATTTTGATTCAATTACTATGCAAAATTTATGAGTTTACACAACAAAAAATGTGTTCGTCAAGTTTTGTCCGAATGGGATTTAAAATTCGTTTAGAATGAAAAAGGCAAGATGGGACTTCTGCAAGTCTTATTATTAACATGAATTTTACATATATGTGAAAGTAAACTTTATCGGCACATATTTTTGACTCGTTCAAGTATCTCTGTACATCTAAAAGAAATTTAGAAAGATACTATACTAATGAGACTTTTCGTTCTTGTGACCTTTCAGTTAGAATAGCTTGCTCGCCGCTTGCATATATATTAGAATCACCCACCGTCCGTCTGTCTATCAATCTTGTGCGGATGCATAACATATGGACAAAAAGCATTTGGATCGAGATATGACTTAATTATCCCCTCGTAATATATAGGGCTCAATTTTGATTGGAGTTTGACCAAACTTCATACACTAATTGCTTATGCAAGCGGATGAACCCTATTGATTTTCAAGGCTATATGTCAAAGGTCAAGGTCACAATTTAACATGGTCAAAACCTTTTATACATACTGATTTGAGCGTGACCAAACTTCATACACTGAATGTGTAAGACAAGAGGAGGGATCCATTGATTTTCAAGGTCAAAGGTCGAGGTCATATATTTGAAATGATTAAAATCCTTGTATACAGCCTAGACGGCACGCTTTTGATTGGAGCTTGATCAAACTTTATACATTTTTTGCTTATGGTAAAAGAAAAAAAAAGACTCACATAAGTCAGGGTCACAGATTTGAAATTGTTATGATACTAGATGGCACATTAGTTTCCTGCCGTGCGAGGGGATGTTGCGCTTTACGTTGCCTAGGTTTTATGAACATGAGTATTCAAACGTTAATAATACAAGACGTCTGGTACAAACAAGCAAACAAACCACACGAATTCCCACAATTTGCATTCAGTAAAATTTTACTTCCTTCAAAGTCATCGTGTTTGACATGCGTTTGTCATTTGGTCAATTTGCGTGAATCGATATCTAAAATTTCCCAGAGAAGATGCGTTTAGTTATCCGCTCCGATTGGTATGATATAGCTATATGTACAATTATTACGAATCTAAAATTACATCTCAACGTTCTTACCCATCCATAATCAAAAGATCCCACCCCTCAATATTATAAATAGTAAAAAACAAAATCACATACAAATGAAAATCTGACAAGCGAAAACCAAAATAAAAACTTCCTTCTGTTGACCGCAGCTCTCTCTATGAACTTATAAGTCAAGGATACGACAGAAAGTTCAGAACAACATAATACATCAAATATCTTTATCTTGACCGAAAAATGACCTTCACCGTTTCCTGAATATATCATGCATGCATTATGTCCTTGATTATTTTTTCAGTTATGCGCAAGTATGCGTTCTAAGTCATTTATTGTAGTGAGAGAGCGCAATTCATTTTTTTTTTCAAAATCCTATAAAAATGATACAAAACAAAGCTTTTTAAAAATTGCAGCTCATAGTTTGTACTTGTTTACTATAACTTATATATTGGCATATTAACCAATACTATAAAGTCATGTTGTTGTTTGTTTCTTCAACAAATTCATAACTAAACAAGAACTCAAGAATTTTTGAAACAGAAATGTATCAATGCTTTTTATTACTGACAGAATTCAATGGTTGATGCAACGCTAGTTCAAATTGTAAAAATGGCAGTCAGTCATGAAGTTTGAGGTCGCGGGAAGATATAATAGTATTTCTAATTGGCTTTCAAATTGTAGAACGTAGCATCAAAGTTACAACACCGGTAAATTTTTAAATGTTGGTCTTTCTTAGCAAGGTAGACGTTTAGTTGACCCACTTGGACCTCTTGTTTTTATATTTCAGACATCTTCCACGAAGCTATGGTAGCAACTGGAACAGATCTTACAGATGGATGTTTGACTTTGGTAGACAACGAAACTGGTATGATGGGTAAGTATAAATGCTAGTCATTGTATTCTGATGTGGAATCCATGTAAGATAAAAAGGCCTCAACAAATTTTCGACAACAGCCTAACTTTAAGGGTAACTTATAACAACTGGGCACATTAGCAATGCTGAACCAGTATGTATCTATTTATGGATATTGACATCAAAGGCACACTCCAAACAATTTGTTCTCTGCTTGCAGAAGCGAGTTTAAGCTCCATCAATCAAAGTATGCAACTTTCATAAAGAATATAGATGGTCAAAACTCTAAATTATGAAAGAATATGTCATCGTACATGTTGCATTAATGAATATCATCAAAGAAGCGGACATATTGTTATGTAATCCGTCTTTTGCATGAATTATGATAACTCGCACAATGGGTTTTTTTGGCCTAGGTCAAGCACAACAGTTATTAGATATTTGGGATATTAACATTTTAGTCAATGTACATAAATCTATGTTGTCTTCATTCGTAACTTTTCTTTTTTTATCATTTCAGTCCCAATGTATGTACCCACAAGACAGAGACAAATGACACAGTGTCTGATGGAAACAGTTTTGGTAAACACAGTGAAGTAAGGACCACAATCTGTGACGACAGGGGATCGGCATATAGATGTGAATATAGGTTAGTGATTGATTAAATCATTGATCGATTTGATTATTAGTACACTCCTGCTGAAAATTTTCATTTTCAGCTCAGAGTGGCTTAGTTAAGAAGTTTGGGGTAGCTCAGTATCTGACAAAGTACTGATGCTACAGTAACCAAACTTGCACAAGTGATTCATCTTTGAATGCCGAGATGGACCCATGCATCGGATGCTGCATCTGACCTACATTTTCCGCCTGAGTGACATGGTTAAGAAGTTTGGGGTAGCTCAGAGTGGCTTGATTAAGAAGTTTGGGGTAGCTCAGTATCTGACAAAGTACTGATGCTACAGTAACCTAACTTGCACAAGTGATTCATCTTTGGATGCCAAGATGGACCCATGCAGCATCTGACCTACTTTTTTCACTTGAGTGATTTTGCTTTTAAAAAGCCAATATTGAGCAAATTATAAGTGCTACATGTACCAAACTTGCATATTGGATGTATCTTTGATCAAACTTTCATAAAATGACCTTGACCTACTTTTTCCGCTTGAGTGCATTTGCCTTTAAAAGCCAATATTGAGCAAAGTATAAGTGCTACATGTACCAAACTTGCATATTGGATGTATCTTTGATCAAACTTTCATAAAATGACCTTGACCTACTTTTTCCGCTTGAGTGATTTTGCCTTTAAAAGCCAATATTGAGCAAAGTATAAGTGCTACATGTACCAAACTTGCATATTGGATGTATCTTTGATCAATATTTCATATAATGACCTTGACCTACTTTTTCCGCTTTAGTGATTTTGCCTTTAAAAGCCAATATTGAGCAAAGCATAAGTGCTACATGTACCAAACTTGCATATTGGATGTATCTTTGATCATACTTTCATAAAATGACCTTGACCTACTTTTTCCGCTTGAGTGATTTTGCCTTTAAAAGCCAATATTGATCATAAGTGTTACGTTTTCCAAACTTGCATATTCGATGTATCTTTGATCATACTTTCATAAAATGACCTTGACCTACTTTTTCTGCTGCAGTGATTTTGCCTTTAAAAGCCAATATTGAGCAAAGTATAAGTGCTACATGTACCAAATTTGCATATTGGATGTATCTTTGATCAAATTTTCATAAAATGACCTTGACCTACTTTTTCCGCTTGAGTGATTTTGCCTTTAAAAGCCAATATTGAGCAAAGTATAAGTGCTACATGTACCAAACTTGCATATTGGATGTATCTTTGATCATACTTTCATAAAATGACCTTGACCTACTTTTTCCGCTTGAATAATTTTGCCTTTAAAACCCAATATACATGTACTAAGAAATATGTTTGAATTGAATTTTGCTGCCACGAGGTGAGCTTCGTAATCTGTGATTATACACAGCGTAGTCTTGGATAGTTTGACTTTCATCACGCTCAACCTAATTTTCGAGGAGTTATGCATCTTGATGACTTGCAAAATTCAGTTTTTGTCAGTTTTCGGGACTTTCTTCTGCAACAAATAGAGATTTACAGGTAAAATTTGATACACAAGTTAGTCTTGGATAGTGACAGAGGAAGTTTAATATTCATCATGCTTGACCTATTTCCGAGGAGTCTTTCCCCTTCATGACTTGCAAAATTAAGTTTTACAGACTTTTGTTCTACAACAAATAGAGATATTCGGGTGAAATTGGAGATCACAGAGTAAGTTTTAACTTTGGGTCACGCATGACCTTTTTCGAGGAGATATATGCCCCTTGATGCAAAAAAAAAAAAAAATCATTTTATGAACTTCTTTCTGCAACACATAGAGTTTGACAGATAGCTTGGCCTTGGATAGTTTATACAGAGCAAGTTCAATTTATTAAGAACATCAACTACCTCACACTAAAATTAACATAGACAACTCCCTATCCAAAATCCTTTTCTTTGACTGTCAGGCAGAATTGCAGGACATAAATTTATGCCAGTAGGGGACTTATATCGCTAAGCGATCATAACATTTTTTATTATTCTTGCTTTTCAAGTATAAAGAAAGGAGGCATTAAACAGAAAGTTTTGGAGGTCAAAGAATGCTGTTTTGGATTCAGCAGGAGAATGGGTGATTATGGATGCCCCACCCGTAAGTAAATATACAAGCCATTCAGCCTAGTGTATTTCTTTCTTTTGTGCAATAGATGGTAAATTGTGCACTTATAGTTTTCCTGATTCAGAAACAACTAAAGTTTGGTTGCCCTGTATTTCTGTTTGTCAGTATTTCAGAATACTAACTTATTTTTATCTTTGTTTCAGCTGTACGGTTGCAGAATGTTGTACAAACAGCTCGTGATCTGAATTTGAATGAGCTGATAGGAGCTTTGCAGACGGTCAATTTGGATCGTGTCATCTTGGCGGGAAATTTCACAGTTTTTGCGCCAACTGATGAAGCTTTTGCCATGCTTGGTGAACAACCAATGCAGAGAGACAGATACATGAATGCAAATGTAAGAAGGATGATAAAAAAAATAATTTCAAAGACCAGAGTTACTTCACATGTGGGACGTTATCTGATGTAGACTAATTGTGATCTCATCAAATTCTATGGAAACAGTCCCTAAACTCTGGGAAAAGATGGTACAGAATAGTCATTACCATACCATTTTCATGACATCATAATGGTTTTACGTCAGATACTGCCTCAAATGGGAATTAACTCTGTATTCCGCAAAGACACAATATACGCTTAAAAATTGCATGCTAGTAGCATTGTTAATCTTGAGTTAGGAATTGTTTCATTGTTTCAATATAAATGTATGTATTACACGCTATTTCAGACAATTTCGGCCCCATACTTTTGTTTTAGTTTTTATCATAACTGCAGGTCAAGGTCACAAGATAAAAAAAGACCATGTAACAAAGAAAACCCATTTCAAATATGAAAGCCCTATCACTTTCCATTCAAAAGCTATACCAAAACTTAGTTTTTCGAATGTAGGTCAAACCCCAAAGTCAAGGTAACAAGGTCAAAATTTTTGGTACAGTCAGAAAGGCTCAGTAACATGGAATACCATACTAAAATATGAAAGCCCTACCACTTTCTATTCAAAAGTTCATGTCAAGGTAAAAGTTTTTCAAATGTAGGTCAAACTCCAAGGTCAAGGTCATAAGGTCATAGATTTTGGTAAAGTAAGAAAGGCTCAGTAACATGGAATACCATAGCAAATTATGAAAGCCCTACCACTTACTATTCAAAAGTTCATTTCAGGTAAAAAAAATTTCAAATGTAGGTCAGACTCCAAGGTCAAGGTAATAAATTTTGGCATCAATAGTAAGGTAATACAAATGTGAAATATAAAGGCCCCATCATTCAAAAGTTATGTCAAATGATCCATTGCATTGGTGTAAAATATTCAGGATACATGTTTTAAAATAAACCCTTCTTAAAATTTTGATATCATTGTTTGAGAAATAACTTTTATTCTGAGGGTTTATGGTAAAATTATAATAAATTATTTTGACAGGATATTGGATCTGTTGTCAGGGTTTCAAGACCAATGGCAGATCAAGCGGCGGAGGATCTAAGAAATATACTCCTGAATCACGTTACCACAAAAGTCCTCACAACTGGCCGTCTTAATGATGAACAGTTAATAGAAACTGCTGGCCCCACCAACTCAAAGATCAGAGTCAACTTCTATGATGGCAAAGACAAGGTACTGATAGGAAGTATTGTTCCATTGGAAACACTTAACTTTAATCTGTAGGTGTTGTATCATCTATTAATAAGTTTTCACGAAAGGAGTAATTGTCATAAGGGATGGTATTTATCAGTATCAGTCTGTCAGTCCATCTGTGGGACTCATACATGTATTTTTTATCGTATGTGACACTTATATTTGCCAGTGGGACTGACAAACAGATGGTTTTTCAAATGGAAAATATTTTCAAAGCATAGAATGGCTTGACAATTTTCTGATTTTGCTTGAAAGAGTCGACATCTTTTGGCGTTGTTTTACATTATGACCTCACTGTTAAAAGACACAATTTCATTGAAAGTGTGCTATTAAATAGCCTACCTCGGACATTTTTATGCCCCCGGAATCAAAGATTCGGGGGCATATAGTTTTTGGCCTGTCCGTCTGTTTGTCTGTTTATCTGTTTGTCTGTTTGTCTGTCTGTTTGTCCGAAAAACTTTAACATTGGACATAACTTTTGAATGGGAAGTGATAGAGCTTTCATATTTCATATGTGTATTCCTTGTGACAAGACCTTTCCATTGATACCAAAATTTTTGACCTCGTGACCTTGACCTTGACCTTTGACCTACTTTCAAAAACTTTAACATTGGGCATAACTTTTGAATGGTAAGTGATAGGGCTTTCATATTTCACATGTGTATTCCTTGTGACAAGACCTTTCCATTGATACCAAAATTTTTGACCTCGTGACCTTGACTTTGACCTTTGACCTACTTTTCAAAAACTTTAACATTGGGCATAACTTTTGAATGGGAAGTGATAGGGCTTTCATATTTCACTTGTGTATTCCTTGTGACAAGACCTTTCCATTGATACCAAAATTTTTGACCTCATGACCTTGACCTTCACCTTTGACCTACTTTTCAAAAACTTTAACATTGGGCATAACTTTTGAATGGGAAGTGATAGGGCTTTCATATTTCATATGTGTATTCCTTGTGACAAGACCTTTCCATTGATACCAAAATTTTTGACCTCGTGACCTTGACCTTTGACCTTTTAACCCAGTGACCTCACATACATGTACTTAACAGAAAATAGTGTTCATACTAACAAAGATGCCACCGGGGGCATTCGTGTTTCACAAACACAGGCTTTATTCATTATTTTGTCAGCCAGTATGAATTTCGGCAAGTGGCCTATTGATAATAAAAATAAAAAAATAGTTTTTTTATCGACTATCAGGAAAAGTTTGTTAGTTTAATATACATGAATCTATGAGACATTAAAAGTAGAATCAATTTTTTTTTAATGAATCTATCTATATTATTGTAGGGAGGCTTCTGTGACTTGTTTCAAGTTGTTCCTCTGTTAGCTTATCTATGTCATAACATCATTTTAGAATTTGACTATTCAAGTTTCATTTCCAAGTTGATGACAGCCAATTGTAAGAGAGTGCGATCCCAGGATAATCGAGCGTCTAACGGAGTGATACATATTGTAGAGGAAGTGATGTTACCAGTCAGTGACTCAATGGTGGACATCGTCACCAAAGACAGACAACTTAGTTACCTCAAAACTGGTTAGTATGCTGTGATTAAAGATGGCATCTTTAAAATGTTATAATTAAGGGTGTTTGTTTATTTTATCAGTTGGTAAGTGATGACTGACAAAGATATGAAGTATATGTAAAAGGTTAAAGATCAGCTGCACCTTCATAACATTTAATTGTATTTTATAGCTATTGGCAGATCAAGTTTAGGACAAGCGCTACGTGCCGACGGACAACTAACATTATTTGCTCCGACAGATGCAGCCTTCCAGAAGTTAGACAGTAATGTACTTAACAGATTACTACGGGACCAGAAATGTCTAGACAGTATGTAATATATTCGGTCTTTTCAATATGCACTCATAACTATAAAACTTGGGATACCATTTCAAATGGAGCACAATAGACAGAGTATTTTGTAAGACTGCTTGTATTGTGTGGAAATCAGTGTTGATAGAAATAATAAATTATTGTCAATGTGATGAATACCAGGAATTAAAATAAGGTAGAATTTTATGTTGAATCATTTGCGGACAAAGAGAAGTAACTCTTAGTAGGAATAAAACTTTAAACAGCTCAACAACAGATTGATTCTACTCATAACATCATTTTTCTCAATACATAATTCAAGATCAAGATTTGATTTACAAAAATATATACAATAAATCCTAATTACAGAGGTACTGAAGAACCATGTGCTGCCTAACGTTGTGTGCTCCTCAGCGATACAAGGAAAATCCCGGACAAAGAACCTACTGATGAGGTACCTATCTGTGAACAGAGATCAGGAAGACAAGGTGTTTGTCCAGGATTCCCAAGTTGTATCTGCCGATATCATGACAACTAACGGTGTGATACATCTGATAGATGAAGTACTCATTCCTGATGATGGTGAGAATTATTCGGATTTTAGTTGCGTAAAGTAGGGTGGGATGTATAAAGAACTTGCCTTAGCTGATGGTGTTATTGAGTTCTTTTTTTTTGGTGTGGTTGTGGTCAGGTTGAAAAAGAGATTTTGTGCTTAATAAAGGACAAGGTGCGCTAACCCCTCATATCGGCACTGAAATTTAGACAAAAATTGCTTTTTTAAATAAGTGAATTATTATTTATCTCTTTTTGCAATGTTGAATGTTTGAGGAAATACAGCGTTATAATTTTGAGCCCTTGAAACGTTAGGCTTGTGTATATGATGTCATGCTCTGACATCATTTGCCCTGAATTACGCAAAACAAAGGAAAATCATCATATTTTACACTCAAATCTTCAAAATTCATCTACACTCCAGGCCTCGCCCACAAATTTTTGTATGCACATTAAAAGGCCGATCAGAAATCCATCTATCGGTACAAGAATTATGTCTCCCCCCAAACGGGGAGGAGACATATTGGTTTTGCCTTCGTCGTCCGTCTGTCTGTCTGTCTGTCTGTCTGTCCGTCTGTCACACATCGTGTCCGGGCTATATCTCCTGAACCGTTTGCCCGATCACTTTCATATTTTAGTATGTTGTTGCTTATGACCCGAAGGTTTCACATCACCTTGACCCAAGGTCATGTGACCAAGGTCAAGGTCACTTAGTGCAATTTTAATGAAATTATGCATACATTCCTGTCCGGGCTATATCTCTTGACCCGTTTGCCGGATAACTTTCATATTTTAGTATGTTGTTGCTTATGACCCGAAGGTTTCACATCACCTTGACCCAAGGTCATGTGACCAAGGTCAAGGTCACTTAGTGCAATTTTAATGAAATTATGCATACATTCCTGTCTGGGCTATATCTCTTGAACCGTTTGCCGGATAACTTTCATATTTTAGTATGTTGTTGCTTATGACCCGAAGGTTTCACATCACCTGACCCAAGGTCATGTGACCAAGATCAAGGTCACTTAGTGCATTTTTAAAGAAATTATGAATATATTCCTGTCCGGGCTATATCTCTTGAACCGTTTACCGGATCACTTTCATATTTTAGTATGTTGTTGCTTATAGGAGACATATTGGTTTTGCCTTCTTCGTCCGTCTGTCTGTCTGTCTGTCTGTCTGTCTGTCTGTCCGTCTGTCACACATCGTGTCCGGGCTATATCTCCTGAACCGTTGGCCCGATCACTTTCATATTTTAGTATGTTGTTGCTTATGACCCGAAGGTTTCACATCACCTTGACCCAAGGTCATGTGACCAAGGTCAAGGTCACTTAGTGCAATTTTAATGAAATTATGCATACATTCCTGTCCGGGCTATATCTCTTGAACCGTTTGCCGGATAACTTTCATATTTAAGTATGTTGTTGCTTATAACCCGAAGGTTTCACATCACCTTGACCCAAGGTCATGTGACCAAGGTCAAGGTCACTTAGTGCATTTTTAATGAAATTATACATACATTCATGTCCAGGCTAGATCTCTTGAACCGTTTGCCGGATCGCTTTTATATTTTAGTATGTTGTTGCTTATGACCCAAAGATTTCACATCACCTTGACCCAAGGTCATGTGACCAAGGTCAAGGTCACTTAGTCAATTTTTAAAGAAATTATGAATACATTCCTGTCCGGGCTATATCTCTTGAACCGTTTACCGGATCACTTTCATATTTAAGTATGTTGTTGCTTATGACCCGAAGGTTTCACATCACCTTGACCCAAGGTCATGTGACCAAGGTCAAGGTCACTTAGTGCATTTTTAATGAAATTATACATACATTCATGTCCAGGCTAGATCTCTTGAACCGTTTGCCGGATCGCTTTTATATTTTAGTATGTTGTTGCTTATGACCCGAAGGTTTCGCATCACCTTGACCCAAGGTCATGTGACCAAGGTCAAGGTCACTTACTGCATTATTAAAGAAATTATGAATACATTCCTGTTCGGGCTATATCTCTTGAACCGTTTGCCGGATCACTTTCATATTTTAGTATGTTTTTGCTTATGACCCAAAGATTTCACATCACCTTGACCCAAGGTCATGTGACCAAGGTCAAGGTCACTTAGTGCATTTTTAATGAAATTATGCATACATTCATGTCCAGGCTAGATCTCTTGAACTGTTTGCCGGATCACTTTCATATTTTAGTATGTTATTGCTTATGACCCGAAGGTTTTCCATCACCTTGACCCAAGGTCATGTGACCAAGGTCAGGGTCATGTAGTACAATTTTAATGAAATTGTACATGCATTCCTGTTCGGGCTATATCTCTTGAACCGTTTGCACGATCGCTTTTTATTTTAGTATGTTGTTGCTTATGACCCGAAGGTTTCACATCACGTTGACTCAAGATCATGTGACCAAGGTCAAGGTCAAATAGTATACATGTATTTTAAATGAAATTGTTTTTGTTATCTGTAATATGTCCAGGCTTAATCTTTTGAACTGTAATCGGATCATTTGATATTTTAGTATGATGGTGCTGATGACCCAAAGGTTTCACACCACCTTGATCCAAGGTCATATTACTAAGGTCAAGGTCAAATATTACATTTTTTAATGAAATTGTAAATACTATTGAGTCTGGACTATATCTGTGGAATCTATTCTGGATCGCTCTGATACTTTAGAATGCTGTTGCTCAGGATTGGAAGGTTTCTTATCATCTTGACCCAAGGTCATGTGCCCAAGGTCAAGATCATTTAGTTCTTTTTAATGAAATTGTACGTACTAATCTTGTCTGGGCTATATCTGCTGAATCCTTCTTACAATTGTTTTCATATTTTAATACGTTGTTTCTCAGGACTAAATTTTTCTTATCACATTGTCCCAAGGTCACATGATTAAGGTCACTTCTTACTTTGGTAATGAAATTGTATATGCTAATCATGTCCAGGCTGAAATTGTTATGCTTATCATGTTTAGGCTTTATATTTTGAATCGTGTATCCAATCACTAATTCAGTTTTTTGTTGCACATGATCCATACAATGTATTTTTCAGATCACCTATATCCAAGGTCATGTGACCAAAGTCAATTTCACTAAATATGAAATTGTATATGCTAATCATGTTTGGGCTTTACCTCAAACAATACAATGAATCACTTTCATGTTTGAGTATGATGTTGCCCATGACTCAAAGGTTTCACATCATCTTGGCCCAAGGTCAAAGTAACTTCGAGGGAGGGGGGAGACATCTGTTTTTTTCTGAAAAACATTTGATTTAATTATAATGGGCAAGGCCTGGAGCGCTACTTGATTTTATGATTTTGTATGGGAATTTTGCTCATTTATTGATATTTTCAATGATTTCAATGTGTTTAGACGTTTTGTGTGTTGTAGTATTCAGTATAGGACTCTCAAATCAAAACAGGCCTTCCTGATTTGGATTCACCATACATTTGACATTTTTAAATAAACTAGAATATTATGGATATATGAACAACTTTGAAAATAGGGCTGAAATGGCAAATTACCGCACCTACTCCTTTGTCAAACACTTGGCTGGCAATGACAGACTATTATATAATTAAGAATGAAGAGGTTTTATTTTTGGGTAGGTATGGTGAGATTTGGGACAAAGGCAGAATGGTATGGAGTTTATAGAGTGTATTATACCAAAATTATGCATCTATCTTATTGTTGTACTTATATTGTATTTCACTTGACTGAAAATGTGTTTTAGAGGGGGGATGGGGGAATGAAAATTAATTTGAATTCAAATTCAATTAAAAAACCATAATATTCACAAGTGTTTCAATTAATTTCAGCTCTTGGTATACTAGATGTAGCAGAGAAACAGAATGCTACTAAAGTACTGGAGTTGATTGACCGGGCTGGTCTAAGGAAGACGCTAGAATCGGCAGAAAACATCACATTCTTTGTACCCACTAACGAGGCTGTGGAGGTAAGAAAACTTTTTAAATGGTAGAATGGTTTGGTTTTTGGTTTTCATGGTAATTTACATTTTTAGGCTCCTAAATTTGTGCAGCCAGAGGAGATTAGATTTTCTGAAGGATGTTTTGTAGAATGTAATCAGACAGATTTTGCAAAAGAATGACCTTTCAAATTTACCTTTAACAGAATTCTTAGCAGTTTAACGGTAATGAGAATTACACTATACTTAAGATATGAATCTTATATTTTTTCTGTTGATGCAGGTATCACCCGAAAAATTGGACAGGAAACTGCGCGTAGCGCGTTGATGCAAAAGTTTTCTGTCCAATTTTTCGGGTGATACCTGCATCAACAGAAAAAATATAAGATTCATTTCTTATAATTTTATTATCATCTATTTATGTAAAACAGACTGTTTTCTTGGATCTAAAAACAATCAATCACCGCGCTATATTTTGTAAGTCGGAGGGTTTTGCAGTGATACGTCTGCCAAAACAAAGTTATGGCAGCCGCCATGATTCAAACAGCGAACGATCGTCTCTCTATAACTTTGGAATAAGGACCAATTTGAGCAAATTCTGCATGCATTGTTAATTTTTGAGTAAGTAGAAAAGAAATGATATCCTTGAAATGATAAGCAAACATCAACAAATTGTATTTTCAGCAACGACTTCATTTGTATTTGAGGGAACCCCCCGGTTCTAATAATAGTGCTATAAATAGACTTCCGTGAAAAATTGTGTTGATTGATGTATCAACAAAATTTCTCAGCCAATCAGAATCTTCGTTTCTTGAAAATGACAATGGAAATTAAATGATTAGTTGATCACTGGAAAATAAAAATTATGTAGTTTCTCCTGAAATATTAATGCTAGAAGTTTTTCTCATTTTTTTCTTACAGAAACTACCATCAGATGTCCTGACCTCTTTAGCACGGGACACTAATGCCTTGGCAAATATCCTGAAATACCATGTGACTCCTGTTGAAACCGAGTGCAAATTTGTTTATAATGGATACGAGTTAGAAACACTCAGTTCTGGAAAGAGTATTGTGCTCTATGAATATTCAACAGTAAGTTCTTTTGGGGTTGTTATACAAACTTGGACAGTATTTTAATCATAATAGTATGTGTATCAGGGTATTACAAATAATAATTGGTGTATATGTATATCTATTGCTCAAGTTTGTATAGAACCAAGAAGCATTTGGAATACATGTATGTTAAATGAATGTACATGTAATTTTAAAATCTGCATTATGTACTTTCCATTAAACTTTAGAAGGTAGAAATTGTTTCCATGCACAAAATACTGGCCAGAAAGTTGTATGTATATCAGTTTACATTTAACTTTCAGTTTCCCTTCAGACAAAGATGGCTACAGACTGCACAGTGTGGTCGTATAATAATGGGAAATATTCCTTCCTGTAACGGTTTGATTCACCTTGTAGATAAGGTTAGGCTACAAGTTTATATCATACACTTTCTGCTTGTGATAATATTTTCCATCGTTTCTAAGCTTCTAAAGTTCAAGTTAGATCAATCACTACTAATGGAAGAACCAATCACAGCCATTCATAGATTTATCTTTTTCAGCCACACTCATCAGAAAATTTAGACAATTTTAAATACAACCCTTGAATCTACATATTTGAATGTTCAGAAAATGAAAAGTTTGTACATTTTGTAAGGAAATCTCACCTAGCTTACAAAGCAGATGACTCATACTGTAACACCAAGATCATTTCATAGTATGTTTTTTACAGGTGTTGATCCCACCCGTTGGTAATATCCTTGATGTTCTGGCCCAGGATCGCAGGTTTACACAGTTAGTTGACCTTCTTAAGAGGGCAGGGCTAGCTGATGCACTCCAGGGAGAGGGACCTCTCACTATTTTTGCTCCAACCAATCAGGTAATGCAATTTTACTTATCTTTCATATGAATTATTCTGAATGACTTCTGACCTGTATCTTTCATTTCTGACAAATTAACTTCCTTGTTTGAAGATGTTTATCATTTCTAAAGATTTTGGCAATATATTTTAGTGGAATTTATTCATAAATATTGTAAAGCCTTCATTCTATTTTTATGTCTGAATAGATGTACAATCCAATCAAATTCATGAAAAAAATTGGAATTCAGATTGACTTGATAAAAAATGCAGTCACAGACCATATTTGGTATTTCATATTGAAGGCTTTTGGTAAGATTCCCAGTAGTACCTTACAGAGTCTGGCCAGTGATGTGGATCAACTACAAACTGTACTCAAACTTCACGTCATCAAAGGTGAGGGACAATTTTTAACTCACCTCACGAAGTGAGAGGGAGCTTATGATATCACCCTGTTGTCGGCATCTGTGTCCGCGTCCGCACTAGTATGTTAAGAAGTTTTATTTCTCTATTATAAGTGCTAGGAAGTTCAAACTTGCACAGATGATGCGTCTTTAAGAGTTGATCACGAATCTACGTTCAAATGTAGGTCATGACCTATATTTTCCGCTCGAGTGCACATGTTAGGAAGATTTGGGTATCAATGTTAAGAAGTTTTATTTCTCTATTATAAGTGCTAGGAAGTTCAAACTTGCACAGATAATGCGTCTTTAAGAGTTGATCACGAATCTATGTTCAAATATAGGTCATGACCCTATATTTTCCACTCGAGTGCACATATTAGGAAGATTTGGGTATCAATGTTAAGAAGTTTTATTTCTCTATTATAATTGCTAGGAAGTTCAAACTTGCACAGATGATGTGTCTTTAAGAGTAAATTATGAATCTACATGTACGTTCAAATGTAGGTCATGACCTATATTTTCCGCTTGAGTGCACTTGTTAGGAAGATTTCGGTATCAATGTTAAGAAGTTGAGTTGAGCTTGAGTGCATATGTAAGGGAGATTTGGGTATCAATAGAGTACACCCATTCAGGCAAAATTTGGGTCAATAAATGAAATACTCTACTTCCCTTTTCTATTTTGTTTTTGTGTGGTATCATTTTTGTTGGTTCTCAGTAGGACAGGTTTTCAAATTCAAAACTGTGTATTCTTTGACTCCTGCCATGATAGAATGCTGCCATGAGGTGAGCTTTGTAATCTTTGATTACACTATGTTTTATGTTGGGATTATTTTTCCCATATGGGCAGATAACTCCAGCAACAATTTAAATTCAATTTCCGCAGCAATAATATAGCCATGTAAACTGAATATGATTCTTCTCTTTAAAAATTGCATATACATGTATTGTTAAAATTGATAAGTTTCAGCACAGAATAACAAACTTGAAGCAAATTATGAAAATACTATATTCTTGCTGCCACTGGCACTATCTGATATCAGAGATAGAATAGAAGTGTAGTACCTGTTTTAAATGATAAGAGTTTTCTACATTATCTGATATCAGAGTTAGAATACAAGTGTAGTACCCATTAATGATAAGAGTTTTCTACATTATCTGATATCACAGAATACAAGTGTATTACCTGTTAATGATAAGAGTTTTCTACATGATCTAGGCTTCCTATGCTGTGCTGGAATCTTTGAGGACAACTTTTTCCATCGTAATAGAATCTCTTCTCTGGAAGGAACCAGACTTCGTATTCGTAAAGAAGGTGATCAGCTTATGGTACAAAGCTCTACAATCAGCTCATGTGACCTTACAGGAACCAATGGAGTGGTCCATGCCATAGACAGTGTAATATTACCCAATCAAAAGCAGCGTGACAGATCATGGTATGGTTATTATTACAACTGAGCACCAACTGGATGGAAACTTACTTCTGTTATGGGGAGATAACTCTAGATGAGAACATTTCCTACTTCAGCTGAAATCCTCTACTTTAGAAATTTGTATATTTAGTTCTGTCATGTTTTATGCATATAGACTTACATGCTTTTATGTACAAACAAGAGACTGGATAAGAAATGATAAACTTTTATTGAAACATCAACATATTATATAACTTTTTTCGCAAAATGACAAACAGGCTGGTCTTTTTGATTGCAAATATGGACATATATATTATATAGCTATCATACAATAAAGTGATAGCAACTGTCTACAAATCTACTTCATTCACGTGACTATGTCATCATTTATACCAATAAATGCTGTAAACAATAATTTTTGCATGAGGAAAATGTTCATTTATTTTTGTTGAAAACAAAGAACTTTTGCAAAGTTTTCCAGCACGAGTAATTGTGAATTCATGAAAATCACATGAAATTTTTCACAAATTATTTCCTATGCAAAAACATATACAGTTCACAGCTTGTTCTCCTCATTAATCCTTACTTCATATTTCATCGTTTTCTGTGTTATCATTGCTTGTAGTATACTGAATGGAGAAAATAAACATTGATGTAACTCCTAAAGTTTTGTCTTTACTATTTAAATATACTCTACACTATATTTCAACTTTGACACAGAGTGCACAAATAGTGGAAGCTTCTTGTAAATGAGACTGTCAAACTCCCTTTGAAGGAGACTAAAACAGTAGTCACAAGGTAAAAATGTAGTGACATCATATTTGTAAGAGGAATAATGAGATCTTACAGATCAAATGTCCGGTTATATATTGCATTCTACACATTTCTACATCTTTGTATCTCAGAAATTACAGTGAAATGTGTGCTTTCAGCTGGTCTCCTTATAGAGTTCCTTCTGAGCTGCTCTTAGTAACTGAAAGTAACAAACAAATATTAAAAGTGTTACAATCTACATATTAAAATGAGAGTAAATGAGAGGAAAAGAAGTCTTTTCAGAGGACTTTTCGAATATGAACATAGGATGTATATAAAAGATAATGATATCAACATTCTACCTCATCTGTGTCTTTGATATGGCTATAATCAGTTTTCTCTGCCCTCTCACGTCTGTGCGTCCTTCCTCCCTGTAATGAAAGCAAACCTTATAAAGATGATCTAAAGTGAAGAGGCCAGCTTCTTAATTGATGTAAACTTCTCTTGAAGTAAACATTATGACATTTGATGAATTGTGACATTAAATGTAAATCTCTAATCTGCAATGGTCCAAAAATAAAACTTTGTGAATCATCAAGAAACTGATTTTCTGAAGTTTGGATATAATGCAGCACTTTATCTTATGAAAGAAGCCTAAACACATGTATCTTTCGTGCTAAACTATAATATCAAGAAATCATTACTTGATGCATGTAGAGAGTATGCCTACATAAACAAATTAAATATGTACAAGCTTTTGCATAATTTGTGTGTACTTACTACACAGTGGAAACTTTTTGTTGAGACATGAGAAGAGATCAGAATGACATCTTACCTCCCAGGGTTTTGGGTGTGGTGTACCTATACCATCTCGTATCCTTGATCTGTTCACTCCGTCCATCTCTGACGCCGTGAGTGAGTCCAAGTATCTATACACAATGATCAGGACCATAATCAATAATATACAAAACTTGTCAGGTAGTAAGTATGTATATACAATGTAATCTATTAAAAAAAGATCCAAGATTTCTATGCTCAACTTGAAACAGCTTTTCAACACGGCAGCAAACCTCAATTATTTACTTTTCAAATTGCTTAGGCAAAGTAACCAGGTCAAGGTCATCTTGGAAAAAAGTTTTTTAAAATAGGAATTCTAGATTTTAGCTTATATTTGTACAATTTTCTATGTGCTAATATTTGGAATTCAAAGCAAAGTAATTCAAGGTCTAGTGTAGGTCAAGGTCAGCTTTGGAAAATTTGACAAAAGATTGGTTCATGTACCAATTACACTTTATAGAATATTGTAATTGAAACAAAATGTAGGAGTGAGAAAATTTAGGAATGATTGGCCAAAGATGCACCCAATTTGCAAGAATGAATTACTTGTATAATTAAAAAGAAGTTGTATGTTATTAAATCTGCATCTTAAATCAATTTTATTAAAAACTTGAGTAACCTCACTCAGAATGTGGTTTATCATAATTTATGAATACAATGTAACAAGAAATTCTTTCCTTGTTTATATACTACACATGTACATAATTGCATACCTTAAGCAAGACTCCAAATCATTTTTCAGCTTCGACTCATAATCCATATACTCATTCTGTAGGCTCCTTCAATGAATGACCAAATATAGGTAAGAATTTTTCTTCAACACAATATTTAGTTAAGATTTTTTAAAAGGAAAATTATTTAAGGACAAAAATTGCAATAACCATAAGATATTATACTAAGACGTTAGATCTCCTCCCTGTAGGCTGATCAATTTGCCTTGTCATTCCAATCCATTCACAGATGCAGAGTGCTATTTTTATTTTTAATATACTTGACTTTATAAATATTGTTTAAAATCCCATCAAGAAATCAATTTTTTTTAAATGGTGTTGCTAGCATCCATAGACAGATGCTTGCATATAAGACCTTACACAATTCTGCGTTGTAGAAAGTTGACGTTTTCCTCCATCTGTAACCTTGATTCCTTCATTCGCTCCTGGAATGCTTGCTTGGCGGCTTCCTTCAGAGAGTTTAAGTTCTGTATGTGCCGACTGTTACCCATGTCCAGCTCTATCTGTATAATATACAATCATTTACATAACTTAACGATTTGACAGCTTGCTACACATTTAGACTGTCTAAGTAAAAGTTCTACATCCATGCAGCATTTCAAAAGATTAAAGCCTTTGTTTCCTTTGTATAAAATCATGCCATTCAACATTAGTGCCAAGCAAATCTGATAAATTTTTGGTGGTATATATGACGAGATTTTCCTACTCAGTATTCTACACAAAATAACTGTATTTTCAAAACAAAGAACTGGTTAAATGAAAACTGTATACATGTATGTGCTAAACTAATGTTTTTCACAAATGCATGCAGTTCTTAAACTATTGTTCACAAACCTTTGGAGATGGTTGCCGTGGTAATGGTCTAACTGATATGTTATCCAAGGTCATGATGTTTGTTTGCTTTAGTATATCTGTCCTATAGAACCTGTCCCTGTCAACTGGATTTCCCTGTATAATTTAGGATAACAACAGCTGAATATTGCTTATACTTCTGCAACTAGTAAATAATTGATATTTTGACTTTTCTTTTAAAGAAGCCTAATAAAAAAAAAGAAAAGAAATTGCAATGCACTTATTCACTATGTGACTTAAAATTAAAATTTATTCTCATTTGTTGGTTCATTATTTCATTCAATACACTTATTCACTTTGTGACTTAAAATTCCTCTTTATTCTCATTTGTTGGTTTGATCTTTCATTCAATACACTTTTTCACTTTGTGACTTACAATTCCACTTTATTCACATTTGTTGGTTGTTATTTCATTCTAACCATTTGTTAAAGAATTATATTTGTACAAGCTGTAGTGGAATTTAATATTAAGGTTAGAAGTTTTTATGCCCCCTAATCGGAGAATTTGTGGTATATAAATTTTGGTCTGTCCATTTGTCTGTCTGTTTGCAAAAACTTTAACCTTGGCTATAACTTTTAAATGGTAAGTGATAAGGCTTTGGAATTTAACATGTGAGTTCCTTGTGATAAGACCTTTCCATGGATACCAAAATTGTTGATCTTGTGGCCTTGACCTAGGAGTTTGACCTACCTTTAGACAAAATTTAACATTGGCCATAACTTTTAAAGTTGTAAGTGATAGGGATTTCATATTTCACATGTGTAGTCATTGTGGCAAGACCTTCTCATTGATACCAACGTTTTGACCTTGACCTTGAAGAATCACCTACTTCTTTCATTACAGCTGTTTTGCTGACAAAAATGATGACAGGGGCATTGAATCATGTTTCACAAACACATGTTTTTTATTTGCTGAATGAAAGGCTGCATTTAAAACAATCTTTACAATAGAGTTATATTTAGTACTAGGACAAAAATATTCTTTTTGTTTATATTGTGTATAACATCATTACCATCAATGTTAGAACTTCCAGACGTTTAAGCTGACCGAGTACACCCACTGCACTGTGAAGTGTCACTATATTGTTGCTGGCCAGATTCAGGATCTGTATGTGGAAACAGCTAGTCAAGGGAATAAGGTCACTCTGAAATACATAGCAAAGGTCAAAGGTAAATCAAGGTCAAATACAAAACAAAGGTCAAGTACAATTCAAGGTTGGATAACTAGTGTATATTACAAAAGTACTTTGACTAATTTAAGGTCTTAATAATATGAATTTTTTTTTTTTTTTTTTCAAAGGAAGAAAATCTTCTTGATTAATAGTTCTTAAAAGTCATTTTCGATATTTAAAGCTTACTATAGCATTTCGTTGCACATATAATTCTCTTAATTTAGGAAGTGACTGGACACCCTCCAATGACTTGAGCTGAAATGAATTGAACATATACCATCGTAATGATGATCATTAATCCCATTAATAAAATTTGTATCTTTAATTCTATCATGTAAATATGAATTTGAGTAGATATTTAGGATTAAAACTTATACTCCTTTATGTTTCTCTATATGACATTGCCTCTACTGCTTGTTGTGAACTCTGACATTATGACATCCACACCATTGATTTTGATTCAATTGGCATGTCAACATATATATTTTTAGATCTTTCTATTAATGATTAACACTCACCTTATTGTTGTTGACATTGAGTATTTGTAGATTGATCATACTTGGCATATAGGATATGTCTGTTAGGTCATTCATACTCAGATTAAGCTCCACCAGGGATGAGCTTGGTACCAGAGACTCAATACGGTCTATGAAGTTATGTGACAAATTCAGCGAGTAAAGTTTCTTTAAAACTTCTATTCCTATAAATCTGTAATAATAGTATGAAGTAATTAAATGTAGGTTCCATTATAAAGACAACTTAAAGGAAATGAAATAAGTTGCCCATCCAGACTGAGAAAAAAAATTCTATGTTGCATAATGAATTAAGGTAAATTGGTGAACATCTTTATAATGATCAATTCTTTATAACAATTTCCGTAATTTATCGTAATCTAATTTGAATTACTGTGATACTTAATTACTTACTTTTTAATTTTATTCAGTGAAGCATTCAGCTCTCTGAGATTTCTTAGGGGAGACAATCCCTCATGATCCAGGGCAGAAAGTTCATTAAGTGACACATCTAGCTTCAAAATTCTAGACGGGGCATCTATAACTGACGACAACCTTTGTAAAGTACCGCCACTGAAGATAAAAACAAAAGTGTCGTAACATTATATGAAATAAAAATTGAAATATCAAAAGTACTGTAACCAAAAAAAAAAATTGTTTAATTATATTGCTATCTTACAATAATTCAAAATTTGATTTATATAAAGTCTGAGTCTATATAACAGCAATATTATATATATGAATTAACTATTAGGTAAATTCTACTTTTATCATGTTTATGTAAATTTAATAATTATACAATGGTTAAGAAATAACAGCTAGCTGAGACATGGTTTATTGTGATAATTTATTGGTTCATGCGACTCGGGGAATTACTGGACAACAAATCACAGCTAGCTAGTTGTTATTTCTATTCTAATATTGTTCTGCACGAGCTCTATATAGCACATGCATGGGTGGAGCTTAGCAAAGCTGGAAGTTTGTTAGAGATTTTACACAAGGCGAGTTCTATAGTACATATAGGGAGAAAATCTCAAGTAATGTTAGAATTGGAAATTTAGTCTGTACATGTTAATATATATGATTGGGGAGAGATTTTTCAGTTATCATCCAGTGTCTTGATCTACCTAATAAAAAGAAGAAATAACTTTGAAGTCTTTAATTTTTTGTATACCTGTCATCTCCCCATCTGAATTCATAATCCAAAGATCGAAGCTGACACATCTTTAGGTCTAACTCGTAGTATTTTCCTCCCAAATCTACAGTCCATGCTTCAGGGAGGTGTGTCAGTGGATGCAATCGACGTTCCACAAAGTCCTGGCTCAGATTTTTTGTCATTATGAATATGACAATATATTTTACTTAAATTTTGATGTTCTGTCAACTTCTTTCACACTAAATAGCTAAATGTCTTTTAAAACTCTCAAAATTTCAAACAGTCGTTGGTATGAACACTGAAAGAATGTGGCACATGACAGTTAATCTGCGGCTCACTAAGAAAGCAGAATCAACTTTTCATTGTATGAACATTTAAATTGCCTGACACAAGCTTTGAAATACTTGAACAAGCACACATTAGTAGGTACAAATTGATATTGAAATACGTGAAGCGAAAGTTGTTGTCATTGTTTCCAAGCGGAAATGAGGAAACAAGTGACATTCCATACCCGAATATTTAACTCCCCCCCCCCCCCCCTCCATGCTCCACCCACCTTAATAAGGTTGAACTGTTAAAATTTTAAAAGATCACGTGAAAAAAAACTGTGTTTTAGATAATCAACAACAGATGATGTGAAAGTAACGAGACCGATCAACAGGTGCCCGTGCGCGCATGCATTAGCCGAAAGGCGTATGCGCTAGCGTATATATACGCTACATACGCATACCCACTACAGGCGATAAATTCGGTCCGTGTGCCTGTGGAAAGCACTTTACACATGCATGTACAGGAAACCCTTTCCGTTGCATATATCTGTACAGTAATCGTTTTCCAACATTTGAAATTTCTTTGAAAGGTATATCATGTACATGTAATCTTTCATATGACATGACGTACGCGTGTATCCCTTGTGTTCTGAGAAGACCTTTCCGTGGATACCAAAAGTTTTTACCTTCTGACCTTGACCTTGGAGTTTGACATACTTTTCAAAAACTAAAACCTTGGACATAAAAAGAACAGAAATGGGAAGTGATATAGCTAGGACTTTCATTTCACACTATGACCTTGTGACCTTGACCCTGGAGTTTGACCTACTTTTAAAAAACTTTAACCCTTGTCATAACTTTTGAATGGTGAGTGATATGGCTTTCATATTTCACACGCGCATTCCTTAAGACAAAATCTTTCCATGGATACCAAAATTTTTGACCTTGTGACCTTGACCTTGGAATTTGACCTACTTTTGAAAAACTTTAACCTTGGTCGTAACTTTTGAATGGTAAGTGATAGGGCTTTCATATTTCACATGGGCATTCCTTGTGACAAGACCTTTCCATGGATACCAAAATTTTTGACATTGTGACCTTGACCTTGGAGTTCGACCTACTTTCGAACAACTTTAACCTTGGCCATAACTTCTTAATGGTAAGTAATGGCTTTCATATTTCACAAGTGTTTTCTTTGAGACAAGACCTTTTTCATGGATACCAAAATTATTTACCTCTTGAGCTTGACCTTGGTGTTTGGCCTAATTTCGAAAAATTAAACTTTAGCCATAGCTTTTGAATGCTAATTGATATGGCTTTCATATTTCACATATGAATTCCTTGTGACAAGACTTTAATTTGACCTTGTCACCTTGACCTCAAAATGTGAAACTACTTTTCAGCTGTTTTACTGTCAAAGATGCCAACGGGGGCATTCGTGTTTCACAAACACAGGTTTTATTTAACCTTGTGACTAATCACCTTGACTCTGGAGCTTGACCTATTTTTCTCTTGAAAACTTCAACCTTGATCATATAACGTATGAATCGTAAGTTATTGGGCTTTCGTTGTGGCGAGACCTTCCCATGGATATAATAATTTGTGACCTTGTGACCTTGACCTTGGAGTTTGACCTACTTTAAAAAATGTTAACCTTGACCTTAACTTTTGGAATGGTAAGTGATGGGGCATTCATATGCATTCCTTGTCACAAGATCTTAAAGGCTTGATCTTGACCTTGATGTGTACTCACTGTGTATTATGATTATACTTGAACTCTGGGGTGGCGGTTGGTCTGTATAAGCATTTCAGAACACAATTCCTTGGATTTGATTTCTGTCCCTGTGTGTGCTAGTGTGGGACTGTGAATACAAGATATTTTAACGGCTACTTCTTTTTCCAGCTTCAGCTTGAGATTTCATTAAATAAGTAAAGCGAAAAGAAAATCAGAATTTTCCGAAAATCCCAGTCCTCCTCCAACTTAGATCCGCGCATGGTAGGACAGTGGTGTGGAGCCATTATATTATAAAAGTTGTTGCTCCATGGCAATATGGTTACAACTTTTGTTACAACCCGTATTATATTTTGTTAAAAGAAGTATATGCAAGGGTTCTAAGTTAAATTCTGGTTTACAATGACATGTTAAACTTAGTAAATTTGACTAGTGTTTGGTTGACAAGTAGAGGTAATGTTTACTGATGATAAGGAACACGTCGCAGTATAGACATCCTCGAGGAAGTGCTAGCTATAGGGTACTGATAAGAGGGTAACCCATACACGACATAGACATATCTTGTAAGGTAAGTTTGCAGTTTGATATACTACTAGTATGTATAGTCTATAAATTCCGAGTAATGCCAATGAACATCATAACTCCAAATAAATGTATGGATTTATACTGTAGAGCTGATATATATATGCACAAATCTAATGTATAGCAGATCAGCCGAGTACGCGTGTACTGTAGTTTTGCTAGTAAGTACACTAATACAGGGTCACACAAAAGTAATCTCACTATTTCAGATGGCATGCCCGATCACGGAGGCTATAAACCCACTGTCCTTGAATATCGACGTAGCTTCGCCGGATGGTAAATATTATTTTACACGTTATTAGTCTAAATGTATGCAACCCAACGTGAGTCGTTAATCATTTCGAAAGAGAAACCTGGTTGTAAGTAAAATATTATTCAGACTGGATCATGAAATATATGAAAGAAAGATATCCCCAGGCCATGTTTCTATGACAAGATGGAGAAGGCGGGGTAGGGGATGGGTTTGGTTACACTCGTTCATGTTTTCAATGCATTGGAGCATAGGCGGAACGATCGTCCGGTTACTCGTATACGCTACTAAAAAAATCAAACAGTAATCACACCTTGAGAATTATTATTTTTCCAAGATTTTTTTCGACAAGAACTAGTGTAAAACCAGTGTTATTAGCCTTGATTTTTTACTAGAGGCATATGTATACGAAAAAATTACCAGGCGATCTTTTGGCCTGTGCTTTGAAATAAAATATTTGTAAGGTAAATTAGCTATGAATCGTCTTGCAGCAGGAAGAATTTGTCGCTGATAATCTATGTAAATTAGGTGGAGAAGAAATAAAATGCTACTTTCACAAGTACTCCTATTTTGACAAGTGCTTTTCGGTCAAGATAACAACTAATGCAATTGACACATTTGCTGTTGCTTACCTAGAGTATTTGTGATGAAATAACAACTTCTGCATAGCATTTCATCGAACTTTAGCATGGGCGGATCCAGGATTTTTTTCCAGGAGGGGTCCTAAAATTCATTGGTCCTAAATTTTTTGAAAAGCAAAAAAAAAAAAAAAAAACTATAAGAAAACAAACAAGGAGAAAATCTTGAATTTCCACCGCGCTGTTCTTGATTAATAATCAAATTAAATGTAAAATAGTCTTCTGGCGAGCAGTGGCGAGCCAGCGAAAATTTGTCAGAGTTGGAATAAAAAGGACAGACAATAATACTATTTGCATCCTCTATTACTGTATTTATTCAGTTAATTGTACTTGTTTATTGACAAAGATGTACAATGTATAAGGGTTGCAAAGATAAGCATCATTTGAAATTGATATGTATATGCAATAAAATCTGGCGAGCGTAGGCGAGCCCGGGAAAATTTTGAAATGTGGACAAAAAATGAATAAAAATGAAAGATTTTAAATACAAATTCATATTATTTTTCAAATGTTATAACAAAAAAGGGGAATCGGGACTTAATCTTATGAAATATGTATATTTATAAGCGTTATCAAACTATGCTTCGAAAATTCCAGGGGGGGGGGGTCCGGACCCCCCCGAACCCCTCTAGATCCGCGCTTGCTTTAGGGAAAGTAAATCATCGATGTCTTCTCTACAGGATTTTGGGGTTTTTAAATGAATAATATTGCAATATAAGCCATAATGATGCCTCAGATTAATGCTCTATGAATTCATGTACAGATCCCTATGGCATGGTAAATATGTGCTAGTGGGATGTGACCATGCATTGTCGTAATGTCAGGATTTTGACCACGATAGTCAGCAGATTCCCTCTTCGCCTGCATATGGTGTATTCATTTCACATATGGTGTATTCATTCCACATATGGTGTATTCATTTCACATATGGTGTATTCATTTCACAACTAATACGCTAATATACAAGAGCATGTTCTAAGTACAAAATCTTCATGTTGAGGACAAAGAGGCTCGCCAGTAAGCTGCCTGCTCAAGGTTATTCATGGAACGGCTTAAGATGTCAAGGAGAGAGTTCTATAATCACTACAAAAACTTATTGCACATTTCGACTTTTGCATATCAAGGATGATTAAGGAAATTCTTGAGTGCAACCTTTCCAATTGACCACCTTTTAGCTATCTGGACATTACCGTACCGTATTTGACACGTTTCTGTTTGGCATTCGCGGCAGGTGTTGCATGCAGAGGACGCTCACTCCCCCCCCCCCCCCCCCCCCCGGGGATCTGGTCCAGCCTCTATTCGGGAGTATCGTGATTGCCTTGTTAATGGAGACTTACACAATTATTCCATATTCCCCTGAATCTTTGACTCATAAACTACGATTGGTACTCATTCTTTTCTGGTATACCTTTCACAGACACTTGAACATGTTTCGAGTTTACGACAGTTTAAAGCTTACCTGAGCGAAACTCAAGTGAGCTATTGTCATAGCGCGCCGTCAGTCGTCCGTCCGTCCGTCGTCCGTCGTCGTCGTCCGTCCGGCGTAAACTTTTAATATTTTCGACATCTCCTCTGCAACCGCTGCACAGAATTTCACGAAACTACACAGGAAGCAAGTACTCAATGCCCTCTACCAAGTTTGTGTTTTTTGAGCCGATCTGAAATCCAAGATGGCCGCCACAGGCTCTGATTGGCTGACACATTTTCGACTTCTCCTCTGAAACCTCTTCTCAGAATATCTCGAAACTACACAGGAAGCAAGAACTCAATGCCCTCTACAAAGTTTGTGTTTTTCGAGCCGATCGGAAATCCATGATGGCCGCCACAGATTCTGATTGGCTGACACATTTTGGACTTCTCCTCTGAAACCGCTGCACAGAATATCTCGAAACTTAACAGGAAGCAAGAACTTAATGCCCTCTACCAAGTTTGTGTTTTTCGAGCCGATCGGAAATACAAGATGGCCGCCACAGGCTCTGATTGGCTGACACATTTTCGACTTCTCCTATAAAACCGCTGCACAGAATTTCATGAAACTACACAGGAAGCAAGAACTCAATGCCCTCTACCAAATTTGTGTTTTTCGAGCCGATCGGAAATCCAAGATGGCCGCCACAGGCCCTGTTTGGCTGACATATTTTCGACTTCTCTTCTGAAACCGCTGCATAGAATTTCACGAAACTTCACAGGAAGCAAGTACTCATTGCCCTCTAACAAGTTTGTGTTTTTTGAGCCGATCTGAAATCCAAGATGGCCGCCACAGGCTCTGATTGGCTGACACATTTTCGACTTCTCCTCTGAAACCTCTTCTCAGAATATCTCAAACTACACAGGAAGCAAGAACTCAATGCCCTCTACCAAGTTTGTGTTTTTCGAGCCGATCGGAAATCCATGATGGCCGCCACAGATTCTGATTGGCTGACATATTTTGGACTTCTCCTCTAGAACCGCTTCACAGAATATCTCGAAACTTCATAGGAAGCAAGAACTCAATGCCCTCTACCAAGTTTGTGTTTTTCGAGCCGATCGGAAATACAAGATGGCCACCACAAGCTCTGATTGGCTGACACATTTTCGACTTCTCCTCTGAAACCGCTGCACAGAATTTCATGAAACCTTACAGGAAGCAAGTACTCAATGCCCTCTATACCAATTGTGTTTTAATGAGCCGATCTGAAATCCAAGATGGCCGCCACAGGCTCTGATTGGCTGACACATTTTCGACTTCTCCTATGAAACCGCTGCACAGAATTTCATGAAACTACACAGGAAGCAAGTACTTAATGCCCTCTACCAAATTTGTGTTTTTCGAGCCGATCGGAAATCCAAGATGGCCGCCACAGGCCCTGATTGGCTGACACATTTTCGACTTCTCTTCTGAAACCGCTGCATAGAATTTCACGAAACTTCACAGGAAGCAAGTGCTCATTGCCCTCTAACAAGTTTAAGTTTTTTGGAGCCGATCGGAAATTCAAGATGGCAGCTACAGGCTCTGATTGGCTGACACATTTTCGACTTCTCCTCTGAAACCGCTGCACAGAATCTCTCGAAACTTCACAGGATGTAAGAACTCAATGCCCTCTACCAAGTTTGTGTTTTTCGAGCCGATTGGAAATGGAAGTTGGCTGCCACAGGCTCTGATTGGCTGACGCATTTTCGATTTCTCCTCTGAAACCGCTTCACAGAATTTCATGAAACTTCACAGGAAGCAAGAACTCAATGCCCTCTACCAAATTTGTGTTTTTCGAGCCGATCGGAAATCCAAGATGGCCGCCACAGGCCCTGATTGGCTGACACATTTTCGACTTCTCTTCTGAAACCGCTGCATAGAATTTCACGAAACTTCACAGGAAGCAAGTACTCATTGCCCTCTAACAAGTTTAAGTTTTTTGGAGCCGATCGGAAATTCAAGATGGCAGCTACAGGCTCTGATTGGCTGACACATTTTCGACTTCTCCTCTGAAACCGCTGCACAGAATCTCTCGAAACTTCACAGGAAGCAAGAACTCAATGCCCTCTACCAAGTTTGTGTTTTTCGAGCCGATTGGAAATCCAAGATGGCTGCCACAGGCTCTGATTGGCTGACGCATTTTCGACTTCTCCTCTGAAACCGCTGCACAGAATTTCATGAAACTTCACAGGAAGCAAGAACTCAATGCCCTCTACCAAATTTGTGTTTTTCGAGCCGATCGGAAATCCAAGATGGCCGCCACAGGCCCTGTTTTGCTGACACATTTTCGACTTCTCTTCTGAAACCGCTGCATAGAATTTCACGAAACTTCACAGGAAGCAAGTACTCATTGCCCTCTAACAAGTTTAAGTTTTTTGGAGCCGATCGGAAATTCAAGATGGCAGCTACAGGCTCTGATTGGCTGACACATTTTCGACTTCTCCTCTGAAACCGCTTCACAGAATTTCTTGAAACTTCACAGGAAGCAAGTACTCATTGTCCTCTTAGTCTACCAAGTTTGTGTTTTTCGAGCCGATCGGAAGCCAAAGATGGCCGCCGTAGGCTCTTATTGGATGACACATTTTTGACTTATCCTCTTAAACTACTGCACAGAATGTCACCAAACTTTACAGGAAGTAAGTACACATTGTCCTTCTCAAAGCTTCACTAAAAGTGATTTTCTTCAGATCTTATACTGACTTTGATTGAAAACATACATGTATACAGTCTCCACAGGTGAGCGATGTGGCCCCCTTGGGCCTCTTGTTTTTCTTTTTGTCCTACTTTAATGTGTACTACCAATGTAGTTACACCAAGTTATGAAGTTCTTTCTATTTTCAGACATATTATCCATATTGCATAAATGTGACAAGGAAATTTTTGACGGATGGGAAGGATTTGAGGTAATTTACACGAAATATTCATGCACAGATAATAAAATACAGGCTCAGAGTATTGCTGATGCCAATGTTATGGAAGGGCGTTAAGGCGTTTTATTTGCTTCCTTGATCTATTTGATATCTTCCTTAAATCTGTTCACCTTAATGCAGTTTGATATGTCACATGCGAACAAAGAGAGAAGAAAATTTACATATCTCCAAATTGTTACTTTAATTGTATGCATATTAGTGAAAGGGAAAGTGATAAATTTACCGAAAATTCAAGTTTTTCCTTCTGCGCGCGATTACTAATGAATGATATATGCTATCTAAGTAACACCGCTATTACTTGAAAAAAATAAAAAATGATTTATTTCTAGAAAAAGAATTTTTTCTTTGTTGGGATGATGTGTATTAGGGACATCACCCATTGATTTTAAGGTCACAAGAAACCTTATGAATACTCTTGTAATGAAGTTTCAGATGTATAGATTCTCATCAAACTTTGAATATGAGTTGCCAATGGTGTCGGAATTTAGAATAAGACGTATTGATTTTCAAGGTCGTATGTTAGGCATTGCAGTCCAAGGTCACAACAAGCATTATAATGTTTTGGACACCATTGAAGCCAAAGCTAGATCAAGTTAGATGTCATCAAACTTTTTACGATGGTTTTCAGAAATTGAAAAAAATATGGCAACACTTGTTTAAAGGTCAGAGGCAAATGAAAAAAAAAACCTCTTGTGAATACAGTTGAAGTCACTCAGATTACATTATACGTTAGAAGGTCACTACACGTAATATGGATCAAATGTCAAGGTCACACCTGTTAGTAATGGAAAAAGATTGTTGACACTACAAGGCTGGGGTAACTTTTGAAATTTCACAATGTCAAGGTCTTTTATCAAATATCAAGGTCACACCAGGAAGTGTTGACACTGCAGAGGGCAGGGGTAAGGTTTGAGTGATAACAAAATTCATTTGAGATTTCATAATGTGGAGGTCTTGGATCAAAGGTCAAGGTCACAATAGGTTATTGTATAGGAAAACCAAAAAAAGGGTGAGGAAATGAAATTTGATTATGTGTGAGGATGCTACGCTTTGTGCTGACTTATTAACAAAGACACTGTGAATATTGTTTTAACTACACTATGATTTATTATGTAGGGCATATACCACCCGTCAGTGTTACGGACCTTGGAGCAGATAACAGAGGTGGCTACCAGTATACTTAAGGTAACGGTGTGTGAAATTCATGTAGTATATATAACATAGAGTTTATTTTAATGTATTGATACCAAAATTTTTGACATTGGCATATTTGACCTGCTTTTGAAAAACTTAAACATTAGCTCTTGCGCATTTAGTTTGACCTACTTAACAGAGAATGGTGTTAATACTGACAAGATGGGATCATTCATGTTTCATAAATACTTTTTATTCTATGCATGCTTGATTAGAGATGACTGTAACATACTTATTTTGTAAACAGGATGCTGACTCTGGCTGATTGTGTTCAGTGGTTGTGGTACCTCAGGGAGACTGGCTTATATGACAGCTGTAAGATAACATTTCATTTATAGTGTTTATTTTATGTTTGGTGAGCAGGATGCTGACTCTGGCTGATTGTGTTCAGTGGTAGTGATACCTCTGGGAGACTGGTCTTTACGACAGCTGTAAGATTATATTTCATTTATAGTGTTTATTTTGTGTTTGTTGAGCAGGATGCTGACTCTGGCTGATTGTGTTCAGTGGTAGTGATACCTCTGGGAGACTGGTCTTTACGACAGCTGTAAGATTATATTTCATTTATAGTGTTTATTTTGTGTTTGTTGAGCAGGATGCTGACTCTGGCTGATTGTGTTCAGTGGTAGTGATACCTCTGGGAGACTGGTCTTTACGACAGCTGTAGATTATATTTCATTTATAGTGTTTATTTTGTTGTTGCTGAGCAGGATGCTGACTCTGGGCTGATTGTGTTCAGTGGTTGTGGAACCTCAGGGAGACTGGCCTTTATGACAGCTGTAAGGTTGATTTTACAAAATGTATTAAACTTCCACTTTCAAAGCATAGTTAAGAAGCATTTAGGAATTTGTGTCTGATTTCACACCTCCCAATGTACGTATGTCTATCTCACTGTCTGTGCTTGTCTGTATGTCCTTTTTCTCTCTGTCGCCTGCAAAGCATAGCAACACTTAGGAATCACTTTGTCCGTTGTACGTCTGTCCATCTGTCTGTCCGTCCGTCTATCTGTCTGTCTGTCACACTTTGGGTGTCACAGCCCATAACTTTTGATTGGTAAGTGATAGGGCTTTGATATTTCACATGTGTATTCCTTGTGACAAGACCTTCCTACACATACCATAACTTTTGACCTAGTGACCTTGACCTACATATTTGACCTACTTTTCAAAAAAATTAAGAATGGATATATCTTTTGATTGGTAAGTATTAGGACTTTGATATTTCACACGTGCAATTCTTGTGGCAAGACCTTTCTACGCATACCATAATTTTTGACCTTGTGACCTTAAGCTAGATATTTGACCTACTTTTCAAAAAAAGATAAGATTCGCTATATCTCTTGATTGGTAAGTGATAGGGCTTTGATAGTTCACATGTGTATTCCTTGTAACAATGCCTTTCTACACATACCATAATTTTTTACCTATTGACCTTGACCTAGATATTTGACCTACTTTTCAAAAAAATTAAGATTGTATGTATCTTTTGATTGGTAAGTGATAGGGCTTTGGTATTTCACATGTGCATTCCTTGTGACAAGACCTTCCTACACATACCATAATATTTGACCTTGTGACCTTGACCTAGACATTTGACCTACTTTTCAAGAAAAGTAAAATTGGCTATAACTTTTGATTGGTAGGTGATAGGGCTTTGATATTTCACATGTTTTTTCCTTGTAACAATGCCTTTCTACACATACCATAATTTTTAACCTTTTGACCTTGACCTAGCTATTTGACCTTCTTTTCTAAGAAACTGAGGTTGAATATATCTTTTAATTGGAAGGAGATAGGTCTTTAATATTTCATATGGTGAGACCTTTTTGTTACCAATTTTTACATAGTGACCTTGACCTAGATGATTGACACTCTTTTCTGAAAATTTGAGAATGACCATATTTTTTAATTTGTAATTAAGAGGTCTGAATTTCATTTGACAAGAATGAATTTCAATTTCATTTGAATTTCAATTTCATTTGAATTTCAATTAATTTCATTTGACAAGACTTTTCTACTGATACCAATAATTTTTATCCACTTTCTAGAATAATAATCAAACCGCTTCACAGGCGACACAAGCATTCCTTGGATTGCTATTTTCTATACTAAGCGTCTTTTCTTTTTTGTCTGTACCTTTCTGCTTCTCAATTCTTGTATTGCAATTAAAGAATTAGTTGCAATTTGTATAGATATTATTATAAATACATTTATTGATAGGGTCAAGGTTACTACTGTCCTGTTCACTAAATCCAGAGCACCCTGTTTTGGTGATTTATTCTGTCATCTGAAGAATTTTGCTATAAATTATTGTTTCCGATCATTGACCTCCTTTAGTCGTAACTAGCAATTAACTTCAACTTACCCTATCAGTTGCATTCAAACCGCAATATGAAAAATAAAATGTCTACAGGAAATTCCCATGTTAATTTCAAGCTGCCGCAATCTTGTTCTTTGTGTCAACAATAGTAAACAGTGACGTCAAAGCCTCCGACGTCACACGTACATTTTCAGCGATTTTACTATAGAAAATCCCCGTAGACTTTTTATTTTCCGTCCTATTTCTAACTTAAGTGACGCACAGCCAAAACAATGGTATTTTCTGTTACGACTAAAGGAGTACTATAAAATTGATATCTTTTTGGAAGATGACATTATCATATTTTAGAGAAAACCGGGAAAACAAGGTGCTCTGGAATTAGTGAACAGAACAGTAAGTGCCTTTCAAGGTTGAATGGCAATAATTGTCACCTACTTGTTCCCAAATGGAAGGGCTTTCCTATTGTTCATGCAGTTCCTACTGCAAGAACATTAATTTTAGGGTTTTTTTTTCAAAGTCTGACCTTGTGTCCTTGACGTGATTTGTCCTACCTTCCTAAAGGCCATTTCTTTTAATAATATATACGAATATGCAATTCAAAATTTTATTTTATACTTTTAAAAGTATTATTTATGACAAGATCTTTCTTTTCAAACCACAATTTTGATCCTATTATAACTGTGTCATTCAAATGATTTACTACTTACTTCTGAGTTTAATTATTTGATATTGTATTTCAGCGTACATTTAATAAGAAATTGGAGTCTGTGGGAAAACATGGTTGTTTTAAATACCTCATTGCTGGAAAAGATAAGTAGGTATTTTCATAATTGTATTTATTATTTGTCTCTATAATATTAACTTGAGCTTAACAGTATATCAGTTTTACAACATGAGATTTAGACATTCTAAACACAGTTTTACATGATATTTGAATTGCATACAGAAGATGATGACTACTGTATACATTCATTATTTCATTTAACAGGGCATTATTCACATCCCAGGAAGCACCTGAAGATGACCCGATTTGTGGAAAAGAAATGCTTCAGGAGGTAAATATAAATAGTAATCTTTTGATGTTTGTTAGCTTCATGATTGGCTATTATATAGCTGTGTATGTTCAGACCAGGATCCCTTGATGTCTTTGTTCATCAGACATGTGTACATATACTCATATTGTCATGTTTCCCGGTTGCTTAATGTACTCTTGGTTATTAAACTCGGCGTCTAATGAAAAATCTACAAGTCATCGTTCAAGTCCTCAGAAATAGGCTAATCAATGTCAAAACCCATTTTCTGCAGTATATTGATGTTGATAAATTAATTCATACTGAATCTCCATATGAAATTTGAAATCAGTACCTCTCTAAGAAGCCGAGATATACCCCCTACTGCGTCTCTTATGAGCGCCATTAATCTATTAAATAAACCCAAGTCACATGATTTGTGTATTGTACCTTTGCTTTTAGAAATGATAATACCGGTAAGTACAAGTGAACTTTTTGCTTTAACATTCTTTGAATTAATTTCAGATATGTATGAACCAAAGGAAAGTCTTATTTATTGGGATTACATGTGGGTTATCTGCCCCTTATGTAGCTGGTCAGCTGGATTATTGTTTGAAGAACCTGGATGTATATACACCTGTCCTACTTGGCTTTAATCCCACTAATATGGCCAGGTAAGAAATACTAGTAATGTGAGTTATCTGCCCCTCATGTGGCTGGTCAGCTGGATTATTGTTTGATGAACCTGGATGTATTTACACCCGTCCTACTTGGCTTTAATCCCACCAATATGGCCACTGGTAAGAAATAATGTGGGTTGTCTGCCCCTTATGTAGCTGGTCAGCTGGATTTTTGTATGAAGAACCTTGATGTATTTACACCCGTCCTACTTAATGGCTTTAATCCCACCAATATGGCCACTGGTAAGAAATAATGTGAGTTGTCTGCCCTTTATGTAGCTAGTCAGCTGGATTACTGTTTGAAGAACCTAGATGTATTTACACCTATCTTACTTGGCTTTTATCCCACCAACTCCTTATTTTTGTAAAACAGAGTTACTTCCTGTTTGGGACGGTATCTGACATAGACTAATTGTGAGGTCATCAAATTCTGTGGAAACGATCCTTAAACTCTGGTAAATGACGGTAAAGAATTGGTTTTATCATACCATTTTCATGACATCATAATAGTTTTACGTCAGATACCGTCTCAAATGGGAGATAACTCTGTTTTCCATAAAAGACTCACTTTGGCCAGGTAAGAAACAGTGTGGATTGTCTGCCCCTTATGTAGCTGGCCAGCTGGAGCCTGGATGTATTTACACCTGTCCTACTTGGCTTTAATCCCACCAATAATTGGCCATGTAAGGAAAATGATGGCAATTAGGTAAGCATTATAGATATCCTAACAACTGCTTAATTGTCTTCTATAATTATGTTAACAAGACTGAAGTCCACATTAACTTACACCTTTGACCCTTGACCTTGAAAATTAATAAGATTCATCCTCTCCCTACAGAGAATACATTTGTATTTGCATGTATTTTGATGATCCTATTGGACATTTTTCAAGTTAACGTACTTCGGACTTCGCACTCTGGACTTTGCACTTTAGGGGTCATATAAAAGAAATCAAGCATGATTAGAAACGTTAAATCAGAACATACATGGACGAAATGACAATGCTGGACAACTTTAGATATGTATTTATACAAATGAAAACAAATAAATTCATCACGCAGAGCACTATAAGTTCATATTGGAATAGAATTCATATTTTGCATTTGTGACAAATTAAGTCCCTTCGAAATGCGATGTCCAAAGTCCGCGAGCATGAAAAATGTCCATTATGATCTTCTATGCTGTTCACAAGGTTTTAAAGCCTATATGTCCACAGTGACCTTGACCCTTGATCTTGAAAATCAATATGGTACGTGTGTTTAATCTGTCCTTCTTGGCTTTGATTTTACACCTCTAGTCAGACATTTTGTGGGTTTGTGTTTAGATGTACATGTATTCATATATCCTCTATTTTACAGAAATTATATTTATACTGTGCTCTATTCTTGAAAACTGATTTCTTTTCAGATTTCTGTTTTAATATTCGTGAATAGGATAAATGCATTTACTTTTTCATGGGATATGATTAAATTTTTTGTCCCTTTAAATTACTTGTCCTTGATTAATTACTTGTCCGTGAATAATCAATTAAGTAAATATTTTGGAAAAATGTTTTATTAAAGGTACATGACTTCCATATTAATACAAGTTAAATACACTTTAATGTTGTGTCAATTAGAATTAAAATGAAATTTTACTTATTTTTCAGGAATAACAAAATTGAGAAGTGGAACAAAACTTTTTCGGATGGTAAGATCATATAGATATTATGGGTACCTTTTATTAGTCCCCTACCGGCAACGCCGAAGGGGACTCTTAGTTTCCTCTCGGTCTGTCTGTCCGTCCATCCGTCCCATCGTCTGTCCGAATATCAGTTTTCCGGATTTTTTCTGCAATGGATAGAGATATTCAGATGAAATTTGATACACAGCTTGGTCTTGAATAGTTACAGAGCAAGTTTGACTTTCATCACGCTTTACCCATTCTTCGAGGAGTTATGCCCCTTGATGACTTGGAAAATTCAGTTTTTGTCAGTTTTCCAGACTTTTTTCAACAACCGACGAAGATATTCACATGAAATTTGATACAAAGCTTGGTCTTGGATAGTTACAGAGCAAGTATGACTTTCGTCACGCTTGACCTTTTTTTCGAGGAGTAATGCCCCTTGATGACTTGGAAAATTCAGTTTTTGTCAGTTTTCCGGACTTTTTTCTGCAACGGATAGAGATATTCAGATGAAATTTGATACACAGCTTGGTCTTGAATAGTTACAGAGCAAGTTTTACTTTCGTCACGCTTGACCTATTTTTCGAGGAGTTATGCCCCTTGATGACTTGGAAAATTCAATTTTTGTCAGTTTTCCGGACTTTTTTCTGCAACGGATAGAGATATTCAGATGAAATTTGATACAAAGCTTGGTCTTGGATAGTTACAGAGCAAGTTTGACTTTTGTCACGCTTTACCCATTCTTCGAGGAGTTATGCCCCTTGATGACTTTGAAAATTCAGTTTTTGTCAGTTTTCCAGACTTTTTTCAACAACCGACGAAGATATTCACATGAAATTTGATACACAGCTTGGTCTTGGATAGTTACAGAGCAAGTATGACTTTCGTCACGCTTGACCTACTTTTCGAGAAGTTATGCCCCTTGATGACTTGGAAAATTCAGTTTTTGTGAGATTTCCGGACTTTTTTCTGCAACGGATGGAGATATTCAGATGAAATTTGATACAAAGCTTGGTCTAGGATAGTTACAGAGCAAGTTTTACTTTCGTCACGCTTGACCTATTTTTCGAGGAGTTATGCCCCTCTATGACTTGGAAAATTCAGTTTTTGTGAGATTTTCTGACTTTTTTCTACAACGGATGGAGATATTTAGATGAAATTTGATACACAGCTAGGTCTTGGATAGTTATACGGAGCAAGTTCACATTTTGTCAGGCTTGACCTTATTTTCGAGGAGTTATGCCCCTTGATGACTTGGAAGAGTTGCAGGACATAAATATATGCCACCGGTAGGGGACTATATCGCTTAGCGATCATAACATTTTTACCATGACTACTGACCTTTGACTTCTACCTACTGATTTGGACTAGATCCGTTGAATCTTAATGGTAGGGCTACATCTTAATGGGGTTGCTTTATTGATAAATGTAGAACCTATGTGATCAAATCTTTCACATGGCGACCTTTGTTATTTTTCATGTAGACTCCTTTTGAGCTTTCATTTTGTATTTGACTTTTACCAAAAATTTTCACCAAGTGATTCTCCTTGAAGAAAACTTTTCAATTTGGCAATACCTTCTTTGATCTTGGTAATTTTACACCATGGATGGCTATAGACACACAGGTCAAGACAATATTGCCATGGTCATATCAAATAAAGCATAAACATGTGTACTATAATACTTTATTCAATGCTCACGCTGTTTAATCTTAGATTTTCTTATCAGATTTATGTATTTTCTATTGCAGTAGTGTCTGAATTACAGAAGGCTGTATCTGACGGAAAGGCATTCATCCTTAATCCAGTGGTTGGGGTAAGCTTATAGTAATTTTAATTTTTTAAAAATAAATTGAGTGAAAGTACATATACATTCTAATAGGTAGAAAAAAAAAATAGTTCTGAATTGAATTTAATCATTCAGCTGAATGATCAGATTCAAAGACCTTTTGATTCATCATTTTTTGATAATATGTGTAATTTGAGTCCATATACACCATTCATTGCATGTAATTTTCCAAAGAAGTTGGAAGTAAGTGGAGATAACTCTGAACAAGTTATAAGAATTCCGTAATATGTATTGATTTCTTATTTCAGCCAGAGCCTATCACTGGTTCCAGTAGAATGAAGAGTGGCAGTGCTACCAAAATATTACTGGAAACTATCTTTGTTGGTGCTTACACATCTAGTCAGAATTTAACCAAATCAAAATGGTAAAGTTATATGATATACATGTGTCTGTGGAATACTTTATACATTGGTAATTTCTGTTGAATGTTTTGTACAAAAATACACAAAATTTGGTTAAATTGTTGACTTTTGTAAGTATTCCTTGTTTTTTAGGAACCCCCAAAATCACCTAGATATTTACCGTGCAATATGTGAGAGAGTCTACAGTGTAGATTTTTCAAAGAAAATTTCACATCTAATCAAGTTAGGTGCAGAATGGTATGTATTATAAATTGTATAAGTGTGAAAGGTTTCATTTTCAAGAATATTTTTATGCCCCCGGAATCACAGATTCGGGGGCATATAGTTTTTGGCCTGTCCGTCTGTTTGTCCGAAAAACTTTAACATTGGGCATAACTTTTGAATGGAAGGTGATAGAGCTTTCATATTTCACATGTGTATTCCTTGTGACAAGACCTTTCCATTGATACCAAAATTTTTGACCTCGTGACCTTCACCTTGACCTTTGACCTACTTTTCAAAAACTTTAACATTGGGCATAACTTTTGAATGGTAAGTGATAGGGCTTTCATATTTCATATGTGTGTTTCTTGCGACAAGACCTTTCCATTGATACAAAAAGTTTTGACCTCGTGACCTAACCTTGACCTTTGACCTACTTTTCAAAAACTTTAACATTTGGCATAACTTTTGAATGGTGAGTCATATTTCACATCTGTGTTCCTTGCAACAAGACCTTTCTATTGATATCAAAAGTTTTGACCTTGTGACCTTGACCTTGACCTTTGACCTAATTTCAAAAACTTTAACATTGGGCATAACTTTTGAATGGTAAGTGATAGGACTCTCATATTTCACATGTGTATTCCTTGTGACAAGACCTTTCCATTGATACCAAAATTGTTGAGCTTGACCTTTCACATACAGAAAATGAAGTTTATACTAACAAAGATGCCACCGGGGGCATTCGTGTTTCACAAACACAGGCTTTATTTTGTTCTTGCATATTCACTGAAATCAAACAAAGGGAATATGATAAGTGAGAATCTTATGACAAAATAAATACAAACTGGATTATGATTGAATAAGTAATTATGTAATAAGAGATTTTACAAACAATTGTTCAATTTTTCTAAACCAGAATAATTCAATGTAACTGGATGGGATTTTTAAAACACTTATGTGCATGGATTTTTTGTTGAAAAAGGAAAGCAAAAAACATCAGGTTGAAACTACATGTATTATAATTACTCACTTTATGAACATCTTATCATTTTGATATTGGATCTTTGCATAGTTATATCAGAATAATAAATCATTTGATTTCCATTGTTATTATTAAGAAATGAAGATTCTGATTGGCCGAGAAATTGCATCAATGCAAACTGGAAGTACATGTACGCACTTAGCAATGTCATAAGCAACATTGTTGGAAACACAATTTCAAAGCTGCAAATAAATGTTCAAACGTGACTAAATGAAATGATAAGTAATCAATGTAATATTTTTTTGGTTGATTGAGGTATCAACACCAAACATTGAGGGAAAACTTATGCATCATGTGCTACATGCACGATACCTCAATCAACCAAAAAAATATTACGATGATTCCTGAAGTAATCCATTCAAATCATGTATATTACAGTCTGCAGAAGAATGGCAGCATTTACTACCTAGGATTAGATAGTATAGGGATTGTAGGTATGATAGATGCTTCAGAATGCCCCCCTACATACAGTGCTAGTAAGTATACCAATTTTCTTCATGTATATAAATAGATTTGAGCGTTAGTTTGTTGACACTTATAGATTATTCTGGATTGCCATCAAGCTTTGCATTCAAGTTGCCTTTGATTGAGAGGACAATACTCAAGATCAGGGATTACATATAAAGGTCACAACTGGAAATAAATGAAATATTTCTTCATATGTTCATCAAAATATACACAAGAGTTGCCATTGATGAGAGGACAACCTCTGTTGATGGACGAGGTCAAGGATCAAAGGTCAAGGTGATGACAGGGTAGCACAGGAAAATACTTTAATCACCAGGCAATATTGCTTCAAAGAATATTTTTTCTTTTAGTTTCTAGCCATTGGTTGTAATGTTGTTTTTCATTGATTTGTTGTACATCTATCACACATGTATTTTCAGCTTTAGATGATGTAAGAGGCTTCATAGAAGGTGGATACACTTGTTTTGGAAACAAGGAGGGGGATCTAAAACATTTGGTGAGTAATTGTGATGTTTACAATAAAGATAACTATGAAAGCAAATCCTTAACTAATTTTCAGTGTCTGCATGAATTTGAATCTTTCACAGATTACGAATTAAGAGTGAGAGGTCAAGGTTGAATTGTAAACTTGTTGTTCTCTTTAAGATTTAGTTTGAATAGTAGTTTTAAAAGGTTTTGTATACCACTACTTTTAGGGTAAACACTTTCACATCTCACTAGAAGACTTTAAAACAGATATTGCTCCACACCTTGGGGAAAAAGATCTAGTCATTATACTCTCAACAGGTAAGTTTCGTTATGGAAATGTAATATAAATGGCTCCTACATTCCTTGTCTGTTTCATGTGATGTAAAATATTTTTTCTAATGACCTTGCAAAACTTTGAGAAAAATTAAGCTTTTATTCACTAGTAATGTACCATTTTCTTCTAGAAGTACACTTCAACATCAAGCGCTTTTTTTTCCAGAGGGAAATCTAAGTCAAGCTTCGTTCGTCCAATCATTGTCTTGCCATAAAGCTGTGTTAGCCTTTAAAGACTGTGTAAGTATGTAGTTCTAAAAGTATGCAAGATTGTAAAATGATGGCAAATCACAGAATATGTCACAGTAATACTTCCCTAAGTGAAAATTACTTAAGCAATTGGTATCAATCAGAACTGTATGAGACATTTACATGAAAACATAGGGTAATCAAAGATTACATAGCTCGCCTATACAGGTTTTTGGTCAGAAACCAGATTAAAGTTTTGAAAAGTAGGTCAAAGGTCAAGGTCACTAGGTCAAAGGTCATGGTCTCAAATGAAAGGTCTCGTCACAAGGTATCTACATGTGAAATATCAAAGCCCTACCCCTTATAGTTCAAGAGATATAGCCCAGGTTAAAGTTTTGTCTACCGACGACGACGACGATGCCGAGGGTATGGCATTAGCTCTCCGGACTTTTTCGTCCCGGCGAGCTAAAAAATTGTAATCATAAGTTATACACTTTAATACAAGTACAATTTTCAAAAATTACTTACATATGACATAGAGGGTAAATTTATGTCGGGATATTTAAGATGTGTTAATTTGAGCAATACATGTATGATGCTGTTTTCTTCATGAAGTTTTTAATTTATTTGTGTAGGATATACCCCAGGAGAAATTTGATGTGGTAATCAGAGCACAGATTGACAATGACATCAACCTAGGATCAGTTGTCAAGGACGTCGTCGATGGTTTCCGTAACATGTACTGCGAGATGTTCACTAAATGGGTGTGTAACGCTGTGACAACGGGTGCTCATGTCATGAAAGGCAAGGTCTATCAAAATAGCATGGTCGACCTCAAAGTCAGGTAAACATGAGAGTTTTATACAATTTAAACATGCTAGCAAATGAATTTCCAAAGTTGCACTTTAAAAGCCTATGCTACAAATATTTTGTCCGTTCAAGTACATGTATAAGTAACCTAAGTTCATTTATTGTGCATTTTGTCAAAGTTGAATGGATTAATATTGATTGCGAGCTAATCAAAATACATTTTTTTCAGCAACAATAAATTATACTACAGATCTGTAGGAATTATACAGGTAAGTGTTCTCATATCCTTATAACCTACATTATATACAGACTTACAGTAGCTGTGGAAATGCAACTTGTTTTTTTTTTGGTCTTTGTACTTTAACATTATCAGAACTGTATTATATATCTGTATTTTGTCAGGTTTCAATGACATTGGAATCCTGGTTAGAAAAAAATGTAGGAATTTGTCCTTACAAGAATTAGTTTTGTTAATAGTCTCTTGTATTGAAAATTGAATTTTTCATTCTATGATTGAACAATGTAATTATTTTTACAAATACATGTACGAACAAAGTGTATCTCAACTATACAATACAGTAACATGTATAATCTTTCATTGTGTAGATTGAAAGTACATTTTGTAAATATATAGAATTAAGCCCTTAGAAACAGACAAATAAACAATTCAAATTTACTTTTGTTTGGGTAAGCAGTCCTGTTGCCTACAGAATGAAACTACATCTAGATATTATTTTTGTTCCAGTGAATAAGAATATTACATTATTTATCATTGCAGAAATTCAGTAATGAATCAAGGGACGAATCCGAGAGATATCTTCTGAAATCCATCTACAATACTGACAATTTGTCCGAATCACATTGTAGTAAAACTGTTGCTGACCATATAGATGTGGCCACACCACTTGAAAGGGTATAACTCCTTATTTACTTGTATAATCACAACTAGAGTAGATGTTCTTACTCAATTCAGTAATTGTCATAGCAAAGTTGCCTGACCCGGTGGAGTTAACATGAGATACCAAGATTTATTTTAAGTTGGTATTATTAACACAAGCTCTAGGGAACAATGAAGCGAAAGGGACAAGTCAATTATTCTTAAGTTTGGATCGTAGATTATGTAGTGCATGTATAGTAATCACAGTAAAAATTCATTACCTGTAATTTTGTATAGCTTAATAAATTTATCAACTGCTTAGAATAAATCTCTTCTGATGTCCAGGTGAACTTTACCTCTGCCTGGCCAGATATTATGATAATTAGTGATGAGTAATCGGGAAAATTTCACTATCGATTATCAGGCGCTATTGGAGACTAACTATAGAGAAATTTTCAAAACTATCGAAATATTCAAAACAACTATTAAACAAACCTATCATGTATGGCTATTTGAACAAATAAGACTGATTTACAGAAAATTCAAAAGATTCTGGCTAATCAACACAATGAATTACACGAAAAATGACGTTGTATGATAGAAGTCGGCATTTTTGTGGGTGTTTTGCACGTAACAAATTCTGAGCCCTTTCTCTGCAAAGCATTTATATTCATTTCTGGATTTCAAATTTTTCCCTGCTTGCAAATATCAAATTTCGATTAAAGTTTCTTTTCCCTGCAACCTTCATACATGTTGATATAATTTTATGAAAATTGCTACAGAACTTTAGTGTGATGAGTCACATATCATGTGTGATCATGGATTTAAATGTTTTTTATGACAAATGGTAAAGAAAAGAAAATACTTCAGCAATACTCAAACACTTCAGTATGTATGGTGTGAAAGATGAACAATGATTATTTATAGTGACCTTCATTTTACAGAGGCAAGAGTAATAATGTATGTTGAATCTTCTCAGGTTGTTCCCAGAGCTATGCTGGCAGCTATCTTAAAGTGCCCAATATCAGAGGCAGAGAAAAGACTGATACAAGAACCTGTGATACGAACTGTAATATATCAAACTTTAAATTCTGTCAAGTGAAAATACCACAGACTAAATCAACCTACATAATTACATTGTAGCAATAAAAAATTCTATCATGAATTTACTTGTGACATGAAGCATTTATTTACCTCAATTTTCAGAACACGCTGTAATTATAGATACACATGTATGGCCAATATAAATAATAATGATTTCAATTTTCTACGTTGTTTTTATGTCCATTATCAGAAGGTGCACTGGATTAAGTCGAAAGGTTCCATACCATATACAACTATACCCTAAGCTTAATAACTGTTAATGGTACATAGACGTCATACACAGTCATAGTTTATAAAACTTGTCTGTGATATCATAGTTGTGAAAAGATTTGATTAACAAATGACAGTTAATATTTATGTAAATATGAAATGATTGCTTTACATAATAGAAGACAAACATACTCAGGTTGATTTGATTTTCTACTTTGGCTGCAACAAAAACCAAGAGCACTATCATCCTGATTGTGACCTTGACCTATTAATACACAATCAATGTTGATCCCAGCAAGTTATGTATCATCAATGTAGTTCAAGAAGGTGAAGAAAAACAGTTTTCAATATATTCCATCTTTGACCAATGGAAAGTCAATATACATGCATCTCTACCTGCACCGTATTATTGTGAAGAAACTCTTAAAATAGGCTAAGTTTGACTTTGACCTTTGGACCATAAAATCAACAGGGATTTTCACTTGATTATAGGCAATCTACATGTAGGTAGTAAAAGTTTTAATACTGTATTTCAAGAATAAAGCTTAGAAGCCACAGCTGACATTTATTTAGGAAAATACAATTAAAATGAAACACACTTAGAGAATTTATAATACAAAAGAAAACATAATATTGTTTGTCAAAGTGACTGTGAATATATTTGCATTTAGATCCTGAGTTTGAAAAAGGTATGTATTTAAGTTCGTCTTGAGCACTAACAAGTGTCCTGCATTTCATGCTGAAATTTTAAATGCTCGGCAACTTTGTTTAAGATATTGGTTTTACTAGGAGTGATTTTGTTAATGTCAAATACAGTTCCCATTGATTCCTCCACTAATCTCATCATTTCAACCTGGAAAATAGATTATAGTCTCAGTGTTACAGCCCTTATATTGAAAATTTGTAGATCACACAAGTCCATGAGGTAAAATGCATCCTACTTCAAACTGCTTTCTAAACAGTGAGCTACTACGTGTATTAAGATCTTGCACATCCTACTTCCAACTGCTTTCTAAACATTAAGCTACTTCGTGTATTAAGATCTTGCTCAAAATTTCTTTATTATTTATTATTTTACATAAAAATCTTCATAATTTTGACATGATCATAATGGGTTACCATAACAACGGGACACTTGGCATACTCACATTTGGTAGACTTTCCGAGCCATACTTGAATTCCTGCCTATAAAAAACTTCTCCGTCCCAGTTGATACCAAACTTAGATCCACCACTGAACTCGGGATATTTGGATATGACATTAAATATCACATTCTTCTCTTTGTACAGATCTATCAAGTGGTCCACATCAGTGGAAGAGGTGGATTCCTAGACAAAAATTTGAATTGTCTATTTATATAATTAGGTACATCTATGGTCTGAATCTAGCAAGTCTTTGTTAAACTGCAAAGTTGAAAATGTCCTATATCCAATACTCCAAATCAAGTATTTACTGCTTACTTCAATGGAGTGGGACAACAATCAATCTTCAGAAATGCTCAATATATCTCAGAACATGAAACTTGTATCAGTCATGCCATGTGCAAAGTTGAAAAGTGCAAAAGTATGTATGCGAGTTATAGCTTTTCCAGCTTCAGTACATTGTAGGTTCTGACTAGCATGTGAGTGTGTATGATATGTACGTATGTCCTGACGGAATAAGGGATGTACTGTTCCTTCCGTCGGATTTAAACACGTTTTAGTCACTTGAACCTGTTTTGTGCTGAATGTAACATTATTTTATATATATATACATGTATATATATATAAAGGTACTCAAAATCTAGCTAAATCCCCAAAATGACCTGTAAAGACAATATCCCCGCAACGATTTGTGTTAGTGGAAAAGACTATTTAGAATTAGTTTGGACATTGAGTGGGGCTTCTTTATGGTTGCGTCATGATTGGATAATGATGTTATTGTGACATTCAGAATGATGATGATGTCGAGATGATATTGTCATTGTGACATCACAAAATGTTTGTTTCGATATAATAAAACAGTTAAAGCATACCAATGAGGGATTAATCACAATTCTGATTACCCTCGACCTGAACTATTTCCCAAGGCGAAGCAAAGGGAAACATTGGGTCTGGTCTTGTAGAACCAGTGTCATATCAACTCCCTTAATGATATACTTTAACTGTACTGACATACATGTAATAAATCTGTAAGATAACATACTTGTTGGGGAGTCAGAAGTATCACTTGCTTTGTAGAATGTAAACGAAGAGGATAATTCATGGCTGCTTTGACAGCCTCAACCTCTGATAAAATAGCTGGATCCTCCCTCCATATCTGTCCTACGGTCTTTGCTGATACATTTCTGATGTCAAGGAATAAGCTACTGTAAAATGCAAAAGTATTATAGAGATGTCATCTTTCACAATTTTCTTATTTGGATCTTCAAAAATTACTGTCATCTCATACTGGATAAAAGCAGTCTATAAACAAAGACAATAACTGTGATAAAGACACTAGTCTAGTCATTAAATTATTCAATAATTTTTGTGCAGCTACATTAAGAATTTTCTTCCGTGTTCAATTCAAACAAATACTACCTACCTAGTCCGTTTATTTTTTGGTTTTGTAGATTGACCATAATGTAAGATTCCCACCCTGATGTCGTCAGTCATTGACGACAGCTCGGCCATTATGTCCAGTAGTGCCACAAGAGAGTCGTTTCCGTTAGAGAAGGAGGAGATGACCAGTATAATATCGGCAGGGATGGTGGTAACGGGAAGTGGTTGTGTGGGTTCACGCCAATCTCCGTAACATCCAGCTGAAAGGATCATACAAGTGTTACACCTTATTTTAGGCTAAGAAAAGTATCGTGTCAATTGCATCAATAATCTGCTTATCAAGCCTTATTTTTTTTATCATGCATCGTACTAATTTCAGCCAATGACGTCGCAGTATTATGGTCACGTGTTGTCCTACCTTGAATTCGAGGTAGGTCACTAAATTTTCAAACATCAAAAATTACAAATAAAATGTTAAAAAATGGTTCTCGGCATGATACATTTGTTATAGGGTTCATTCCTGTCATACTTCCTACTCTAAGTAGGTGTGTAAATATGCAGGGGTTCGGCCCCCCCCCCCCCCCAAATTTACACACCTACTTTGAGTAGGAAGTATGACGGAAATAAACCCTACAACAAATATTATGCCCCTGGAATCAAACGTTCGGGGGCATATAGTTTTTGGCCTGTCCGTCTGTCTGTTTGTCCAGGGCAAAACTTGGGCATAACTTTTGAATGGTAAGTGATAGGGCTTTCATATTTCACATGTGTTTTCCTTGTGACGAAACCTTTCCATTGATACCAAAATGTTTGACCTCCTGACCTTGACCTTTGACCTACTTTTCAAACACTGTAATTTTTTTACTTTGTGACCTAGACCATTGACCTACTTTTCAAAAACTTTAACATTGGGTATAAGTTTTGAATGGTAAGTGATAGGACTTTCATGTTTCACATGTGTATTTCTTGTAAAAAGACCTTTCCATTGATACCAAAATTTTTGACCTTGTGACCTTGACTTTGACATACTTTTCAAAAAGTTTAACATAAATTTAACATAATTACATTGTTTAGATTTGAGGATCACTGGTCCATGCTGCCAATTTATCTGTTCTTAAATGATGCTATTCAATTTGAAGACGTTTAACATTTTGATTGGTAAGTGATAGAGCTTTCATATTCCACATGTGTATACCTTATGACAAGACCCTTCCATAAATTCCAAAAGTTATTACCTTTTGACCTTGACATTAGACCTTCTTTTTAAAAACTTTAACACTGGGCATAACTTTTGAATGGTAAGTGATAGGACTTGGATATTTCACATGTGTATTCCTTGTCACAAGATTTTTCCATAGATACCAACATTTTTTAACCATGTGCCTGACCTTGACCTTTCACCTGCTTAACTGAAAATAGTGTTTATATTAACAAAGATGCCACCGGGGGCATTCATGTTTCACAAACACAGGTTTTATTACTATAAAAGAGAAATCTAAATTTCAAAGTATTAAGTACTTGACAAGTATAATCATAGTTAAGAAAGGTTTAACCTATCAAATGCACTGGAATTTTAATGTTTGATCTGTGACCTTGGTTCAAGGTCAAAATAACCCTTGGGTCCTAGGAAACAATTTGGTGAATTGGGCCGTCAAAAGATAATTGGCTAAGGCAAAGTTTAAGGCATATGCAACATGAACTTGACCTTGGTTCAAGGTTATGACATACCCTTACTAAGACAGTTTTACGTCAGTTGTCCAGACTTAGTCTGTGACATTCTAATAAAAGTCACAAAAACAGGAAATAAAAAGGCTACCGAATATTTAAAACTAAAAAAGAAAAAACGATGCAAAAATGTTCCCATTCCCCTCTTTGTCTGTGACCTTGACCTTTGACCCTGATAATAACGTCACTTGGATAGACTGCAAACTGTATGAAGTTTGACCAAGATCTATTAATGATTGACATCTCTAGAGTCTATTCAAGGATTTTGACCAATTAAAATCAGTGAGCTTGACTGTTAACATATGACCTTGAAAATCAATAGGTTTCTTCCCATTGTCATAAGAAATTAGTGTATGAAGTTTGCTGTATACAAGCATTTTATACATTTCCTCATCTGCGACCTTGACCTTTGATCTAGAAAATCATTAGGCTTCTTCGTCTTGCCATAAGAAATGATTGTATGAAGTTTGGTCAAAATCCAATCAAAACTCAGCCCTCTAGGCTGTATACAAGACCAGTGTGTGACCTTGACCTTTGACCTTGAAAATCAATAGGGTTCTTCGTCTTGCCATAAGGAATAACTGTATGAAGCTTGGTCAAGATATCATCAAAACTGTGCCCTCTAGGCTGAATACAAGGGTTTTAACCATTTCTAATCTGTGATGAGGATTTAATAACCAAAACATGTGTCTGGTGCATAATAAATTGGTTCTAAATCTTCAAGAAGGTATAGAGTTGGAACACTTCTGTATTTTTGACCTATGACCTTGAAAATCAATAGGATTCTTCTTCTTGCTATAAGGAATAATGGTATTAAGTTTGGTCAAGATCCAATCAAAACTGTGCCCCCTAGTTTGTATACAAAAGAAGTGTGACATACACATGCACTCAAGCACACACCCTCACATGAACAACGGCGTTACTATATCCCCCTGCAACTATGTTGCTAGGGGTTAATAAAATGGATAAAACGGGTAAAAAATTAAGATTACAAAGCTCATGTATACTGCATCTCTAATAGAAAACAGGTCAAGATAATTCAGTAAAAGTTTCACTATAATACTTATCAATGATGTAAGTTTAGATCACAGAATGATAATGTCCAAGGGATTATTTTGTTATCTGTGTCTTTTTTAATTTATTTACTTGATGCATCTATAAGTTGAAAGTTTGGAACATGTAGCTCTTCTATATTGGCCAATATTAAAATCTCTTTCAAAATTCATCTAGTGGAAAAGAGTGTTCATACTAAGGAAAATTAAAAAAAATAAAGCCTGTGTTTGTGAAACACGAATGCCCCCGGTGGCATCTTTTTTAGTATGAACACTATTTTCTGTTGAGTACATGTATGTGAGGTCACTGGGTTAAAAGGTCAAAGGTCAAGGTCATGAGGTCAAAAATTTTGGTATACACATGTGAAATATGAAAGCCCTATCACTTCCCATTCAAAAGTTATGCCCAATGTTAAAGTTTTTGAAAAGTAGGTCAAAGGTCAAGGTCACGAGGTCAAAAATTTTGGTATCAATGGAAAGGTCTTGTCACAAGGAATACACATGTGAAATATAAAAGCCCTATCACTTCCCATTCAAAAGTTATGCCCAATGTTAAAGTTTTTGAAAAGTAGGTCCAAGGTCAAGGTCACGAGGTCAAAAATTTTGGACAGACAGACAGACAAACAGACGGACAGGCCAAAAACTATATGCCCCCGAATCTTTGATTCCGGGGGCACAAAAACCCCAAAAGCTGTTTGTGTTACACTCTGTTGCTATTGTCAGCTATCATATGTGTGCACCAGTAGTTTAAGTAGTACTTATTTTAAAAGGCTTAAAAGGTACTATATTCAAGCCTTTACGCTTAAAGTTGCCATAGCAACAGTTTTTAACGTCAAAATTGAGATCACAACGTTTTTTTTCTTTCGTTTTATTTTTAAGGGACATACCTTTTCATAATAACCCATCGGAGGTCTCGTAGGTCTGCATTTAGTTATAATTGACACTGTAAATGGTAAAAATGACATAAAAATCATCCCTAAGTTTTGACTTGTATTTTACTTATTTTGGCTGGGCTCAGTATTCGTCCTATAATATCTATCATAAAATATTCAAGACATTTAATGTCAAACCCCTGGAATTTTTCTAGGAGCTCCACATGACAAAGAACATAAGTGTGACACAATAGCATCATGTGACCACAATAGCATCATATAAGAACAGATAAATTAGCAGCATGGACCAGACATGCACGTTTCAGGTACAAAACTTTCGTCAGTGACTTTAGTTATAAGAATACTGTGACAATATGTTAAAAAGAAGACAAATTTGTGTGATAAAAGCAAACTGATGGAAGCAGTAACCATGGTTCAAAGTGGAGAACTGAAAATGGGTACCGCAAATCAGCTAAATATTTTTAAATTAACAATCCAACCCTCATAAAAAGGCAAACGGGAAGCCTGGAAGGAAACCACAAATTGCAATGTAGAACATTGTATCATTTGAGTCTTTTTAGGCTGTTAGTCAGGGTATTGGGAATCTAGAAAGCATGTACGCAGGATGGTCAATGTTTCTTGTAAAAGAGTGAGGGCACCGGTTAAAAAAAATAAGCTTAAAATGCATCAAAAATGCAAAGTGCCGAGTTGCAAAACTTGAGTGAAAGTATTAATATGCAGATTTAAAATATACATGAATTGTATAACTATATGGTCTTGACAGATGGGAAACATCACTAGCACGTTTCAGGTTGATACACATTCATATATAATTCAGAAACCATTTTCAATTAAAAAAAATGTTTTTCAGGAAAAAACAGATGTCTCCCCCTCCCTCTAAGTTACTTTGACCTTAGGCCAAGATGATGTGAAACCTTTGAGTCATGGGCAACATCATACTAAAACATGAAAGTGATTCATTATATCGTTTGAGGTAAAGCCCAAACATGATTAGCATATTATTTTAAGCATATTTAGCGAAATTGACTTTGGTCACATGAGCTTGGATATAGGTGATCTGAAACCTACATTGTATGGAATATGAACAACAAAAAACTGAATTTAAGTGATTGGATACACGGTTCAAAATATAAAGCCTAAACATGATAAGCATAGACAATTTCAGCCTGGACATGATTAGCATATACAATTTCATTACCAAAGTAAGAAGTGACTTTAATCATGTGACCATGGGACAATGTGATAAGAAACATTCAGTCCTGAGAAACAACATACTAAAATATGAAACCAATTGCAAGAAGGGTTCAGGAAGTATATCGCCCAAACAAGATTAGTATGTACAATTCCATTAAAAAGAACTAAATGATCTTGATCTTGGGCACATGACCTTGGGTCAAGATGATAAGAAACCTTCCAATCCTTAGCAACAGCATACTTAAGTAACAGAGTGATCCAGTATACGATTCCACAGATATAGCCAAGACTCAATAGCATTTACAATTTCATTAAAAAATGTAATACTTGACCTTGACCTTAGTCATATGACCTAGGATCAAGGTGGTGTGAAACCTTTGGGTCATCAGCACCATCATACTAAAATATGAAGTGATCTGATCACGGTTCAAAAGATTAAGCCTGGACATAATACACGTAACAAATACAATTTCATTTAAAATATACTAAATGACCTTGACCTAGGTCACATGACCTTGAGTCAATGTGATGTGAAACCTTTAGACGATAAGCAACAACATACTAAAATATGACAGTGATCTGCTAAATAGTGAAGAGATACAGCTCCAAAGGGATAGCATGTACAATTTCATTAAAATGTACTTAGTAACTTTGACCTTGATCAAATGACCATGGGTCAAGGTGAAACCTTTTGGTCAAGAGCAAATACATACTAAAACATGAAAGCAATCCAGTAGGCAGTCCAAGGGATAAAGCCTAGACAGGAATGTATGTACAATTTCACTAAAAATGTAGTAAGTGACCTTGGCCTTTGTCACATGACCTTGGGTTAAGGTGATGTGAAGCCTTCAGTTCATATGGAACGGCATACTAAAATATGAAAGTGATCAGGTTAACAGTTCAAGAGTTATAGCCCAGACAGGGTTACAATAGCATAAATTGACCTCAAACATAGGTAATCACAGATTACGAAGCTCACCTCGTGGCAGAAAAATTCAATTCAAACATATTTCTTAGTACATGTATATTGGCTTTTAAACGAAAAATCATTCAAGCGGAAAAAGTAGGTCAAGGTCATTTTATGAAAGTTTGATCAAAGATACATCCAATATACAAGTTTGGAACATGTAGCACTTATTCTTTGCTCAATATTGGCTTTTAAAAGCAAAATCACTCAAGTGGAAAAAGTAGGTCAAGGTCATTTTATGAAAGTTTGATCCAAGATACATCCAATATGCAAGTTTGGTACATGTAGTACTTATGCTTTGCTCAATATTGGCTTTTAAAGGCAAAATCTTTCAAGTGGAAAAAGTAGGTCAATGTCATTTTATGAAAGTTTGATCAAAGACACATCCAATATGAAAGTTTGGTACATGTAGCACTTATAATTTGCTCAATATAGGCTTTTAAAGGCAAATTCACTCAAGTGGAAAAAGTAGGTCAAGGTCATTTTATGAAAGTTTGATCAAAGATACATCCACCATGTAAGTTTGGAACATGCAGCACTTATACTTTGCTCAATATTGGCTTTTAAAGGCAATATTGCTATCTTAACATTTACCTTATCATCTTAACATTTGCCTTATCATTTGTTATAATTTAAAAAATCCCCATCCCAGGGGCTACATCCCCATCAGGTAATATTATATTAAACAAAGTATAATTAAACATAAACAACAAAATCCCTATCACTTACCAATCAAAAATTATGGGGTGTGACACCCAAGTGTGACAGACAGACAGACAAACAGACGGACAGGCCAAAAACTATATGCCCCCAAATCTGTGATTCCGAGGGCATAAAAATTAAGCATAAAATACATATCAAAGCATTAAGAGAGAAAATCACTGACCATCGAGCATTGCATGGAAACTTCAAAATTTTGATTTTCCTTTTTTTCACCTTTCTTGTAATCATTTTTATGCTCCTTGACCATTTATAGCAATAAAAAGGTTTTTAAAGCTTTTAAAAGAATATTTGCCTGTGTTTTAGTTGTTACCATGGAAACCTGCCAGTGAGAAAAAAAAATTCTATAAATTTGTAAGATTTCCAACGTATTTTTTCATGTTTCCCACTGCTCAATTAAATTCAATTAAGTATCAAACAAATGTCTCATGTATAGTGTAAAAGAAAAATTGAATAACATGCGTTAAATTAAAGTGACTCCGTTGCTATGGTAACCTGAAGTAGGCCTATTTTTTAAAATTTGAAAAATTGAAATAATGTCTGAAATTATGTCTCTAAAACATAATTCAATATTTCAAATCTGCAACAGTCAGGACATATAATACAGATTGCGTATGATTAACCAATCATAGCTTTATTATAATCATGAAAAAAATCGGGAAGCCTTTTTGAGGAAACTCTGGAGAAGAAGTTTAAAATGTGAAAAGTTTACGACGACGGACAACAGACGCAACACTATGACAATAGCTCACTTGAGCCATTGGCTCAGGTGAGCTAAAAACTGAAAAAGGGAAAAAAAAATTTGTTGGGGTCCCGCCAAGGTTTGAAGCCACTCCCCACGGGTCCATTGGGCATGGAAAACATACATTATACCTATGTACAATCTTAAAAAATATTCCTTAAAAATCCAAAAGTGGATATGTTGACAAAATTCTTTCACTTGTAGGGTACCATGCATGAGTACCTCATACCTACAAAATGTCATGACAATCTGAAGAGTGGTTTTAGAAAAGAAGCAGGAAATGTATGAAAATCAACACCCCCCCCCCCCCCCATTTCCTTTTTACATAAGAAAAAAATTCATAAAAAATCAAAAAAATAAAATTTAAGCATAAAATACATATCAAAGCATTAAGTAAGTTAAATATGATAAATATGCAGTAAATGAGTGTGTAATATCATACACTTATTGAGTTATTTAAAGAAATAGTGCAAAAATGTGCATTTCTGACTAAGTCCGAAAAGACGTCAAAAATGCGTCAAAAATTTGACTTCGAAGTGGAACCAAAAATAACAACACTTCTTAAGACATCTCTCTAGATCATCCTGATGCTTTCGGTTTGTCGATACATGCTTCAGTTCTAAAGAAATTTGTCACTGTACCCCCTGTGACCTACTTTTGGCTGTGGTGGCGCCACCTGTTGACAACAACACTTGTAGGGGACCATGAGTACTTCATATCTACCAAGTTTCATCAAAATCCCTTGAGCCATTCTGGAGAAGAAGTTTAAAATGTGAAAAGTTTACGACGCCGGACGACAGACGCCTTTGGCTCAGGTGAGCTAAAAATTATGGTATGTGAAGAAAGGTCTTATCACAAAGAATACACAGGTGAAATATCAAGGCCCTATCACTTACCAATCAAAAGTTATGGGGTGTGACAGACAGATGGACGGACGGACAACGGACAAAGTGATCCCTAAGTGTCGCTATACTTCGCAGGCGACACAATAAAAAAACAAGTGTTTGTGAAACATGAATACCCTCATTAGCATCTTTGTAAGTAAAACAGCTGTAACATAAAAAGAAGGTAATTCTTCGAGGTTAAGGTGACCAGGTAAAAAATTTTCTGAAATTTGAGATTTACCTTTAAAGGAATACACATGTGAAATATGAAAGCCATATAACTTTAATACCATTCAAAATTTGTGCCCAAGGTTAAAGCTTTTCAAATGAAGGTCAAACTTGTTCAAGGTCACAAGGTCAAAACATTTGGTATCCATAGAAAGGTTTTGTCACAAGGAATATACATGTGAAATATCAAAAGAAAGCTTTATCACTTACCATTCAAAAGTTATGCCCATGGTTAAAGTTTTTGAGGACAAACAGACAGACCAAAAATGCTTTGATCGCTGAGTGATATAAGTCCCCTACCGGCGGCATATATTTATGTCCTGCAACTCTACCTATGGATTCAATTAAACTTTAGTTTTATTAAACTTACTGTCTGTGCAGCTAACTTCTGAGGTTGTATCTGCTTTATTGATTCGAAAAAGAAGTCAAGCGTGATGAAACTTGATCTTGCTCTGTAACTATCCAAGACTAAGCTGGCTATCAAAGGACAAGGGGCGATATGCCCCCTATTTGGCCATGATTTTAGAGCGATTTCATAAGCCATTGTTGTGTTTTAATCTTTTGTGTATATATAGATTAAGATCTGTCATTAATATTAGCGAGTCCGAAACTTGACGTCAGTTTGTCTGACGTCACAAAAAGGCGCCAAAGATGATTCGCTTGCGAAAATCTGTCGATTTTTATACGATTTTGCGTCAAATTTGACGAAACTCTTCGTGAAGTCGCACAACAACCAAGTTTATACTTTACACACAATTTCTTTGATATATGATCTTACTTCTTGCAAAGTATCCTGTTGGTTATCGCCTGAGCTCTGTACTAACTTTAGATTTATTCGTTGTTGATTTGCGTTGTATATCACTTTTCTCATGTCACAGAAAAATTTTATTTCTTATATTAGGTCAATACAAAGAAAGTGAATGCGTATTCTTTTTACTAATTATATTTACACATGCCAGTATATTAATGCAAAATTATACAATAGCCTGTCATTTCCTAAACAGTATTAGTTATAAGGTTTGTTGCTGACTGTCTACAGAGATTTGTCGGGTTGATCAAGCCTATACATGTAGAAGGCGAGGCAAAGCCAAGCCTTCTATGGGCTTGATCAACCCGACAAATCTCTGTGGACGGTCAGTAACAAAGCTTTTGTCGAGGACCAACATCTCTGTCTTTTGTCGTAGAAAATGGGCATTTTGTGCCGTCCTTTTACATGCAAATTCATTTATACGGCAATGGTGGAATTACTGACGGTCTATAGAAATTTAGACGTCGAGCACGTGACGCAATTTACGCTCTCTGATTGGTTCGAATTAGTCCGTGGCAAAATAAAAAGATTATATATGTCTTATTTGTTTCCGTGTTTGGGGAATAGATACCTCTGCACAATGGAAAAATGATCAGATTATCGGCATGATGTTCCATGTTTATTCAGTAACTTACATGTATCAATAAAAGAAAGAAAGAGTTGAATTGATCAAATTTCTTTGTGATATGTCTTATCTCAATTGATTTATGTGAGAGAGAAAGGCCGGGAACGATTTTGAATTTTGTATCATTTCTGAAATATAATTTATATGTATCGCCCATGACAAGAATATTCCCTTTGATACGAACAAGAAATTTGAATGAAAAATTAAACTTCGCAAATGTGGAAAATATTTATAAAACAAGAGGCCCAAGGGGGCCACATCGCTCACCTGAGTTGCAGATAAAGGGTTAAAAGTCACAAAAATACTTCTACAGATCAAAGCCCTCAACAGCCATATTTGTTGACCTATCGACAAGAAAAAGCACAAACTTGGCAGAGGACCTTGAGTACTTGCTTGCTGCAAGGTTTCGTGAAATTCTGTGCAATAGTTGCAGAGGAGATTTCGAAAATGTGTCAGCCAATCAGAGTCCTCAGCGGCCATATTTGTTGACCGATAAGCACAAAATACACAATCTTGGTAGAGGACCTTGAGTACTTTCTTCCTGTAAAGTTTCATGAAATTCTGTGCAGCGTTTTTTTTTTTTTGCAGAGAAGATGTTGAAAATGTGTTAGCCAATCAGAGCCCTCGGCGGCCACATTTGTTGACCAATCAGCACAAAAAACATAAACTTGTTGGAGGACCTTGAATACTTCCTTCCTGTAAAGTTTCATAAAAATTCTGTGCAGGAGGAGATGTCGAAAATGTGTCAGCCAATCAGAGCCCTCGACAGCCATATTTGTTGAACAATCGGCACAAAAAACACACACTTGGTAGAAGACCTTGAGTACTTCCTTCCTGTAAAGTTTTCTGTGCAGTGGTTGCAGAGGAGATGTCGAAAATGTGTCGGAAAATCAGAGCCCTTGGCGGCAATATTTGTTGAACAAAGCACCAAATACACACACTTGGTAGAGGACCTTGAGTACTTCCTTCCTGTAAAGTTTCATGAAATTCTGTGCAGCGGTTGCAGAGGAGATGTCGAAAATGTGTCAGCCAATCAGAGCCCTTGGCAGCCATATTTGTTGACCGATCAGCACGAAAAACACAAATTTGGTAGAGGACCTTGAGTACTTCCTTCCTGTAATGTTTCATGAAATTCTGTGCAGCGGTAGCAGAGGAGGTGTCGAAAATGTGTCAGCCAATCAGAGCCCTTGGCGGCCGTATTTGTTGACCAATCGGCACGAAAATCACAAACTAAGTAGAGGACCTTGAGTACTTCCTTCCTGTAAAGTTTCATGAAATTCTTTGCAGCGGTTGCAGAGGAGATGTCGAAAATGTGTCAGCCAATCAGAGTCCTCGGCGGCCATATTTGTTGACCGATAAGCACAAAATACACAATCTTGGTAGAGGACCTTGAGTACTTTCTTCCTGTAAAGTTTCATGAAATTCTGTGCAGCGTTTTTTTTTTTTGCAGAGAAGATATTGAAAATGTGTTAGCCAATCAGAGCCCTCGGCGGCCACATTTGTTGACCAATCAGCACAAAAAACATAAACTTGTTGGAGGACCTTGAATACTTCCTTCCTGTAAAGTTTCATAAAAATTCTGTGCAGCAGTAGCAGAGGAGATGTCGAAAATGTGTCAGCCAATCAGAGCCCTCGGCGGCCATATTTGATGACCGATCGGCACAAAAAACACAAACGTGGTAGAGGACCTTGAGTACTTCCTTCCTGTTAAGTTTCATGAAATTCTGTGAAGTGGTTGCAGAGGAGATGTCGAAAATGTGTCAGCCAATCAGAGCCCTTGGCGGCCATATTTGTTGACCAATCGGCACAAAAAACACAAACTTGGTAGAGGACGTTGAGTTCTTGCTTTCTGTCAAGTTTCATCAGAATCTGTTCAGTGGTTTCGGAGGAGAAGTCAAAAATGTGAAAGTTTACGCTGGACGGACGCCGGACGACGCGCTATGACAATAGCTCACTTGAGCCTTCGGCTCAGGTGAGCTAAAAATTCTTGCAAGGTATATGTGTTATGACCAAGAAAATATCGTAAAAACCAGGACTTTTGTTTGAATTGCAATTCATAGAATCAACCTGATTTTTTTTAATTTCAATCTATACTTATTCTATTAAAGTTATGTGTTTTTTTTTCATTTTAATAGCGCCCTCTAGTTTTCTTACTTTTGGTCCAACTATATAGAACTTGATGACCTCGACACGCTGAATATCATCGATAAACATTTTTTTTTCATTAAAAGCTCAAAAGAATGTTAGGCAATCAGGGGAAAAAACATCGGGAATTTGACCATTGGGACCAGAGAGAACAATAACTGTATATAAATTTTGTAGAAAATTCAGCCCTGTTGATGAAATAGCATCTCCTGCAACCCACCCGGCCTTTGCATTACCTTATTTTTTAATCTTTCATGAAATAACTTACATATAGCTTTATTTCAGACCATGATTTTGAATATGTAAAACTTCAGCAAAGTTGGTAAATTCCAGGCGGGAAGGGGTCCTAACCCCTAACCCTCATTCTCGATCCGCGCATTTTGTTAATTTCTTAATGTAAAGAAAATACATAGATGAGAAATTCCTTGTACAACACGAGATCACGGGTACCCCGTTCCCTGCATCAGTCGAGAAAGAAAGGTGTTATTTTTGTATTTGCATTTAATTATCAAAATGCAGTTAACATGCATTTTTGAAAAATTATTGTTATGGGGCAGACGGTCTATCTTTCTCTTGATTCTAGACTTCGTATACCAGGACTGCCAATCAAGCAATGCATTTTTGCCGAAATGCGGCCCAATTTCCAGTGAAATATTTTTATGTTTTGCCTAAATTTGGCAAAAACAGTTTTAATTGATCATTTAAAAAAGATTTCACAATCCTCAAATTCTAAACAATTAAAATTTGTCAATTTTCTAGATATTTATATCGAATATTTGGTAAAGAAATATCTGTGTTTGAGCTTGTTTATGCTTTGCATTGAGTCATATTTCTGGTTTACCAAAATTCATCCCTCAGACGAAGAAACGTTAACATTCCGATATTACGGTGTCCTGTTCGGGACATCGCTTCTTCACGCTTGAAATAGAGACAAGATGAAGCAAAGTCACATTGCAAAGACGCGAAGTTCGCATCGTAACTTCGCCTCATCTTGTCTTCGCTCATTGTCCGCCTTGCTTCTTCTCAACTTCGCTTCTTTGCATCGTATAACTTCGCGTCACAATGTGTTTACTCGAAGAAGCGAAGTACCTAACGGAACACCGAACGATATGTGTCGATTCTGTAGATTGAGAAGATTTTGGAAAATTTATTCAAATCGGTGGTTTCTGGAGTGTTCTTTCACAGATTTTTTTTTTTTTTATGGAAACAGTAGTTTGCTTTCAAAGCATGTCTTTAGGCACTGCAGGCGCACGGCTATATCCATCACTGTTCACATTTTAATCGACTGTATCATAAACTATGTAGAAGACCGTGAGTATGTGCTTTTTGTATTGTGATGCAAAGGGAAAAAAATTAAATTAGTCAGTTGACCATACATTTTGTTCACTGCCCTCATTTGAAAACACAAACTTGGTAATGCACCTTAAGTACCTTCTAAGTTCCTATAAGGTTTCCCGAAATTCTGTGCAGAAGAAAATGAAGAATATGTATGGACGGACAGACAAACGGCTGGCTACGTAAATCTCATTTGAACCTTTAACTCAAGTGAGCTTCAAACATTTGTCACATCCAAATGTCTTTTTTTTCCCCAGTGCACATAATCTTACACTTATAATGAATTCAAAATATGACTTTTTATACATGTTTGGCGTATTCATTTGTTTAAAATGTATACCCCCTTGTCGCATAATATTTTTTTGTGTTATTTCATGAGGAATGGATACTTCAACCTCATCCAGGGGCGGATACAGAATTTTCAGAGAAAGGGTTGCTCAATCATTAACCAAACCTCGAGGCCTCTGGAAGCCCTCTCGAAGTTGATTCACGGGACGAAGTATCCCTCCTCCCCTACGAAAATACAGATACAAAGACCCAAAATACATATTGGTTTATCAAACATTGCCGAAAATTTATATACATGAGAGCGCTTTGTGACAACGTCAAATAGCGAAAACGGCGTCAAAAATGTGAAGTCAACGTCACACCAAGGATACTTTGAATGCTTTGTTCAGCATTTAAACATTGTCCGATTCCTATAATCTATATACCAAATAACAGAGGAAGACGCCCTCTATGCCATCAATAAATGCCATTAATTTCGGAAAACTGACAAAAACTGAATTGTGCAAGTCATCAAGGGCATAACTCTTCAAAAAATAGGTCAAGCCTAACGAAAGTCAAACTTGCTCTGTAACTATCCAAGACCAAGCTGTGTATCAAATTTCACCTGAATATCTCTATTTGCTGCAGGAAAAAGTCCGGAAAATTGACAAAAACTGAATTTTCCAAGTCATCAAGGGGCATTACTCCTCGAAAAATAGGTCAAACGTCACGAAAGTCAAATTTGCTCTGTAACTATCCAAGACCAAGCTGTGTATCAAATTTCATCTGAATACAATGTATCTCCATCTGTTGCAGAAGAAAGTCCGGAAAACTGATATTTGGACAGACGGATGGACAGACTAAGAGTCCCCTTCTGCTTTGCTGGTAGGGGACTAAAAACTATATGCCCCCAAATTTCCAATGGGGCATAAAAAGGTGCCATTGTGTATATTAAGTGAGAAATTTAATGTATTTCCCTGTAAGTAGATCAAATTCTAAAGCCATAAGGTCAATATATAAGCTATGTCAAATAATTTGGTTCCAAAAGTTGCAGCAAAGGTCAAAGATTAACATCCTTAAAAATAATTATGAACAGATCGACAAATGGAGAGCAAACTAGCTTTGCTGGTTGGTAAACTAAAGAACAACTGCGTAATATTTTACCTGTTTGGTATACATAAGACAAAATATGTCTGGACATCATTGAGGTTGACAAAAATGCCTTCATCTCTTTACAACCATCATCCTGGGTAGATTTGCAGCCCGACACTGAGCAAGCTTTCTGAAAAGTAATAAAATATTATAATTGTATTAAAATTATGACATAGAAAGAATCCCCCTCCATCTTTGAAAAAGCAAGGGGACATCCAAACCTGTCTTTAGATTGGTCAGAAAAACCTAAAACCTTCAATGTAACTATTGAATGGTGTGTAATGGGGGCATTTATTTCACATATGTATTCCTTTTGATAAGGCTTTTCCATTGGTACAAAATTTATGACTTTGTCACCTTCGCCTTGGAGTTTAACCTATTTTTGGAAAACTTTTAGTTAGGCATAACTTTTGAATGTTGAGCTATAGGGCCTTCATATTTCATGTGTAGTCCTTGTGAAAAGATCTATCCAGTGGTACCCAAATTTTTGACCTTGACCTTGGTGTTTGGCCAACTTTTTGAAAAACTTTTGGCAATTAATACTTTGTAAGTGTTAAAAATTATCTCTTAGTCTTAAATTTATCTTCTGACAATCCTTTTTTTCCAAAAATTGTCTTATCTTAGTCTTCTAACAATCCTTTTTAATTAAGACAGGGTATCATATTAATGATAGAATTCAGTCTTTTCGAAATACAGAGTTACCTCTCATTTGTGCAGGTATCCAGCGCCAAGTAATTGTGAAGTCATCAAATTCTATGGAAACAAGCCTAAAATTCAGGGAAACGTGGTAACAAATATGTCATTGTTAAAGGAACTTAATAACATCACAATGCTTATACATGCACAAATGGGAAGTAACTCTTTATTTTGAAAAACCGAATTGCCCTTCTATAAAGTCTTGTGTGAGTTCGGTGTATCTTGTCCAGGGAGTAACTTCTTTCCCTCTGCATGGACATTATTTCACAAAATTGTTGCTTTGGACCCAAGGGTGTTACTTGAAGCAAATTAATAGGTCAAAGGTCAAGGTTACTAACTTACTATACACTGTATGGGTAAAACCTTGTCTGGGCCACAACTATATCTCCTCTGAATGGATTTCTATCGATATCTTACAGAATTGTTGCTTTGGGTACAAAGGTGAGTCATCATCTTGAGCAATGGTCAAGGTCACCATAAATTAAACTTCTATTTATAAATCTAAAGGGACAAAAAATAGAACTGTTTGAGAACAGGTACGGTATGTCGGCTGTCACATGTCTGACACTAAATACGTGACCTTGACCTTGCAGGTGACCTTGATCCTCATTTTGTGTCAAGTCTCATCATGCTGGACAATTCCCTGCATATTTGGTAGAAGTATAAAGCATAAATATTTATAGTTATGGCCATTTATGTTACTACCAGACAGATGGACGTCAGACAGTGTGATCCTAAAGCCCCGGTCACACTGCACTCCACGTCCAAATCACGTTCAATAATCTGCTGGACGTGGTCGTTTGTAGTATTTTTGCCATGGTTGTGCTTTGTACGGGGTATGACCGCCGGAGGCTGTTCCACTGCTGAAGAGCAGTGTGACCGGGCCTTTAGATACTGCTATATCGCATTGCAAGAGACATAAACATAGGGTAATCAAAGATTACATAGCTCGCCGTAGCAGGTTTTTGTCAAAAATCAGAAAACTTCTAAAACACAAAAAGCATTGTCATGAAGAGTCTATGCATCTAACATTAGTCATATTCCTTGGAGAGCTAAAGAGAGAGTCAAAGTTAAAGTAATTTTAATAAAAAAAGTAGGTTACGGGTTAAGGTCAAGATCACAACGTTAATGGTCATTGTCTCCCAAAAGGTCTTGGTACAGTGGACTCCACTTATTTGACTATCGCATAATCGGGTCATTCGTTTTATTGACTTGACTATCTCTGCACCAAACCATTTCCTATCTATTCTATGTTAAAATTTTGCCGTAATTGACTGGACTAAAACCAATATCCCGTTTATTTGACTCGAAAAATTTCTTAAACTTCAAAATTTCTAAGATAGATTTCACAAATTTGCCGTTTCTGACCATACGAAGTCAGGTAAAGTTGTTTCCCCAGTGTTAATTACCCGTAATTGGCTTCCGTACAACTTAATTGCCGCTGGCGGTGTGCGATCTTAATTAGCAGCACGTGTCAATAAGACAATTTACCTGGACTAATTGATCAAACAGCTGAGTGTATCAAGGAAGGACGAAGAGAAAATAATATTTGCGTATGTCACACCAACATTGGACATGTAAGCTCTGTCGGCAAATTAGAAGCGTGTTAATTTTTCGACGAAATTCGTGCGAGTTATCAAAGAGCAAGTGAATGTCATTGCGATGAAAATTACAGAAAAAGAAAAATCAAGATATCCGTCATGCATGTGACATTGTTTCAGGCCTTTGTGAAAAAAATCTAAGGTACAAAAGTCGAAACGAAGCGTGAACAGGTCACTACGCGGTTCCAGAACGTAAATTTTCTTCTTTTTTTTTTTTTACATATGAGGACTTGAGAACGAAAGACGCGATTTAACGTGCAGCGTGTCAACTGAATGACCTTGCCTCACGCCCCACCCTCCAGGGCGGGGAAGAGGACTTGATGTGCCGAAATGTGTTTATAGGATACAGACGCAAACGGACACGAACTCTGATATACATTTATTTTTTATTCTTTCGTAATCAATAAGAACCACGCGTTATTCGGTCTTAATAATTGAAGTTAGCTTAGTTGTACATGCCTTGAAATTCAGTAAAGTTCTGAAACGAGGTTGCGCAGTCTTCAACCCACTGGCCCGATGTCCGAGGCTAGTAGACACTTTGCCGGGCCAGTAGAATTTCACTAATAAACTAAACAATTATCAGGTAAAAATTGTCTTCGGGCCAGTGGTGGAAAAAAGTTTTCGTAAAGACTGGATAGGTTGAATTATAACTGTGGAATAATAGCTGGTCCAAGGGGAATTACGGTCTTAATTTGAGACGTAAAAGAGGGAAACAGAGAAAGGGTCCTCCCCTCTTTTTATACGGGAGAATTTTCTCTACTCGATGTTCAACAAAGAAACAGAAATATTCCGTTCTCAAAAAAAAAAAAAAAAAAAAAAAAAAAAAAAAAATCAGAGTTCCGTGAGCTGATGTAACTTTCATGTTGTCAAAATGACGTCCGTTCATGTCCTTTACTTTGGATCTGCTACTTGTATACACCTGTACAGAAAATCAATAACTCTTCACAAAGGTTTAAATTGTCAAAATGACGTCCGTTGATGTCCTTTACTTTAGTTCACCTGGACAGAAAATCAATAACGTTAAACTGACCAGGGATTTAAATCCTATTGTTCGGAGAATAATAGACGTGACGGCCAGTACCTGCCTCAGGTTATACACGCTTATAGAGTACATAAAGGGCGGTGCATGAATTACAAACGTCTTTCCTACAATTTTATTATTATTATTTTAATGTAGCAGACTTTTACTTCATTTTTTCGGGTTTTTTTTTCATGAAATTTTTTATGATCAAATGCGACATTGAGACGTATACATGTTTTAAAACACGTGAAAAGAAAGATAACTCTTACTGAAATTCAGCCCTTGAAATTCCCTATCTAACCGTGTACATCGATTTGGTACGTGAATTTGACGACCCGAGTAGTCACGGAAATTGCCGAGTTGCTTATTCGAATATTCGGCTAATCGACTGGAATTGACTTGACAAATGGTCAACCCAAATAAGCGGATTCCACTGTATTAGTAAATACATGTATATGCATGAAAAATAAATATTATTTTTTCAAAAATAGGTCAAGGTCCAAGATCAAGGTAATTAGGTCAATGGACATGGTCTCAAATGAAAGATCTCGTCACAAGGTATCTACATGTAAAATATCAAAGCCCTACCCCTTATAGTAAAAGAGGTAAAGCCCAGCTTAAAAGATTTAAAAAAGAAGGTCAAAGTCCAAGGTCAAGGTCATTAGGTCAAGGTCTCAAATGAAAGGTATCGTCACAAGGTATCTACGTTATAGCTCAAGAGATATGGCCCAGGTCAAAGTTTTTGAAAAGTAGGTCAAGGTCATTAGGTCAAAGGTCATGGTCTGAAATGAAGGGTCTCGTCACAAGGTATCTACATGTGAAATATCAAAGCCCTATCCCTTACAGTTCAAGAGATATAGCCCAGGTTAAAGTTTTTGAAAAGTAGGTCAAAGTCTAAGGTCATGGTCATTAGGTCAAAGGTCATGCACTCAAATTAAAGGTCTCGTCACAGTGTATCTACATGTGAAATATCAAAGCCCTATCCCTTATAGTTCAAGAGATATAGCCCAGGTTAAAGTTTTTGGAAAGTAGGTCAAATTCCAAGGTAAAGGTCACTAGGTAAAAGGTTATGGTCTCAAATGAAAGGTCTTGTCACAATGTATCTACATGTGAAATATCAAAGCCCTATCCCTTATAGTTCAAGAGATATAACCCAGGTTAAAGTTTTTGAAAAGTAGGTCAAAGTCCAAGGTCAAGTCACTAGGTCATGGTCTCAAATGATAGGTCTCGTTACAAGGTACCTACATGTGAAATATTAAAGCCCTATCCTTTATAGTTCAAGAGATATATCCCAGGTTAAAGTTTTGTCTATGGACGACGACGATGACGACGCCGAGGGTATGGCATTAGCTCTCCGGACTTTTCCGTCCCAGCGAGCTAAAAATCATTCCAAGGAATGCATGTGTTGCCTGTGAAATATAGCTACACTTAGGAATCACTTCTATAGGGTGTGACATCAAGTGTGAAAGACAGACGGACAGATGGACAAAGTAATCCCTAAGTCTCGCTATGCTTCGCTGGCTACACAATAAAATGATACCTACTACAAATATATCTTTGGAGGCAAAATGCCTTGGTGACACATTCTTTAATTCAAACACCTTTTTGCATACATCAGAACACCCCTCATCTACTGTATAGGCTGGCTTGATTGATTGACAGCTCTGACTCAGAATATGATAGTCCGACACAAATTCTGAAGCATCTAAAACTATTCTACCATTTTTGATTCTAAAGTCTGTTCCCTCCTCATAGTCGGTAACACCTAACAATCCAAACGTTCTGTTAAGAAAATGTGTTGATACAGAGACTTTACATAATTCCCTCAATGGACTACAGGCTACGTCAATTCCATAAGAAGTTGTGACTTTGATCCAGCCATTGTCCTGTCTGGTTACACTGACACCTTCCCCTGTGATGTTAGATCCTAATACAGGAATCCTTTATAAGAAAAAGTGAATTTATGATTCAAGCTGGTAATTTTGCCTGATAACAATGCTATACATAAAAACAAGATATGCTTGTTAAAAAAACACTTTATCACTGTATCTATCTAAAGTTTGAAAGTTAAGGTCACAGGGTCATGGGTCAATATTTTTTTCATATCAAAATTATGAAGGGTCTTGACAGATGAAAAAATAAAAAGAAAATATAAAAGCTATATAACCTACCACTCGTTATAGTTCTTTACCATACAATTTTTGAGATAAAAAAGTAGGTCAATTATAAGCTCAAGACCACAGGTGAAAACTTTTGGAATCAAAAGAAAAGGTTTGTCAAAAGGAATACACAAGTGAAATATCAAAGCCTCATGATATAAAGGGGATGTGATACAAAAATTATTGAAGTAAAATGAGTTTTGTCCATAGATTTTCCTTTTGTTCTTCCTTTAATTATTGCTGAGACTGATGTCAATTGTTTGTACTAGTGGTGAATAAAGGCAAAGTGTTCCAAGATTATTCTCTGCCCTAGTGACTGAATGATACACAAAAACTAATGATAATATCTTGTCTGAATAAAATCTATGTTAGTAAAACACGAATGCCCCAGTGGCATCTTTTTTAGTACAGTAAGACCTGTCTAAACCGATACCTGTCTAATGCAAAAACCTGTCTATTCGAATAGAAATTAAAAAAATTTTTTCCAAATGATATTCTATTTTGTCCTATATAAAATAACTATGTAAACCAAACACTGCCTACTCCAAATATTGATATAAGTTTTTGGTCCCAGTCGTATATTATACATGTATTTTACACTGTATAAACCTATATGTTAAAACAACACCTAAATGGCCTCCATTTTTCTAATTAATAACCTACCAAAGCTTAATAGTTTGTATTATAATAAATCTAATTTGTATTTAAACTTATCACCAAGTAAAAATATCAAAATTCTATAGCCAATTCCATCTGACTTGAAATCTTTTTTATGGAGTATATATTTCCAAATTTAACATATAATCACAGAGAAGATCATTATCATGAGAAGTAAATAAGAGTTTAAACAGTTCATGGTAAACAAGAAAGAATTAATGTTTCACACTTTTGTGGTTAATATTTCCATAGGAATATAAAGGGAACTTGAATGATCAGGAAGCCTTAATTTTATTAAAACCTGTGTAATCCGATAACCTGTCTATGCCGATATTTTCTCTTTGTCCGAGTTGATATCAGTTTAGACAGGTTTCACTGTAGTAACACCATTTTCTGTTAAGTAGGTCAAAGGTCACAATTAAAGTCACAAGGTCAAATATTTTGGAATGAATACACATGTGAAATATGAAAGCCCTATCACTTACCATTTAAAAGTTATCCCCAATGTTAAAATTCTTGAAACGTAGGTCAAAGGTTGAGGTCAAGATCAAGGTCACGAGGTCAAAAATTTTAGTATCAATGGAAAGGTCTTGTCACAAGGAATACACATGTGAAATATGATGTATGGGCAGCAGAAAGGGTATAAAAGACGTCAAATCTTAACGAACAAACATAATACTCGATTAATGTAAAATGTAACTATAGACAAGTTAAATTGAATATTTTAATATAAAAGAAAACACCATTAACTGTTAATTTCCACTATAATAACCTCAAAATCCAAATGAACAAACAAGAAAAAAACATCAACGATTTAAATTAAATCTTACAGACAATGCTGCAAGATAAACAAGGACTATATTTTGTGATTATACCAAGCACTACATTTAAATAAATATAAGCACAGTACCATAACAATGTAACATGTACCATAAAACTAGCGTAAGTCATAAACATAACTATGAGTATGAATTGAGTAGCTTTAAATCATATCTTTCTCTTCTAACATCCTTATCTACCTCTCATATCCATTGTCTCTCTCTCTCCCTGTTCTTCTCTCTCTCTCCCTGTTCTTCTCTCTCTCTCCCTGTTTTTCTCTCTCTCCCTGTTTTCTCTCTCTCTCTCTCTCTCTCAAATTCTCTCAGTCTTCTCTTGCACACAGACAATTATAAACCACTTAAGTATCAACTTTTATCAAGGTAACGTCTTCTCCAAAAATTCCTTAACATCCATCATTTCCTACAAAAAAGATAAAGTACATATTCATACAATATAAGATGTATTTTGTCCTAACAGAATTACTTCCCTTTGGAGTGGTATCTGACTTAAATACATTATGATGAACGAAATTTCTATTGAAACGTATTTGAATGTTTTCCCTGAATTTTACACTTGTTTCCAAAATATTTGATGAAATCAGAATTAGTTTGCGTCAGATTCTGTCCCTAATGGAAAGTAACACTGTATATTGAAAAGACAAGAATAATTTGTGAAACAAAATGTATTTGCCTAACTTAAGGCCATACAAAATTAATGTTTAGTTGGACGGGCACTTTTTTAGAAAAAAATGTTATGATCGCTGAGCGATATAGTCCCCTACAGGCGGCATATATTTATGTCCTGCAACTCTGCCTATGAATTACTCTTCAATTAAACATATATGAGTTTAAATTAAACTTACTGTCTGTGCAGCTCAGTTCTGAGGTTTTATCTGCTTTATCGATTTGAAAAAGAGGTCAAGCGTGATGAAAGTTGAACTTGCTATGTAACTATCCAAGACTAAGCTGAGTATCAAATTTCACCTGAATATCTCTATTTGTTGCAGAAAGAAGTCTGGAAAATTGACAAAAACTGAATTTTCCAAGTCATAAAGGGGCATAACTCCTCGAAAAATAGGTCAAGCGTGACAGAAGTCGAACTTGCTCTGTAACTATCCAAGACCAGGCTGTGTATCAAATTTCATCTGAATATCTTCATCCGTTGCAGAAAAAAAAGTCCAGAAAACTGACAAAAACTTAATTTTCCAAGTTATAGAGGGGCATAACTCCTTGAAAAATAGGTCAAGCCTGACAAAAGTCAAACTTGCTCTGTAACTATCCAAGACCAAGCTGTGTATCAAATTTCATCTGAATATCTTCATCAGTTGCAGAAAAAGGTCCGGAAAACTGACAAAAACTGAATTTTCCAAGTCATCAAGGGGCATAACTCCTTGAAAAATGGGTCAAGCATGACGAAAGTCAAACTTGCTCTGTAACTATCCAAGACCAAGCTGTGTATCAAATTTCATCTGAATATCTCCATCCGTTGCAGAAAAAAGTCCGGAAAACTGACAAAAACTTAATTTTCCAAGTCATCAAGGGGCATAACTCCTTGAAAAATGGGTCAAGCGTGATGAAAGTCAAATTTGCTCTGTAACTATCCAAGACCAAGCTGTGTATCAAATTTCATCTGAATATCTCCATCCGTTGCAGAAAAAAGTCCGGAAAACTGACAAAAACTGAATTTTCCAAGTCATAAAGGGGCATAACTCCTCGAAAAATAGGTCAAGCGTGATGAAAGTCAAACTTGCTCTGTAACTATCCAAGACAAAGTTGTGTATCAAATTTCATCTGAATATCTCCATCCGTTGCAGAAAAAAGTCCGGAAAACTGACAAAAACTGGATTTTCCAAGTCATCAAGGGGTATAACTCCTCGAAAAATGGGTCAAGCGTGACGAAAGTCGAACTTGCTCTGTAACTATCCAAGACAAAGCTGTGTATCAAATTTCATCTGAATATCTCTATCCGTTGCAGAAAAAAGTCCGGAAAACTGATATTCGGACAGACGGAGGGACGGACAGACGGACGGACAGACAGACAGACGGACAGACAGACCGAGAGGAAACTAAGAGTCCCCTTCGGCGTTGCCGGTAGGGGACTAACAACTAAGAATAGATCTAACAGTCACCGATGTTACAATCAACAGACAATACTCTAATGTATGCTTGGTGGCATTAGACGCGAGCCCGAGTGCATGTGATGTCATCGTTTATTGTGTATAGCCCTTTCACTAATCTATGCAGACATATGCGCAGAAACGTCACTGGATGGATAACGCATCATATGATTTGCATCATAGAACATGTGCATAACATAAACACAACGTGTAAAGCATTTTATTTGAGTCGCTGGTGTATTTTGATTGTTTTGAAACATTTATGAATGGTTTTATAATTTTTAAAGAGAAAATAGCTGACTCCAAAGCATTTAAACAATCAGAAAACATGCCTACTGTAGATACATAATTTCTTTACATTATCAACCGGCGCTCCTAAACAAAGACTAGATTATTCTAAGATGAACAAATGGTAACATTGCCTAATATTCATAATAAAGTGTTTTATACTGAAAAGTCAACTTTTAAAATATATAAAAAATAATCATTCTAGATATTTCATTTATTTTTGGCTCCTTGTAGATGGTGGTGACCTCCACCTCCATTTCAATGCTGTTTCTGTACTTGTGTATATCGTAAATTCCTCAGTCTGTTTGTCAATCGATTTATTAATTACTTTATTTTTTTTTTAAATAGCAATCCAAGGAATGCTTGTGTCGCCTGCGAAGCGGATTTTTTTTTATTGAAAATAGGTCAAATATCAAGGGCAAGGTCACTAGGTAAAAAATTATGGAATGTTTAGAAAGGTCTTTTCATAAGGAATACAAATGTGAAATATCAAAGCCCTATCACTTACCACTCAAAAGATATAGCCAATCTTAGATTTGTTTAAAAGTATGTCAAATATATAGGGCAAGTGCACGAGGTAAAAAATGATGGTATGTGAAGAAAGGTCTTGTCACATGGAATGCACATGTGAATAAAATGTTATGATCGCTGTGCGATATTAGTCCCCTACCGGCGGCATATATCTAAGTCCTGCAAATCTGCCTATGAATTACTCCTCAATTAAACATGAGTTTTAATTAAACCGTGCAGCTCAGTTCTGAGGTTTTATCTGCTTTATCGATTCGAAGAAGAGGTCAGGCGTGACGAAAGTTGAACTTGCTCTGTAACTATCCAAGACTAAGCTGAGTATCAAATTTTACCTGAATATCTCTAATTTGTTGCAGAAACAAAGTCCGGAAAACTGACAAAAACTGAATTGCGCAAATCATCAAGAGGCATAACTCCTCAAAAATGAGGTTAAGCTTGACAAAAGTCCTTTTCTCTGTAACTATCCAAGACTTAGCTGAGAACAATTTCACCTGAATATCTCTATTTGTTGCAGACAAAAGTCCGGAAAACTGAATTTTCCAAGTCATCAAGGGGCATAACTCCTCAAAAATAGATCAAGCGTGACGAAAGTTGAACTTGCTCTGTAACTATCCAATAGTAAGCTGTGTATCAAATTTCACCTGGATATCTCTCTTGTTGCAGGAAAAAGTCCCGAAAACTGTCAAAAACTGAATTTTCAAAGTCATCAAGGAGCATAACTCCTCAAAAAAGAGGTCAAGCGTGACGAAAGTTGAACTTGCTCTGTAACTATCCAAGAGTAAGCTGTGTATCAAATTTCATCTGAATATCTCCATCCGTTGCAGAAAATAATCCGGAAAACCGACAAAAACTGCATTTTCAAAGTCATCAAGGAGCATAACTCCTCGAAAAAGAAGTCAAGCGTGACAAAAGTCGAACTTGCTCTGTAACTATCCAAGACCAAGCTGTGTATCAAATTTCATCTGAATATCTCCCTCCGTTGCAGAAAAAAGTCCGGAAAACTGACAAAAACTGAATTTTCAAAGTCATCAAGGGGCATAACTCCTCTAAAAATAGATCAAGTGTGACGAGAGTCGAACTTGCTCTGTAACTATTCAAGAGTAAGCTGTGTATCAAATTTCATCTGAATATCTCCTTCCGTTGCAGAAAAAAATCCGGAAAACCGACAAAAACTGCATTTTCGAAGTCATCAAGGAGCATAACTCCTCGAAAAAGAAGTCAAGCGTGACAAAAGTCGAACTTGCTCTGTATCTATCCAAGACCAAGCTGTGTATCAAATTTCATCTGAATATCTCCCTCTGTTGCAGAAAAAAGTCCGGAAAACTGACAAAAACTGAATTTTCAAAGTCATCAAGGGGCATAACTCCTCTAAAAATGGGTCAAGTGTGACGAGAGTCGAACTTGCTCTGAAACTATTCAAGAGTAAGCTGTGTATGAAATTTCATCTGAATATCTCCTTCTGTTGCAGAAAAAAATCCGGAAAACCGACAAAAACTGCATTTTCGAAGTCATCAAGGAGCATAACTCCTCGAAAAAGATGTCAAGCGTGACAAAAGTCGAACTTGCTCTGTAACTATCCAAGACCAAGCTGTGTATCAAATTTCATCTGAATATCTCCCTCTGTTGCAGAAAAAAGTCCGGAAAACTGACAAAAACTGAATTTTCAAAGTCATCAAGGGGCATAACTCCTCTAAAAATAGGTCAAGTGTGACGAGAGTCGAACTTGCTCTGTAACTATCCAAGACCAAGCTGTGTATCAAATTTCATCTGAATATCTCCATCCGTTGCAGAAAAAAGTCCGGAAAACTGACAAAAACTGAATTTTCAAAGTCATCAAGGGGCATAACTCCTCAAAAAATAGGTCAAGCGTGATGGAAGTCAAACTTGCTCTGTAACTATCCAAGACCAAGTTGTGTATCAAATTTCATCTGAATATCTCCATCCGTTGCAGAAAAAAGTCCGGAAAACTGATATTCCGACAGACGGACAGACTGACAGACAGACCGAGAGGAAACTAAAAGTCCCCTTCGGCGTTGCCCGTAGGGGACTAAATATCAAAGCCTATCACTCAGCAATCAAAAGAAATAGCCAATTTAAGATTTTTTGAAAAGTAGGTCAAATATCTAGGTCAAGGTCATGAAGTCAAAAGTTATGATATGTGTAAAAGGTCTTGTCACAAGGAATACATATGTGAAATACCAAAGCCCTATCACTAACCAATCAAGAGATATAGCCAATATTAGATTTTTAGAAAAGTAGGTCAAATATCTAGGTCAAGGTCACAAGGTCAAAAATTATGATATGTGTAGAAAGGTCTTGTCACAAGGAATACACATGTGAAATATCAAAGCCCTATCACTTACCAATTAAAAGTTATGGGGTGTGACACCCAAGTGTGACAGACAGACGGACAGACAGACGGACAACGGACAAAGTGATCCCCAAGTGTCGCTGTATCAACACAGAGAGCGAGGTTTTATTTTCTTATCGGTAATGTCAAAAAACATACATTTGTTGTGTATTCCATCCTCCTCTTGATCATGTTGATAATACTACTAAGCACTATTGTAGCCGAAATGCGACCCGATTCCCATTATCATTATGGAATAGTGTTTTTGTTTTGCCCAAATCTGGCAAGTTTCTGGATAGTTCTTTGGCTATTTCTGACTAATTTCAAAGATTTTGTTGTAAAAAAATCTCATAATCATCTTCTTTGGGCACTTGCCCTTCCCCCTACGACTGAATCTGCCACTGTAGCATGAAGCAACATGTTAACTATCGATATACTCGTAATACAAAGTTCTCTGTTTACTGTGTATTGTTTTCCTTTTTTCTTCTTTCCTGGTATGATCTTTTTGGACGGGGAGGGGGGGGGGGGGGAGGGGGTGTTAAGTAAATCGAAACTAAAGAAAGAAAGAACAGTACCAAAATTGGTGACTGCCTCTCATATAGAAAAAAACAAAACAAAACAAAAAACAAAACAAAACAAAAAATAAAACCTGTGTTTGTGAAACACGAATGCCCCCGTTGGCATCTTTGTCAGTAAAAGAGATCAAAAGTAGTATCAAATTTGAGGTCAAGGTCACAAGGTCAAATTTAGTATCCATGGAAAAGTCTTGCCACATGGAACTCATGTGTGAAATATGGAAGCCGTATCATTTAAAATTCAAAAGTTATGGCTAAAGTGTAAAGTTTCGAAATAAGGTCAAACTCCAAGATCAAGGTCACAAGGTCAAAAATTTTGGTATCCATGGAAAGGTCTTGTCACAAGGAATACACATGTGAAATATGAAAGCCCTATCACTTACCATTCAAAGGTTATGCCCAAGGTTAAAGTTTTTCAAAAGAAGGTCAAACTCCAAGGTCAAGGTCACAAGGTAAAAAATTTTGGTATCCATGGAAAGGTCTTGTCACAAGGAATACACATGTGAAACACTTAGTGTGGTAGAGTGAGTTTGGACCCGTATTTATTTATTTATACGTCCGTTTTTATCCCTTATTTACATATGTACTTCCTGTTAAATAGTGCGCAAGTCCCAGTCATGCGTGCGATTCATTTCCGTTTAATTAATATAGCGATTTAAATGCCGCATTGCGCACACTGCGTTACTTAACTAATTACATACTATTCATTTACCGACTTTCTTTAAGACATATGACTAAATGACACCTTTTCATTGGTTACGAACATTCTAGCGCCCAAGTCTTTGTTTAAGACTCCCGCTCGGCCAGATTTGTCCTGAGCCCCGAGCTAGTCAGACGGACATTGTATTGAATTTATGAATTGTCTTCTCGGAGTTTGAGTTGTTCACACAATTAATTAAATACAGTACCTACATTCACTTGTATACTTACCTGGTGCAGAACACTGTAAGTTACTTTCCTTTATTTTCTCCATTTTCCACTTTCCTCTTTATTTCTGAGATTAACGTTATTTTAACTTTGAGAATACGAGATGAACGAAAGGTAGCTTTATTTAATTAAGTAATTTATGAAAGAGTAATTCTGTTACAAATCCGTATATTATGAACTTTTTGAATACTTACCTTTTTCTGAGTCGATGATATATTTTTGTATGGTCTCTCAGACTTTATGAGTTATATTTTTGAATAGATCAGTTTGCTATCGTTTAGAAAGCTGTTTTCATACTTACCTTATTTTAATTCGCCCACGAGTACGAATATTGTATCGAACTTTATATTGTTTGTAGTATTTCGACCATCATGTAGTTGGCTAAAGAGATTTGAGGATAGCTAAGACGAGTTTATCGCAACCCAGTCTGGTTCCATAAACTGGTACGCAATATTATTGTTCATTTTAAATTATATACTTTCACCTTGATATTTGTGTAAAGACCCTATACTTACCGTATTTCTATTTTTTTGAATCAGAGTTATTTCCCTTAGAAATGAGATGCTCGATTGAATTGATTCATTATCAGATTTGTAAATTGGTCATGTTTAAATACAATATACCGTGTCGATAACATAATTATGCAGACTGTGATTTTTGTGTTGATATGAAATAATATATATGAAATATAAATGATATTATATTCTATATACTTATGTTGATTTATTAATATGTTTCAGGACTGTTATTATTATTAATACAGTCAGTAATAAAGGATCCAAACTTTATCCACCGGACTTTGGTTATTCATTACACCACACCAAATCCACCCCGGTAACAATGGCGCCCAACGTGATTTGGATCCACCACTGATTGACGACAGGCGCATATCCAGGATACTTTCCGTGTGATGCGAACACTCAAGTGACGTTATATCGGACAGTGTTATAGATATAGAGGCTATTCAGTGAATCAAACTTTTATAGTGAATACAGAGATTCGGACACTCAGATGTGCAGTATACCACAATTGACATTTCTTTGTATCAGTTATAATTCATTGAAAGATTTGTATTAGTGTTACAGTCTGCGACACGGTAAGAAATCACTTTTTGATTAGATTTCATTCATGCATGTATAGTCTATTACCTGAGCTATAGACGGTTTCGCTTGACCAAACAACAGGTGAAAAGCTGGTTTAATAAAACAACTGATTTTGACAACACTGAAAAGTTCCCATATACAGAACTTATTTGTGTCATTATTTTATGTAACTTTTAAGATAATGTATTGAAGTATACAAGAAGAGTGTTCGAGATGCATATTAATGCTCTAACAAGCTATAACTATCTACTATGATGCCTTTCTGAAGTAGTTTACATACACGCACGTACATATTCACACAGTGGAGACTGTCTGTCTGTCTGTCAGTGTATATAGTATAGTCGTCTGTCTGTCGGATTGAAATGGACAAATTTTACTGCAAAGTGTTGTTGTGTTCGACAATCGAACTTGACGCCTGACTGTTTTGCATGTTCATATTTTAATGCATTAACTTTGCACTTTAATAGCGCATACGCATACTATTTATAGAAAGTCACTCATTTGTACTTTCATTCGTTTCCTGGTCGAAACGTCCCAGATATTGACCCTTATTCATTCTTCTGTCAATTCGTTCCATAAATTGACCGTTGTGCACAAACCCGTTACGCGATATTTTTTACCTATTTGATCATATGGACAGCCACTCAGCAGTAATGGTATGTATCTTAGATGTAGAATTTTAGAACTTAGTTAGTTTAGAATTAGCTTTAAGTTACATCAAGTCAGTGAAACTTCGTACTTTGACTTATCACTTTTTGATTCATTGATTCTCATTGACTCAAGTCATTCAAGAGTTACGCACCTTGGTCTCACTTCCGGTTAGAGTTGTCTTCCGTAACTCGGGGCTACTCGAAAAGTGGATTACCTCCCTTTGATTTTTGGTAGATTGTCATTTTGCAAACTTTGCAAATTATTTTAAGTCACTTTTGACTTTGTAATTTTTTTTTCATTAGCTTAGATATTTCTTAGTTGAAATATATTCAACATTTATCTGACATTTTCGGATGTTCTGATTATGTCACTTAATTAGGAGTTAAAGTTATCAGTCGGATCATCTGATCGATAACTACTTCGAATTTTCTTTTCCCTGTTACATCGATAGAATACCTACCTTAGAATTTTTACACAGATTTAGCATATCTGTTTGTGCGCTATATGTATTTTTGATCATGATTGTGTAAATACTTTTGAACATTTTTGTATTCTTTAGCATAGAATACACACATACTTTGTCAAATATTTTTGAGTGTCATTTGACATATTTTGATCAGAATTGTGTATGTACTTGTATTTTACTTTGTCATTTTTCGTTTGTACTTACATAGTACACTTAGTTAAGAACTGTAGCTTACATAGCTTACATAAGACATTCATCATGTCAGAACTCAGTGAAGACGAATTGAAAGCTATGTCAGACGCCTTTAAGGAAATGGGAATAAAACCATCCGCTAAATCCAAGGAAGATTTCCAAAAATGGCTACTAGATTTCTCAAAAGGAGCAAGGTCTAGAGAAGGAACTAAATCAGAACCTGGTAGATCTCAACAACAGCAACAAATCACCACTACATACCAACCGCCCAGACTTCCAACCTTTTCTGGAGATAAAAAGGGTGATGCTACGTTTGACCTATGGAAATATGAAGTAGAGTGTCTCATGAAAGAGAAATATTCGGATTCCATCATCACACATGCCATTAGGAGGTCAGCTAAAGGAGAGGCAGCTAGAGTTATCATGCGCCTTGGCTCAGAAGCTTCCGTAAGCGAAATACTTTACAAACTAGAGAGCATATTTGGCAGCATAGACACTAAGGCCAGTGTACTCTCAGAATTCTTTAGTGCACGACAAAAAGAAGATGAAGATGTAGCCAGTTGGGGATGCAGGCTTGAAGATCTCATGAATAAAGCCATTCTTCATGGACAAGTTAAACCATCAGAATCCAACGAAATGCTCCGAAACATGTTTTATGAAGGCCTTAAACCATCACTCCAAGATACAGTTGGACACATCTTCGATAAATCACAAGATTTTGATAATCTAAGAAGATCTATTAGAAGAAAAGAAGAAGAAATAAATAAAAGGAAATCAACTTCATCAAAGGAACACGTAAAAGCTATAACAACACAGCATTCCGATCTCGATGAATTAAAAGCTATGGTTCAGAAACTTACATCTGATATGACAGAAATGAAAAAGGACATGGCGGATCAAAGGGCACCAACACAACAAGTCGAACAGATCAACACAATGCAACATCAGCCACATTTTAGCAATGATGGAGGTAGAGGAATATACAGAGGTCAAACAAACAGAAGTCACTATAACAGTGGACGAGGACAACCTAGATACCAACAACCATTTTACACGTATAATCGACAACACTGTGAACAACAGGATCAGAATAATTACTATGGGAAAGATCCTATATGTTACAGATGTGGACAAGAGGGCCACTTGGCATTGGGCTGTAGAGTTAGACTTGACCATTTGCGACGACCACCGTTAAACTACAGGAGACCTGGGTCACGACGCGGACACTAGGTCATATAAGATCACAGCGTCATAGTAACAACACATATGTGAAATATGAAAGCCCTATCACTTACCATTCAAAGGTTATGCCCAAGGTTAAAGTTTTTCAAAAGAAGGTCAAACTCCAAGGTCAAGGTCACAAGGTAAAAAAGTTTGGTATCCATGGAAAGGTCTTGTCACAAGGAATACACATGTGAAACACTGATTATCCACTCAGTGCGTTCAATGCTCATGCTCCGCAAGATGACACTTTGTTAGCGTGAAAGGGCTATACACAATAAACGATGACGTCACATGCACTCGAGCTCGCGTCTAGCGCCACCTAGCGTACATTAGAGTATTGTCTGTTGATTGTAACATTGGTGACTGTTCGATCTATTTTTAGTTGTTTATCTTGCAGCATTGTCCGTAAGATTTAATTTAAATCGTTGATGTTTTTTTCTTGTTTGTTCATTTAGGTTTTGAGGTTATTATAGTGGAAATTAACAGTTAATGGTGTTTTCTTTTATACTATAATTTTCAATTTAACTTGTCTATAGTTACATTTTACATTAATAGAGTATTATGTTTGTTCGTTAAGATTTGACGTCTTTTATACCCTTTCTGCTGCCCATAATGATGGCCCTATAACTTACCATTCAAAAGTTATCCCAAATGTTAAAAATTTTGCCATGGACAAACAGACAGAAAGACACACACAAAAAGACGGACAGGCCAAAAACTATATGCCCCTGAATCTTTGATTCCGGGGGCATTAAAAAAGAATTTAGTTGTTGGCGCCGTGGTCTAGTGGTTTTAAACTTGTCAGGCCAGTCGCTGAAAAGTTGCTAAAGTTCGCGCCTCACTAGGACTGTGGGTTGGTCGGCATATACACTTCTATATTGTGTGTAATATACCAAAAATGTCCTTGTCTGTGTAATGTTTACATGTCTGTGGTTTTTTTAAAAAAAAAGAGAAGAATTCTGATGAAAAGTATCTGTTTTTGTACCTAGGATTATTACAGTCTTCTACAAAAACTCTGCCTTGTGTATCTATGGTTACCGGTCTGGTCAAGGTCAACAAGGTCAGCTCTTGCTGGGACATGACAAGAGCAAATTTCCCCTCCTTACCATCTGCTGTTAATACATGTGTACACTCTACAGATGTTTCTGAAAGGTAGAATTGAGAAATGTAAAAAATATAAATGAACTTGCATGTAAAAGTCTAAGACATTTATCTACATTATGTCACCAATAGTCCACCATACTTCATGTCTTTAAGATGCATATACGAGGGTTGTCCCAGAAAATCGTAGACATCGGCAATAAGAAAGTTATAAATGGCTGCATTTATATAAACTTTGCACTGATAAATTTGACATACAAATCGGCTTCTGTGCATGAAAAATCAATAATTTATCTTCAATAGTAAAGTTTTTATAGAAGAAATAAAGATGCAGGGTGACTTCCACCGGCGCATGATATGTAAAGTCATGGATCCAGTGACTGCGGTTAAGAATATGCCTAAAGGGAACCTCATAAATTCATCTCATATATTTGATAATAGACTTTGGCACTCATTGATCATAAACGAGATAGATATTTAATCTACTTGACAGGATATTCTGCACAGTAAATTTACTAATGGACCCTCTCTTCTATTTCTTTTACTGTTAGATGCCGGTCTTCATCAATGACGTTCTCGCAAAATTTACAGTCTGAATATCGTCCCTCTCCTTGTGCCCTTGTTTAGTTTTGTCAGTCAATTCGTCGGTAAATCTCTTGTACATTGTACATAGAATCTACATGTAAACTAATACTCTGCGAACATTTCCATACTTTTCTGATGTTTTCATCTCTAACTTTGTCTAAAAAGGGGTCAATCCACGATCAACACAATATCTTAGTACCATTTACTGCTCCGCTGATAAACTTGACGTCGCTGTCTTTTGAATGATGATGAGGGATTGCTTTATAAATTCCTTCATAATTAATTGTTTATATCATCATTCACGAAAATATAACATGTACGTACCCGCTAAAATCAGTTCTTTCTGTTGCTTAAACTTTTAGTACTATTTATACATGCATTGATAAGTATTTAACAGGTTTTATTATCGATTCTTTTTTGGCGCATGAAAATTTTGGACTGCTCTGGTACGGTCCAACCGCTCTTCTAATAATTTAATTAATTTTCAATATTAATAGCAGATTTCAACACCATTAACATTTTATGCTTCCCAGATACTTAAATTTACATCTGGGAAAATCTTGTTTAGATTTAACGCTAAATAATGGAATTGTGAGCAATGTCTACGTTTTTCTGGGACAACCCTCGTACAGCTGCTTTTACTAACTGAGAATCATTTCCCATTATTTGTACTAAAGGGCTAGGTGTGTTAACCCCTCATATCAGCCCTATGATTTCAATGAAAAATGTTTTTATTAAACGAATCATCAATTATCACTTTTTGCAATGTTGAATGTTTGAGAAAATGCCGCGTCATAATTTTGAGCCCTCGTAACATCACGGGCGTGATGTATGACGTCATGTTTTGACGTCATTTGCCCTGAATGACGCAAAACAAAGGAAAATCATCATATTTTACACACAAATCTAAAAATTCATCTACACTCCAGACCTTGCCCACAAACATTTTCATGCAAATTAAAACGCCGATCAGAAATCCATTCATTGGTACAAAAATATTCATGGGCAAGGCCTGGAGTGCCTCTTGATTTCATAATTTTGTATCGAAATTTCGCTCATGTATTAATATTTTCAATGATTTCAATGTTTTTAGATGTTTTGAGCGATGTATTATTCAGTATAGGACAGTGAAATCAAAACAGGCTTTCCTGATTTGTATTCGCCATACATTTGACATTTTATAAACTGGAATATTATGGATATATGAACAACTTTGAAAATAGGGCCAAAATGGCAGGTTACCACGCCTACTCCTTTCTAATAATAGTCTGCTAATAAATTCAAATGGATTTGGCATCAGTGACTTTTTCCATAACTGCAAAATTTTAAATTGAAACAAATCTTGCAATTAAGATCCAGGAGTGTTAAATCTCAGTTTCTCAGATTTATAGAGAACTTGTCAGATACATGAAGATGGTCAATGAGGTATCATAGCTCTATAGAGCTTTGAAAACAGGATTTGGGAATTCAAATCTAATCTCATCAAATTCTGTCAGCATTATCTTTATGAAAGGAGGTAATAAAAACATAAAGTTACCAGGTATCTTGAATGCCTTATTGTCAAACGTTTGGATGAATTGTCTTCTGTATATCCATGCTGTAAATGGTGGCCGTTTTGTCTTTTTGTCGAATATCAAACGTCTCAGCACATTTTCAAGATATTTTTCACCAATGGTTCGCTGAGGAAAAGACTGTTAAAATATACAACAGAAAGATATTAAAAACATCTTTAAAATACTAAGACATACATGTACATATATCATACTTTATCCCACCTCTGGAAAATTTCTGCAATCTGATTGGTCAAGAAGAACCGAATATTAAGTTGTACTATGTTACTGACAGGATATTATTCTAACATTCTAAGAAGCTTTATGCTGTTGACGTCACCAAGATGCATGAAAATCTCTTGACGTATCAAACACAAAACAAAAGCCATCGGCGGGATAAATTTCTTATACATGTAAATGCAACATGCATTGCTTTATAGGGGGGGGGATACAAAAATATATTGGGTCGATGAAAAAAACGCATTGGGCGAGGCGGAGCTGAGCCCAATACATCTTTTTTCATTGACCCAATATATTTCTGTATCCCCCCCCTCCCCCTATAGAACACTGTATAACTAATAATATACAGGTCACCCTTCGGAGACATAAGTTACTATCTACATTGGATCTTTGTTGTTCTTTTCATAAACTTGAACTTGCACTTACAAGATTAGCCACAGAAATGGCCATGTTGCTAATTGAATGGTTATTGTATGTTGGCCACAGCTCGAACACTTTGTAAAATTGAAAACGAAATAAAAGATAGCTTCGCCCCAAATTCATGCATTTTTTAGGGGAATAATGACTATAATTAACTCTTATAAAACAGAGATACTAGTAAATGATTTATTATCAATAATATTAACATAATTTTAAGAATAAGACGTTTTGAAAAGTAGGTCAAAGCACAAGGTCATGATTCAGATCACAAGGATAAGTAATAAAATAAATGAAGTACTAAAGTGAAAATCTACATGTGACATATCAATTTTGTCAAACCTTACAATTCATAAGATATATTCTAACTTTGATCACTAGACAAGTACATCAGAACACATGTTAAGGTTACAAGGTCAAAGTTACAGCTTAATATGAAATGAAATATCTTATCATAGGCAAGCTAAAGGTAATGTATGTTTCTACCCCTTACAGTTGCTGAGAGTTTCATTTAAACCAGGAACTTTGATAAACAGACAGACAGACAAATGTAGGGATAGATGGAGGGACAGATTGAGAAAGGGAGGGACAGACAGACAAACATCATCAATCTATAAACTGTAACTGCTATTTGATACAGCTAAAAATCTGATTTTATCATGAAGAGATTGAAAAGATTGCACTCACCATGAAATTTTTTAACTTAAATGGTAGAGGCGTGGTATAGGAGATCTGACTATCTATAATGGCTTTTTTCAGAGCTGGCTCTACAACATTCTTCATAAATGGTGGAAACAAACTTGGAGGATTTATAAGCACCTCTCCAATCCCTTTCAGTACTGCAGACTGAAGCTTGGTGCATAGGTACCATAAAACATTACCTACAAAACAATGATAATCTATTCCAAGACAAAAAAATAATCCAGCCAAGGTCATTATTAAATCTTGGTCTAATGTCACATAAAACACATTAAATTTCAAAGCCCCCTATCACTGACAAATTATTAATATTAACAGAGAAGTCATAAACAATGTGATGGAATAAAAAACTTATATCAATACTGTGATTAATGGCAGTAAAAGTCAACTTTGTAGATATGGTCCCATTACTGGAATAACATGAACAAGTAATATTTGTGAATAATGATTCCTCTCTCTGGAAGCATAGAATAAAATACCATAAAATGTGTTCAGAAATGTCTAAAACTTCTTTAGACATATTAGTGGGTCAAATGAAATGGGCATGAATCACAAGTTACATACATGTGGGCATAAAATTGTGACTTTAAATTCTTTAAGAATTGTTCTAGAATTTTAAAGTGGCATCATCTTTTACATCAAGCACTCTCTTTGTTTTTGGTCTCACCATGGATTGCTTGTTTGACTTTAGTACCAGGTACATTTGCTGGCAAAGAGCTTGATTTTCCATGCAGTAAAAACCTCTTGGCAATATATTTGGCAGGTGGAACTCTGACTAAGATTGGCATGACATACTGCTTCAAAATCATCTTTGGTGACTGAAACACAAATATGTCACAAATAATTCTTTAAAAGTTTTTTTTTTCAATATGAAATTCTACATCACTAAAATTACAAAATTAACATGCAACCACTTATATGAAAATGTGACAAGATGTTGAATCTACGATCAATTTTGAATACTTGTTATCCCCATCTATTCAGCATACTCACCTTGTCTAGGAAAATAATGACATAATCAGGATAATCTCTGTGTAAATTCTTTAAGGTTTCTTCTCCTGCCTTGATGAACTTCTGTCCTAGTTTTACTTTGAGTCCCGTCATGATTCCTACGACAGGTCGTGTGACGGCCGGGTTCCAATCAACAACATGGAATAAGGAGGTGGATTCTGCTGTAGCTATACTCCATGTTATCAACCTGATTGCAGGTGATCCTTTCTACATCAGTGGAAGAAAAAGATATTTTAGACTGTTTGAAAAAAGAAACTTTGCCTGCTGTTTACAGAGTTCATGAAAAGAATTGGCTTTATCAGATTTGCCAATTAAAAATTTGTTTGGTCCAATAAAAGCTCGCACTATAACTATTACTAAGACCAATAAATCATACCTGTCAACTTTGAAATTTTAGAAAAAGGGAGATCTCCCTCCTTGGCACTTGAAAAAGAGGGAGATTGCGTGTGAACCTATTTTACTGCATTTTTAAAGAATCGCAACATTTTGTGCAAAACCAATTTTCAAATAACTTCACTATGCTGACATTTCAATGCAAAAACACCTACAAACTATGAAACATGTACCAATAATTAATTGCATTCTATACATCTTTTCTTGCATTTTGTCATGCAATTTCTCATGAAATGCTCTGAATGTTGCTATTTGGAGTTATATTCTTCTTTGGTTATATCATATAACCAGAAATTTTCGCCAGTATCAAATTTCGCGATTTTGTGGTAAAATAGGGTGTCTTTATTTTTGAGAGTACAATTTTTCGCGATTCCTAAATTTCAAACAAATATGTACATATGATGTTACCGTTTTGCACCTTTCATTACTTAAGTTTTTATTATTGCTATCATGAGAACATACTCAATTCAATTCTAGCTCTTTACGTCTAATCAGGAAAAATGAACAATCACATTTGTACAATATGAAGAAATGTAACGCAATGCAAATGCAATTTATGATGAAGCTTATCAAACACGATTTTTCGCAAGAATGATTATTTGCGATTCCTAATCACTCGGGAATATAGCAAACATTAGTATTTGGCGAAAATTTCTAGTTATACGGTACAATTTGCCAAAAGAGAAAGAAGGTGATTGGACCAAAAAGAGGGAGATTTTGGTCTCCAAGGAGAGAGATGATGTCAAAAAGAAGAGGGAGAGTTAAAGGTATGATAAACATCCCCAAATGCATGACATTTCATGGAAGTTTTCAAGAACTCTGTCTTTATTCAATGACCCTAAATTTGTTACCTTGAACACTGTTCTGCATGCAATCAGAATTTCTTCTTGCAATTCTTAAACGATTTTGCTACAAGAACTTAAGAAAAATTTATGAAAAAAGAAGCATTTTCCATTTAGAGAACATTACTCTTTGACATTAGCCTGACAAAAATATTTCATCCAGGGAGATAAAAAAATTCGGGCTTATAAGGATCTTTAGCTGAAAAATGTCTGCATAGATTACAATTAACTTAGTTTTGCAATGAAATAATGTACGTAAAGTATGATTCAAACCTTCTGTCTAGATAAAGTGAAGTTCAATACTGAAGGGCTAACAAGCTGTACATCAAACAGTAATGTAGAGTTGCCATGATCCTCCTCTGAATGCATGGAGAATTTTGGTAAAGTCTTTCTACCTACATCCAATGAAGTTATCACATCCCAGGAGCCTTTAAACAACTGCAGCTGTGAATCCAAGATTAAAAGAAGTTCAAGTATTGACTGATAAATTTGAAGACAAAGCAATTTTGTAGTGATGGTGGCATAGTGGTTAGCACGGTAGACTAGCCAAGGTCGTTGGTTCGAATCTCACTGTTGCCGGTCGATACAAAACCATTGTAACCTTGGAAAAGTTACTTTACACTACGTTGCACTCTCTCCATCCAGGAGTAAACCAGGTACCTCACCTGGAACATGAGACGAGCTGGTAATGAGAATGAAAAGCATAAGCACCTAAACGGTAGCTCTGCTTGAAACCTCCCAAGGTAGTTGAGTCGCCAGGGAGGTAATTGTACAAGTTGTGTGAGGCTCAGGCAAACGAGACTACAAAGCCCTACCTTTACCTTTATTATATTGCAATTCTTCAGATCAATTCATAATTTTAAAAAGACCCAGAGGCGAAAAGTTTTTATCAAATTTTACATTATTAATTTGCAATAATTTCAAATTTTTAATCTAAAAAGCTTCTAAAGAATAAAGTTTCTCCCATATTCACTGACTTATCCTCATTAAATGTGCAAATAGATCATCCACAGGGGGAGGATAAGCTACACATGCATATGTAAATTAAAAATAAATAGATGATATCATAAAAGACCGACACAACCCTCATGCCCGTGTGTTTCTTTTGTCCATGACTCCGCAAGCCTAATTATGGTAAAAGCAAATCCTTGACACTCGTGTTGGATTTCCTTGTCAATGATCACACTCAGTGATAGATTCTATTAAACATCCATTATGTTATTTATTTGTGTTTCACTGATAAACAATATACAGTGGTATTTTATGGGATATCTATGAATATTAGACTCCCTGATACTCTGATAACCATCTACATATCTGATTTCTGACAAACAGATTGACAGATTGTAATAGAGCATAAAGTCCTCTATATCTATATAAGACATCTGTATTTCTTTGAGTTTAATAAGATACATACATCATTTTTAAGTTTAGAAGTTGAAGTGAAAGTCCACTGGGAAGTGTTTTTATCACGTGTTAAGCTATTGTTCTGCCACAGGTTGATCCAGGTCCATGTACACTCTGTTTGTTGTGAGGCCTTATCATCATTATGTAAAGTTAGGGTACCTGTAGAAAAACAACATTAATACATTAAGATAACATAATTAAAACATAAGATTCAATTAAGAAAAAAAATTTTCAGGAAAAAAAAACCCAGATGTCTCCCCCTCCCTCTAAATTACTTTGACCTTGATCACATGACTTTGAGCCAAGTTGATGTGAAACCTTGGAGTCATGAGCAACATCATACTAAAATATGAAAGTGATACGGTACATTACACTGTTTAAGAGTTATAGCCCGTACATAATTAGCGTATGAAATTTCATTATAAGCATATTTAGTGACCTTGACCTTGGTCACATGACCTTGGATATAGGTGATCTGAAACCTACGGATCATGAGCAACAACAAACTGAAATATTAGTGATTGGATACACCGTTCAAAAGATATATATATATGGACGACATTAGCATATACAATTCCATTACTAAAGTAAGAAGTGACCTTGGTCATGTGACATCAGGAAAATTTGATGTGAAACATTAATTCCTGAGAGAAAACATACTAAAATATGATAACAATTATAAAAGCGGTTCAAGAGATACAGCCTGGACAGGATTAGCACGTACAGTTTCATTAAAAGAATTAAGTGACCTTGACCTTGATCAAATGACCTTGGGTCAAAGTGATAAGCATGAACAACACAACAAAAGTATGACAGTGATCCAGTATATGATTAAACAGATATAACACGATATCATTTACATTGGGTCAAGGTCATAAGCAACAACATACTGAAAATATGAAAGTGATCTAGTAAACGGTTCAAGAGATATAGCCCTGACAGGATACCATGTACAATTTAATTACATGACCTTGCCCTTGGCTCAAAGTGATAAGATACCCTTCCTTCATAAACAACACAATACAAGTATGACAGTTATCCAGTATACGATTTAACAAGTCTTGTTCTTTCCAAAGAATAGCGACTATTCTGATATACAAAATGCACATTGTAGGATCTTAGCAGTTCAAAGTTATAGTTTAGATTTATCATATAAGATTGATTTAGATTTGGGGAATCATGACCTCATCAGTGTTGATATAAATAGACTTGATTTATACTTACTATTAAACATATAGTTGAGAAGACTAAATGGCGTTTCCTGAATGGCATGAAAATTCAAGTACTTTGGAAAATCATAAATTGGAAAAACAGAATGAATTTTCTGCTCAATGATCCATGAATTATTATTTCCGCCATTGAAATCGAATCGGGAGATGACATCAGCCACATGAGACGCCATCTGTCGTTGAGCAGTGACATCTCCATTATAGCGTAGATATAATGTCACAGGATTTTTGATGATGTGACCTATACCTCTCACATGGTCTGCATCAGAAAACGTTACGTCAAAAATAAGCCATCTCCTGAAAAAACATAGGTAATCACAGATTACAAAGATCACCTCGTGGCAGCAAAATTCAATTCAAACATATTTCTTAGTACATGTATATTGGCTTTTAAAGGCAAAATTATTAAAGCGGAAAAAGTAGGTCAAGGTCATTTTATGAAATTCTGATCAAAGATACATCCAATATGCAAGTTTGGTACATGTAGCACTTATACTTTGCTCAATATTGGCTTTTAAAGGCAAAATCACTCAAGCAGAAAAAGTAGGTCAAGGTCATTTTATGAAAGTCTGATCAAAGATACATCCAATATACAAGTTTGGTACATGTAGCACTTATACTTTGCTCAATATTGGCTTTTAAAAGCAAAATCACTCAAGCGGAAAAAGTAGGTCAAAGTCATTTTATGAAAATTTGATAAAAGAAACATCTAATATGCAAGTTTGGTACATATAGCACTTATACTTTGCTCAATATTGGCTTTTAAAGGCAAAATCACTCAAGCGGAAAAAGTAGGTCAAGGTCATTTTATGAAAGTTTGATCAAAGATACATCTAATATGCAAGTTTGGTACATGTAGCACTTATACTTTGCTCAATATTGGCTTTTAAAGGCAAAATCACTCAAGCGGAAAAAGTAGGTCAAGGTCATTTTATGAAAGTTTGATCAAAGATACATCTAATATGCAAGTTTGGTACATGTAGCACTTATACTTTGCTCAATATTGGCTTTTAAAAGCAAAATCACTCAAGTGGAAAAAGTAGGTCAGATGCTGCATGGGTCCATCTTGGCATCCAAAGATAAATCACTTGTGCAAGTTTGGTTACTGTAGCATCAGTACTTTGTCAGATACTGAACTACCCCAAACTTCTTAACCAAGCCACTCTGAGCTACCCCAAACTTCTTAACCAAGTCACTCAAGCGGAAAATGTAGGTCAGATGCAGCATCCAATGCATGGGTCCATCTCAGCATTCAAAGATGAATCACTTGTGCAAGTTTGGTTACTGTAGCATCAGTACTTTGTCAGATACTTAGCTACCCCAAACTTCTTAACCAAGCCACTCTGACCTACCCCAAACTTCTTAACCAAGTCACTCAAGCGGAAAATGTAGGTCAGATGCAGCATCTGATGCATGGGTTCACCTCAGCATCCAAAGATGAATCACTTGTGCAAGTTTGGTTACTGTAGCATCAGTACATGTACTTTGCCAAATACTGAGCTACCCCAAACTTCTTAACGGGAAGCGGACACGGACGCGGACGCGCGGGGGTATAGCATAAGCTCACTCAACTTCGTCGAGGTGAGCTAAAAATGTAACACAGTATCAGTAACGTAGATATCATCTTCCCTTCGATTAATTATTTAGAGAAGCAGCGAAGAAATTAATTAATACTACAAATAAAAGCATTTTGTTTTTAATACATATGTGGTGCAGATAGTCAATAAGTAAGCTTGATTGTTTAGGAACAGGTATTTGACCCTAAACATATGACCTTGACCTGGACCCTCATTGTTCATTGACTCTCACTATACTTGACCATCCCTGCCAGTTTGGTGAAAGTGTATTTTGCATATTAAGGTATTATGGGTAGAATGAGGTAAACAGATAATTCAAATAGAAATTTTAAACTCAAGTAAAATTGATAATGCAAAGCATAGCCACCCATCACATGACATGAATATCAATGTTCTCACATACAAGTTTGCATTCAACTTTTATTATATACTTTTTTAAAAATATCTTGGCCATCCATGGCATGGGTAGCTCAAAATGCATATACTCACATAGGAAATGGTGAATTGTACCTCTATTTCCTTCAGAGTTCATTGCCACATAGATAGAAGTGACTCCCAGACAGATAAATGACAGACAAACTGATCTCTATATGTTGCCCTGGATTTACATGTACATGTGACCAAAAAGTGAGACAGTTATCTTAGGGTTTTAAAGCAGATAACATTAATGAACTGAAGCACAAGTATACTTACTTGTATGGGTCATATCTGATTTTCCCAAAACTGCCATGAGAATGCATATGACTATACTTTTCACATGAGGGGTAGAGGACATCAAGGGTATATGACATTCCATAACCTGTAGGCCTACTACCGCTCTTGGGCCTTGTGATGTTTCTATGTACAGATGCATTAACCTGGAATATCCATGAGTCCCTCTCAGCTAGCCTGGACCAACAGTCAGAATCATCTTTTTTACCTTTATCACCAGTTAGGGACCTTTTGTTGACATCTGTCTGAAACAACAAAGAGTAAAGAGATAGTACTTTGAGGTGTTTTACTATCTTTATAATGAATAGAATGACACAGTGAGGTGCAGTAAATATTTTTTTTATCTAATTGAATAAAGAAATGTTTTAGTAGAATTAAAATTCTTCAATATGAGAGGATTAATAATGTCTTACTTTGAATTTCAATTTCTTGAAGTCAATAGAGGTTGAAAAATCATAGCTTCCATTCCTTCCAAGAAGATGTCCTTCCATTGTAGCCTCGTATTTGTTAGAATTATTCGCCGTCATAAAATAGCAGTAGTGGTCCTCTTTATCATTGGTTTCATTTCTCACGTAAGCCTTCATTATCAAAAGTTCCTGCATAGTTATATAAAAATATTAATACATATGCAGTACCCTCTATGCAACGGAAGAAGGTACAAAATCTACTTTTCATCAGATTACATTTATCGGAAACAGACACATTGAATTCATTTTAATCTTCAACCATTAATCTTTCTTACGAACACATAAAAAAAATCTCTAGTTGTTCTTCTACAAAATAAAGGCAACACAAGTGTAGCATCCCCTTGCAATTGTATATTTATGCAATCAGCAAAAAAGATTCTTAAATCAAGTACATAAAGTAAATTTGACCTTTGACCTTGAAATTCAATAAACTTAGTGTTCATCCCCTCCAAATTGGTAATATTTGGAGAAAGCTTGGTGATCATATGATGATTGCTTTGTCTTCTATGCTGTTCACAAGGTTTTTAAGCTCAAGTCCACCGAGACCTTGACCTTTGACCTTAAAAATCAATAGGGTTTATCCTCTCCCCATGGGGACATTTCTGGAAGGTTTCATGTTTCTATGATTATTTCTTTGGTTTCTATGCTGTTCACAAGAAAATTTGGACACACCAAACTCACCCTTACACACAAACACACACCAGTGATGCTATTTCCCCCTGAGGGAATAATTATTTCTATATTCTGCTTTTCTTGATAAGGTCACGTAATGAAAGAATGAAGAATACTACGTACAGCAGACCACTAACCTGAACTCCCTCTCCATTGAGGAATGTAATATTTGTATCTCTGTGAGCAAAGGTAAGGTTGGATACCATCTCATTGTGCACATTTATCAACTGACCTAAAAATAGAAGTACTTGAATCATACGATTTGAAAGAATAAATCAGCATAATAACACTCATTTGACCTAAATTTTAATTCTGTTTCACTAAATTCTCTGATTTACCAATACATGTATGTTTTAAACTTTTGAAACATATACATATCATTATTACATGTATGTATCAGATTTTGAAGTACATGTGAATTTACTATCATAAGGGACTCTGTAACAAACATTCTGATTGCTTGAGCAATAAAAAAACTGCAAGGTGATTTATGTTTCACCGAAGTTTTGCTGTGATGTCATGTGTTCCTATCCATAGTTGTTAAGAGCAGGTGTTTTCTGGCTCAATCCTGACTAAAGCATCAGAATAGGGTTTCCATAAACTGGCAAGGTATTAGCAAATTCCGAGCCCTGTCAGATTACTTGTTGGCAGAGCTGATGTCTTGCAGTAAAACTAAATTTCTGACAAAATTCACCAATACCCTTAAGTTTTTGTAAAACACATGAAAAAGTTATTAAGCATTAATTTTCAAAAACACATGAAAATATTTACACATATGTTTTATTTAGTTTAGAAAATGCTTATGTACTACTTTGATCTGCAGGCAACACAAGAATGAGGGCTTAAGTTAAAGCCATAAGTACCAGGATAGGACAGGGTTATGGTGTCTCTAGCTATCCAGTTGTCATCATGACCAGGAGATGAACCCATTATAGCATCTAAGTCTAAATGTATGTTACTGGTGTCACCATTCTTAGCTGCTAGTCTGGGATCCAAATGGAGAAGGTATAACAAAGGTCGATCTTTGGTACTGAAATATGATCAAAACATAATTCTCAAAGTGAAGCAGGAAAATCCCAAACTTCGAAAACCTTTTTGCTATCTCACACTAATGACTGTAGTACATATGATATAGCTTTTTTATTTTTCAAAGCAAAGTTTGGGATGAAATGTAAGAAAAATAGGTTCTTCCATGATCTACTGAGTGAGACATAAAAATTTACACAAGTAACGAAAATTTCTTCTTTTCCCTAGTGGAGTGTAGCCTACAGTTAGGGTTAAAACATGGTGCTTGATTCTTTTTTCTTCTCCAGTTTTGATAGTACCCTGTGAGACAACCTATGTGAGACACATAAGTTGTCTCAAAGGCTACACATAAACCAATGATAAAAGAGAATCTTATTGTGACGTCACAGTAATGTCGTCAGAAAACATGGCGTTAGATGGTATGGATCGTTGTTTGAATTCACTTTTTTCTTGTTTCATTGAAGAAGAAATAGATTCTTTCACTTAATACCAAGCTTGACATAAAAATTTAAACTCGTGACAGAAATTTGACATCTTTTCCCTCGTCCCACTTTACATACTACTCGGGAAAGACAAAATTTCCGTCACTTGTGTAAATTTTCATGTCTCACTCAGTAGATCTTGAAAGAACCTATTAATCAAGCACCATGTTTTAAGACAAATAAATCCAAATGTTAGCCTGTGCATCCACAAAATGGTAAGCCTTGTCATGGACATAAATTAGCACTGGCACAAGGATGGATATTTTTGTCCTCTATCCCCAGAATTACATGGTGAAAGATACTAACGTCTGTGGATCTTATGATTCACAACCTTTACATATGATCTATGGTTCTCCTACACAATACATGAAAACTTGATTGAAAATAACACATGGATGTATTTTCAAAATGATATTTTTGAATTGCATTTACCTATATCTCAGTAACAAAACTATGCTACAATAATTTAGAGACTATTTGTATTTACATGTATCTGTCATTTAGGCCTCTTGACTGCTCTACTTAGTAATGTTAACAATTTATGACTCATTAACTTGTTTAACTTACCAAAAAAAGGTAGAGTTAAAGAAAACAAAATAATTGGATCCAAAGTTTTCTTTCCTGTATTCAAAATCTAAATCTAAGCTTGTGTTTGGTGCAGCTAGTTTCACCACAGAGTGATACCGAGTTTTATATCCTGATTTTGGTCCAGAAAATTCTTTTACACGGTCTTTGCTCATCTGCAAAAACAAAAAAGTTAAAAAAAACTTGCAAAATAGATTATCAATGGCCTGCAGTAACCTTATTATTCATAACAAAGGCGTATAAAGACCAGCACTTCAATTTTTCCTTTGAAAAAATTTGGTCTATTAAGTATTTGTTCCAATACTTAGTTATCTTGGTTCAAGTAATTTGGAGAAAAATTGTTTTTAATTTCATTAACATGGCCTTTAAAAACTGGCTAAAAACTTTGGTATTGGAGTATTTGAGACTTATGTCTTATTTTCCATATCAAAAATACCTGTAATAACATTCTGCTAATCGTCATCTGCTGTCGTTGATGATGGAAGTCGAGGAAGTGGGAGTGATTATTAGAATGGTTAAAACGGTAAGAGTGAGATAGACTATACATGGCTGTGAAAAGACTGTTTGAATACGGAGCAGAGTAGGAAAACTTCCACACTAATGGCCTGTGCTGCATGGATAATTCCACGGTCTGCCTCCTCTCTTGTGATGGTCCTTGTCCAGGTTTGTAAAATTCATCTATGAAATATGATAATTGGGCCATATAAAATTCTACTGACACTAAAATTCCCAAGAAGAGGAGAGTTGACCATAGGGCTAAATCATGGTTTAAAATTTGAGGGGAAAAAATTGTGATGCAAGTGACTTTTTTGAAAATCTTATTTTACACTCTACAAGAAAAATAGCATTGTTCAAGAACAGGTATGTCGCCTGTTTGACCCTAAATATGTGACCACATAAAAACTAGCCCTAGGCTAATGTAACATTCATTACGTAAAAAAAAACAGATGTAGGATTCATGTCATTTATATTTGCAAGAGAATTCATCCTTAGCTTATGCAAGCAACTATACAATCACATTAGTATTAGATTAATTTTCTCAAATCATTTGAAATTCATTGCTATAATTTTCTACATTGAGCTCACAGAATCTTATTTTTGCCCAATGAAGAAACTTGGTTCATTTCCTGTCTTGAAATTTCTATTTTTTTCACTTTTCAACTATTTCATTAATGCACCAAATTTCGACTATTTTTCTTAAAATAGTGAAAACAAAAAACGTGTGATTGTGAAATACAAATGCCCCAATTGGTATCTTTGTCAATAAAACAGCTGTAATACAAGTCATACTCAAAAATTAAGGCCAAGGTCAAAAGGTCAAATTTTTTGTACCAAAGGATAGGGTCATACCACAAGGAATACACATATAGGAAATGAAAGCCATTTAAGACTTATGGCCAACGTGAGAGTTTTTAAAAAGTAGGTCCAACTCAAAGGTCAAGGTCACAAGGTCAGAAATTTTGGTATAGACAAAAGGTTTTGTCCCAAGACATGTAGATGTGACATATGAATGCCCTATCACTTACCAATCAATAGCAATGGCCAAGGTTAAAGTTTATCAAAAGTAGGTCAAACTCAAAGGTCAAGGTCACAAAGGGGTAGGGCCACAAGACCCCTAAATCAGCTCTCCATTTTTCTCTAGAAATAAAATGTCATAAGAAACACTTGATATCTCTCATGAAAATACATGAGTGTTTACCGCTTTTAATGAAAAGAAAAATATGACCAAACAAAGTGCCATTTGACTGTAATGACGTCATGAAGAGAGGTCATTTTGATGTTATTGAAAAAATATGGCGAAAATTGCTGAGAAATTTGTCTTTATGGAAGAATTCAATGTGGCCACATGTGTTAAGTAAAATAAGACGTTTATGACAAAAAGATGTATCCCCCCCCCCCCTTATTTTCCTTCATAGAAAATTTTTCATTGAAAATTATCTTTGAACCATCAAAATAATTGTACATTGAAATTTATGGCAGTCTCCACTCTCCTTTACATAAGTTTACTTTTTAACTCTTCCTCCTGAGAACAGGGGGGGGAGGTTTTCCGTCATGTATACCGCATTTTACATGCTGCGAGTAGCTTCACGTAAGAAACTTGGCATGTGTTTTTGTTTAAACCAAGTTCGAATTAAATCCTTGTGTCTCAATTGGCGTGTCCATGCTATATGACCCCTTACATCTTCGCTGGGTCCATTTATTAGGTCAAAATCTCGGCATATAGTATCTTCAGAAGCCAAGTCTAGATGAAGCGGAATCTAATTGCATTAGAAATCAAATGAAACGCTTTCTTTTAATGTTGCTCTTGTGGGCATCGGGGTCTGTGTTTACTTTTTACACCTTCAACGTCATTATCAATAGACTCAGCAACATCACAATGTCAGTACTTGATAGGTGTTGTCTGGTATTGAATTTTACGTCTGCTCTAGAGACAAATAGAGATTAAATCGTTGAATGTAAACTAAATGTTTTAAACACATGAATTGTCCGTTTTAGAGTTCACGACACATGTTGACACGTGGACAGTAGTTATATACGTGTACAATAGCTATACAAATATTTAACTGAAGGCGCATAAATAAAGTTGTCCTAATGTAACCGTAAATATGGAACATGCTGTGATTACACTTACATATTTCTCAGGTACTGTTTGGAATTTTGGATAATTTAACAGGACATTGTTATTTCCTTCGTTTTTAAGTAACAATTGAAAATGACACACCGTGGGTATTTTTTTTCTGCAATTGCAATAAAATCTTCTCATCGTCGGCAAATTATAGCGCGTGGCAGTATCTGAAAAACAACCAATCAATTTTATATGGCCTTACCTAATACAATGACATACATGCAAGACATACCTTTTGCAGCTAAGTCTGCTGACAGTACGGTAACATCGCCCTGTGAAGTATTCCTGATTTGATATTGTACAGTCATCTGAACTTTGTCAAAACCCCTATAACATAATAATATCAGCATTAAAATCACCATAAAACAAGAAACTAGGGGTCACATTGCTCACCTGAGAACACTGGAAATCTTAGAGGGAATCAATCTATATAATGCTTATCATGAGCCTAATGAGGGCATTGGTAAATAAAAAATTACAAAGCCTGCCATTAGAGTTGTTACAATTAACTTTTAACATTTCAACTGCAGTTCAAAATCTCATGGTTCAATTCCATTATTTCCAGCTAAAAAAGAGTATAAGAACTATGATAAATTCAAAAATTCTAATTCTTTATAAAAAATACATACACAAAAGCATTCATTTATAAAACTCTATTAGAATACCACTAAAAGTATATCAATAATTCTATTAGAATACCACTAAAAGTATATCAATATTATCTCAGGGGAAAAAATATGAGAAAAAAGCTAACTTGAATAATAAATGTAAATAGCGAAAACATGTGAAATTGAAATTAAGATAATTTAAAAATGCATTAGAAGCTCAGAAAATGGAAAAAAAAATGAAAAAGAAAAACAATTTTTGGTCCCATTGGGATTTAAACCAACTACCCTTGGGTCCATTGGGCACAGAAAACATACTATATACAATCTTCAGAAAAAAATCATTGAAATCCAAAAGTTGACATTTTGACAAAATTTTTTCACAGTAACATTTTTTACAATAAATATAAAATAGTATATGAGCAATTTCAGAGCATAAATTAAAAATGACCATCCCTCTTCCCTTTTTTGCAGTTAAAAAAATCATATAAAATAAATTAAAAAATCCGCAAAATTCTTATACATAAGCATTCATTTAGTTTGTTATGGCTAAAATGAACTAAATTGGGGCAGCAATTTTAGCCAAGAGAGAAAACAATAAAAGATATTTTAAGAGGATTACATTCTGGGACCTATCTGACCCTGCCTTGGATCCACCCCTGAAGGGATCAGACTGAAATGAACAACTTGGTAGAGGACTTTCAGTACTTCATGCATGCCAAGTTTCATCAAAATCATAAAAGCGGTTTCAGAGCAGACAATTGCCGACTTTGGACCTTTGGCTCAGGTAAGCTAAGGTACACAGGGTATCAATTGAGGAATTGAAATTTTATCAATTGAGGGATTGAAATGTCTGAAATAGCTTCGCTGGCACTTTTACAATATTATACAATTATAGCACTTTGATGAGGTCAATACCTAGAATTATAGACCTGAAAAAATCTTTCTGACCGAGGACGAAGTGCTACAATTGTTTTATCAATTTTCCAGTTTTCATAATGAGTATGTCAGTGCTTTGTATGGCAAACAATGTCTACCATGACATCATGTCTTCTATAAAAGGAAACAGTCGTGCTATGTAAAAAAAATCATTCAATTTTTTGTCACAATTAATAGTACATTCAATCTAAACAAGATGTAATAATCAATGGCCCGTCAAACAATGCTTTGATGAGCCATTGATCATCTTGTCATAATGCATAAGTCGGAAAATAGGTCCAATGTTGAACTATTGGCAATCATTCAATTACCTTTTCCTCTTTTCATATGAAATTTCGTCTAAATAATCCGTACTTTTGGGCTTTTGATTGTAAAAAGCAAATATACAGAACAATGGATAAATAATCTTTCATAATAATCTGGAGAGCTTACTGATCTCCCTGTTTGATATAAATCTCAGAATCAAAAGGTCCAGACAGAGGGAAGTAAGGATGAGTTGTTGAAGCAGAGACGTTAGGAAAGGTGACGTTGATACAGAGCTGGTTCTCGGTCAGTTCAGAGAACGATAACGGCTGGAGAACACATCTGTGATACTTGGTCTGGTAAACAGCATCAGGAACGATCTGTTCTCTCCCTCCATTACCAGAATGTAGCAGGTACATGTAACTCCTAGATCAAACAAAATACAAATCATAAAACTGTTAGGAAAGGTCAAAGAGAACATCTTATTTACAACTTCAAGTCAAATTAACAGGGTCAGTAAACTCAATAACATTCCATCTACATGTACATGTATACGTATATAACAGTGATTGAACAATATACAATCTACATGTACATGTATATAACAGTAATTGAAAAATATATACTATATAATTGAAGTACAATTTTTTAACTATTTAAATTACACAATGCCATAATACATGTAAATGACTACAAATAGACAGTGTAAAATTAGTTCATCAAGATACCTTGATGTAACATTTGAAGATTTGAGCTTGAAAAACCTACTGTACATGTAGTTCATAAAACCATAATTAACTCACTTGAATTTTGCCAGTCTGAATGATCCATGTACGTTACTGGACTCCAATGTCACCATAAAATGCTTCTTCACGCTTTCTGTTTGTTTCTCTTTGGTTAAAGTAACACGAGACACGAGTGTATTCCCCATCTCACCCTGTGTTACCATCTGGATTCCACATCGTGAAAAGTCTCTCATCTTTATATTCATCTCACCCAAAAACTCTACAGCTCCCCTATTAAATAGTAATTTATTATTTTTTTTTTATTCTTTTAATTCAGTTCTTGAATGAGCATCATTTACTTGTCTGAGAAATCCATAGACTCTGCCAGTTTCATTTCTGATATACAGTCTTACTAACATTACTTTGAAAATTAGGTTCAAGTACAAGGTCAGCCAAGGCCAAGGTCATTAGGTCAAAATTCAAGGTACCAAATGAAATCTTTGTCTCTGAGAATTTATGTAAAACATAAATCCCTTATTATTCCATTTTAGTATTCTGAGTAGAATGTAAAAGAGCAAGGTTAAGATCACTAGATAATGAACTGAATTATAAATTGAAAGGTTTTTTCAGTGGTTATGTACCGATACAATCCCTGTTAGTTGCTGATATTTGGCTTCAACAAGAAATTTCCACAAAATCATTTGACAGATTGTCTGACAATGTCAATTGATTAAGTAAAATTGCTCTGCATTACATTCAACATGTATGTCAAATAAAATCGTTAGTTGCTGATATTTGGCTTCAACAAGAAATTTCCACAAAATCATTTGACAGATTGTCTGACAATGTCAATTGATTAAGTAAAATTGCTCTGCATTACATTCAACATGTATGTCAAATAAAATCTTTACTTGTCTGTATTAAATTACGATTATAAATATAGCATAATGAAAATTCCAGTTTGAGACTAGAACCTTACTTTATAGCTCCTGACGCCCTAGCTTCTACAGGACCGATTCCCCACAGGAGACTGACATCAAACTTAGCGTCCATTTCACCTGATACTGACGATGTAACCAACACTGTAAGGTTCAGGGGGGCCCCAGACAGGGTCGGCATCACCTTCAGCAAATCCATTTGTTTGGAAGATCTATGTCAACAATTCAATATTTGTATGTGAAATCTACATAAAACATATAAAACTAAATCATTTTTGTTCTTTCATAAAGTAAATATTTCTACATGTACATATACACGTATGTAAATTCAATACAAAATTAATATGTGACTAAGTGATGGTATGAGTTAAGTCAAACCTGCTCAACATCATGATCATTGCCAAATAACAAGTTTGTTTAGTTACATGTATAATGAATTGTGCAAAAGGATCCCATAAGATATTGTGATCTATACATAAAATTAAATTATATAACTTTCCAAGAATTCAAACTCTGATTTTCTATGACCTTCAAAGACAGTGGATGGATGCAAAAATATGACAACTCTTTAAAAAGTGCGCTACTTCATGTTCAATTTCATTACAATAAAAATGTTATTAATTTCATTGATAATCAAATTATTCTTCAGAATTCAGTATTAAGGAAGACTTCATTCAATGAGTTTTGAAAACCTGGCACTAAGGCCAAGCAAAAAAAAAATTGATTCTCAGACCTATTTTTTTTCAAATCATATGCGGCAGGCAGATTTTTTTTTCTAAATTTATTCCACATAATAACATATTGAGAACAACTGCAAATTGGTTTCTTCAAACAACTAGTTTTTTTTTTTTTTTCTTGAAATAATTTTTGGGCTATTTTTGTTAGCTCAGTTCTCACAGTTCTTTCTACTGCAAATCAATAAACAAACAAATGCTTAGAAGATGCATTTATACATGATAAAGTTTGGAATAAAAACGGACGGAAAATTCCGGAATTTGCGATGATCTTTTTTACGTTTTATGGTCGAAAAAAAAATTGAATGCGGGGGGTAAAATACATATGCGTTGGGGCCTGAGAACCAATTCTTTTTTTTTTTCTTGGCCTGAAAATTACAACTTTCCATTAATCAAGTCAATTTTCATAACTTTTCGGTTACTGTGCAAATCATGAAAATTCAAAATTCACATAGAAATAGATCAGAATATATGAAAATCTAATTAAAACTTCATCTCTCTTTACCATATACATATGTCCAGCATATATTTTATCTGTACCTTGTTTTAACAGCATGGTGGCCCTTGTTAAAGTGGAATATGAAACTTTCCAGAAGCTTCATGGAACTTAACTTCATGTTTTTGGGAGTAAAGGCTGCTAGTAAATCCTGAAGCTCTGTGTACATCACTTCATGATCTAAAAATACCAAAACAATCGTTAATTTATTAATAACTTGATAAATTACAGTGTTATATTCATTAAACTAACAAAATTGTCTGTTCTCTCAAAGGTACAAAAATGCTGATTTTCAAATAAATATGTTTAAATTAATAAACTAACAAATACTAATTTCTGGAAAATTTTACATCTCTTATCTAAACTTCAAGTGACAAACTCAAAGTAATTCCTAATCATTACAGTCTGTCAAAAGAAGATTTTCAGATCATGATTTATTTAGATAAAAAATAGCAATCCAAGGAATGCTTGTGTCGCCTGCGAAGCGGTTTGATTGTTATTCTAGAAAGTGGATCAGAATTATGGTATCAGTAGAAAAGTCCTGTCAAATGAAATTCATTTGAAATATCAGACCTCTTCATTACAAATTCAAAGATATGGTCATTCTCAAATTTTCAGAAAAGAGTGTCAATCATCTAGGTCAAGGTAACTATGTAAAAATTGGTAACGAAAAGGTCTCATCATAAGAAATATTAAAGCCCTATCACTTACCAATCAAAAGATATATACAACCTTAATTTCTTAGAAAAGAAGGTCATAAAGCAAGGTCAAGGTCAAAAGGTAAAAATTATGGTATGTGTAGAAAGGCATTGTTACAAGAAAAAATACATGTGAAATATCAAAGCCCTATCACCTACCAATCAAAAGATATAGCCAATTTTACTTTTCTAGAAAAGTATGTCAAATATCTAGGTCAAGGTCACAAGGTCACAAGGTCAAATATTATGGTCTCTATAGAAAGGTCTTGTCACAAGGAATACACGCATGAAATATCAAAGTCCTAACACTTACCAATCAAAAGATATATCCATTCTTAATTTTTTTGAAAAGTAGGTCAAATATATAGGTCAAGGTCACTAGGTCAAAAATTATGGTATGTGTAGGAAGGTCTTGTCACAAGGAATATACATGTGAAATATCAAAGCCCTATCACTTACCAATCAAAAGTTATGGGCTGTGACACCCAAAGTGTGACAGACAGACAGACGGACTGACGGACGGACGGATGGACGGACAGATGGACAACGGACAAAGTGATCCTTAAGTGTCGCTATGCTTTGCAGGCGACACAAAAATCATTCCAAGGAATGCATGTGTCGCCTGCGAAACATAGCGACACTCAGGAATCACTTTTATAGGGTGTGACATCCAAGTGTGACAGACAGACAGACAGACAGACAGACAGACAGACAGACAGACAGACAGACAGACAGACAACGGACAAAGTGATCCCTAAGTGTCGCCATGCTTCGCAGGCGACACAAAAATCAAGATTTGTTAAAGACATGATCTGTATGAGTCTGCTGCGAATAATTTCTGAAAAATTATCATTTTAATAATATAAATCAGTATGCGCCTACATTCAATAAATAGAAATGCAAAGTAGCTTCATTGCATTCCTATTTCTTACACTAAATACATGTAAATTAAGATAATATTACAAGGATAGATTGATAATGTAAAATTTTATTGTTCGCTTACATGTATATTAATGTCAATACTTCAGCAAAATACATGCATGTAGTACAAAAACTTTTTCACCTAAGACTTTCCAGTGCAGGAGTCCGTCTGGTATGTCTCCCTGTGGATAATTGATGACCTTCAGCATTTTATTTAGTTCCTCCACAATATCAGGATGAAACACACCAAACTTCTTCCTGGAATCAGACTGACCTCCCATGTCCTCAGGGTTAGGAAGGACAGAGGACAATATATTGTACAATCCTCTCCCTCTTCCCAACATTTTATTCATCAATGTATCTAGCCCTGAGCAAAAGATTACAAAAAAATGAATTTGCATGAATTTTAAAAAACACTTATGAGGTGATGAGTTGTTCAGGGTAAAATCTACTAGAACTGGATTATTTGCTTCTTCAGAAACAAAAAAATAATTATTTCTCAAGGGATACTCTTCTATGCCATACATATATACATGTGGATCAGATCATAGTGTCTGGATAAAATTGGTCTTATTTATAAAATAACAGTGTCTAGATGACTAATACACTCTATCATGGAATCTCATCCAAGTGTAAAAGATTTGCAATCCACAATGAGGCTTGAGATTCCCCTGTCTCAGTCATGACTGATTATTTTTCTCACTCAGCTCATTTTATACATCACTGAAATGATTTTTTAAAACAAGAATTGAGACCAAAATGTGCACAAATCTAACAATGACATGACGTCATAATATGTGCCACATGGTGTGTGATATAAAAAAATCTCAAACTGCTAAGTCTACGTTTCTTTCTTTTGTTTCAAGGCCCGAGTGATCGAGTGAGAAAAGTATGTTTCAATGAATTCCTCAAAACTTCATTGAGACATGGTATTTATTTTATTCATATCTCCACTAGAAACAAATAAACTTCTTAAAGTTTATTTTTATTTCTCAATCAATTTTCAACAGGGTTCGAAAATACCTTTCAGAAAATGAATTGTACTATTAATTACTGCAATCTGAATTCTTTCTAAAGATATACAAAAAGTTTTATCATATTACAATACCTCTCACATCTACTCCGCACTCGACGAGGTTATGTTTCTGTCCGTTATAGTAGTTTAATCGGATAACAACAGTTTGGAATGTAGGACTGGCTGGGTTGTACACTAGATCCATCTCCATTTGTAAACCATAGTGTGTCATCATTAAAGGTAGTCTACAATAGTAACAAACAGATGTGGACATAGAGTTTGATCAGGAGAATCAGAGTAATATATGTAATACTTTCATTATTTTTACCATTTCAGGAAGTTTTTTTTTTACATTCAGTACATACATGTATAAGTGGTATATATTTTCTGTTTTCATACAGATTTAATCAAATAGAAAATTATCAGTGTCTTTTATCAAACTTTTCATAAACAATTAACAGAACTGTGCCTACAAACATGTAGAACTACATGTAAACATTGCTTTTGTTTATTTTCTGGGTTTACTCATAGAAAACCTTCAGTCCTGAAACATCCCCATAAACAATATCCTTTCATTAAATATACATAGAAGATTTCAACACAATTCTTTCATAGAATATGAACATTGGTGTTTACTGAAACCTCTACACTATGTAAGTGACTGACCTGAAGTAACGAGACATCTCCAGATATCTAGACCTGCCAATCATTAACGAAGGATGCTTAGGAAGTTCCTTCCCACTATCCTCTATTCCTTTCTTCCACATCTCTCTGAAACTGTATTCATACACTTTGTACTTGAATTACTGAGCAAACGAGGAATTAGATATTTGGAAACTTTTAGAAGAAATGTAGAATTCTTTACCTTTGTAAATCTGGCTGTTCATTTTCCAAAGCACTTTCTACATATGTAGCAATGTAAATTCTCATGTATTCCATGGGATCCTCATGCATGATCTGTATAAGCTGTCTGATTATATCAGAATCTTTCTCTTTGGCCAGAAGAAGGAAAGCGCTGGTCCTTACAGAAACATCACGATTTATGTCTCTAAGTACGTCAAACAAGACAGCTTTAATGTTATCTGTGACGGACATCTTTTGTAAAGCCTGTACAGGTAAAATACATGTACCATTTGTAGTTCATACTAAACTGCACTTACATGTATTAATGCATATACAACAAACTAATCAATAGACTTTATTTGGTTTTGAAAATGTATCTCTAAATCTTCAGGAACATTTTTCAATGATGTAATCCACTGAGTTTGGTTTTTTTTCCATTAAGATGGACAACATCATTATACATGCAAGTTTTATTCAGACTTCTGGCTTAAACTAAAGTTCTTGGAGATAAAACATTTTCCATCCTTGATCATTCTACAAGTTTTAGGAGACAAGTAATACACAAAATAACAGTGTACAAGGTTCCTCTCTTGGAAGGATTCATTTATGTAATAATAATGCGCTGTTATCATTAGTTACCAGTAAAGCTGTTTTGGTTATCTTGTATGGAAGATCACTGTTTCCAGCACAATTTAATACTGTAGGAATAATCTGCTTCCTGATCTCTGTTTCCACAACATCATATTGGGTTTGAATAACCCTGCCCACATTACCAATAACCTACAAAAAAAAGTATTAAAAAGTGTCAAGATTAAATTTTGAAAAGTATGGCCGGATTGCAAATAATACGGAAGTGTTCCAACTTGAAGAAAATTTCAAACCAATTGATTATGCACCAGACGTGCTTTAGATATTAAATCCTCATTAGTGATGCTTCCAGCCAAAGTGACTTTAAGACACAGCCAAAATTCATTTCAGTAGCGCCCTCTGGTTATATATTTTTAAAAAATTTTGCAAAGCACAAGATTTTGTTGATGCATACTTTATCTTGGGTATTGTTAATAAAATAGTTGCCAGAGTCACCTAATGCTCGATTGCATATCATAATGTCTTTAATTTCTTAAGCTCTATTTTTTCTCAATTTATATAATTATAAACAATTGTATACTCATGTAGCACCTATACTTTTCTCAATATTGGCTTCTACAGGCAAAATCATTCAAGCGGAAAAAGTAGGTCAAGGTCATTTTATGAAAGTTTGATCATAGATACATCCAACATGTAAGTTTGGAACATGTAGCACTTATACTTTGCTCAATATTGACTTAAATTTTAAAGGCAAAATCACTTTTTGATAAGTAGGTCAAACTTCAAGGTCAAAGTCAAGGTCACTAGGTAAAAAGTCAAGGTCTCAAATGAAAGGTCTGATCATCGTCAATTATGATGTAAAGTTACTTGTCAATTCTCCCCTAAGTTTTCTCCTGAATGGCTAAAACACAAATTCAGAATTTTCTATCTCAAGGTCAAAGGTCAAGGTCAAAATTCGTTTCTGTGTTTGATTCATCTCATCATGGTCTATCATCATGTAAAATTTCTAGTTGCTGCTCCAAAAAGTTTTCTCAAAAGAGACTTAAACACAGCAGTTGAACTAAAATGTTAATGTACTGACTGATGGACGATTTTGCTTCGCAGTCCGGCCAAAAAATGGCATAATTCCTAAAACATTATTATGCATATTCATGTATATTGACGTCATTTTATCCTTTCTGTATTGCACAATTTCTTCAATGTTCAAGTCTTCATTTGTTGTACATTTCTTAAAATTACCAAACACATGATTAGTCCAGCAGTAAGCAAATAGAGATTCTTTTGAATGGCTAAAATTTGTTTTCAAAGAGTGTACAGTTGACAAATATCTAGAATATCGATACATGTAAATGACATTTATATACATCAACATGTACCTTGAGAAACAAGATGACTTTTGACATGCTGCTGTTTTGTTGATCTGGAGTCAGAGATTCCCACACACCAGCCTCACAGACATCACCCAGAGACTCCCTTGTATGAGTCAGTATGTCATAGGCAATGTCTTTCTGCATGAAACATGACATTTTCATATTACACTATTAGGAAAGTCAACTATGGAACAAACATCAAGGTCAAAATGTAAAGATCTGAAATTTCTTGACAAAAAGAAGTTACTGAAATAAGACATGTGTAGCTCATTAGTTATATTTAAAACTGTATATACACACAAAATTAAATTGAGTCAAAACTGCTTGAAGAATCAAAGATAGAGGGATATATCAAAGAAATAAAAAGTAAATACCATTTTTGCTGACTTTTCTTGGTCACTATTCATCATTTTGTTGAGCATTACACTAAACGGCATCCAACAGCTTACAGAGTTGTTTGATTTACAAATATCCTGTAAGAGCAGAATTAAAGTAGTGATGAAATCAATGTATTCTAACATGACAAAAATCAATATACATGTACATGTAGATGAAATATTAATTTTTCTTTGTATTTTTTTTTGTCTAAGACTACAAATATACATTGTTTTTATCTACATTTACACAAAGGAGAGGTATAAATGTAAAATTTAACAGGTTAAGATGTATTTCATCCTTTTATTTCATATAAATACCAAACAAATTTTAATAAAAAAAATTAAATTTTCATATGAAATTATACATACACAAGCAATATTTTAAGTACATAGAAAAGATCTAATTTCTAGTATGAAATGAATTTATGTATTGAAAAATATTTCACTTATGTAGAAAATGATGATAGCATGATCTCAATAACACATTTTCAATATACATTTAGCAAGACATCTATCCTGATTGATAAATACTTATTATTAAATGATCATGAATTACTGCAGATTTTGCTCAATTCTGATTGGCGGAGACACAGTTTGATAGAGTGTACCTCAAAGTGAAAGTACTCGAAAGCGGTCTATTCGGGATTCAGTGACGTAATAATAACTATTTGACTGCTGATTTTTGTAGTGTTAGATCTTGGACTTCGCCTATCATTACAATGCAAATGTTAAAAGAAATCCTGATAATTTAATAAAGCAGTTATTGACTTTTGATTTTGGTCTACTCGTAACTATACAGACCTGGTGACAGGCATTAACCTCATCCTTCGGCCTCGGTCAACCAATACCTGACCAGGTCTGTATAGTCACGAGAAGACCTCATCAAAAGTCAATAATTGTATAGGATAATATTGCACTTGTACATGTAAATAACAATATCAAAATTTTCTTCACCAGTAAGACATTGAGGACTCTAGGAGATGTTTCATGGTTCAGTGCCAGGTCATACATAAAGAATGTATGGAGTATCGGGTTTGTGACGTGTCCATGACCAATACAGTGACTGAATGTGGATAAACAATGAGGAGTTCCACATGACATCAAACCGTCCAGGAAATAGTCCTTCTCCAACATCTGTAAATAATGATTTAAAGTTTATAAGCTTTCTTACATTAATACATGTAGAAGTACAAAGATTTAAAACTACTGTATATTAAATACTAGATACAGTTTAATTGTGTAATAATATCTAACCCATTTCATAGTAACCATAACAGAATTTCTACTAGCTACACAGAATAACAACCCCCCCCCCTCCCCCGAGTATTCAGACATTGGGTCAAGAAACTTTTTCTACAAGTCTAGATTCCAATTTAGTCATCCAATCTGATGTTTTCTGTACAATTTGGGAGATTACCTAGGTTCAACTTAAAATCTTCCTTTCTTGTATAAACAATTTTATGTTTGTACACAATTAACCCACACGGAGCCAAACCCAAGCTGTTAGAGTGGAACAACCTTGCATGTATCCGATAAAGAACCTAAATTGGAATTATAGAACAATGTTCTGTCTCATAAAAACATAAAATCTTAAAGACTGAAAAAAATCTTAGAGCACAATATACCTGTCTGATAAGAACACAGTTGTTGGTGTTATTTCCATGACAATTCCATATGTCCTTCATTAAATGATGTAGGCTATTTGCTTTAGACTTCCTCATGAGTAAAACCATTTGGTGAAAATGTCCTGGAATAAACTGTGAAGTTCCTGTGTAGAAACCATCAACCATGGACTGAATGTGTGTGAAAATATCCGTAGAAGCCACATTTTGATCGTCATCTTCCTCATACTCAAACAGAATACTAGATATTTTTCTATTGTGCAGATGTCTGTCTATAGCACGGGATTTGAACTTCTTTGTTCCACTGAGTTTCAGCGTCTGCCTGATGATAAAGACCAGACAATTCTCTTTATGCACATGAATTTACAAGTACATGTAGTTACCATGATACAAACATGTATATTCAAAATCTTTTCAAATTTTATTCTTGCTAGATGTGCTTTTGTTACAAGAGCAACAGCTGCTTGCTTTTATACATGTATATATCAAAATTTTAAACATTCTTTTTTCAACTACTGTATGTATACATTCAACGTGTAATTGTTTGCAAGTTTGATTCCGTTTATCCCATAAAGTAAGAACATGTAAAAGATGTTGTATCAATTTATAAAGGGTATATGGTTTTTGGTATAATGTGATACAGAGGCTTTGGTTTGTGTCACAGAACTGTACTTTACCAATTTCATTTGATCAATTAATATTAAGTGTGAAACGATTATACATGTACATGTATTGCCTTTCAGTATACCAATGTACATTGCTTCAAGGTCAAATTTCAGGGGTTTAAAAATTCTAAAACATAGTGTAATCAAAGATTACGAAGCTCACCTCGTGGCAGCAAAGTTCAATTTAAACATATCTCTAAGTACATGTATATTAAGAAAATCACTCAAGTGGAAAAAAGTAGGTCAAGGTCATTTCATGAAAGTTTGATCAAAGATACATCTAATATGCAAGTTTGGTACATGAAGCACTTATACTTTGCTCAATATTGGCCTTTAAAGGCAAAATCACTCAAGCGGAAAAAGTAGGTCAAGGTCAGTTTATGAAAGTTTGATCAAAGATACATCCAATATGCAAGTTTGGTACATGTAGCACTTATACTTTGCTCAATATTGGCCTTTAAAGGCAAAATCACTCAAGTGGAAAAAGTAGGTCAAGGTCATTTTATGAAAATTTGATCAAAGATACATCCAATATGCAAGTTTGGTACATGTAGCAATTATACTTTGCTCAATATTGGCCTTTAAAAGGCAAAATCACTCAAGTGGAAAAAGTAGGTCAAGGTCATTTCATGAAAGTTTGATCAAAGATACATCCAATATGCAAGTTTGGTACATGTAGCACTTTTACTTTGCTCAAAATTGGCCTTTAAAGGCAAAATCACTAAAGCGGAAAAAGTAGGTCAAGGTCATTTTATGAAAGTTTGATCAAAGATACATCCAATATGCAAGTTTGGTACATGTAGCACTTAAACTTTGCTCAATATTGGCCTTTAAAGGCAAAATCACTCAAGTGGAAAAAGTAGGTCAAGGTCACTTTATGAAAGTTTGATCAAAGATACATCCAATATGCAAGTTTGGTACATGTAGCACTTAAACTTTGCTCAATATTGGCCTTTAAAGGCAAAATCACTCAAGTGGAAAAAGTAGGTCAAGGTCACTTTATGAAAGTTTGATCAAAGATACATCCAATATGCAAGTTTGGTACATGTAGCACTTATACATTGCTCAATATTGGCCTTATAAGGCAAAATCACTCAAGCGGTAAAAGTAGGTCAGATGCTGCATCCGATGCATGGGTTCACCTCAGCCTCCCAAGATGAATCCCTTGTTCAAGTTTGGTTACTGTAGCATCAGTACTTTGTCAGATACTGAACTACCCCAAAAACTTTAATCAGACATTGACAAAGTCATTCAACCGGAAAATGTAGGTCAGATGCTGCATCCGATGCATGGGTTCACCTCAGCATCCCAAGATGAATCACTTGTTCAAGTTTGGTTACTGTAGCATCAGTTCTTTGTCAGATACTGAACTACCCCAAAAACTTTAACCAGACACTGACAAAGTCATTCAACCGGAAAATGTAGGTCAGATGTTGCATCCGATGCATGGGTTCACCTCAGCATCCCAAGATGAATCACTTGTGAAAGTTTGGTTACTGTAGCATCAGTACTTTGTCAGATACTGAGTTACCCCAAAAACTTTAACCGGACGCGGACGCGGACGGGGACGGGGGCGAGGACGGGGACGCGGACGCGGGGGTTATAGCATAAGCTCATCTCAACTTCGTCGAGGTGAGCTAAAAATTATAGCTAAATCAGCAAGAGTTGCCTGTGAAAATGAGAAGGATCAAGTGTACAGTAAAACCTGCCTTAGCAGCCCACTGTATACACAGACTTTCTGTCATATGTGACTTAAGCTTTTATTTCCCAAGTAAAGTTTTCAGCGGTAAGCACTAGCTATGCTTCTGATACGTCATGCACATTAATGTGTCCCTTTACTTCACATAAATATGCATGTGCATAATGCATCAGAAACATAGCTAGTGCTTACCGCTACACAGACACCTGTGATGTGCTACATTATCATGATTATGCAGTATTACAGTTTAAATAAATGCTTTACATGTCTTACAATAAAATGAACTTTACTGACCTGTATTTTTGGGTGGGTTAAATTTTATTCATAATGATACAAGAAAAGGGTCCCGATTTTGTTTCACGTGCGCTATGACCCTTTTTTACATTTCCCAAAGAGGGTCATTGACCCTCTTTTGTCTGAATAAAAGTAGACAGGTATGCTTGACATATGTGACCTTGATATGACATTCCCTTGAAGGGTCTCTTAAAACAGGTTTAAATGTACATAATTCTCTGCATAATAGTATGCTCTTTCCTTTCTGTATTGTGTAAACTTCACTGATTTGGGCTTTAGACCGGCAGAATGTGTTAATCCAATTATATACATGTATATGTATGTGAATTGAATATACTTACGTAATATTTGTCATTGCTGTAGCGTAGATGCTACCGTTATAAGCCAAAGGACGGAAAACTTGCTCCTGAAGACACTTGACATCCGTGATTCTGTGTCTCTTATTAGTAGTGTATTCACAATCCACAGTTGAACCAAATGGATAAACAGGCTTTGAAACAAAGATGAACATTTAAAGTACATATACCTTAATACTGTAGAACCATTTGCTGTGTATTAATCTTTGCTAATTTTGCACTCTGTCTCGTTGAACATAAATACCAAAAGCATAACTCAATGAGAACACTGGCTGATCCACGAATCATTGTCCATGGGAAAAGGTTTTATTTTATAAAACGGCGAAAGAAATTACCAGCGAATGATTCTTATTCAAAATTATGCTTATCAAACATGGAAAAAGTCAATTCTACGCTCATATCTAAACTTGTTTTACCTCTGTAATTTCACTTTCTCTGTAACCTCCGTATAAAGTCTGAACAAAAGTAAAAGGGTTTGCTTGGATTTCAAACACATGTGGCATCTTACACATTGTAAGATCTCGCTTGGTGTTGTAGATCAAAGGATCTGATTGGTTAAGATAACGGGTCGGACATTTACCAAAAATATCCACCTAAAAGTAGAAATAATACAAAGTATGTTTGTGAAATACTGTTGCACCTGAATAGCATAAATAAGGTACAATTTTATTTTTCAATAATATCAAGTTCCAATCTTTACATGGGCAGAGAAATTGCACCAATACCACTATAAAATGCAAATGTAATGCAGAACATTAACTCAGCCATAACAATTTTTCATGAGATATACTCCATTCATGTTTTTTTTTTTTGGTCTCAACAAAATCATATCTTAGAGAAATCAGGCAATGAGGCAAAGAAAGGAGGAAATCAATAATGAATGAGTGCACATATGCCTTGTTTTTTGTCATGTATTTAAATGCTATGAATCCCACTGAATTAAAAAACACTTGCACAGTAATCAGTGTGTATTGACACTAAACAAATTTAAATGGAAAATGCTGATAAACTGTAGATTGAACAAATAAGAGAAAATGGATAAAATTAAATTAATCATAATGTATACAATTTTAGATAGAAAACACTGATGAACTGTAAACTGAACAAATAATTTTAAGAGAAAATGGATAAAATTGTAAAATTAATCATAATTTATAAACCAGTGTATGCTCTTTTCCATATTCACTAGGGTTCATGATTTTCAGTTGTAGAGCTGATAACATGCCCCTTTTGATGTTGAGAACAAACGTAGGTTCATCGTTAGCCACCACAATACTGTCTGGAATCACCTCTCCTCTATCATATTGGAAATATACTGGATTCCTGAAAAGAAAATACAGAAATAAAAATGTAAAGGAGATTATGCTGATTTATGGTGGTGATAATTTTAAGACAGCTAATAAACATATTTTCATAAAATGTGAAAACAAGGTGGCAAGACTTACAGGAAAGTAAGAGATAGAAATGCATGTTAGAGGTTATTATTCTTTGAAGTACAATGTCTATATATGAGCAAAAACATAACTTTAGTTTTGATGTTGCAACTGTCTTTCAGTCTTTTTATTTAACAGTTGAAAAAAAATCAGCTGCTTCAATTAAAAAATGCAGTTTTCTTTAAATTTGTTGAATATTGAATAATGTTTACTTTGAGACAACATTGTTGAACTGCATAGAGCCTGAATCCATGGCATACACGGTATCTGCTCCTGGTAGCCTCTCATATAAATGACAATCTTCAACCTGTATATGGAAGTAAAAAAACAGTTTAAAAGTTATAGATAGACTGGTATATTAGTTGAACTAAAAGCTTTCACATCTTTTAAAATTAAATAATACAGATAAAGATTTTACACCTCAATGTGTCAATAATTTTCACCAGCCATTTTATCATTCATCAAAAGAACATGTAAATGCAGAGCATTGGGTCTCCTTGCACAGCAACAAAATGAAAATGAGTTATTCAATTATGCCCTAATTTCTTTCTATCATAACTGAGATGAACTTGACCTTTAATTCAAAACCTTGACATCACTGGTACAACAGATGAATAGTTTCCTATTTTTTTCCATACTTTTTAAATATTTTTCCACCATTGTTTGATGTGATCTTGACCTAGGACCCCTTACCTTGAAAATCCAAAAGGCGTCATCCTCTTATCATAGACAAATCACAAGCAAAGTGGGATGACCATCTAAAGTACATATAATTAAATTTGTGACTTCTAGAATCACTACAAGGCTTTTTTTGTTATTGCCTACATGTATTTATACATGTATTGACCTTTGACTTGAAAATCTTAAAGTTTTGTCGGTGAATTTTATCAGAATCAAACTTGATATTTATCAATATATACACAAGAATTACCATCTGGATATTTGACCTTGAAAGTTAAATCTATCATTCAGTTCCCCTCTTGATTCATTATCCACACAGAAAATGTAAAAGCTCAACATGTATTATCAAAATCGCCTAACTCTGACCTTGTATTGTGAGACCTCTGGCATTGAAAGTTAAGGTTCATTGGCATAATTTCCTATCTTGACCTTACTTTGATAGATAAAAACAATATTCTACCTACCTAAAGTAAGGCTTCACATTTTCTAGGTACATTCACATGGACATGACAAATAAACTTGAATCCCGACTTAGATTCCATGGTACCAATAAAGGAACTCTCTTTTTTTTGCTGTAAAAGTACATCAATAACAACAACAATATTCTACCTACCTTAAGCAAGGCTTCACATTTTCTAATTACATCCAAATGGACGTGACAAATAAACTTGAATCCCGACTTAGATTCCATGGTACCAACAAAGGAACTCTCTTTTTTTGCAGTACAAGTACATCAATAACAACAACAATATTCTACCTACCTTAAGCAAGGCTTCACATTTTCTAGGTACATCCACATGACGTGACACATAAACTGGAATCCCGACTTAGATTCCATGGTACCAACAAAGGAACTCTCTGTTGTTGCTGTACAAGAACAACAACAATATTCTACCTACCTTAAGTAAGGCTTCACATTTTCTAGGTACACTCACATGGACGTGACAAATAAACTTGAATCCCGACTTAGATTCCATGGTACCAACAAAGGAACTCTCTTTTTTTTGCTGTACAAGTACATCAATAACAACAACAATATTCTACCTACCTTAAGCAAGGCTTCACATTTTCTAGGTACATCCACATGACGTGACACATAAACTGGAATCCCGACTTAGATTCCATGGTACCAACAAAGGAACTCTCTGTTGTTCCTATACAGGTACATCAATAAGTGAATAACAACAACAATATTCTACCCACCTTAAGTAAGGCTTCACATTTTCTAGGTACATCCACATGGATGTGACTCATAAACTGGAATCCCTACTTAGATTCCGTGGTACCAACAAAGGAACTCTCTGTCATTCCTGTACAAGATCAATAAGTGAATAACAACAACAATATTCTACCTACCTAAAGCACTGTAGCATATCACATGATATGCAAATAATCTCTAGCCCGGGAATACTGTCTGAATCTACCTTATATATATATTTCATATGAGCATCATTATCATTTATACGATGGGAATCTTTTCTGGTCAAGAATAGAGGTGTATTCAGAGAACACTTCAACATAATTTATTTTGATTTTGTTTACATGTTATGATATGGTGCACGTAAATAAACAAAATTTTCTGTTGAAGTGTTCTCTGAATATAACTCTATAATTGACCAGAATAGATTACCATCATATGAATGATAATGATACTCGTATGATAGGCCTAAAATAAATTCTTACAAAGTAGATTTAGACATTATTTACCTTGTTTAATCGAAGGGGATTCCCAGGCTAGAGATTATTTGCCTGTCACAAGATATGCTACCGTGTAAAGTAAGGCTTCACATTTTCTAGGTACATTCAAAAGGATATGGCACATAAACTGGAATCCCAACTTAGATTACGTGGTACCAACAAAGAAACTCTCTGTTGTTGCTGTACAAGTACATCAATAACATCAAAAATATTCTACCTACCTTAAGCAAGGCTTCACATTTTCTAGGTACACTCACATGGACATGACACATAAACTGTAATCCCGACTCAGATTCCGTGGTACCAAAAAAGGAACTCTCTGTTGTTGCTATACAAGTATAACAATAAAAACAACAATATTCTACCTACCTTAAGTAAGGCTTCACATTTTCTAGGTACATCCACATGAATGTGACACATAAACTGGAATCCCGACTTAGAATCTGTCGTACCAACAAAGGAACTCTCTGTTGTTGCTGTGTATGTGTAGTGGAAAGTCCTTCCATTTTTAAACCATGAATCTAGAATATTAATCAAGGTTTAAGAGGAAAGTTCAAAATGTCCTTTAACTGATCAAGTCTTCTACAAAATTAGTTCTTTTAAAGATACCATACTAATTACTATATTACAGATGATAATATTAAATAGCTTTGAGCTATCTACAAATACCTACATGTATACCTATACAGTAAAAACTCTATGTGTGAAAGTCAGCAAAAATTATATTCAAAGCAAATCATTCACTATGTACATTGTATTTCATCTTGAAAGCACAAAAGTGGTAAAAACAACCACGTTCACTATTCAGTAAATGTGGGATCCACCCAATGAAGGGCAAATGCATGTCACTTGTAGTTGAAAAAAGTATATAAAGCACAATCTCTGTATTTGATCTACATGTACTCAATCATAAACATTTGATGTTCATAATGAATATTTAAAAGATTGAATCTGAATTATAATACATTCAAAATAAAGGAAACACAAGCGTAGCATCCCCTCGCAATTGCATGTTCTACTTCATCAGCAAAATGATTTCTTTCATAGTCCATAGTGAACTTGAACTTTGATCTTGAAAATCAATAGGGTTTATCCTCTCCTCGTTAGGAACTCGTGGGAGGTTTGGTGATCCTGCAATAATTGTTTGGTTTTCTATGCTGTTCACAAGGATTTTAAGCCTAGGTCAATAGTGACATTGACCTTGACCCTTGACCTTGAAAATTGCTAGGGTTCATCCTCTCCACATGGGGAACATTTGTGGAAGGTTTGATGTTTCTATGATGATTGGTTTGTCTTCTATGCTATTCAATAGGATTTTAATCATATGTCCACAGTGACCTTGACCTTTGACCTTGAAAATCAATAGAATTCTTCCGGTATATTTGTGGAAGGTATAATGTTTCTAAGATGATTGCCATGTCTTCTATGCTGCTCACAAGTATTTTAATCTGATGTCCACAGTGACCTTGACCTTTGATCCTTGACCTTGAAAATCAATAGGGTTCATCGTCTTCCAATATGGAACATTTGTGGAAGGTTTGATGTTTCTTTGATGATTGCTTTGTCAGGCTTTCTACTCTACCTTGATGAAAAAGTAGGAAAAAAGTAGGAGTAGTTAATGAAAAAAAGTAGGAGAAAAATAGGAAGAAGTAGGAATTAATAGGGGAAAAGTAGGAAATTTTCCATCACTTTTAGCGACAATTTTCAGTAAGTATGACACACAAATCACAGTAAGCAATGATTGTGGACTGGTAATGTTCATCTTTGAGGAAATTTCAGACAGAAATAAGGACAGATTGATTTTTCATGTAAAATATACAGGATGGGCGAGCGAAGTGAGCCCGAAATTTTTAAAAAACTTTGAGTCAGATGTCGATGATAAGTGAAGCAAGTAATTTTTTACTTTTGAGATGAAAAAGTAGGAATACCCGGTAGTAGGAGGTTTTGAAGAAAAAGTAGGAAAAAATAGGAACAAAATAAAAAAGTAGGAAAAGTAGGAAATAGTAGGAAAAAGTAGGAAAAGTAGAAAGCCTACTTTGTCTTCTATACTGTTCACAAGGATTTTTAGCCCAAATTCAGTGACTTTGACCTTTGACCTCGAATATCAATAGGGTTCATCCTCTGAGTCTCCCCATGGGGAACATTTGTTGAAGGTTTGATGTTCCTATGATGATTGCTTTGTCGTCTATGTTGTTAGAAGGATTTTAAGCATAAGTCCACAGTGACCTTGACCTTTGAAATCAATAAGTTTCATCCTCCTCACCCTGAGGGGAACATTTGTGGAAGGTTTGATGTTTCTACGATGATGGCTTTGTCTTCTATGCTGTTCACAAGGATTTTAAGCCTAAGTCCACAGTGACATTGACCTTTGACCTTGAAAATCAATAGGGTTCATCCTTTTACCATGGGGAACATTTGTGGAGGGTTTAATGTTTCTATGATGATTGCTTTGTCTTCTATGCTGTTCACAAGTATCTGGACACACACAAACACATGGACGCACGGCAGCGATGCTATATCCTCTCCACAACTCTCTCCGCAACAGAGTTGCGAGGGGATAATTCTTTTTTTTTTTCTTTTTTTTTTCTTTTTTTTTTCTTTTTTCTTCCAGTGCTGCGAGGGGGTAATTAAAAAGATATAGACAACAAATCTTAAGGATATCTGAAATCAGACCTGCCAAACTCTCTCTAAGATAGTCATGTAAATATATCACAACATTAAATTTCCTATCAATCTAATTAAAATCAGATCTACTTGTTCCTCGTTATTCTGAGTTATTGTCACAGCTAGTTCTTGTGACGATAACTCAGAATAACGAGGAACAAGTAGATCTGATTTTAATTAGATTGATTTCCTATCCACTATAATAGCAGACCTTACATTAACATAAAAACAAGCATTATCAAATACATGCAATACCACAATGAATTGAATAAAATCTGCAAATAACTTACTTGCTCTGTCACAGTTAGCAGGTTTGTTTATTCTTCCGCTTACAAACGAAAAAGCTGTAAGGAGAAAAAGAAATATAAGGTCAGTTTCTCTTTATTGAACTAAAGTAGCATCAAATAGTTTCTTATATAATATACTTCAATGAGGAGAAAGTACATTTATCAGAGGCTTTTCAGTGATATTTTTAGGAACAAATCACTTTTATCAGGAACAAATAAGAAATTTTATGGACAATTTATATTGTATAAACAATTGTTTTGATGCTGTATACAGTACTGATTCATTTTAGGCATTTGGGTTCAAAAGTTTCATCAAAATCTGTTTAGCTATTTTTGAAAACAACTTGAAAATGTAAAAAAATTATTTAAGATGAACAGACAACAAATGGCAATCTATGAAAACAGCTCACTTGACAGCTGCTTCAGTTAAGTTCATGTATTCATTAATTGATTCATTCGCTTGTACAATGTATATTTATATAATAAGTGTCTTATTTTGTGTGTTTATGCAGAAATAAATTACAATGGCTGATGCATTTATTTTGATATAATGCGCGTTAGCGCATTTTATCAAATAAATGCATCAGCCATTGTAATTTATTTCTGCATAAACACACAAAATTAGACACTTATTCTATATATACATGTATGCACTTTCAAAGCCAAATATAGAACAAAGAAAGCTCCCAATTCTATTTTTAAAGCGAATCCGTCCACCAATGTGGAGGGAAGTTAGTTTTAGAAAGGAACAGCGGGAGTGTCCCCATGGCAACTTGACCACGCTTATTCAGCGTGCCTGAAATGTCATAAATTAATGCATTGTGATATATCAAGTATTACAAATTAGAAATTTAACAATGGAATAATGACCAAATATGACTAAACGAGTAATTTATTACTCTGTATATTTTGACTGTTTGGAACAAATTTTGTTTGCGAAATGTATTCCCATTTCTGTTTTCCGTTTGAGTCAGTTGCAGCGCGATGAAATCATGAAATGTTGACAGCATTAGTTAATGGATTTTTCTTATACTGTGTACTGTTTATGTGTGGTCTATTTTGAAATTATCACAAACAACGCTGAATGTGACAAGAAATCTTCATTCGAAATATTCCGTTGAGTGTAGGATGTGACATCAACCTGCCTCTGTCGCTTGTGTTGATGTCATATTCTGTAATCGTCAAGACACAGTTGCTGAAAGAGGTAAGGACTTAGTGGGGGTGATTTTAGTATTGAATTCGTCTTTTTATAAAATGTTATTCCCACTTTCTACATTGCATAGGAAAGGATTTTAAACTTTTAAAATTCATATGCTATGTCGGGCGTTATGACGTCACACTGTCATTTATACGGAAATCAATAACAATCGTTCTGAAAGCTTTATCTCAGGCAATTACAGTGGCTGTGCAAATATATTTTCATTCATTCATTCATCCACTTTTTCATTCATATTTGTTTTCTTTCTCATTCAGTTCTTGTTTGTATAATTTTATTGGAAATTTAAGGAGGTACGCTTCCTTCATACCCTTTGGATACTAGACGGTGAATTCTCTGCTCTAAATCACAATTTTTTTCATTGTTTTTTATCACAATATAACTACTCGTCAATGTGGCATCCATTTTTAAGAAATGGTTGTGAGGAATCACTCAGATTAGTGCTTTTTGTGTGTCTGTAGCTTTAATTTTTTGCAGAATTTATGTAACCAGAAGTCTCTGACGAGATTGTAGCTCTCCTGGTTGCATTTGTTTTTTATTTGTTTTTTTATTTACTCATTGACAAGTGAATAAGATACATACACATAAATATCAAATTCCATTTTTTTAGACCATAGGGAGCAGGCGCTCTTACAAATTAAAAGTAGCACAACAAAACAACATATCCAATAGACTGCAACTAGAATATCACTCATATTATTCATAATATCCAAGATAAAGTATTCAAAAAAAGAATGCCACACCCATTTTCCAAGATCCAAGGGGCCAGGGACTGCTAGCTCAAATGAACTATCAATGACATAGCAAAACTACAGATCCATCATATTGCATAAAGAACTACAACAACTCTCATTCATTAATAGCTTTGAAGAGTTGAGAGCACAATTCTATAGGAGAAAATGACCACACCCATTTTCTAAGACCCTGGGGATCAGGGGCTCAAACAAAATATCAGATGCACAACAAGAACACAGACCCATCATATCACAAAAAGAACAAAGCCTTAATCAAAAATAGTGTCAGAGGAGTTGTGAGCACAACATTACGAACAGTTATATACTAGGAGAAAATGACCACATCCATTTCCTAAGACCCTGGGGGTATGGGGCTCAAACAAAATATGGGTGCACAACAAGACCACAGATCAATTATATTGCAAAAAGAATGAAGTTTCCATCATTTATAGTGTCAGAGGAGTTGCGAGTACAGGATTACATAGAGTTATATAGGAGAAAATGACCACACCCATTTTCTAAGACCCTTGGGGTCAGGGGCTCAAACAAAATATGAGGTGCACAACAAGACAACAGACCAATTATATTGCAAAAAGAATGAAGTCTCTATCATTTATAATGTCAGAGGAGTTGCGAGCACAAGATTACATAGAGTTATATAGGAGAAAACCACACCCATTTCTAAGACCCTGGGGGTCAGGGGCTAAAACAAATATCAGGTGCACAACTAGACAACAGACCAATCATATTGCAAAAAGAATGAGGTCTCTATCATTTATAATGTCAGAGGAGTTGCGAGCACAAGATTACATAAGAGTTATATAGAAGAAAATGACCACACCCATTTTCTAAAACCCTGGGGGTCAGGGGCTCAAACAAAATATCAGGTGCACAACTACACCATAGACCCATCATATTGCAAAAAGAATGAAGTATGTATCATTTATAGTGTCAGAGGAGTTGCGAGCACAACATTACGAACAGTTATATACTAGGAGAAAATGACCACATCCATTTCCTAAGACCCTGGGGGTAAGGGGCTCAAACAAAATATCAGGTGCACAACTAGAATACTGACCCATCACATTGCAAAAAGAATGAAGTCTCTATCATTTATAGTGTCAGAGGAGTTGCGAGCACAAAATTACATAGCGTTATATAGGAGAAAATGAACACACCCATTTTCTAAGACCCTGGGGGTAAGGGACTCAAACAAAATATCAGGTGCACAACTAGACTACAGACCTATCATATTGCAAAAAGAATGAAGTCTCTATCATTTATAGTGTTAGAGGAGTTGCGAGCACAAGATTACATAGAATTTTATAGGAGAAAATGACCACACCCATTTTCTTAAGACCCTGGGGGTCAGGGGCTCAAACAAAATATCAGGTGCACAACTAGACTACAGATCCATCATATTGCAAAAAGAATAAAGTCTTTATCATTTATAGTGTCAGAGAAGTTGCAAGCACAAGATTTCATAGATTTTCATGACCACGCCCATTTTCTAAGACCCTGGGGGTCAGGGGCTGAAACCAAATGTCAGGTGCACAACTAGACCACATTCCAAGTTAGATGCAAAAAGAATCAGCTTTCTATCTCCTATGGTTTCAGAGGAGTCGCGAGCACAAGAACTGTTTACGGACAGACAGACGGACGGACGCTGGACAACAGGGTATCGCATAAGATTGACTGGTCAGAGACCAGTAGAGCTAATAAACTGCTCTATGAGTATATTGATATAGTGAAATGGTAATGGAATCTTAATATTTAAGATATACATGTATCATTTACATTTATACTGATATTTCTCCTAATATTTCTCATTACATTTTTACTGATGAATTCTTTTTTTATATCTTTTACCAAATCCTGACTTGAAATTGAGTAGATAATACTAGTAATATAGGGGTGAAACATTTTCACGGGGATTCCCCTAGCTTTTGACTGGTGAACAGTACTGATAAAAGGTGTCACAGCATTGGTCAAAAATATTGGAAAAGTATTTATAGCAAATAGATTCAACAGAATATGACAAGTAGTCATTAAACCATTTGAATGACTTACAATACCACACTCTGAAAGAGTTCTACAAAGAAACAGGTCAAAAATGGTTGTTTCTGACAAAGTCGGAAAAGATGTCAAAAACACGTCACTTTGAAAGAGTTATACAAAGAAACACCTGGTCAAGAAATGGTCATTTCTGACAAAGTCGGAAAAGATGTCAAAAACGTGTCAAAAATTTGATTTCGAAGTGGAACCAAAAGCAAAAACACTTATTAAGACATCCTTCTAGATGATCCAGATGCTTTGATTTGTCAATAATGTGCCTCGTTCCTGAGGAAGAAGTTTGTCGAAGTTGATTACCCCTGTGACCTACTTTTACCTGTGGTGGCGCCACCTTATGACAGATCTGGACAAAAAACAACAACACTTGCACGGTACCATGAGTACTTCTTCCCTACCAAGTTTCATCAAAATCTCATCATTGGTTCTGGAAAAGATTCTTTTTTTAGTCAAATATGTATGAAAATACACCCCTTCCTTTTTTTGCATAAGAAAAAAAAAACAGAAAAAAAAAATTCAACCAAATGAATATGAAAGCATTGAATGACATAAATATGACAAAAATGCAGTAAATGAGTGCACAAAACCACATATTAATACTAGAGTAGTTCAAAGAAACTGTTAAAATATGAGCATTTCTGACAAAGTCCAAAAATACGTCAAAAACACGTCAAATTTCCATTTGTTGGATCTTTATGCCGAACACAATTTTTGATAACCTATGTATGTAGATTGTATAGATACAATTAGAGTCAGATCTATGCAGCATTTCCGAAGGAGATTTTTGAATAGGGGTACCCTATTTGGCACTTTTGGCCCCACCATGGATCCACCCCAAAACGCATCTGGATCCCAAACACAATTTTTGTACGAGACCTTGAGTATATCATGTGTACCAAGTTTCATCAAAATCCATCCAGCAATTCCAGAGGAGATGATGAAAATGTTAAAAGTTTACGACGGACAACGACAACAGACGGACGCCGCACGGATTACTATGAAAATACCTCACTTGAGATTTGCTCAGGTGAGCTAAAAAAGCATACACCAGAAAAAAAAGCATACACCAGAAAATTAAGTCTTTGATCAATGATTGTCAGTTCTGTTTCTAATTATAAATAAAACAGATGACTGGCATGCAATTGAAAAAAAGCTTAAAATCTTGAAATTTTTCACATCAAAGAACTTGAAAAAAAGTTTTCCCGGACTGCCCCCCCCCCCCCCTTCTGGTTCCGCACGACTGGTGCGGCCCGACTGGTGCACTTGTTTAGTGACCCCCCCTAGGGGCTCGAAGGTCTCTAAAGACATGGCAGTGTAGTAGCTATAGTAAATCAAGCTGCCAGGAGAAATGACAACAACTTTACAGTACTGAGCGAGGCGCGAGGTCGAGGGCCTCGGTGCGGCGCTCAAAACTTCTTACTCTGAGTTCTCATAATTCATCAATCAACTTTACTGCATTATATTTCATACTGATCACCTTCAAATCGACCAAGTACTGTACAGTACACTACAGTATCAATTCAATCGTGTAATTTTTCCTTCGAATTTTCGAGCGTCTGCAGCTGCCTCGTTCAGTGAAACCACTAAATTTATAAATCTATAACGAAATATTTCAATCCGGAAACACAAATATTTTTTGCGGGTATATATAACACGGGCGGATCCAGCTTTTATGTTAGGAGGAGGAACGTAAAATTGGCGAGGGGTCTGGGGACTGCTTAGGTCTCCAGTGAGTGCAAGATGGAGCCCTGGAGGGGGACGGGGCCGAAGCCCCTAGGGAGCTTCTGCATTTCAGCCTTTTTAGGACCGTTTTCGTGAGTCTAAAAAAAGTGTTTCTTTTGTAGACACAATTTCATTACTTTTGCCGTACTTTGTCTTATACTCAAGGGCAATTTCAGATATGATTTTCGTTTGCATTCATATGCAGTGAATAATGGACAACTAAAAATGTCGAGCGATAGTGGCCCTGAGCGAAGCCGTTAGAACTGCGTCCGTCTGTCGTAAACTTTTTTTTTTCGCATTTTCGACTTCTTTTTCTTAAGCCTGAACCACTGTACAAAGGGATCGTATTCATGATCCCCAAGAGATTGAGAACTCGTTTTTATAAATAAAAACACAAACACTCGTTTACAAACGATATCATGACATAAACATGAAATTCGTTTGTAAACAAGTGTTTGTGTTTTTATTTGTATCATCCCTTCCCTCTGGAGGAAATGCAATTTCGTTGTTATATCTTTGGAGACTATTGATGAGCAAACCCTTGACGTTGTGATCAGTATAGTGACCCGTTTCTCGATGCAAAGCTCGTGGTGAAAGGATTCCGGTGAAGGCAAGTCATCATTGCAGTTTCAGAGTGTCCGTTGGTGTTACATGAACGTAACAAGCGGCCAAGACTGACAATACCCATACCACAGCAGGCGCGTAGCCAGAGTACTTTTCATGTGGAAGCACTTTAAGTCAGGGGGTCGGGGATATCGCTCTGAGGCCCCCTAATGCCATTATGGATCCAGGGAGAAGCCGGCCCTTGAGTTGTGGGGTTCCAAGGGGCGAACCCCCGGAATCGATTATGGATTTCACAGTGGTGGATTTAGAAGACACCCCCCCCCCTTTCCGCCCAAAGTTATGCAATACTCTTATATTTTTGTACATATAACTTGAGTGAAAAAATCATAAATTCGGAAACAATTTATTTCGGCTCGCTTCGCTCGCCTTGACTATCATTAAACTTGAAAAAAAATTGGTCAATTTGTAAAGGAAATCCTTAATTCTGGCGTCAGCAATCGAAAAATTTCGCTGGGTCGCTTACGCTCGCCAGCTTTCCTTAAATTATGAAATTCAACTACTAAGGATTTTCCTCTATAGAAGGAGATATACATGTAGATTGTGACGTGTGACTTCTTTTGTTCCAACAATGCCATTGAATAACATATGAAATACGATTTCAATTCAAAATTTAGTTCGTTTTATATATACATAGTAAGATACGACCTCTATCTGGCGGCATTCATTTTTTATTTATTCATTTATTTATTTATTTTATTATTATTTTTTTTATTTTGCTTGTTGCTTTTCATGGCACGATTTAGGGCCCCCTCTTTTGTAAAATCCTAAATCCGCCACTGTTTCACATATTTACAGGGCAGTTTTCCACGTTAAAATGACCCTTTGTACGGAAGCCCATTGGCTTCACAGAAAAATTAAATTTATTGCGTATAAACGCAATAACATTGCGTATATTCGCAATAACATTGATTATATTCGCAATAACATTGCGTATATTCGCAATAACATTGCGTATATTCGCAATAGTATTGCGTATGTTCGCAATAGTATTGCGAATATACGCGATAGTACTGCGAATATACGCAATAGTATTACGAATATACGAATGTTGCGAATATACGCAATAGTATTGCGTATATACGCAATAAATTATTTTTTTTCTGAAGCCAATGGGCCTCTGTACCTTTGTACACTTTCTTGTATTATTTAACTGATCATAAACGGTAATTGGATCCTCTTAATTGATAAAAACATCCATGGGCGGGTATAGTGGATATCGTAAAAAGTTTGTAGTCACATTACTGAACGATGACATGATGAAAGGTCAACACAATTTTTGATTTTCAGGTCAAGGTCAAATTGAAAATTTTGTCCAAGAGACTCGATTATATATCATCATTGGCAAATGGAACAAAAAGGAATATACTTACAGCATAAAGGAGTGCCCAAGAGATGAAAAATTGCAACAAAGGAATATAATCCACGTGAATTCATTTTTTCCACAAGTCCGTACATGCAAAGTACCGTTGCTTGTTTTATTAAGAAAACCCTGAACTTCCCATCATATTAAAATACACACACTGAGAATTTTTGCGTAGAGAGAAACAAATATTTTAATTAGGTTAATATATGACACTTGAATCCACTTAAAAATATACGGTTACAGTGAAAACCCATCATTAACTTCTTCCCGTCCAAATTGCTATATGAACCTTGGACTCGAGACATCATGCCTAAAAATTGGGACAACAACTTCATATTTTTCTGGTGCAAAGGGGGTTAGATGGGTCGAACTTATTTACTGCTTGCATCGCAATGTCGAATTTGAAAGAATTAAACATCAAAGAAGTATCCATTAGTTATTCAGTCTCAAAGTCGAGAGGGCATGGTAAAATCATTAGAATTTCCTTTGGAACGGCTGCGAACGAAAAATCGCACGATCGTCACGAAAATCGCGCGATGGCGTCAGATCTTCGGAAAATAACTAAAATCATTTACCATCGCATAAGAAACCATTTCTAGTCATAGTCGTCTGTTTACGTTTATATTATCGTAGACGTAATCGACCTTGAAATTACGAGTAATTGACAAGTGCTTAGGTACTCTAGCTGTTGTCATGGTTACCATAATTATAAGAACAGCTTATATTGCCTTTGACCTTTAAAATTTTCGAAACAAAATCAATAAATAACATGTTCTTTCTGTTCTACGGTTCTAAATTCATCCTCTCTTTTGATCTTTTTTGATATGACAGATGCAAAATAACCATTTATGAAATGAAATGTAACAAAATAACCATTTGTATATATGAGATGAAATGTAACAAGAGATTTCGTTCGCAGTCTGGCAGCCGCAGTGCTCTATCGCTAATACAGTCTTATATGTTTTTAAAAATCTTATAATACAGTGTATTAAGGATGTGCACACGGTAAGATTCTGTATCATAATACAAGTCTTATAAGACAAATCTTACCGTGTGTACCGGGCTTTTTATACGGCGCTTGCCGAAACAACAAAACGCACTGACAGGAAGACCCGAGTCTCTCTTTGACGCCGTAGTGATCTTTTATTCTAGTCAAGGTGTTATTATCGATTTTCTTACGATTTTTGAAAATTATCAATGTGGAAAAACGACATTGATATTCTTTATTACGATTGAAACAATTCAAAAAAGAGACATTAAACAAAGGATGAAGTTAATGCTCAAATTCATCGGGAATTTAGTGCGACCGGAAGTGCAGGTTCTGTAAATGGTTTTGTGTCACATCGATGACTTAATTATCAGGAATCACAAAGTAATAAAGTACAGGTTAATTTTTGAAAAGCACAAGATCTGTAAAGAATTCAGTGTGGCAAGCAAAAGTTTCATTTCATCTAATCATGACTAATGTTAATACAATGGAGTGTAACTCAGGTGTTCGGTTAGAAATGTTGACTAGTGAAACAGGAACACATTATGTTTGTCTATGATTTTATATGAAAATATTCCCCTCGTAATTATTTTCCTGTATTCTTCACCTGGGTTGATATTTAACATATCTTATCGTATATATCTCTCGATAGAAGTTTAAATGCCTTCACGGTACTAAATTTAGATATATCACGTGGTTATTTTGGTAATAAAAAGGCGTGTTCGATCTCGCCAGGTTGTCCAATTTGTAGTTGAACACTGCACGGACCATTCTCCTCTCCCTTCCTACTATGGGTCATTTCTCGACTCGCTACTTTACTTTTCGATATTAGGGGAACGTTTGGCAGTCTAAGTATGGACTGGGGGTGGGATTCCATCTGTTTTATATGTCGTATTTGTTTGTATTGTAATAAAGTATGTAAACTGTAGTAATCTTCAACATTGCATTTCATCTGTTTTGTCGTCACGTGGCTGGAGAAGTAGAAATCCTACGAACCTGAAGACAGGCGCTCAGGGTCAAGCTGAGTCCTGTTACAAAATTGGCGAGCTTGCCAGGATTTCTATCAAATTTTTCAGTCACCGATTGAAAATTACAGATGGAATTGAAATTTTAAAGTATAGGAATTAAACGACATTTAGTTTGTATCTCCGTAGTTATAGATACTGTGTACAATACCGAGGTATGATTTACCTGTAATTGAAAGTTGGTCAGTAGTAGTGAGCGATAGCTCACCTTTGTATAGTATAGCGTAGTAATCAGTGATTCGTAGAGCGTGACAAGTGTCAATGATTACATATTTGAGAATTTCGAACACTCGGTAAAAGGAAACGTTATATTGCTTTCAGATAAATTCTTTCTGATATTATTGATGAATTCTGCATATTGGTAGGAATTTAGGAACTTTTTTTTTTCTTCTGGATTTCACACTTTCTAACTTTGATTTCTATTTTGCATTTTACTTTGGGTATGTGGTTTGTGATGTCACTTTTATTTCTTGTTGATTACTACAGTGGGGTAGAGCCACATTGAATTTCTTCTGAATTTTCGATTTCGTATCTCTAGATAGATGTTTTGGAGAATGGACTCAGAAGATTTTCAGTATTTAATTTTTCATCGATAAAGTTGACTGCCTAGTTCTTAGTTTACGTGTGAATTCTGAATCTTCATTGATTATTTTAGATAAGCGTTTTTCTTGTCAATTATTGGTGGCATGTAAGACTTCAGTGGGATGACGCATTGTCAAATAATGATGAGAGTATATTCGTATGTCGGTTATTCTATTTGTGTATGCGCATGATACCGTGATAAGGAGTATCATGGGAGTGTTTGACTGTTTATGTAAACGTGTTTGTGTATGAGTATGTGTTGTTCATATTCGTGTTGGTACCATGATAAGTAGGATCATGGATGTGTTTTGTCTATTGTATATTTGTGGAAGATTTTGATAAACGTATGGTGACGTTTAGGTTCTGATACGGGCAAAATCTTCGTGTATGAATGTTCAAACTGTTTATAGATGTTCATGGGTATGAATGGCCGAGTCTACAATGAATTTGAAGAGACTTAATTTAACATTAAATTGTTTATTGAAAACGAATCTTTCAACTTTACGCATGTTGTGATCATAGACAGTGAATTTTACATCAAAGTTGATTGCAAATGTGTTTGTCGTCTTTTGTGTAGATGATTTCAAGTTTTTATGTAGTTTTGTGTGACTGTGTCTGTCATAGTGTTTCTTTGGATGATGTATATTTGAGGGCGTTGTCCCTTAATGCACATTCCTGTTACCATGGTGATACTTGAGATGAGAGATAATGCCTCGATGTTATAACTAGATGACATACCTACAGATGGATGGGTGTTATACAGACCCATGGGATGGCAGAACATTATGAAATATAAGTATTTTTGTTTTGTAAATTGTGTTTTATGTATCATGAACTTCAACTTTGGACTTTGAAATTTTTGGAATTTTGATTTGAAATTTTGATGCAATTTAATTGACAGTGTTGTATACGCTAATTACATTTTCTATGCTTTGATCTATTCTAGGTGATGTGTCATGAAGGATGCCACGCCTATATCACAACCATTCATAAGAGGGAAAGAGGTTGGATGACGATATATATACACACAAGAAGCGAATTTAATATGACAACTCTGCATATTGAATGACTTTGCCTACAGAAGCGATAAAATCTGATGTGAACTTTGCATGATGTCATAAAGCAGCTATCCTGTTGAAGTATAATTTGGAGAACTGTCTTCTGCATGTTAGCCGTTGGCTGACTAGTAAGATAGTCAATCAGCTGCTTGTTTCGTATGTTGCTGTATCATTCCGATACCAGGTATTATATACCGTCATACCGTCAGCATTGCCGTTAGTCAAGATGAGATTATGTCTGACATTGACATTTGATTTTGGACTTATGGAAGGAAGTCCTGGTGGATTTGTGTAATACGATAGCTATATGTCGCGTAGGAAGGATGATCTCTTTTTCGAACAGAACATAGCGTCATTGGACGATAGGAAGCTGACAATTGATACAGGATCATGGACTATAAACATTGGAAACGGACTGATGAACTCTTTCGAATACAGATCTATTTGAACTCTTTTTTCAGATTTTCGGAACAAATTATTGTGTAATAAGTTAAAATGTGCTCTTTTTCAGGAACAGTGTTGTGCTTTTAATTCTTGGAACATTGAACTTTGTTTTATAAATTTAATATTGAACTTGATGAATGTCTTATCTGCTTTAAAAATGATTTGACCTGATTATATTTGATGATCATAATGTGTCCATGTTAAGTTTGGGCACGATTTTTAAAATATTTTCATATTTTTGTTTTTAAGGAGGGAGGAATGAAACAGGGACACATTATGTTTGTCTATGATTTTATATGAAAATATTCCCCTCGTAATTATTTTCCTGTATTCTTCACCTGGGTTGATATTTAACATATCTTATCGTATATATCTCTCGATAGAAGTTTAAATGCCTTCACGGTACTAAATTTAGATACATCACGTGGTTATTTTGGTAATAAAAAGGCGTGTTCGATCTCGCCAGGTTGTCCAATTTGTAGTTGAACACTGCACGGACCATTCTCCTCTCCCTTCCTACTATGGGTCATTTCTCGACTCGCTACTTTACTGTTAGGGGAACGTTTGGCAGTCTAAGTATGGGCTGGGGGTAGGGCTGGGACGATACTCCGATTCATCGGTGCATCGCGATATTTTTTTTCGCGATCCAAGTATCGATACACCCCGGTGATACCTAAGTTCATTCGGATCCTCTCGCCCTTTATTTGTAACGGCATAAAAAGACTCGGATGCCAATGGTGGAAGGTTTTACATCAAATCGATGTAAAAGTAAAAAGGCACTTTTTCAACATTTAAAATTCTTCAACTTGAGTGTGTAATGTTGTGAGAAACATAATTGTGAGTTACGATCCAATGTTGGAATTTGTATTTCATGATAGACTATAACAAAACTAAAAGATCAACGGGGAACTATTTTCAAAATGGCGCCGTCTGACGTCCGAGTCTTTTTTCGAAGGAAAAGGTCGAGGCTGATCCGAATGACCTAAGTTAAGAGTTACAAAGAAATTGTGCTTAAACTTTTCGTATTTTCAAGTACTCAAGTTTAAATCCAACTTTCTTCAGTTTACATATAGATAAATACATGCCATTGTCCCGCATTAATCTGTCCCGGCCGGGAAATCCCGATTTTTGGACGTTCCATTAAAAAAGATAAGAGTAATATTGATTATTAGTCACTCCGTCTTTTCATAAACTTAAACTGTTTCATAATATTTATCTAACGCACGCCGTATACCCATGTACAGTTATCAGCCGGTAATCTGTCGGCTGTACCACAAACAATAGTCAATTAACGTCGCTAAATAAATGCAAGTAAGCCTTCTCTTGTTGTTGTTGTTGTTGTTGTTTTTTTTTTTTTGCTAGAAATATAATTCGATCATTGAAAGTAATAGTTATAAGATGTTCGAGTGATACCATTTGCAAAATTTTTATTAGAAGAAACAACGTGAAGTAAAAATGTAAACAAGATAAAAAAAAAAAGAAGAAAATACGACAACCACGGAACGCTCTTATTATCACGTAAAAAAAACCTCAATACTAATCAACGTACGTCAGCTTACTGTCTTTTTCAATACCCGAGACGTTAAGGTATCGATTGTGTATTTGATTTAAACTCCCTTGTTATTGTTCGCCAACGTCAACTCAGGTAACGACACAGGTGTTTAATAGGTGGACAAGTTCGCTGAAGCGCCACTTTTTAGAAATGCGTCCGACGAGGAGCCGACGCCCGTGTACGTATACGGCGCGCGTTAATAAGATTTCAGTATTTTCAGAAAAAAAACAGACAAATTGAAGAGGAAATATGTGAAACAAATTAATACCACATGGTCCTTTGTTTTGAAAATTTTACACTTCTCATTGATTTGACTGTGTTGCTCCTTCAAAAGTGAAGGACCGCCCCTCCCTCCCCCCATAAAAAAATCCCAACTTGTAATTATAATTAAAAGGCCTTATTATAGTGATGAAAAAGTGTCCCTCATTGGTGTTATATTTGTCCCTCTTTTTGATGATTTGTCACTCTTTTTGTCCCTCTTTGGAACATGACAAAATTTTGGCAAGTATCTAGATATAAAATAACAAAATGATAAGAACCATTGATTTTTAATACGAAATTTCCATGACTTCTTATTGTTATTTGAAATGATTTTTTGTTTTTCAATTCTTCTAGTCAAATAACAAACCATTTATTAATTGTTTTCATCTTTATTCTAGACAGAAATCTAGTGTTGGATAAATATAACATGTGGGATAAAAAAAGCTACTAATATGATGAAAATAAATACTTTCAAATAGCTTTTTGAGAAGGTTTTATTACTTAACTTAGAATCGCGATATGTATCGTATCGGATATCAGGTATCGTGATACGTATCGGATCGGCTGGGTACAGTATCGTCCCAGCCCTAGCTGGGGGTGGGATTCCATCTGTTTTATATGTCGTATTTGTTTGTATTGTAATAAAGTGTGTAAACTGTAGTAATCTTCATCATTTCATTTCATCTGTTTTGTCGTCACGTGGCTGGAGAAGTAGAAATCCTACGAACCTGAAGACAGGCGCTCAGAGTCAAGCTGAGTCCTGTTACACTAGTATATGTAACTTGTCGTCAATAGTATGAAATAGCACCATCATTAATATAACTTTTAAAAACTTGTCATCAATATAACAAAGAACACACGCAGTAATCTGACTTTCACGTCGCTTCAACTGGCCATCTTATTCTATGAATTTTGTCATCACTATACCTGTCATCATTTTAATTTGAAAATACTTATAAATTCGACTTCAATATAAAAAGGAGCTGAATCTGCCCTGAAAAGACGAAATTTCAAAATGCAAAATTTGAGAATCTTTTTCGGTAGAAATATCAAGTAACTTGATCCGCATATGAATCTGCTGTCAGATGGGATTATTTATGCAAAATAAGACCGATATTTGGGTAAAAATAAACGTTTTTTACACAGAAATCAATGGAAAACGGAAAAGTTTTATACAACATCGCCCCCCCCCCCCTCGCTTTACGATGCCATTTTCACCAAAGGTGTATATCAATAAAACACATTTTCTGGCCAAGTGGGGTTCTGAAGCGAGGGGGGGGGGGGGACAATGTAACACAAGCAAAAAACGAAAAAAGGGGGGATGGATGCCTATTTTTAAATTTGCCTCTAGAGCGATAAAGTATAGGTTATATTGCCATCTTTTTCGTTTTATATCACTGAACAATATATTCAGAGTGTGTTCCGATCAAATATGTAACCGTTCGGAAGGAAATAAACGAGAAAGTTGTCTATTTCTACACCCTGTGACACTGTGTATTTCGCGCCAGAAAGATACATAAGTGGCTGAGAAGAACGAAATAAAACCGTTTTTCAGTTTCCGGATTGCTGAGTTTGCCGATTATATTGATATAATAACCTCAAAGTTATTTTTGCTTATCCAGTTTTGACATAAAAAGTAACAGAAGCATAGTAAACGTAAAAATGTGTAAAATAATGCATTTTTTGGTGCATTTTCGATCGATATTCAACGTTTTCCGTCATCTGTACCCCTACCTCTTCCACCCGTAATTATAACATCTTTCACCAAATTTATTTAAATAAAATATCTACCATGAGTCTTATAATACTTGATATTTTTATCCTGACAAACTTTTATCTATATTGGAAGGACAGCGCACGAGAAATAATCGAGTGATTTCAGGGCTAAATCCGGCCCTTATCTTAACAGCTCCTTGTCATACATACCTGTCATCACGATAGTTAACATGCAACCACTACACAAGTTGTCATTCGTGGTTTTTCTTGGTTTAATCACCATATTTCATGGTTTTGCATGTCCCTTTATTATGGCTTTTGGCGTCTGATTTGGGGTTTGACTTTTTCACTTACAGAACTATATATTCATCATCACTTAAAAGAATCTTGCCATAACTTATATTTATACTGTTATGTAACTTGTATCCTCGACTCATTCTAACTGACCAAAACACAACTCGACGTCAGAGAAAAGATTGTCACCACACACCGGATATTTGACGAATGACGTTTTGCTTCGACGTTTTATCTTTGACAGGAGATGTCCAGTATTGCGATTCAAGAGAAGTCTTTTTTCCATGTGAATAAAAAATCTAAATTCCCTGGTAATTTATACTCTACGGACGTCCAATATAAAACTGCTATTTTCAGAATATTGAAGGTTTTGTTATCTTGTGTGTGTGTGTGTGGGGGGGGGGGGGGGGGGGGGGGGAGGGGGAGTGCGACTCGTCATACCCAAAATGACCAAACGCATTTGGGCAGGTCCGGGATTACTCCAGAAATGGCTATAATAGCTATAAATGGCTATAATAGCTATAAATGGCTATATTGGAAAAATAATTTGAAGTACTAAAAAAAGTAAATTTTGGATTTTTGAGCTAATACTTATAATCGCAAATGTTTATGACCATCTGAACAATGTTTACTAAAGAAGTTGACATGTAAAATCACAGGCTGCCGATGTTTATCTATTAAAAAAATATAAACCAACCTTTTGTTGTTTTTTTTATCATACGTACGTATGATAAAAAACTATAAAAAGGTTGGTTTATATTTTTTAATAGATAAACATCGGCAGCCTGTGTGTAAAATGTACCATCTTTGAGATTGAATGAGTCAAATTTTGATAACTTATCCTGGTCAAAACTTGAAAATTGTAAGTTTTGCATACCAACTTCTTTTGTAAACTTTGATCAGATGGTCATAAAGATTTGCGATTTTGAGTTTGAAAGAAAAATTCAAAAATTTTATTTTTTAGTACTTAAAATTATTTCTCCAATATAGCCATTTATAGCTATTATAGCCATATTTAGCTATTATAGCCATTTCTGGAGTAATCCCGTACCTGTTGGGTACACAGGCAGCCGATCTATTAAAAGATGAAAACCAACCTTTTGTTGCTTTTTATCATACACACATTCCCTGTATGTATGATAAAAAACAACAAAAGGTTGATTTTATTTTTTTAATAAATAAACATCGGCTGCCTGTGTTTAGGTATGACGAGTAGCTAGTAGTACCGGGTACTAGGGAGGGGGATTACTATAGTTACAGCACAATGGGGAAGTGATATTTTGCTGTCACTTCTCCGTTGCGCTGTAACTAGCGTAAGGGGGGTGCTTATGGGAGGTAATAGAAATCAGATTTTTGAATAAAACACAGGTTGCAGACATAATTCCCCCTTTCCCCCTTCTTTAAATCTCTAAAGAAGGGTGAGATTGTGTCTGCAACCTGTGGAATAACAAAGAAATCAGCCTAGCTAGACCACTATGTACAATACAAGAAATGACCATTTAGAATTGCTATATATATATTTGTTTTTTGCCTCTTTTAAAATACTACAGACAGTATAATTTCAATGGAAACTGAGGAGCTTCTTTAATTTTTGTCTAAATGCATCCTCATGATGAGGTTGCGTTTAAACAACAATTAAAGAAGCTCCTCAGTTTCCATTGAAATTACCATACAGACAGTATCGTCATTTCAACATAAACCAGCATTCATCAGTTCATATTTCATATTTGTTTTCTGATGAGTTATGGTTTGAAATACCAGTGATCAGACCCAGCCTTTGATGTTTATTCAGGCCATTGGGCCCACCCCCAACTGCCCAAATAACCGTTACAGGCTGACCGCAAGCCCCCAACTGCCTAAAGGCTGGTTTTGGTAATTGGACTAGATCAGTTAATATAATGTATACATTCTATCTCATGATATTTTAAAAAGATGCCATTTAGACCTTTAAGATTGCAAAGCATGATGTATATAAGATATAATTTTAAACTCATATATTTATGCCTCCACCAAGTAAAAGCACAACATGTTTGCTATATCTGTCATTATCCATCTATCATTCCTCCATTCTTTCAGTTTACAGATGATAACTCAAGAGCCCTTTCACCTATAGCTAAATGAAATGGTCATATTTACGTAATTACTTATCAGATTCAGAAGGTAAAGAAACCTACATGTATTGCATTTTGGGTCAATAGATCAAAGCTCTTAAGAAACTTAGTGATGTAGAAATAAGTCAATCATAAGGTCAAGGTCACTATTTCCCTCATTGTTTACTGTTGCAAGTTTCTATAACATCAAGATGCCATTCAAAATCTTATTTTGTATTACCTGAGCCAAGGGATTGGTTGAAAGTTTTGTATTTGAAGAAATCCCAGGCCAAGGACAACTTTTTTATTTATTTTAAAGCGTTGAGACTTAAATCTCTTGTAGTAGCTGACATATTGGTCTATAACGTAAACAGGGATTGGAGATGAAGGCGAAGCAAGTACCACATGTCCAGGGGCTCATGATGTTGGTAGTTCTGGAGGGGTACTTTACGCTCTTCGGGAAATAATTGAAAACCCAGATGTTGAAAATATTAAAACAATTTCCTGAAAAAAGCTACTAATGTTCTCTTTCAAATGCTATATTGACCTCAATACTTGGGCTACTGCATCCACTGAAGTACATGTAATTCACTCAACTACCATTTTCACATTGTTGCGATACTGATTAATGGTGAAACGGTTAATCTGGCTGGACTAGTTTTCACTTGTCTATTAAGTCTCGATGCATTGATTGTACTAAGGTCTGTTTCATAAAGCTATGTAAATTACTTTAAAAATGTAATGACTTCAACTTTAGCATGGTGCACACACTTTTTGTGCCTTCAAAACAGAGCACAAAAATTGTATATTGGAACCCAAGAGCAAACTGATTAAAGGGCCCAAATTCTTCTAATGATGATCTGTAGATCTGTCAATAGACCATTTTCGTGACTGGACTTGAATTTTAGACACTGTAAGACCCGACATCACATCTTTTGACATTTTTTTCTTTCTATGATGTCATAGATCTGTAACAATGTCACAGTTAAAAGGTACATAAAAAAATATTGTGATGTCTGGTCTTCGTCTGTATAAAATGCAGTCAAATGAAAATGGTCTATTTTTCCAAGAACTCCACCAATGGGAGAGCTTAGGCTCAAATTTTGAAGAATTTCAGGGGAATTTCGACCCATTCATGTTTTTCTCTTTCTTGATATCTTGTCTTCCTCCTTTTCAATGATGTCTTGAACTAATGAAATTCATTTTTCTTTTTATGATACAGGAAAACAAGATGGTTTATGGCCTAGAAAAAGACAACAAGATTCTTCGACTGAAAAATGCACAAGGGAAAAATGTCAGTGTCGTGAGGGAAGTGTATCGGAGAGAGGATATCCCTTGTCAAAGCATTCTGTGTCTAAATGACTGCGCCAATAATCAAGGTGAAATAGATTATAAAGTATACAAGTTGTCGACATAGGCATTACATCACTACAAGCATTGTCCACATGCAGCAATTGATTGTTGGAATTTATTCTCATCAAACATGAACTCTGTAACTAGAATTCTAATTCATTCTGTTTGTTTCACGCATTCTGATTGGTTCACAGGATTTCTACAAGCATGTATAATGACGATATACATGCTGCAAACCGACTCACTTGACATACTTTAAAATGTATTCCTACACAAATTTGCAAGTTACAAGTTTTAGCGCACTGTTTGCGTATGACGTCATGCTTACCTTTGTTCTTTGCTCCTGTGACGTCATACTGTGACGTAAAAATACAAGGTATGAGCTTGTAAATGGCGTTCTCCACATGTAAACAACAGAGCAAGTAAGTTTGTTATTGATTACACTTTGATCATTCGCCATTGTAATAAATACGAAGCAGTTGTATTTCATATTTTGCAGCGCAATAATTTCTGTTGGTCGTAGTTAGTCCTCCGTAGCAACGTCACCTCTAAAGCGATACGTGAGACCCTCTGAGGGGTATAAAAAGTTAAAATATGTCACATGAATTAGAATAGGGATAAACGTACTGTGTCTTGTGGTTCCGACAGGTATATGTTGGATATACTGTTGGAAACATATGTTATACGGTCGAGGACAAGCCCCGACGGTATAACTGCGTTTCCAACATTATATCCAACATATACCTGTCGGAACCACAAAACACAGTACGTTTATCCTCTAAGTAGAACGTCATTATAGATTCCAAGTAGGCACTTGTACTTCTGTGACTTTCAAGTTTACAAATTATAAGATATTTTTTGTTTCATATATGATATATGAATATAAAGTTGTTTACAGTATTTAACTTTAAGGGGGATCATCATGGGGTGTGTAGGAGGGGGAGTGTCAAGAGGCAAGGTAGTGTAGGATAGACTAGAATGAAATAAAAAACATTGGGAATTGAATCTGAAGATACAGGAATAATGAAGCCATTTCCTCACAATTATCTTTTATCTATTTGTTTTCAGACAATGTTGGCCTTCTATCAGCTGAGAGCAACCATTACCTTGTACCAGACTGCCAGGTGGCCAGAGAATACCTGGAGATACTGCAGCATCCCCTTATTACTGGCATTATTTTCCTACAGACCACTGTCCATAGTGTCAGTATACTTTGTTAAGTATAGAAATATAATAAGCAAGTAAAGCTGTATGGTACTACAGACAAATGTGCAAAGTGTCATTACACTTACTTGTACTTATGCATGAAATTATCATGTTAAGCAAGGAAAGCTGTCAGTGGACTTATGTTATATACAAAAGGGGTAGGGCCACGAAGCCCGATATTGGCCCTAATTTTGAACATTGTAATTAATAGAATTCTTAACTGTTATTTAACATTTTGAAACGTTCTCTACTGAATCACCAATCTTTCTTTTGTAAATGTTGCGTTTATCAATAGCTTTTAGCCCTTTGAAAACACCAAAGTTGGTCATATTTTGCGAAATCGACACAAAAACTACATATATACATAAAATTAGCAATGGCCGCATGCATTAACTAAGATGAAAAAATTATATGTGAAAGAATATTAGTGTATCCTTTTGTCATAAACGTTTTATCTCAGTTAACGCATGCGGCCACATTGAATTCTTCGACAAAAGACAAAATTCCCTGCATTTTTCGCCATATTTTGTCAATAACGTCAAAATGACGTCACTTTATGACGTCATTGCAATTAAATGGCACTTCGTTTGGTGAAATTTTTCTTTTCTCTAAAAGCGGTAAACGTTAGTGTATTTTCATGAGAGATATCAAGTATTTCTTATGAAATTTATTTCTAGGGAAAAATCGAGGGCCGATTTAGGGGTCTCGTGGCCCTACCCCTTTAATGATCAATAAGCAAGGAGAGCTGAATGGTAGAACTAAATGATTACATTTATGAATCTTACTGATAGATAGTCGTAGTCTGTAAACCAAAATATCGGGTCTTTTTAAAAAATCTCTTTGTTTTGAATAGGTGCATTTTGCAGACAATTTTCTACTTTTGTCATGGCAACTTTGATAAAGTTTGAAAAATACCGAAGACAGAGCTATTTCCTAATGACATCAAAATGTCTTTAATTTTGTCTAGATGAATACATGTATGTATATATCGTATAGTCAGATACCTGTCAAAGTAACATGCATAAAAGAATTAAATTTTATCTTATTAAAGGTACAGCATGAGGGAAGCAGACGACTATACAACAGACTTAAGAACATAGTTAAAGATACCAGAAAGTCATCTATCATATTCCATAATGAGTTTCAAAAATATGCATATTGTGTGAGGGAGGCAGGAGAACAGCTGTCTTCATGGCAGATTAGGTAATATACATGTAATATGACTGAAGTTTCAGCAAGCCAATACATACATAAAGTGATTTCAGAGCACAGGGTAAATTTCTTACAAAGCCTAATGCCAGAGAAAAGAGAATGTTGAATGTAAAACTTATTGGTATAAAGGAATACCATGATTATATTTTTGTGCTTATAGTGATACATGTAATATAAAATGTCCTCTGGAATGAAAAAAAAAACCCCAGAATTTTCTCACGATGAGGTTTATTTATGATACAGGAGCACATTTAAAGCAGCAGAGTGGTTTTATCATCACCTGGCAGGTCAGATGCCCATTATTATGGTCACCCAAGATAAACAGGTAAATAATCCATGTGGATATAAAGTAATAGAATAAAAACATGTCGGTGTTAACAGGATGGAGTTAGGTATAGGCAAAAGCATAGAGATGGAGGGCAAAGAAGGTGAGATGTAGATGGGAGAGTGATGTTGGGTGTTAAGAGTCGACATAGGAAGGACTGGGGTTGTTTTGACCACTAAGATGGGTAGGAAGAAAATGCGAGATAAGGAATGGATGTGTGGAATACCTTCTGAATAAGAATAACATTTTCAAAATATAATACATATTCATGTGTTTTATTTGTACAACATTAAAGGCAGTGGAGAGGTATGGCAGCACGACCTTGAATGTGTTTGTGATGACCTTGGAGGATTACCTAAACCAGTTCTGGAGTCCCCTCATACCAGATATCATGGAACTATATCATTCAATCACAGCCTCCATGGAGTGCAAGGTCAAAGGTAAAGGTCATTTTTGTTTGATATACATGTATAAGGTTTTAATTTGTGATTCTGAAACATGAATGGTGTCATTGCATGCACAAGTATATACATGTACATGTAGCTTTATCACAAAATAAAAAGTGAAATTTAGTCAGCATTTTTTTTTTCAAATTTAGTCCTTTTAAAATTTTAGGTTAAAATTATTCGGTATTTGAGGTGGGCCCACAATGTTTCATAATAAGTACATGTATAAACAAAAGTTGATGATTATTTTATTACATTTATTTAAAGAGAGGGACTACAAGGGATATTTGCCATCAGAAGTACTGGACAATGGTCTGAAATCTGGACGCTTCATCCTTGGTCATCTCAATGTTTCCAGAAGTAATGCTGCTGAGGAAGCGTTTGTAAGACGTAAAAGGTAAAAGCATACTTTTAATTGTTCTTATACCACTGTCAAAGTATCCATGTTGCAATACATTGTCTCAACATGGAGGAATGCCGTCTCATAATAGAATATAATACCATTGCAATAAGACATCTACCGTTCAAGGATTCTGTTTTATGATTAAATCTAAAGTAATCACAAATCTTGTCTTGTTAAATTGTGTGAATGACCTAAGCATTTTTATCACATGATACACCCGTTATGCAGTTCCATAAAGCCATTTCATACATAAATGTTATGATAACACGTTACATATTGCTCTGCTTAAATGCGATTGGTAAAGTTTGGAGCCTCATGTGTGACCTTTCAAATATCAGTCAGATGTTGAATTCAGACGCAAATACAATATTAATGATTAAAATTGTTGTTGTTGATATAATTTTTGCATTAAAACACTAAACAAAATTAGAATATTTTTCTCTTTACGCATAGAAAATCTATACGATGTAGAACTACTTCTCATGGCGTAGCAGACAACTTCTCGGTCACATTGTAGTTCACCTCTAGCTCTCAGAAACGTTGATTTTGCGTTGGAAATACACATTTTTTTGGCAGAATCATGTGATAAAAAGAATCTCTAATGAATTTTCATTTCATACGATGTATTATGAATCTCGTTGTGCATTTTATATCCCCTCGAAAAGGCTCGGGGATATAAAACACTCAACTTGTTTCATAATACATAGTATGAAATGAAAATTCATTTGAGATCCTGTATTTATGCGATGCAAAGAGAAGAATATAGGACATGTAAATTATTTTCTTGAAAATCGGTAACTTTGTAAATAGTTAAGTTTTTAATGAAATATTTCATGTAGAAGTGACATGAGAGAGGACAGTGGATCAGACGTACTAATTCATGGCATGTCCCATAGAAACAGGGCCGTACATGGTGATACAGTGGTAGTAGAACTCTTACCCCGATCAGAATGGAGGGGAAAGTCTATGGTTATCAGGGACAAGGATGAAAGTAAGTAAAAATAATTATACTGATTCACGACATGTCCCATAGAAACAGGGCGGTACATGGTGATACAGTAGTGGTAGAACTCTTACCCTGATCAGGATGGAGGGGAAAGTCTATGGTTATCAGGGACAAGGATGAAAGTAAGTAAAAATAATTATACTGATTCACTACATGTCCCATAGAAACAGGGCGGTACATGGTGATACAGTAGTGGTAGAACTCTTACCCTGATCAGGATGGAGGGGAAAGTCTATGGTTATCAGGGACAAGGATGAAAGTAAGTAAAAATAATTATGCTGATTCACGACATGCCCATAGAAACAGGGTGGTACATGGTGATATATTAGTGGTAGAACTCTTACCCTGATCAGGATGGAGGGGAAAGTCTATGGTTATCAGGGACAAGGATGAAAGTAAGTAAAAATAATTATGCTGATTCACGACATGTCCCATAGAAATAGGGTGGTACATGGTGATATATTAGTGGTAGAACTCTTACCCTGATCAGGATGGAGGGGAAAGTCTATGGTTATCAGGGACAAGGATAAAAGTAAGTAAAAATAATTATACTGATTCACGACATGTCCCATAGAAATAGGGTGGTACATGGTGATATACATGTATTAGTGGTAGAACTCTTACCCTGATCAGGATGGAGGGGAAAGTCTATGGTTATCAGGGACAAGGATGAAAGTAAGTAAAAATAATTATGCTGATTCACGACATGTCCCATAGAAACAGGACGGTACATGGTGATATATTAGTGGTAGAACTCTTACCCTGATCAGGATGGAGGGGAAAGTCTATTTTCATCAATAGGAAAGTGAGTTAAACTTACTCTTCTGTGCTGAAAATTCAATGAGTCTGTCTCAATGTATTTGAAGACTTTTTATGTTATTTACAATGTATATAATCTCACAGCCATGTTACCTCCAGAGTCACATGACGATGTATGTTAATTTAATACAGTTCTCAATTATTTCTTTCAATTCCGTAATATATGTCTTTAGACCTTGTTGATACAGTAAAAAAATTTTAATATGTAGGAGCAGTTTCTCATAAGTTGATACCATTTCTGCAGAAATACATGTACATCTAAGAGTTTTCTTTAACCCCACCAATATTATTTATATAACTTTTATTTGAAGGTAATACAGGGGACACAGGGGGTTCAGGAGAGGTTGAGGAGTCATCTAATATAATGCCTACAGGGAGGATTGTGGGTATTGTTCAGAGAAACTGGAGGGAATATGTGGCCAGCTTCGCTCAGGATGAGGTGAGTATGCTATCAATAGTGAAATCCATAAAGACACTTCTCTATCAAATGAAACTAAAGTTTGATTGTGCTCAACAACCTTAATATGAGTTTTCTCCAATAATACTACTGTATTTGTCTTTTAAAAACAAAGAATGTTGAAATTCCCCTTTTCTGATAATTCAGCTGGTTAAAAAAACATGTTTAACATTAGTTTTTGTTCCTATATTGCAGGTGGCTAGTCAGAAGGGTGGTAGGGTGTTGGTCATTCCCTGGGATTTCCGTATCCCTAAAATCAGAATCAGCACTCGGCAGGTAGATAAGTTTAGGGATCACAGAATCGTAGTCAGGATTGACTCCTGGGAGACGGACTCCCAGTATCCTAATGGTCACTTTGTGAAAAGTTTAGGGAGAATGGGAGAGCTGGAGACAGAGATAGCTGCGATATTGATGGAAAATACCATCAGTGTGTCTACATTTTCAGAGGCTCAGGTACTTATTTTTCCTCTATTCACTTAATGAATGTCAGATGTCAAAGCAGTCTGGTCTACATATTGACAAAGTCCATCTCTCTCTGTATGTTACTTTGTGTGGTTTTCTATGCATTGACATTTTGAAGCTTCTATCTGAAGCAAACTCTCAGCAACAATGAGGAATCAGTGATAAAATATTTGTTTTTATGCTATTGGTTTTGACCTTTTGACCTTGACTTTGGACTTTGACCTACTTTCCAAAGCATATGAATAGGACTACATTTTGTATATCAATTGAAAAATAAGGAATATGGCTGAAAAAACTTCCTAGATTATTTTCAAAGAAATATATCTTAGAATTTTAACACCCACTTATGCATATATGTCAGAAAACCATTTATCAAATATTACGCAGATGAAGGAGCTACCGTCTGATACTATAGAGGATCCTTGGAGAGTAGAGGATTCGGAAGTAAACAAACGTAGAGATTTACGTAACTCACATCTAGTATTCAGCATCGACCCTAAAGGCTGTGAAGACGTCGATGACACATTGTCTGTCAGGTAAAACAATAAATCTAGGGCTATTATCCATCATTAAGTACAAAATATTGAACAATAAGTCAGTGCATACCCGAAATATACAAAACCAGAATTTCACAAAATTTAAGAAACATTTTCCTCTCTGTCTATAACGCTTTTGCACAAGGAATGGGAAAAACCACAGTAGTATGAAAGATTAGCAGTCAACACCCAAGCTTACCAGGTTGTGGACACTGCAGATCTTTGAGGAAATTGATTTCCATACACTTTTTTATTCTATGTTTGCAGACATCTTCCTAATGGTAATTTGGAGTTAGGAGTACATATAGCAGATGTGACACATTTTGTATGACCTGGGATGTTGACGGACCAGGAGGCCAGGTCCAGATCTACAACAGTGTACATGGCAGATCGTAGATACGACATGCTACCTGCCATACTCAGTTCTAATCTCTGTTCCTTAATCAGCGGTGTTGACAGGTGAAGAAAAATGAAAAAAAAATTAAATGCCGCCTTTGTTCAATAAAGCTACATCTGTATGTTGAAATAATGAAGATTGGAATAAAGCACAAACTTGATTGACAATGAATACAGCAACCAGCTTTGCAAGAATGAATTAAAATTTAACCAAATTTGACTCTGATTTATACATGTATAATTTGTCAATCTAAGTTTACATACGTGTAGCTTGTTATCTGTAACACTGTATGGAATAGAAGACTTAACTTAACATAATTTGAGATCCTAAAGGCATCTTCTGGAAAGAGACAGCATCCATTAATTCATCTAGAGATAAAAAGTAACTCATAAACACATATATAATGTATCCATAATCTGCATGCACATGTACAATGTATATTACAGGTATGCCATGAGTGTGATTTGGGAATTAGATAGTAATTATGAAGTGGTAGATGTTTGGTATGGCAAGACCATCATAAGGTCCAGCTATAAGCTCTTCTATGAGGTAAGACCATCATAAGGTCCAGCTATAAGCTCTTCTATGAGGTAAGACCATCATAAGGTCCAGCTATAAGCTCTTCTATGAGGTATTGAAGAAATGTAGTATTGTTTTCCATGTTTCATATGTTCCGTTTTTAGCTCGCTGGGACGAAAGTCTGAAGAGCAAATGTCATACCCTCGGCATCGTCGTCGTTGTCGTCGTTGTTGTCGTCGTCCATAGACTAAACTTTAACCTGGGATATATCTCTTCAACCATAAAGGGTAGGGCTTTCATACGTCACATGTAGATACCTTGTGACGAGACCTTTCATTTGAGACCATGACCTTTGACCTTAGTAACCTTTACCTTGGACTTTGACTTACTTTTAAAAAACTTTAATCTGGGCTATATCTCTTCAACCATAAGGTGTAGGGCTTTCATATTTCACAAGTAGATACCTTGTGAAGAGACCTTTCATTTGAGACCATGACCTTTGATCTAGTGACCTTGACCTTGAACTTTGACGTACTTTCAAAAACTTTAATCTTGGCTACATTTCTTGAACTAAAAGGGGTAGGGCTTTGATATTTCACATGTAGATTCCTTGTGATGGGACCTTTCAATTGAGACAATGACCTTTGACCCAGTGACATTGACCTTGGACTTTGACCTTAACCATTAACCTACTATTTAATTACTCATACTTTGGCTGTATCTTTAGTTCTCTAAGAGATGAGACTAACATAAGATAGATAAAATCCTCCTGACAATACTTTTTGTACTTTGGAATTTATTTGATTTTTGACAAAAACCTGCTACGGCGAGCTATGTAATCTTTGATTACCCTATGTTTCTGAAGGAAGCTTCACCTTGGTTTATGAAATAAACAAGTATGTTAAAAAAAAAGAAATAAACATGCATTGCCTGAAATACTTTGACCTGGAACAAGACTTCTTTGACTTGCACCTACTAAGGACAATGTATGCATACATAGTGTAAGATAACAATCATGAAGTTACAATTGTCATGTACATGTATATCAGAATCACTATAATTGTTTGTATTTCAAGCTATAATTCATGAACATTCATTACTTACCAACATCCAAAATTGCTGTAATGACATGCAGGTTATTTGGAAATGGATTATTTTGCATATTGTATGAAGTGGTGGATGTCTGTCAGTATGCTTGATAAGAATGAATAGAAATGTTCAATGAAATGTTATTTAAATATATTGTACAAAAATATAACACTTTTCTGATACGACAATTTTCATTTTGTTTATGTGTGCATGTAGATGGCACAGGCTATTCATGACGGTATGTCGGCAGCAGATATTGTTGAAGAAGTACCAGAACTAAAGAACCTTACATTGGATCAGATCGATAAAAAGTTAGTATGGTGAAGCTATAAGTAATAATGCCTGTTGATTTATATGAGTAGAAGGTTCAAGGTCAAAACATAAGAAAAGCTATTTGGTCTGTGTATATGATGCCATTAATTAGATAATAAAGCACCATAATATTAGTTATATTGTTACCACAGGGTTGCAGAATTAAGGACGACAATAACAGATTTGATGACAGTGGCCCGATACCTCAAATCTCGGAGAGTCAGAGGAGGCGCGCTTGAGCTGGAAAGTGTAGAGGTCCAAGTACAGTTATCTGAGACAAAAAGTATACAGGATCTCACACCAAAAGATGTGAGTCAGATATGTCTCATAATGTTCTGTGCATTTTAGTTCACAAGATCTCAACGTACTGTTCATTTAGACACAGGTTTCAATTGGCAATTAAATATGTCTCATAATGTTCCGAGCATTTTAGTTCACAAGATCTCAACGTACTGTTCAGTTAGACACAAGTTTCAATTGGCAATTACTCTTTAAATAGATTTCTAATCGATGATCTTGAGATTTCAAATTAGCTTTTAATTATAAATTTTTTTTTAGTTTTACACATCAATTGATCTGTATTTCCATATAATTATCTGTATTTTCAGCATTTGGAAGTACATGAGACAATTGCAGAGTGCATGATTTTTGCTAATCATTGGGTTGCTAAGAAAATTGCTCAATCATTTCCTAATCAATCACTTGTAAGTATGACCTTAAAGCTTTCAAGTTTTGTTCATATTGATGAATATTTGTAGTTGCTGTTAACAGATTTTACATAAACATTTGAATTGTCTATTTTGTAATGTTCAGCTTGCATAGTGCTACATTTGTAAGTGTGCACGTCATGTGTCGTCATTATTAGATGTACACTTATTTGTCCATTGTTCTGTAATGTTAGGTCCTGACTCTTGTTTAGTATAATTAAAAAAAATATTGTATCAATAATCTGTAGTTACGCCACCATCCTTTGCCGAGGGAGGAACAGTTTGAGAGTCTGAGGAATTGTGCGGCATCAAGAGGATTTACCATAAAGACCTCCTCTAATAAAGAGCTGGCGGAATCTCTGGATAGATGTGTAGACTGTAATGATCCTGAAGTTAACAAGGTACATAATATACATATATGATACAAAAGTATAGAAAAAAAGGAGTAAAACTTTGTTTAGAGGCATTGAGATGAAATCACTAGATGTAAGCAGTTTTTAAGCACATGTAGGTATTTCAGTAAGACTTTAAAAAAAGACTATCCAAGCCCTTTATCAGAGCTACATATACTCTGTAGCTGATACTAATTTGTATTGATACAAATTTAAATGAAAGATCTTTTCAATTATACAAAGTTTGAATACTACATGTACAAATGTACCTGTAGATGCTTCTAAAGTTTGAGTATTTTTGGTATTGTTGCCTCATACCTCTGAAAAGCAAAGTAGTAGAGCTTAATTATATTGCTAATGACAAATATTAATCACATTTTCCCTACCATTTCCATTCAATATTTCAGCTGTTGAGAACCCTAGCCACTCAGGCCATGTCAAACGCTGCCTACTTCTCTACAGGAGCATTATCACGGGATCAGTTCTTCCATTATGGACTGGCTCTAGATCTATACACTCACTTTACTTCACCAATCAGGAGATATGCTGATGTTCTTGTAGGTTAATGTATACTTATAAACTAGGTTTCTGTCATTTAGTAAGAATGGTTTTCCATCATTTCATAACTTTTACAAAGTTAAGGGCAATAAAGTAAATTAGTATTTTAGTTGTTAAGAACTGTTGATTAAGTCTTACTGTCTGGGTGGCTCACTTTGGAAACTTTGTAATGCAAAAATTAAAATAAAATTGACATCATTGAATAGTTCTCACTTAATTGTAAATTTTTGTATATCTTGTATTGTCCCGGGTTTATGCAATCATAATATATAGACAAAATGCTTTTTTTAGATTGGGCGTTTTCCATGTTAAATTTCAGTGTGACACTGCCAAATTTAACATTGAACCTAAGAATAACTTCAGGGGGAAAATTAGCATGGGAAATGGCCCATCTAAAACTTGTCTTGTCTATAAAGTTTGATTGCATACACTGACTTTTGTATAGCTTATACCAAAATTTATGACTAAGCGAGATCTATTGAATGGTATCAATTCCATGTAAGTTTTGCACAATAAAGCAGTCAAAATAATGTTGCATTTATTCAGTTTCCGAAGTGAGCCGGGCAGACAGTATGTTAGAGGACTATGATCAGATTTCAGTGAAGTGAACTTGTATCATATCTTGTGTAGGAGGTTTTTTGTCTCCCGCTTTCGTGAAAGCCCGGGGACATTAAATACGTCCCGTCTGTCTGTCCATCTGTCCGTCCGTCTGTCCTTCAGTCAAAAAAACTTTAACCTTGTCCATAACCTTTGAATGGTAATTGATAGGGCTTTCGTATTTCACATGTGTATTTCTTGTGACAAGACCTTTCCATGGATACCAAAATTTTTGACCTCGTGACCTTGACCTTGGAGTTTGACCTACTTTTCAGAAAATTTAACCTTGACCAAAACTTTTGAATGGTAAGTGATAGGGCTTCCATATTTCACATGTGTATTCTTTGTGACAAGACCTTTCCATGGATACCAAAAACTTTGACCTTGTGACCTTGACCTTAGAGTTTGACCTACTTTACAATGACTTTAACCTTGACCTTAACTTTTGAATGGTAAGTGATATGGCTTTCATGTTTCTCATGTGTATTCTTTGTGACAAGACCTTTCCATGGATACCAAAAATTTTGACATTGTGACCTTGACCTGGGAGTTTGACCTACTTTTCAAAAACTTGAACCATGGCCATAACTTTTGAATGGTTAGTAATTGTGCTTTTATAATTCACACATGTATTCCTTGTGACAAGACCTTTCTGTTTGTAACAACATTCTAACCTTGTGACCTCGTCATCGGAGGTTGACCCACATTTAAAAACTTCAACTTCGACCATGGCTTTTGGATGGTAAATGGTACGACTTTCATATTTCACATGTGCATTCCTTTTCACAAGAACTTTCCCTTGGTATTACAAAAGTTTGGACCTCTTGACCTTTCCTTAGGGTTGAATCTTTTGATAGTTAGAATTTTGATAATACATAAGATATATTATGAAAACTTAAGAATAGGGGGGTGTTTGTAAGCATTTCTGTAAGCATTTCTTTAAAGACAAATACCCAAATGCGAGGGACCACAATTCCTTGAATTCGATGTTTGGATTTAAGCCATTCATAACAGAAACCTGACACATTTCATCCTGTGACATTTTTAGGTACATCGTCAACTGATGGCAGCTGTAAACAATCAAGATAATAATACACTACCAGGGAATAAGGAACTGGATGAAATATCTGACCATCTCAATCATCAACACAGGGTAAAGCAAAAATAACATTACTACAATTATAACCATCTCAGAGGGGTTGGGGTGTGACTTGTTTCTTTTTTTTTTAGAAGCTTAATTACAAATTTTCTAATAACACTAATCTGAATGTTTCAAAGTGAATGCTGCACTGTCCTTTTTTTCAAGGAAAAAGTCTTCACATCATTTTTCATCAGAGTTCCATTTGTTCTGTAAAGTTGTTTGTAATGATGACATGTGTAATGTATAATCTCATGAATGGTTGATGATAGGATCAGACATATTATACATGCATATTTCAGGCAGCACAGAATGCCCAGAGAGATTCCCAGGAGCTGTTTCAGTGTTTATTCTTCAAGCAGAAGCAGCTTGAGGATGATTGTTTTAACGTGGATGCCGTCATTTTTCAGCTGAGGGCTAATGGAGTCTTTGTTTTTGTTCCTAGGTCAGTTATTTATTCATGACAGATGTATTGTATTCGTAGAATTTTTTATGGTGTATTAACCTTCACCTACAGTCAGCTTCATACTATACAAATGTTTGTCACAGTGAATTCAAATACCTACTGCATGGCTTAATATTCGCTGGGGCAGATCCATAAATCATTGTTTGTGCAAAAATATTTAAAACTGTTATAAATCCGCAAAAGAAAGAACGACCAAATGATTCTGCTTATACAGTACTAAGGTATCTAGATATTCATAAGACAAGGCAATAAATTTGTTCTCTTTTTAAATCTTTGCAGTTGATTTTGCCCACTAAAATCAGTTTGTGCAAATCTTTGTATTTATTATAGGATTTTATTATTCCTCTATCAGTGAAATTTAATCCATCTGTCCATCCATATATCTGTCTGTCTGATTACCTTATCATGGCTATTCCTCCAAACTGTTCAATAAAATTTCACAAAATTTTGCTAATATAATGTCTCTGACTTGAAATATAATATAAATGTAGAGTTTCTTGATGAGAGATAATTAGTAAGTCTCTATGTATTTTATATGCAGATATGGTATCCGGGGACCGGTGTATCTACGCAGTAAGGATGGTCAGGTGTTACACATCACAGACCAGGGTTCACCAGAGTGGACAGGGGGCACCATCACCAAAACTGATCAGACCATTACCGTTAACAGTGTGTATGGTACTCAAATATACAAACTGCTGGATCATATCACAGTAAGTATTTCAGAAATTGTAACACATGAACATGCAATAAAATATCAGGATTAAACTTGTCACTGACAAGCATATATTGACCAACAGAAAGCATCAAAATGATCTAGAGTGATGCTTAAAACAATTATGTTATTTTTCCACTCCAAAGTCAAAGTTGTTATTTATTGTTCCACTCGTAAGTCAAAAATATTTTGATGTTTTTTTCAGACTTTGAAATGCTCAATAAATATAGGATAGCAAATGATAATCTATTTCATACAGTATGTATAAAACGAGTTGTGTGATTTTTACACCTCTGAGCCTTGGTAAGGGGATTAAAATTAATCCCACAAGTTTCATAAATACTGTATGAAATAGAAACATCTTTTGAGATTCCTTTTATTGCATGAAATACAATGATCAAAATGTTATGATTTTCTTTCAAATACTGCATCAATGTTGCTTTTCATTTGTGATGTCGCAATTAATTTGGAGTGCTTCACCCAATGAAAACGCGCCCAAAGTGATATTTAACATGTTTCCATAACATTTACATGTACATGTATTTATGAATCTTATGTCAGGTGTCACCAGTTGCGTTGACGAAGCTTTAACCCAAGCTATTTCTCATGAACTATAAATGGAGGACTATGCTATTTCACATGTAGGTTCCTCATGACTATGGCTTTTATTTGATACCATGACTTTTGACCTAGTGTCCTGTTCACTAAATCCAGAGCACCCTGTTTTTGCGATTTATTCTGTCGTCTGATGAACCATGAAAGGTAGGGCTTTGATATTAAACATGTATATTCTTCATAACTAGATTTTTCATTTTATATAAATTATGACCTTGAACTCTGAACTACTTCTAAAAAACTTCAACCTTAACTAAATCCCTTGAATTATAAGGGGGAAGGAGCTTTGATATTTCACACGTAGATCCCTCATGACCAGAGATTCTGTTTGATACCATTACATTTGACATAATGACTTTAAACTTTGACATACTTTTTAAAACTTTAACTTGGGCTTTATCTCATGGACTATAAGGAGTAGCGCTTTGATATTGCACTTGTGGAGCTTTCATTTGATACTTTGACTTTTGACCTAGAGACCTTGACTTTTGACCTACTTTGGAAAAACTTTAACCTTTGCCATATCTCATGACCTAAAAGAGCTTTCATTTAATACTATGACTTTTGACCTACTTCCAAAAATTGTTACCTTGGCCATAAGGGATAGGGCTTTGATATTTCTAATCTAGATTCCTCATTCCTTTCTTATACCATTCAAAGAATAACAACACCTAGTTGCCGTTAGTCAACAACACAGCACTTTAATCAACAACATAATTATGCTTTCAATCCATGAAAGGAAATAAGGAAAATGAATAAATAATAAAGCCTGTGTTTGTGAAACACGAATGCCCCCTGTGGCATCTGTTAGTATGAACACTATTTTCTGTTAAGTACATGTATGTGAGGTCCCTGTTTTAAAAGGTCAAAGTCAAGGTCACGAGGTCAAAAATTTTGGTATCAATGGAAAGGTCTTGTCACAAGGAATACACATATGAAATATGAAAGCCCTATCACTTCCCATTCAAAAGTTATGCCCAATGTTAAAGTTTTTGAAAAGTAGGTCAGAGGTCAAGGTCAAGGTCATGAGGTCAAAAATTTTGGTATCAATGGAAAGGTCTTGTCACAAGGAATACACATGTGAAATATGAAAGCCCTATCACTTCCCATTCAAAAGTTATGCCCAATGTTAAAGTTTTTGAAAAGTAGGTCAAAGGTCAAGGTCAAGGTCACGAGGTCAAAAATTTTGGTATCAATGGAAAGGTCTTGTCACAAGGAATACACATGTGAAATATGAAAGCCCTATCACTTCCCATTCAAAAGTTATGCCCAATGTTAAAGTTTTTGAAAAGTAGGTCAAAGGTCAAGGTCAAGGTCACGAGGTCAAAAATTTTGGTATCAATGGAAAGGTCTTGTCACAATAAATACACATGTGAAATATGAAAGCCCTATCACTTCCCATTCAAAAGTTATGCCCAATGTTAAAGTTTTTGAAAAGTAGGTCAAAGGTCAAGGTCAAGGTCACGAGGTCAAAAATTTTGGTATCAATGGAAAGGTCTTGTCACAAGGAATACACATGTGAAATATGAAAGCCCTATCACTTCCCATTCAAAAGTTATGTCCAATGTTAAAGTTTTTCGGACAAACAGACAGACAAACAGACAAACAGATAAACAGACAAACAGACGGACAGGCCAAAAACTATATGCCCCCGAATCTTTGATTCCGGGGGCATAAAAAATAATATTTGATCCAGAGCAGATGGCCCAACCTCGTCCATGTCATACTGCGGATATGTACTACTCACCACGTAGTATATATTACCAAGCTTAATTTACATAGCTCGTGATATTTAAATGAGGTAGTGTTCCATTAGAACATGTAGTGTATAAATAGAATCAGAGAGTGTTCGAATTGAATCAAAGAATTGTTCGAATAGAACGAACAAGTGTTCAATGAGAACCACTTGAATTGACAACCGAATAGGAAAATAATTTCTCTTTTATTTGTTCCTCAAACGTGAGAAATTACATTAATCAGATACCAAGACTTTTGACCAAGTGACCTTGCACTCTGACATACTTTTCTCAACTGTTGTAGGTAAAGATAAGTATCAGGGATTCCTGGGCTCATGCTTCCTCCCTTAAGCTAGATCTGTTTTCCAATATCCCATTGCACACTGAAATGGAGGTAGATAGTATGTCTGCCAAACAACAGAGGGCAGCCATTGTAAAGGTTAGTACCAAATTAATACTGGAGTCACATGTTGCATTATGTATGTACATATCATTTAATTTTCTTTGTAACGATGATTTTTATTGGTTAAAAAATTCCTGGTGTACTGTGTACTAAAAATCCCCAGTGACAATAACTGGCAAGACGACATGTTTATGAAAAGTCAAGAAGTTGCACAGGGTTTGTGGATGGATTACAGAGATTTTAAAGCTTGTTGGTTTATGGATGGATTACAGAGAATTTAAAGTTTGTTGGTTTATTGATTACAGAGAATTTAAAGTTTGTTTGTTTATGGATTACAGAAAATTTAAAATTTGTTTGTTAATAGATGGATTAAGGGGATTTAAAATTTGTTAGTTATAAGATGGATTACAGAGAATTTAAAGTTTGTTGGTTAATGGATGGATTACAGAGAATTTAAAGTTTGTTAGTTAATAGATGGATTACAGAGAATTTAAAGTTTGTTAGTTAATAGATGGATAACAGAGAATTTAAAGTTTGTTGGTTTATGGATGGATTACAGAGAATTTAAAGTTTGTTGATTTATGGATTACAGAATATTTATAGCTTGTGATGGGAAAATAAATGATAAGGTATGGCTCTAATTTGTTTTTAATTGGATGGAGGTATACCATGAAAAAAAGGACAGAAAACTTCTGTATCGTGCGCTTAATCCAAAGAAAAATATTTGTGTTATATCCTTCAAGATGTATCTAGAGCTAGTGTGGGACTTTTCTTTTACAACAAGTATTAGAACCATCCTCTCAGTTTGTTGTATGAATATTGTCTAATTTTGCCCAGGGAAAAGGCTCAAAGCCCAATATCTGCTGTCCGTCTATTCTTCCATCAATCAACTTTTCAAATGTTATCACCCACTACACAAAAGGGTATGAAGCCTTAAAGAAAGCAAGTGCTCAAAGATCTCTACCAAAATGTTGTTTTTGATCTAATCCATCAAAGATAAATAGTTGCCAATTCATTTCATTGGCTAACTACTCCTTCTCCACAGTCACTGCTCAGTATAAGTTTGATTTTCTTTTTTAGGAAGTATCCGCCACAGCAGAGGAAACAAAACTGCAGAGTTCCGTTATTGACTTGGGAGTTAATTATCCCGATATGAAAGCTAAATACGGACAGACATCTGAAGATAAAAGTCTTTATCACCTTTTTGAATCGTTTAAGGAGATTGCAAAGAAACCTCCTGATCCAAAATGAAATTTTCTCACGACTTTTTGTCCCTTGTGAAAGTACATGTGCATGTTATAATTAGTTTCTCTCATAAATTAAAAAGATATCACATCGCTTTTATTGTTTACATTGTAGTGGATAAAACGGTTTGAGATAAATGTAACAAGAGGACAGGCACTGGTGATACATACATGTCCAAGGAGCATGTACAACAGGCACAATGCCAAGTTTAGCATCCCCTTTAAAATGCATATTTTACACTACCTATGTAAAATGTATATGATGCCCCTGACCTTTAACCTTTGACATTGCAAACTGGCACAAGTGATCATTTTTGGTAAACAGTCTACACATGTAGTTTGTTGTCATTGAAAATTAATAGGGTTCCACCTCTCCAATGGCCAGCATTTGTGGAAAGTTTGGTTTATGTAGTTTGTCTCCTTTTGTGTTCACAAGGTTCAAGACACCCATATCCACATACCAATTATTACACTCATTGAACATGCCAAGTATATCATATCCTCTTCAAAACTTTGTTTTGTGGGAATAACTAAGTTAGTGAACAATAGTCCACTCTGGTATTCATACACAAACTGTTAAAAAGTGTAATAGAATAATTCATACACAAGCTGTTAAAAAGTGTAATAGAATAACACAAACAACATCTTGACTACCCACTGTAATATTTGTTTATTCTGACAAAGATACCATATCTAAACCCAAACTGGATATGCATTGAATTTTTAAAGATGTAAACTACATGTATCGTTTCATATAGCTTTAAAATACTTGACATAAAAAATTTGTAAAATTTGTTTTATAGATATGTAATAAACTGCTAATAACAAGCCAAATAAAGAAAATGCGATAAAAACTTGAAATACAAGATATGAAATACTTGTATTTACTGTCTGAAAACCTCCATGAAGCTATGAAGTTACTCTGTTAATTTTAATCATTAATATAGAGTTACATGTACTTGGACATTAAATAACACATACATCTTTATTTTATTTTTAGATAAATGGATTTCACTATTGATTAAGGGAAACACACTGATGGCAAATTTACGTGTAAATCTACAAAGCATTTGATTCTAACTTGATCAATTTTCTCTTTAAAAAAAAGAGAAATAAATACATGAAAGTAATAACACATAGGGGATATTGACAAAATGTAAATGATATTATGGGACATTGATAAAAACATACAGGTATACAAACTGTATGAGATCTACTCACCTGTCAATCATTTTAAGATACCCTCTACCTAAGAAATGCAACAAATCCACTGCATTTTATATAATCTAAAAATGAACAGAAAGTTGTCAAGAATAATTCTAAATAAATGTAAAAATTAAGATTTATCATTAGGCATGATTTAACAGAACAATAAAAAAAACATCGGAAGGGAGGAGGTCGAAAATAATGATTTTCACAAGCACTCACCTAGACCCTACAGATCTGTACTCTGGAGGGTAAATCAAGGTTAAGAGGCAAGAGAAAAAAAAACATGTCTGTATCATTCATTGAGGCAAAGTAACGACACTTACACTTGTCTGCAATTCCTGCCTAAAATATTCAACAATATGACTCTTATCTATTTCATGCTAGATAATTACTTGTTAAGATCATTGAGTTGTTCACACTGAGATGATACATTAAATAACAAAACTGGTAGAACTAATACAAATGTAACTGGATATTACAAAATAAGAAATAAAATCCCGCCGCTGTTTTACATGTTTCCACATACATGATTATATATATAAATACAAGTACCTCTCACTATACCACATACACTCATTAACAAATGATTAGAAGAATCAAATTTAACAATAATTGTAAGATACAAAATCAGAGATGTACACTTACAAACTAGACACTCGCTCTCAACAAGAAAAAAATCTCTCTAGCACTTTCAAAACAACAAAATACTCATTCAATATCATACAGATAGGGTGTAAGACTTCAGTTACACTATGATTCTGTTTTAGCCCGTTTTTACCGCACGTGGTAGAACTTGTGAGTGTTTTCTCCTAAAACACAGTATAGTGCTCAAAGGTACAAATAAGGCATTGTGCATTAAAAGCTGTATGTCAGAACGATGGCATCATAGAATATTCTATACATGCTGGAATGGCAAGGATCAAAAGTTCTTGCATCTTGGATCAAAATATTCCATTCGATAATTTTCATACTATTATCCCCTATTTTATCACATTTGAAAATCCACCATGAAGATGACAAAGAATTCTTCATAGAAAGTCGAAATAAGTAATCTGAACAATTATTATTAGCTGCTTTTAAACTGTACAGTACATGAACTATTGATCCCCGACATACAGTTTTCCTCCTCAAATTATGCATGCACAATCACAAACTTTTCCTGGCTTGGAAATTCTTCGCCAGCCCGCCACTAGAATCATGAAGAATGTACAAAATGCTCCATGCAGATGGAAAACATACAAGAATGCGTATACAAAAAATATATGTACAACATTCCATTAAATTCAATTTTGACGATACATGTAATTCATAGTAAATAAGTTGTTAATTGGGATGATCAAAATTTGAAAAAAAATATTTTGCAATTTGATCTAATTGACATAATGTAAATGGGGAAATGATTGCTGTGGTTTTAATTTTGCTACGTTCGCAGGTTTTGAATTTTCTGCAAACATAAAGCCACAACAATGGCTCTGGATCATAAATAAAAAGGCATAGCTAGGATATGATATTTATATGCTTCTTACACACGTACTAAATCGCAAATTACCAAGTACTCTTTTTACAATTAATTACAATGTATGTATTTTCAATCTACATATCTGTACTGTATTATTGGTATTTAAGCGTTTCTGTGTAATTATCTCTAATTACTACATGTACGTGTTTGCCATTAATTACCGCGAGAAACACTTATATAACAACAATAGCATTAATATACTATGCGCAATTGGTTGTTTTTCTTGCTTGCTATTCCATGTACAATAATCGTTACGACAGATCTTTATATTAAACGTATTGGAATTTTTTCCTGCAACCGTCGGTACTGCAAAATTAAAACCACTGCAATTGATTACATTTAGAAAACCACCAACTTTTGACACCACAAAATTAAATCCTTTAAGTAGAAAACTTGATTTCTTTCAAAAGATAGCAAGAAAATGTGTCACAAAATAGTTAGTCACTACATGCACCTCAGAAAAGTATGTACATGTCTATGTATCTTAATACATGTAACTAAGTGAATATCGCATCCCCCCATCCCCTAAGAAAGTAATGAAATTAGCATATTAAACACCCATTATGGACTACATGTATATTAGGGTTTGAGTACAGACAGGACCAAAATGCACTGTAATTCGGAGAATGGGTCTACAAAAATGCCTATACTTCTTCTTGGTTTCAAACCTCTCTATTAAACAGAATCAGCCAAAGCTGTCAGGAATTTCAACATATTTTAAAAGTTTTATACTAAATATTCAAAAATAAAATTCAGACTTGTGACAATTTTCTGCACACACTTCTATATGACATATAACAGCTGCAATTACTCAAAAGTTTCAGCAAAAATCTTCCCCCCATATTTTAGCCTTTTATATGGGAAGAAGAAAATTCAATTTATCAGTCCTTCAATATTCCATTTTGGTATTGATACTGAATATAACACGAGTTAATGCTTTTCAAAATTTTGTAAGTGCGAAAAGATACATGTAATCTGAACAACAGTAACATACATGTAAAGTTTCAGCTTGTATAATAAAAGTACCTATGCAAGGGCAATTAAGAAATTTCATCTTCTTTTACATTGGTAACAAACAATATTTTTGCCTAAACATTTCGCCTACTTGTTTGATTGTTATGTAATTGCGACAATCGCTATTTTGCGTATTTACTGTGACAAACTGACAGACTATGAAGAAGTGACTTCATGTCATGTTTCACTAGCAGCTTAACTTCAACAGTAAAGACTCTAACCCCTAACGCTATCTCTAATACATTCATGATAGTAAGAATTTAAGAATTTATATAAAAGGTTCTTAACATATCCTAATGAATTATGAAAACATTTTGCCTAAATTCTGTGCACATTGATTTTGATGGGAAGTGGACCTGCTTCCTCGCTCTCCTGTGGAAAGGATAGTTTAAGTCCTTTTGTTTCCAGTTCTCTCAGGTATTCTAAATCACCATTGATACTCAATTTCTACAAAAGAAAACATTTACACAAATATACCCATTTCTACAGATTTTCAGACTTTGTAAACTTGTTCAGAGTCAACTGCTAGAGGGTAGAATAAATCTACAGACCAGGAAAAATTCATTTCTTGCAGTTTCTATCATCAGCTGATTTTAGGGAGTTAAACATTGTAAATGGAAATATCTTTCTCCATGGTAAAGACAATTTCTACGACTTGCTCAAGGTTCAGCCTTGACCCAGTGATCAAGGTAGGCGATACAACTTCTACAACTCACCTGAGGTTCAGCCTTGACCCAGTGATCCAGGTAGGCTATACAATTTCTACAACGCACCTGAGGTTCAGCCTTGACCCAGTGATCCAGGTAGGCGATACAATTTCTACAACTCACCTGAGGTTCAGCCTTGACCCAGTGATCCGGGGAGGTTGCCAAGGCAGACAAACACAACCAAATCATCATCACAGCACTGGCTAACAGAAGGAGACTAAGTAGCTCCCTAGGAATGCCCGTCTTACGAGAGACACAGCTCAGCCAATCACTGGATGTCCGTCTGTCTGTGGCATCCAGGGACAATTCTTCTGAGTCGTCATGGAAACCTGACAGCTGAGAATTTTGAACGTCTGGTGTAGCAGATCTGTCGAATGGTTCCAGATTTGTCTCTAGATAATTGGCTGTGTTGAGATCTGTGAACAAAAAATACTTATAGAACTTCCTATTGATATTCAAGTCAGTAACACACAAAGTACACCAGTGATAAGAAAGGTTAAAATGTGTTTAATTTAGAAAACTCGCAGATGAACAGATAGGAATATGATTTATATATTTTATACACATGTACCAAATTTAATTGCAGGTAAAACTGGCTGAGTCCAGTATCTAGACAAAGTGTTTGAAGAACAGTAAATACTTAGATGACAACTGTTAAACACAGCATAGCAAAGGCTATCAAAGTGATAATCTTTATATTTGTAAAGAAACCCATCTTCATGGTTGTTATGTATCCTGAATTACATGTACCTAATGCCAAATTGATTGCAAACTAGTATGAAAAAACTGGGGCCTGAACCCGAGACATCTTGCTAAGAAGTCTCTTGCCTTCTCCACTGAGCTATTGAGCTAGTTGCCATCTAACCTAGTTAGACGGTATTTTAGGTACTGTAAATTGCTTTATTTTCGTCAGTACCAATTTTCGTCAATTTGCTCAAAATGACCATTTCGTCAGTACGTAAATTCGTCATCCAAGGGTCCCTCAAATGTAACTTCCTCTGTTCAAATACCAACTCAACATTTAGATAGGTCGTATGGGTATGTTTTCATTGTTTGTTTAACAATTATTGGTAAACAAACAATTAGAGACATGTATACTATCTAGCTTGTTGTGAAAACATACGATTTGTTAATTAGAAGTACATTGAATGCAACCTTATGTGCGTATTCAGTTTTCAATTGATTTATCATTTGCCTGTCGTAATAAATCCTAAGATTCAATTTTTCCTTTCTACACAATATTTTGTCAGGAGTATTAATATTCGTCGATACGTAATTTCGTCAAGGGAGGCAATGACGAAAATTGGTACCTGACGAATAAAAACCAATTTACAGTATTTTGACATTTCTATATGAAAAAATAAAGCCTGTGTTTGTGAAACACGAATGCCCCCGGTGGCATCTTTGTTAGTATGAACACTATTTTCTGTTAAGTACATGTATGTGAGGTCACTGGGTAAAAAGGTCAAAGGTCTAGGTCACGAGGTCAAAAATTTTGGTATCAATGGAAAGGTCTTGTCACAAGGAATACACATATGAAATATGAAAGCCCTATCACTTACCATTCAAAAGTTATGCCAAATGTTAAAGTTTTTGAAAAGTAGGTCAAAGGTCAAGGTCAAGGTCATGAGGTCAAAAATTTTGGTATCAATGGAAAGGTCTTGTCCCAAGGAATACACATGTGAAATATGAAAGCCCTATCACTTCCCATTCAAAAGTTATGCCCAATGTTAAAGTTTTTGAAAAGTAGGTCAAAGGTCAAGGTCACAAGGTCAAAAATTTTGGTATCAATGGAAAGGTCTTGTCACAAGGAATACACATGTGAAATATGAAAGCCCTATCACTTCCCATTCAAAAGTTATGCCCAATGTTAAAGTTTTTGAAAAGTAGGTCAAAGGTCAAGGTCAAGGTCACAAGGTCAAAAATTTTGGTATCAATGGAAAGGTCTTGTCACAAGGAATACACATGTGAAATATTAAAGCCCTATCACTTCCCATTCAAAAGTTATGCCAAATGTTAAAGTTTTTGAAAAGTAGGTCAAAGGTCAAGGTCAAGGTAACGAGGTCAAAAATTTTGGTATCAATGGAAAGGTCTTGTCACAAGGAATACACATATGAAATATGAAAGCCCTATCACTTCCCATTCAAAAGTTATGCCCAATGTTAAAGTTTTTGAAAAGTAGGTCAAAGGTCAAGGTCAAGGTCACGAGGTCAAAAATTTTGGTATCAATGGAAAGGTCTTGTCACAAGGAATACACATGTGAAATATGAAAGCCCTATCACTTCCCATTCAAAAGTTATGTCCAATGTTAAAGTTTTTCGGACAAACAGACAGACAAACAGACAGACAAGCCAAAAACTATATGCCCCGAATCTTTGATTCTGGGGGCATAAAAAAAGAAAACGTCAAAATACCATCTACCCTATACATGAAATCAATAACAAACTGAAATGAAAATTTGCCCCTAACGGGACGAAAATACCCCCCACAGCAATATTTTTTGAAAAGTTATCTTGGAATCAAGATCAAGCATCAATTGTGACCTAGACCTATGACCTTGGTTCAAAGTCATGACACACCCTTAGGTCCTAAGGAATATTTCTGTGAAATATTATTGAAATCCATCCACAGGGGAAGGAGTTATGCTCTGGACAAGGTTTTACTCATGATATCTATTGTGACCTTGACCTATGACCTTAGTTCAAGGTCATGACACACCCTTAGGTCCTCGGGAACATTTCTGTGAAATATTATTGAAATACATCCACAGGGGGAGGAGTTATGTTCTGGACAAGATTTTACTAATGATGTATAATGTGACCTTGACCTTTGACCTTAGTTCAAGGTCATGACACACCCTTAGGTCCTCGGGAACATTTCTGTGAAATATTATTGAAATCCATCCACAGGGGAAGGAGTTATGCTCTGGACAAGGTTTTACTCATGATATCTATTGTGACCTTGACCTATGACCTTAGTTCAAGGTCATGACACACCCTTAGGTCCTCGGGAACATTTCTGTGAAATATTATTGAAATACATCCACAGGGGGAGGAGTTATGTTCTGGACAAGATTTTACTAATGATGTATAATGTGACCTTGACCTTTGACCTATGACCTTGGTTCAAGGTCATAACACATCCTTAGGTCCTAAGGAACATTTCTGTGAAATATCGTAAATCCATCCACAGGGGGAGGAGTTATGCTCCAGACAAGGTGCGATGGACAGACAAATGGATAGATGGACAGACGGACAGACAGGGTGATTCCTATATACTCCCAAACTTTGTTTGCGGGTTATAATAATTACCATCTTCAAACTCCATGTTGTCAATTTCAGCATAGAGTTGAGGCTGCGTCTTCATAACTACAACTTTACCATTATCTGCTTGCATGTAGAAAGACCATCGGACAGACATACCCTGGTACATTTTATCAATCATGTTGCTGTAGACGTTATGTATGTACATTAGAGGATATAACATGTGGATATTTTGCTCGTACTGTTCATCCTGAAATCACAGAAAATGAAATTCAATGGAAGGTTTCTCTCCATAATAACATGCTCACACATAACATTCTCTTTCCACGTAGAATCCACTATGATTTGGATTGTACCTTCATCACCTCTCTTTCCACTGAGAATCCACTAGGATTTGGCCTGTACTTTCTATTACCTCTCTTTCCACTGAGAATCCACTAGGATTTGGACTGTACCTTCTATTACCTCTCTTTCCACTGAGAATCCACTAGGATTTGGATTGTACCTTCATCTCCTCTCTTTCCACCAAGAATCTACTAGAATTTGGATTGTTCCTTCATCTTTTCTCTTTCCACTGAGAATCTACTAGGATTTGGATTGTACCTTCACCTCCTCTCTTTCCACTGAGAATCCACTAGGATTTGGATTTTACCTTCATCTCCTCTCTTTCCACTGAGAATCTACTACATGTAGGATCATCTCCTCTCTTTCCATGGAGAATCAATTAGGATTTGGATTGTACCCTCATTTCCTCTTTTTCCACTGAGAATCCACTAGGATCTGGATTGTACCTTCATCTCCTCTCTTTCCACTGAGAATCCACTAGGATTTGGATTGTACCATCATCTTTTCTCTTTCCACTGAGAATCCACCAGGATTTGGATTGTACCTTCATCTCCTCTCTTTCCACTGACAATCAACTAGGATTTGGATTGTACCTTCATCTCCTCTCTTTCCACTGAGAATCCACTAGGATTTGGATTGTACCTCCACCTCCTCTCTTTTCACTGAGAATCCACTAGGATTTGGATTGTACCTTCATCTCCGCATGCCTCTTTACTTTTGTGATAGGATAGCATAATATCTAATCTGATCAAATGATGTGAACAATCTAGGAAAATGAACATTATGAAATACACGGATAAAGTCAATTTCAAGGTAGGTGCAATAGATGTCTTTGTGTAGATCAAGCATGACATTGCATTAAACAAAATCTATCTTTGCAAAGGTTCTACCGGATAAACTCAAAACCACCATAAATACTACTAGTACAAAATGTATTTCAAAGCTTCCTCATTTAAAGAGTTTAAGCCAATTATGCTATGCAAAAAATAATTTACAAAGTGTCAGAACTTATCAATGAATAACATGTACTTTCAAGTATTTAAATCTGATGCATACAAAAAGCAGAGCCAATATAAGGGGATAACACACTTATTCCTGTTATAAATAAGATTACCTCCTTCTGCTGCTGTATAACATGAGGAATCTGACTGTTACATCCAAATTTACAGCTGTCTAATTCATCTGTTTTATTACTGTAAGCCTCTTCACATGCTGAAAAATATGTATTTTACTTCTGACAACCTTTTCAAAATACATGTATTACAATTGGACAGTATTTAGTACATAGAAAGTTATGTGAACAGCTTTTATGGCAACATGAATGACTTATCACTTACATGAATTAAGCAGAATTCATGTTTCAATGGAAGTTAATCATTAAACTAATTTCATTCAGCAATGAGTGATGATAGAATCTATCTAGAGATCTATCTATTTCCGAGATCTGTCTCTTACAATTAATTTCAGCTTAAACAAGTGCAGCTTAAATGAATGCATATTAACTCATATTGGTATGGAAATCATTTGCAACTAGAAAAGGAACTGATTTGGCAGAATTAAGCGAAGCAGCTAGTTTACATGTAAGCATCTTTATATAAATCATACACATTTAGATTTCTGAACCATTGGTCAAATACAATGTACATGTTCATGTATACATGTATGTATGTGGTATATTTGATACCATTAAGCATTCATATACATGTACAATGTAACATCTTATATAACTTTTTGGTAAATAAATCTCTCTCCCTTCTTATAATACTTACATGCTTTGCATCCCTGTTGAGTTAAATTCAGACTATTATGGTTACAGTATACAAATTCCATGATGGAAAAGAATCGACATCCTCGTTTACAGGCATCTAACAAATATCCCTGCAATGAAAAGTTTGTCAAAATTGTGTAAACGTGATATGAATTTGTTATATGATACTTCTAATCAAATTGCAATTTAGGCTCAACAGGCTTGCAATATGGTTCCAATATACAGTAGTACTAGTAGGGCCACAATTAAAAAAATGTTTGTTTCCCCTCCCCCCAGGTCTGTTTTTTCCAAGTGACCCGGCAGGCGGGTACTTTTTTTTGCTGCCAGAACTACATGTATAAAAATATGTTAAAAGTCGTTTGAATCCAAATTGCACATTCCTGGACTCCTTACAGCTTCCAGTCACATTCTGTGTTTCTAATTGATATGGTAAAGACTAAGAGCTGGCAGCCGGCGATTTCTCGCCTTTTACTTTGGGAAAAATCGTCGCCTGCTTTCCGTAAAAAATATCTATTGTGTCTCAATTTATATCGCTGGTTAAGTATGAAATGTCTATCTATTTTATTGAACATGTTCAAAAGAAAATCACGTTGTCCTATAAAACGTATTCTATTTAAACAAAATTGTCCCAAGATGCACGATAAATATTTCCGCAATAGTTGCATCAAGTGTTTCAGTGCAGCGTAACGGGGGGTCATTTTACGGCAACGTCAAATCTGCGAGAATAAGATAGAACGATTGCATCTCAACTTTTTTACGACTTGTAAATATTGATTTTGTGTAGATATTGACCACGCGCAAACCACGAGTCACGGACTATAAATGGCCAGCGTTTTCCAGTGCATGATAGATGAAATAAGTTACTATACTTTTCATTCTCGGTCTGTTTATTAAATGTAAACAGCGCAAGGGAAAAATAATTATACGAATAACATCAAGAATTCATTGTAATATTGAGTCTATTGATAATGACGTTCATGATGCAAGAAGTGAGCACGGACCGCCGACAACCGCTATAGAAGGAACGAGTGCGTACAGTACTATGATTAGGTAGTAGTTTTCTTATTTACTCGATTTTATGCATTTAGATAATATGCCTGAATTTTGGCCACTCAGCGGACCCCTCCAAATAAGCGATGGGTCTTTATAGCGTCCAAACGCCCATCCATGAAACGAGATTTCATAAGTTGAGGAACTAGATTCACCCTTCCATAAAACTCTGTCAAACACTCCGTCAAGTTACGTTATTTCACTGTTTAGTATTACTTATCATGTAACAATGGTGTGGTACTTAAAGTTAGCGCTTTTTTTTTTGGAGCAAGAACAATAAAATAGCGGGAATTGTGGAAGGGTGAATTGGGCACATACGTATACATGTAAAGATGGGAGCCCACAACACCTGCTGCATTCGCAGAATTCGAAAGGCATACGCTTGTTTAAAATATTACATCCATAGACCGAGCGATCATCTATCATGACTTACGACTCAACATGCTCAATGTTCTCAAAAACTTTGGGAGGATATGTACAAGAGAGAGACATAATTATCAATTTACCAATAATACGTAATTTATGACTGACGGTTCAAAGCCAGCGGGGATGGGAAGAGGGGGGGGGGGGGTATGGCAAGATTTCTTAAATTAATGTAGGAATGAGAAAACTACCGAGTTAATTTACAATTCTAATTGGATAGAATATTGTAACGTTGAAACTGAAAATGGACATCATCGTCATCGCCTTGATACAATTTCTGGAAAAAAATATCGGACTTTTTGGCTATAAAAAAATCTGACTCGGCGGCGTTTTTCCTGACCCGGTCGGGGCGAGGGGAAACAAACAATTTTTAAATTATGGCCTGAGAATTGGTGCTCACAAGATTACATAGAGTTATATAGGAGAAAATGACCACACCCATTTTCCAAGACCCTGGGGGTCAGGGGCTCAAACAAAATATCAGATGCACATCTACACCACTGACTGAGAATAAAGCAAAAACAATTACCTTTCTATCAATTATACTTTCTGAGAATTGGTGCTCGCAAGATTATGTAGACTTATAAAGGGGAAAATGACCACACCCATTTTCCAAGACCCTGGGGGTCAGGGGTTCAAACAAAATATCAGGTGCACATCTAGACCACAGACTGAGAATAATGCAAAAACAATTATCTTTCTATCAATCATACTTTCTGAGAATTGGTGCTCACAAGATTACATAGAGTCAGGCACAGCGTGAAGTTAGACAGGCTCACGACAAATACATGGAAGACATCATAAGCGGGGACATGCAGGAAACTCCTAAAAGGTTCTGGTCATACTTGAAAAGCCAGAAGCAGGACACTACTGGGGTTGCACCACTCAAACACAGCGACGGATTCCTCCACAACGATGCATTCACCAAAGCTGAGATCTTGAACTCACAGTTCCACTCAGTTTATACAAGAGAAGACCTGTCGCAAGTTCCCAGCAAAGGTGCGTCACCCTATCCAAGCATGCCGGACATCAAGATAGACAGTAGGGGGGTGCACAAACTGTTAAAAGGACTCAAACCCAACAAGGCAACAGGACCCGACATGGTGCCAGCCAGACCTCTCAAGGACTTTGCAGACGAGTCTTCCACCATACTTACCAGGCTGTTCCAGAGTTCCCTTGACGGAAGCCGTATACCATCAGACTGGCGCAAGGCAGCCATAGTTCCAATCTACAAGAAAGGCGACAAACACAAAGCTTCCAATTACAGACCAGTTTCACTTACCTCCATCTCGTGCAAACTGTTAGAGCATATCATCCACAGTAACATCATGGACCACTACGAGCATCTAGACATACTTACCGATAAACAGCATGGATTCCGTTCCAAAAGATCATGCGAGACCCAACTTATACTTACCATCCAGGAATTAGCTAGCACCCTGTCAGTAGGAGAACAAGTTGATGTCATCTAACTTGATTTCTCCAAGGCCTTTGATAAAGTGCCCCATACTAGACTACTCAACAAGCTAGAATACTACGGAGTGAGAGAAAACATCAACTACTGGATCAGTGACTTCCTAACATCTAGAACTCAACAGGTCGTGCTTGAGGGGACAGCATCATCAACAGCAGATGTACTATCCGGGGTGCCCAAGGGGACGGTCTTGGGTCCGCTGCTGTTTTTGTCATTTATAAATGACATGCCGGAGGTGACAACATCAGACATCCGGCTATTTGCTGACGACTCACTCCTGTATTGACGCATAACATCTACAAGGGACTCCGATACATTACAGCAAGACCTAGCAGCCCTGGAGAAATGGGAAACTACCTGGCAGATGGCCTTTAACCCTGAAAAGTGTACAGTAATACACGTAACGAACAGGAGGAAGCCCCTAATCACTAAGTACCAACTCCATGGACATACACTAGAAAGAGAGGAAAGTAGCAAGTACCTAGGTATCACCATCAGCCAGGACTTGAAGTGGAACATACACGTCAATAATGTAACATCAAAGGCAAACAGGTCGCTAGGTTTTATCCGACGGAATTTATGAGGCTGCAGACCATCAGTGAAAGAGGCTGCGTACAACGCAGTAGTACGACCAACATTAGAGTATGCAGCATCAGTATAGGACCCATATACCAACCAGCAAATAACATCTATTGAGAGGGTCCAGCGAAGAGCAGCTCGTTTCGTTACCAATAACTACAGAGACTATATACCAGGGGCAGTTACAGGCATGATAGAGCATTTAGGATGGGAGAGTTTAGCGACCAGACGTGCAAAAAGTAGGCTGACCATGATTTTTAAAATCACCCATGGCCTAGTCGACATCCCACACGAACAACATCTAGTGGCAGGGAATAGGCGTACCTGTGGTAACAACAAATTCCGGGAAATTGCAACATCCAAGGACGCATATAAGTACTCTTCCTACCCACGGACCATCAGGCAGTGGAACAAACTCCCACCAGACATCACTGCGATTCCATCATTAGAGGGTTTCAAGGCCACGCTGGACAGGCTACCAGCTGACCATCCAGCATTCACCATCTAGCCAACCACCATGATGTTTTTATCCTTTTACCAAAAGTTATACTTTCTGAGAATTGGTTCTCACAAGATTACATAGAGTTATATACATGTAGGAGAAAATGACCACACCCATTTTCCAAGACCCTGGGGGTCAGGGGCTAAAACAAAATATCAGGTGTACAACTAGACCACAGGCCCATTATAATGCAAAAAGAAGTTACTTTGTACTATTCACAGATTCAGAGGATTCGCGCTCACAAGAAAAGTTTAACGGACAGACAGACAGACAGACAGACAGATGGCCGGACGCAGGACACAGGGCGATCGCATAAGCTCGACTGGTCTTTGACCAGTAGAGCTAAAAATCAACATGGCGCCGAGTCGTCAAAGGTAACTTCTGAGTTTTGTACTTTTTTCTAGTCAATATAATAATTCTAAAATCATTCAATTTGTGAATGATCTTAATTTGTTGTTGTTTTAATAAAATATCTGACGAATTACAGAAATCCCTCCATATCTACATTAAAAATGTTGTATCGTGATACGAATCGTAACGTGAGTAAATACTGTGATTCATATCATATCGTGAGCTTAGCGTATCGTGACAGCCCTATTGGAGATGAAGGCAAAGCAAGTACATTTGTACTGCGTGCCTGGACTCATGAATGTCAGTAGTGCCGGAGGGGAACTTCACACTTCACACAAAGGCAGCTCGTGAAATTTTGCAGCAAAAAGAAATGTGAAAAGTTGTTTTTAATCCTCTTTTATTGGTGCTAGTTATTAGAAATACGTATCAAATGGACTAAACTATGGACTAGAACTCCTAAAAAGTTGGCAATAGCTCGAGTCGATAGTAAGTGGTACATTCACCCTGCACGAAATATGAATTAAAGGCCTACCATTAATAGTATAAAAGAAATCTGCTTTCAAAACTTTTTCAACAGCAGAAATTGAATCTAAAAGCATTCAATCAACTCAATTGACACAGTTGAAGTCCTTTTAAAGGACTAAAGAAACACATGCAAGCAAATTCTGCATCTCATTTTGAATTTCCTTAGTCCGACTCATGCAGACCTACGACGGTGTTATTTGTTTTTTCGCCTTCGAAGGCGAAAAAACAGATAACACCGTCGTAGGTCTGCATGAGTCGGACTAGAATTTCCTCTGACCTGAAGACAAGGATTTAGGAAGTACAAGTATGAATACTAGAATGGAATGCCATTAACTCTAAGAAAATAAGTAATTTACAAATATGCAAATTTAAAATAAAAAGACAATTTGCACATGACATGTTCCACAAAAGTAAAAACACAGGAAAAAATAATAAATATGCAAGCCACAGGCACATGTAGAAAGACCGTCAATATCCTGTATGGTCATAAGAGAATACTGGTATCTTATAGAGATACAAGGTTTCCGACGAATTTTCAGCTAGAAGTAGCATTTCTGCAATTTTTTGCATTTGAAGGGCAAAACGGGGTATGACCATAAAGATTTATTTGTATACTTCCTAAAAACATCAATAATTCACCAAAAAAGATCTCATAACATAGCCTAATCGTCTACCTAAGTTGGACTGTTTTCTACTTTCTGTCTTGAACCTCCATTGCCAGATTAGCTTATCAGAATCATCCAGGTGTTTTACTTTGCTTACAGTAAGCAGAGTAAAGCCTCTGAATGAATCAGTATTTGTCCAATCTGGCAATGGAGATTCAAGACAGAAAGTAGAAAACAGTCCAACTTAGGTAGACAATTAGGCTATGTTATGAGATCTTTTTGGCTGAATTATTGATGTTTCTAGAAAGTATACAAATAAATCTTTATGGTCATACCCCATTTTGCCCTTCAAACATGACAAATACAAACATTTCAGATGCTTCTTCTAGCAGAAAATTCGTCGGAAGCCTTGTCTCTCTCTATATATATTCCCTCATGACCTGTACAGGGGTATCATACAAGATATTGACACTCTTTCTACATGTGCCTGTGATGCAAGCAAAGTCAATCGCTTTGTTTTATGTTTTTTGTTATAATGTTGACGAACCTTTTCATATGTATGAGGACTATACGTATTTGAACAAGCTTCTACACATGATGAAATATCATCTAAAACCCTGTCAAACACACCAATACCGCGGACAACGAACAAAATTGATGTAACTGTCAGAAGCTGTAGTATTTTCGCCATTTTTCCTTACTGCTTTGTTTTTGTCACGTGACCTTTCTTTCTTTCTTCTTATAAATTCCTCCACAACTTGGAGTACTACCCCCAATCAACAATATCAGGGACGTATATACGTCCCTGACAACATGCGGAGATGTAAAAATATACCCGACCAGTAACGTTTACGTTAAAACATGTGATATCATGTTTTAATAATAGATCATATAAAAGAGATGCCGGGTAGGCATATCAACGTTAAAAATGTTGAAAAGACTTTCTAAAATACTAGAAATAAGAATGCATAGGTGTTAGTAAATATCTACTGATTCAGACAATTAATAGTGAAAAGGTTTAACTACTATTTACATATATTTCTGCATATCCTTAGATGTTACGTACCCGTAATAGCCATCCATGATCCTGAAATTTGTTTGGTTTTGTGAAATCGGGACAAAAGGGGTCTGAAAATAGAGTCATATTATTGTCTAAGATTAATGAACATTTTTGGACACCCCTAGTGAAATACCCCTGAGATCCGCCACTGTACCTGGATCTTTCTTGCCTGAACCCACCCTATTCTGAATCCACCACCTTAGATCCGGCACCCACAATTTTGAGTCTTCACATGTATCGACGAGTTTCCTAAACCCAAAACACAATCATATAAAATCATCAGGAATTGATGTTGGGTATGTTATCACAATCATGTTATATTTTTCATGACCGACTGACATGTTGTACCTGTTTATTCCTGCTTGATAATTGTGCATTGTTTTTGCAAAAAAAAAAAATGTTTATTATTCCTCATAGTTATTGGGAATTATTTTTCATTCAATTTTATACTCAAAGAACAATACAATTCAATGTATATTTATTATACACATTAGTATGAAACTAGAACTTCAGATAATGATTAAAGTTAGTATTTGGCAAGTTCTCATTCAGTTCAGCAGCAATACAAGCTTCCATCCTTCTGGGCATACTATTTATCAAATTATGTTAGAATTCATGGCTCATGGTATCCCAATAGCTGACCACTTCTCTCTTCATTGCGTCAATTTCCCGGATTCCTTTTTGGTTTATTGTATCCTTCAATGTTCCCCAAATATTTTCAATAGGGTTCAGGTCAGGACTGTAACTAGGCCAGTCCAAGACAGTTACATTTTTCTCACGGAACCAGTTCTTTGTGTGGTGAGCTCTGTGTTTTGGGTCGTTATCTTGTTGAAAAATCCAGTCTCTCCCGTACAAAATACGGACTGTCTCAAGAAGAAATCCTTCAAGAATACTGGTATACCGTTCGCTTGTCAGATTTCCTGTGAATATACATAACGGCATGGCCCCTCGGGAAGACACACCTCCCCAAATATGAAACCTAGAACTGTGCTTTGGACGCTGGTATAGGGGTCTAGCAGTTTGTTTGCTCCACATCTTTACATTATTAGGATGCATCCACACAGAGCATTCGTCACTAAAAACAACTTTCTCCCAAACATAGTTTCTATGGGCAACACACCACCCCAAAACGCTTTTGTTTTTGGTTATCTGACAACAATGGGGAGATAACTCCTTTTGTTTTCACCCATTCAGATCTATTAAGTTCTCTTCTGACAGTTTCATAAGATACATCAGGGCTACCCCTTTGTATCATGTCATGTCTTAAGTTCTCAACACTTTTAAATTTTCCTCTGTGAACCAGTTGTCCTAGTCTCCGTCTGTTAGATGAGTTGGATTTTGATGGTCTACCAGCCCCTTTCCTCTGTTCTACACTGCTTCCATCTTCAAATCTTTTCATGACTCTGTATGTTGTGGATAAAGGAATGTCAAACTTATCTGAAATTTTCCTTGCATTTGTCTCCCCATTCTGCAGTTCTTTAAAGATTACGAAGCTCACCTCGTGGCAGCAAAATTCAATTCAAACATATTTCTAAGTATATGTATATTGCCTTTTAAAGGCAAAATACTTTGCTCATTATTGGCTTTTAAAGGTAAAATCACTCAAGCAGAAAAAGTAGGTCAAGGTCATTTTATTATCAAAGATACATCCAATATGCAACTTCTGTACATGTATCACTTATACTTTGCTCAATATTGGCTTTTATAGGCAAAATCACTCAAGCGGAAAAAGTAGGTCAAGGTCATTTTATGAAAGTTTTATTAAAGATACATCCAATATTAAAGTTTGGTACATGTAGCAATTACACTTTGCTCAATATTGGCTTTTAAAGGCAAAATCACTCAAGCGGAAAAAGTAGGTAAAGGTCATTTTATGAAAGTTTGATCAAAGATACATCCAATATGCAAGTTTGGTACAAGTAGCACTTATACTTTGCTCAATATTGGCTTTTAAAAGCAAAATCACTCAAGTGGAAAAAGTTGGCCAGATGCTGCATCCGATGCATGGATCCATCTCGGCATCCCAAGATGAATCACTTGTGCAAGTTTGGTTACTGTAGCATCAGTACTTTGTCAGATACTGAGCTACCCCAAACTTCTTAACCAAGCCACTCTGAGCTACCCAAACTCCTTAACGAAGTCACTCGAGCAGAAAATGTAGGTCAGATGCAGCATCCGATGCATGGGTTAACCTCAGCATCCAAAGCTGAATCACTTGTGCAAGTTTGTAGCACCAGTACTTTGCCAAATACTGAGCTACCCCAAACTTCTTAACCGGACGGGGACGGGGACGGGGACGCGAACGCGGACACGGACGCGCGGGGTTATAACATAAACTCACTCAACTTCGTCGAGGTGAGCTTAAAATGAGATTTCTCTTCTCCATAGTGTTGCTTTTATAGCTCCAAAAACAAAGTCGTCTGCTTAGATTGGAGGAGATAACTCTTACTGATCAATTTTCAGGCCAAAATGAAGATGAGTTAGTTGGCAATGGAAAATGTCTGCATCATGCATCAGTCAATTTCGGAAGTACTCAGAACTTCAATTTTTCTTATCGTAAGCACATCAAATATTACTACTCATCAAATTTACATACAGTAATATGAAACTGATTCAAAGTTAAAGGATATCTATCCTAAAGCGGAATAAACAGTATTATGTCCTTATCAGTTTAATTCATGGATTTAAATGTGTCCGAGGGTGGGGGATATGATAATAAGTTCGTGTTGGGGATCTTTTCAGTCTAGACTGGGGTGAATTTTGGGGTGGGTGGATCCAAGAAAGAGTTATCCGGGATGAGGTAAATCTGTGATGAAATGCAACATAATTAGGGTGAATCTCACTCGAGTCAGGTGCTGAGATGGGTGGATAGAGCGGTGAGGGAGGAGGGTTGGGGCAGTGGAAAGTTACAAAATGGAATCTCCGAATCGATGGGGGTTTTTTTATTGATTAGCGGTGATGTGGTCAGTGGACGCGCGCCACATCAATTTGTCGTATTTTTCTCTTTTTGCTATGTTCAGAGTGAACACATGTACATATCGCATTGCTTGAACTTGAAGAATTTCGCAATATGCAGCTGTCCGTCGTGTCGCGGTGAACCCCTCAGGGTAGATCGTACCTCACAAACCGGTTTGTGAGACACTAGCTTCCCCCCTCAAGTTAATTCGTACAAAACCAATCTTCAGTAAAGGGGATAGGACATCACCTATTAACTACAGGCCTATGTCGCTCACAGTTGTATGTTGTAAGACCCTGGAACATGTCATCCATAGCCAGGTGATGAAACATCTAGACAGACACAACATACTTAGCGACCAACAGCATGGTTTCCGTTAGAGAAGGCCCTGCGAAAGCCAGCTGATCATCATCATCAATTATCTGGCCAAGGGCATAGCTAGAGGAAGGTGAACAAGTAGACGCCATACTCCTGGACTTCAGTAAGGCCTAAAGTTGACAAGGTCCTCACCAGCGCCTCTTGTACAAGTTGAACCACCATGGCATACATGGGAGCCTGCTTAGCTGGATACAGAGCTTCCTTAGCAACCGTAGTCAGCAGGTAGTCATAGATGGTCACACTTCATCCTCAGCTCTAGTTACACCAGGAGTGCCACAGGGCTCAGTATCGGGACCGCTTCTCTTTCTTGTGTACATGATGGTCAACAATGACCTCCCGGAGAGAGTAAGTTCCACAACACGACTGTTTGCAGATGACAGTCTCCTGTATAGGAAAATAAAAACAGCCCAACATTCCTCCACACTGCAGGATGATCTACGGAAGTTAGGAAAGTGGGAACATGAATGGAAGATGTTTCAATCCATCCAAGTGCGAGGTGATCCGGATTACAAAGAAACGGAGCACCATCAAAGTTACTTACAATATCCATGGACAGGAATTGACAACTGTCAAGAAGGGTAAATACCTAGGGGTAACCATATCAGACACCATTACCTGGAATGATAATGTGGATTCCATAACAGAGAAAGCCAACAACAGCCTGAGCTTCCTGAGGAGGAATATATCCAGGTTCCCAAGGGAAACCAAGACGCAGTGCTATAAGACACTGTTACGCCCCATCCTGGAATATGCCTCCCCTGCATTGGATCCACACACTGCAAATAACATCAGCAGCGTAGAAAAGGTCCAACGCAGAGCTGCCAGGTTTGTCACCAATAACTGCAGTAGCACCAGTAGCACCAGTGAGATGATCCAGAATCTGGAGTGGCCCTCACTTCAGCAGAGGAGGTCAGATGCCAAACTAGTGATGATGTACAGAATCACCTACAACCTTATTGACATCCCTGCTGCAGCCTACCTCCACCCATCTGATCTCACAACGTGGGACACAGTCTGTGCTACTTCACCCCTTATTGTCGGACGGACATCTACCGGTACTTCCAGTGGGGAATACGCCTAGAGAACCAACTGCCAGAGCACTTAGTTTCGGCTTTTACCCTAGAGTGCTTCAAGGCCGGGCTCAACACCATAAGCAGTCGCCATGTTTTTAAAGCATCCTGTTCGCAGACCACAGTCACTTGTAAATAGTTCATAATGCGACAATGCCTACATAGGCCCTGCACTCCACTTGGAAGAAGAAATTATCCTAATGACTCCGCCTTCGATCCACATCAATGTTCCATCTTCACCCCTTGCTTACATGTGCTTCGACTCCATCTATACCCACGCATTGGACAGCCCATCCTATTTTTCTATCTTTTTTTTTTTTTTTATTTTCCTTCTTATTTTTTTTTTAAATTCTACTTTTTGTTCGGTTGAATCCTTTGTTTAATCGTAATTTCAGCTGAGGCAAATGTACGAACTACGTCTAAATTCTGAAATAATGATAACTGTTATTTATTCAAATTAATTTTAAAATTTAGCGTAAGCATGTTGATTATAAAGCTCAACCTCGACGTAACGTATCGTTCCAAGGAATGCATGTGTCGCCTGCGAAACATAGCGACACTCAGGAATCACTTTTATAGGGTTTGACATCCAAGTGCGACAGACAGACGGACAACGGCAAAGTGACCCTTAAGGTGATATCACACGTTTCATGTTTTACAACAAATATTTAAAAAAAAATGACATAATTCTGATTTCCTAATATAATTCAGATGTAAGAGACAATATTAGGAGGTCACCATCCAAATTGTTGAGGTTTTGAAACTAATCAGACTTTTTAGCCATCCATTAATTGTAATGGAAGTGCTCATTTCTTGACTATATTTTTTTTCAGCCCAATATTTTCAAAAGAAATTTCACATATGATTCCTTCATCATATTGTACAAATTCTTATAGAAAGAAATCATTCAATGACCACGTCACATGTTGCAAAATCTGAATGAATGTGCATTTTATCATGTAAAAATTGAAAATGCAATTAGTTACCTTTCTTTACTATATCACCAAAGACAAAAGAATGAACTTTTTAAAAATATGACAGCAGTATATTCCTTCACTCATAATGATTTCAATAGGTTAACAAGAAAACTATTGACATGATTGATGCATGCATAGCATCAATTCACCGGGAGAACAAAGATACCATATGAAGATCATAGACATTATTAACAGGGTATACAAATACAAATACAAATTTATTTATTCCAAATTAGGGCCCATCTGAGCATAACACAAAACAATTATGATTGGATACATTTACAATTACAATACACAAATATTACAAAAGAAGAAAAATACTGTCAGTTATACCGTACACATCAAGAAAAATGTTGATTATACATTTGTTACATATTTATCATTTAATGATGCAAGCCAAGCGCGGATCCAGAGGGGGGGACCCCCCCCCCCCTGGAATTTTCGAAACATTGCTAAATTTTCGTTATTAATATGCATATTTCATAAGATTAAGTCCAAATTCCCCTTTTGTTGTCATAACATTTGAAAAATTTATCATGAATTTGTATTAGAAATCTTTCATTTTGATAATATTTTGCCGTCAGTATTTCAAAATTTATTACATACATGTATGTTATTTTCAAATGATGCTGCGCTTTCCTATATACAACACATATATATTACACCTAGGTCAATAAACAAAGCACTAAGGAAACGAACAGAAACTGAAAAAGACACGAATAGTGGATTTTATTCCAATTCTTGGAAAAAAAATTCGCTGGCTCGCTATCGCTCGCCATTTGTTTTATTTACATAGTAGAACTGACAATCAATTTAATCAATTACTTTAATGTGAAAATTCAAAAGTTTAAGCTCTACAATGGTGGCATACTTCTGCCTCCTACATGCGAGATATTTCCTATAGATTATGTCGTCATGCAACTTATTTATGTCAACATGCAAGATAAATATGTAGACATGCACGATAAATATTTTGACATGTAAGATAGATATGTTGATATGCAAGATGATTATGTTGACATGCAAGATGATTATGTTGACATGCAAGATAGTTATGTCGCATGTTGACAAAATAAGTTGCATGTTGACATAAATAAGTTGCATGTTGACATAAATAAGTTGCATGTTGACATAATTATGTTGCATGTCGACATAAATAAGTTGCATACTAACATAAGTAAGTCGAATGTCGAAAAATATCTCGCATGTAGGAGGCAGAAGTATGCCACCATACTCTCCAGTGACCTGTTTTATTAATCATTAGAGACAGAACTGACAATCATCAATCAATAATTTTATTTTCTTGCGTTTGGTTTTTTTTTGTTTCTTTTTTGCTCTTCCAAAAATTCGGACTTTAGGACCCCCCCCCTTGAAAAAAAATTCTGGATCCGCCCATGCAAGCTTAAGTAATTTGTGGAACATTTGCTATTTGCTATCTATATGAGACTAGTAAACATTCCAACAATTGTTGGACACAATGCAAGGGACACCATGGGACGATGCCAAATAGTAACATAATACTTTACATGTGTCCCATGCAAAGTGTCCAACATTATAGTGTATTAATTCTATATTATGCAAAATCAGTTATATATTAGTTAGATCAAGATTCATTTCAGAGACTGACCTCAGTGCAGGGGACACCTAGGGACATTGCCCAAGTAACATTGTACATAATCTGTGTCCCATGCAAGGTGGTAAGTGATTTTTAGGTGGTAAATAATCAATAAAATTACTTAATCTTCAGAGAGAAATTCACATAGTAGTCGCAAAACGTCAATATATTCACAATTCATAAGCCAAAACAATTTTTCGTGCAAGGAGAGAGACCCAAAGTTGTAACAAGATTCTGTTATTTTGTCATACAGTAATTGTCTACTATGCTGTTTAGAAGGACAGGTGAACAGAAAATGAATCTCGTCTTCAACTTCAGACAATGAACACTTAGTACAATATCGTTGTTCTCTTGGTACCTTCTTGTATCTGCCACGCTCAATTTCAAGTCTATGACTATGTGATGATGTTCTAAACTTGGTTAAAAATTTTCGTTTATCTCTTGGAAGGAGAGTAAGATAATTTTCCAAATTAAAAGTTTGTTTAAAAGATAAATATGTCTCCAGGTATATATTGTTGTGGGTCATGTATTATTTTAGTTTTACTTTATGTGTAGGTACACATGTACTTAGTCATGTTATTTAATGATTTCATAATAATTCTTTCTAGATTTTACTATGTCATGTTTATCTCATTAGAGAATATTCCAGTATGTTCTTTGTTACATCATTATCATCACATGACTGTGATTTCTAGAATTTACTCTATTGTTAATCATGGGTAATGAGTCATTGTTCTAGAAGCTTCTGGTAGATTAATTGGTATTAAGTATAAATACCTCCGAGGAACTGTGTTGAGGGACATTCGTACACATTCGTAGACACGATTCATTCATCTATTCTGATATACTGGGACACTTTATTTGTTGAGACTTTAATCCATTTAACAACGTTTGGACACCGATCTTTCGAGAACGTTTGTGATTACCGGAAACCCATTCGATAGACTTTGTGGACCGTAACGGACACTTTGATCCGGACATTGTATTGTAAGTTGTAATCATTTGAAATATATATATTTTGTACATAATTAAACTTGTAAATTTATATTCTGTCTTTGTCTGATTTTTGCTGGCGTTTTGGGGTATTCTGACCCATAACAGAATTGGGGGCTCGTCCGGGATAGTAATCTCTGCATATTTGCACTTTACGTAAAGTTCGTTAAAAAAAAAGGAAATTTTTTTTTTAGTAAAACGTTTGCCAGCAGAAATCAATCATGGTATTTTCGGTCACTGAATTTTTGAAATCGCCGACTGTAGATGAGTTCGGATCATTGAAAAAAGATGATTTGATTGGTTTAGGTCTTCACTTGAAGTTAGATGTAAAATCTTCTATGAGAAAACAAGAAATTAGAAATATGGTGGCTAAAAAGCTTTTAGCTGAGGAAATCTTTTCGTCATACGATTTTCCTGTTGAACCTGTTTCAAGCGAAACCAAAATGTCAGAATTTGAGTTTGAATTAGAGAAAATGAAAATACAATTACAATTTGAAAAAGAAGAAAAAGAAAGAGAGAAACAGGAGCGTATGCACGAGAAAGAACTCCAGTTTGAGTTAGAAAAGTTAAAGTTAGAGAAAAGCACTAAGGAAAATCCTGTTCCTTCGCCTGTCAAGTCTGAATTCGACGCCGCCAAAAACATCCGATTAGTACCAAAATTTCAAGAAAAGTCCGTGGACAAATATTTTCCACATTTTGAGAAAATCGCGGCCAATCTGAAGTGGCCACGTGATTTTTGGCCAACTTTGTTACAAAGCGTACTTATTGGCAAAGCGGCTGAAGTGTACTCGGCGCTCAGTATTGCTGAGAGTTCAGACTATGACAAGGTCAAGGACACGATTTTGAGAGCATATCAGTTAGTACCTGAAGCGTACAGACAAAAGTTTAGAAAGTACAAAAAGTTTGAAAATCAAACATATGTTGAATTTGCTCGAGAAAAAGAAGATTTATTTGATCAGTGGTTTCGATCTAAGAAAATTCCCAATTCATTTGACAATTTGCGTCAAATAATTCTGATAGAAGAGTTCAAAGAGTGTGTACATCAAGATTTAAGAACTTATTTGGAAGACAAAAATGTTAAAACTCTTGAAGAAGCCGCTGTTTTGTCTGATACGTATGCTCTCACTCATAAGAAAAATTTTGTGTCAAAAACTCAATCTAGCGATAGCGCAAAAACTTCAGATTTTCCAAAGAAAAATTTACAAGAGTCTCAGTCGTCCATTAGTTCCCAGTCACCATCTCAAGGTGGTTCTACGTCCGGTCCTAGGTCCGAGCGTTCTGAGGCATCCCCAGGGGTGGGGTCGCTTCCTACATGCAATTATTGTAAGAAAAAAGGTCACGTTATTGGTGAGTGTTTGAAGCTTAAGAAGAAAAAAGAACTTAAGTCACAGGCCTGTGCGTCTGTTAGAAATGATAGGAAAGCCTTAGATTCGATTTGTTCTGACACTCCTGAGATTCAGGGTTCTAAGTCCAGTTCTGATGATTTTGTGGAGGATCATTATAAGCCCTTTTTGTCACAGGGATTTGTTTCACTCAGTGATTCTAGCGAAGCGTTGCCTGTTCAGATTTTGAGAGATACTGGTGCTGCCCAGACTTTATTGTTAGAGGGTTCATTGCCTTTGTCTGAGCACACTTTTACTGGTAGGTCAGTTTTATTACAGGGTGTGGAGCTGGGCGTCATTGATGTTCCCCTTCATAAAATTTATTTGAAGTCAGACTTAATTACTGGACCTGTTGTCGTAGGTGTTCGACCTACTCTTCCTGTTCAAGGCGTTTCCTTGTTGCTTGGCAACGATTTGGCTGGTGGCGGGGTTGTAGCCGATCCGATTGTTTGCGAGAAAATCACGTCCGATGTCGTGTCCGATGATGAAGACGACGACTTGTACCCAGCCTGCGCAGTTACCAGGGCAATGGCCAGGAACAGACAAAAAGAGGCTGAGAGTATTTCTGCACTTAACGGGGACCATCCCTCCGAAGATATAGACCTTTCTGACACATTCATGTCAACCATTGATGACAACGTACCTGAGACGTCAGTACCACTTCATGTTGACAAGTCTCCGACAGTACCTAGTGATGATTCCTATCCGCCATTAGAAAGGGATACAGATGCCTTAAGCCGTGAGCAGCTCCTCTCCGAGCAAACTAAAGATCCGGAGATCATCCGACTAAGTAAGAGAGCCCTTCCCCGAGAAGAAGCGGACAAAGTCGGAGAGTGCTTCTACATACAAGATGGCATCCTCATGCGGAAATGGAGACCACCCGATGCACCCCCTAATGAAGTGTGGCGGGTCGTTCACCAGATAGTGGTTCCAGTAGCGTATCGCGGGGACATCATGAGTTTAGCTCACGACACACCCATGGCAGGTCATTTAGGTGTCAATAAGACTTATAATAGGATTTTAAGTCACTTTTACTGGCCTAAGTTGAGAAAAGATGTGTCTGAGTTTTGTAAGTCTTGTCATAGTTGTCAGATGGTAGGTAAACCCAATCAAGTTATACCACCTGCTCCCCTCCAACCCATTCCAGCCTTTGAGGAACCTTTTAGTAGGGTGTTAGTTGATTGTGTAGGTCATTTGCCCAGGACTAGGTCAGGGAATCAGTACTTACTGACAATTATGTGTACTTCGACTAGGTTTCCTGAAGCCATACCTCTTAGGAATATTAAGGCAAAGACCATAGTTAAGGCCCTTACAAAGTTTTTCAGTTTCGTAGGTGCTCCCAAGGCTATTCAGTCAGATCAGGGTTCGAATTTTATGTCAGGATTGTTTCAGCAGGTTATGCATGAGCTAGGTATCAGGCAGTATAAGTCTTCTGCGTACCATCCTGAGTCCCAGGGGGCACTTGAACGCTTTCATCAAACCCTTAAAACTATGATGAAAACATATTGTCACCAGTATGGAAAAGACTGGGATGAAGGGGTTCACCTCGTGTTGTTTGCGGCACGAGAAGCGGTTCAGGAGTCCCTGGGGTTCAGTCCCTTTGAGCTAGTTTTTGGGCATACGGTCAGGGGGCCATTGAAGTTATTGAAGGAAAAATGGTTGACTGAGACTAGCGATTTGAATCTCTTAGACTACGTGTCTAATTTCAAAGAGAAGTTATATAATGCTTGCAAATTAGCTCAAGAAAATCTCAAAACAACACAAATGAAAATGAAAACATGGTATGACAAAGATGCTAGAAACAGAGTTTTTAAACCAGGCGATAAAGTTCTTGTATTTTTGCCTATCCCTTGTCATCCTTTGCAAGCTAGATATTTCGGTCCTTATGAGATTGAGAGTAAAATTAGTGATGTTAACTATGTGGTTAAGACACCAGGTCGGCGAAAAGAAAAAAGAGTGTGTCATGTTAACATGTTGAAAGAATATTTTGATAGAAGTGACCGAAATTTTGTAAAACAAGTTTCCACTTTGGCCAATGTAAATACATTAGAAAATTGTGTTGAACCTGAATGTAATGAAGAGACTGTCGAAAAAGACTTCGCTCAAAGTGTCCGTTTGAAGAATTCTGAAATTCTGACAAATCCGGAAGTGAAACTCGGACATTTGACCGTGCATCAAAAAGAGGAAATGCACCAATTAATGCGGGAATATACGACCATCTTTCCGGATGTTCCAAAAAAGACGAATGCGTCTCATCATGACGTCATTGTGGGTGATGCGCCACCTATCAAACAGCATCCCTATCGGTTAAACCCGATAAAACTTCAATACATGCGGAAAGAAATTCAATACATGCTTGAAAATGACATTATTGAACCCAGCAATAGTGATTGGAGTTCCCCATGTATTCTTGTTCCGAAGCCAGACGGAACTTACCGATTGTGTACGGACTTTAGAAAAGTCAATTCAGTCACCAAAACTGACTCGTATCCGATCCCACGAATCGATGACTGTATCGATAAAATTGGCAGTGCAAAATTTGTCAGTAAATTTGACTTGCTTAAAGGCTATTGGCAGGTCCCGCTTACCGAGAGAGCCAGAGAAATATCGGCATTTGCGACTCCAGATGGGCTATACCAATATAAAGTAATGCCCTTTGGTATGAAAAACGCACCAGCCACATTCCAGAGGATGATTCATTCGCTCCTAAATCATCTCGAAGGATGCGAGGCGTACATCGATGACGTCATCATCTACAGCAACACCTGGGATGATCATCTGCGCATCATGCGTACCTTCTTCGACATACTGGCGAAAGCAAACCTCACAGTGAACCTTGCGAAAAGTGAATTTTGTCATGCGACTGTAGAATATTTGGGTCACAAAGTAGGTCAAGGTTTTGTTACTCCTATCATGGCCAAAGTTGAAGCTATTTCAAAGTTCCCGATTCCTACCAATAAGAAAGAGATAATGAGATTCTTGGGAATGGCAGGATTTTACAGAAAATTTTGTCCAAATTTCTCGTCAGTTGTTGGTCCACTTACCAATCTGTTACAAAAGAGAGTGAATTTTGCGTGGACCAATGACTGTGACGAATCTTTTAAGAAAATCAAATGTGTTCTCATGAAAAGTCCTGTCCTGTCAGCTCCAAATTTTGATAAGCAATTTAAGCTTACAGTTGATGCCAGTGACGTAGGAATCGGGGCTGCTTTGTTTCAAGAAAATGATGATGGTGTAGATAGAGTTGTTTGTTATTTTTCAAAGAAGTTGACAAAATGTCAAAAGAATTACTCTACTATTGAAAAAGAGTGTCTTGCATTATTGTTAGCTTTACAACATTTTGATGTTTATTTGAATGTTACTTTACATCCCATTCTTGTATATACTGACCACAACCCTCTCACATTTTTGCACAAAATGTCAAACAAGAATCAAAGACTTACAAGGTGGAGTTTATTGTTGCAAGAGTATAATATCATTATTAACCATATCAAAGGAAAAGACAATGTGATTGCAGATGCACTATCGAGAGTTTCATGAGTGATATTTTGCAGAATTTACTACCTAAGTTTTCATTGACATTCAAACTTTTTTTAAGGGGGGAGGTGTTGTGGGTCATGTATTATTTTAGTTTTACTTTATGTGTAGGTACACATGTACTTAGTCATGTTATTTAATGATTTCATAATAATTCTTTCTAGATTTTACTATGTCATGTTTATCTCATTAGAGAATATTCCAGTATGTTCTTTGTTACATCATTATCATCACATGACTGTGATTTCTAGAATTTACTCTATTGTTAATCATGGGTAATGAGTCATTGTTCTAGAAGCTTCTGGTAGATTAATTGGTATTAAGTATAAATACCTCCGAGGAACTGTGTTGAGGGACATTCGTACACATTCGTAGACACGATTCATTCATCTATTCTGATATACTGGGACACTTTATTTGTTGAGACTTTAATCCATTTAACAACGTTTGGACACCGATCTTTCGAGAACGTTTGTGATTACCGGAAACCCATTCGATAGACTTTGTGGACCGTAACGGACACTTTGATCCGGACATTGTATTGTAAGTTGTAATCATTTGAAATATATATATTTTGTACATAATTAAACTTGTAAATTTATATTCTGTCTTTGTCTGATTTTTGCTGGCGTTTTGGGGTATTCTGACCCATAACAATATTTAGTATCACAAAATCGAATTTTTTGATATCACAAATTCCGTCATATTTTGTGATATCACAAAATCGATTTTTTGATATCACTTGTAATATCATTTTGTGATATCACAAAATCAAGGACTTATAAATATAAGTCCTTGACAAAATTGAATTTGTGATATCACAAATTCGAATTTGTGATATCAAAAATTCGATTATTTGATATCACAAATTCGAATTTGTGATATCAAAAAATAGGGAATGAATAGTAAATCCGTGTGTAGCTTTGTATAGTGTAATACATCTAGTAAATTCGAGTCTTTCGTATATGGTCATTTATCCAAGTTGTTCAAAGAGTTGCATAGAGGGAGAATCAGGAGGCATATCGAATATACCAACTCAAGAATAGAATTTTGGCCTGTTCTCAGTCTAGTTTGTCCGAGGTAAAAGCATTGTGACGTCACGGAATTTGTTCCCTTTTTTGAAATATGGCGCGAAAAAAAGTCTCGTGGGTTTTCTTTGAGTTAACCTACAGTCAAGAGAAAGTATTCTAACGGAATTCACCGAATGACGCCGAACGTGGAATGTTCCGTTGGTCTGCGCGTGGTGCTCTCTGATTGGTCAAAGAGGCTGACACTTGTACCAATCATTTCGCTCCATCTGTCTTGTCACGTGGTAATTACCGGCATCTTTGCTCAGAAGTCAACAATCATACAGCGGAGGGAGCAACGTTTACAGCGACCAGCAAGAATGAAAGCTGTTTTTCTGCTTGTGTTAGTCGGAGTTTTATACTCCGACGCTACTATTCATTTCGAAGAAAAGTTTGATAGTGGTAGGTTCTTTTTCTATTGCTTTTGTATTTATATTCAGCAAGTTGCAGTTTACATCTCAGATGTCACGACTTGGCTTTGCAACGATGCCCAGATATAATAATGTAAACTTCTGTTACGATTTTGCGATGGAATCCTGTTTAACTGAACCTTCATTTGCAGTATTACACAGAAGATGAACAGTCTGACCACTGGCACTTAGGGGGGGGGGGGGGTGAGATTTACGGGGTTCTGGTTCGAGATATGACGAGTAATATACTGGTGTCAAAGCAGTAACCGAACGATTTTGAAGGTTTATCCATGATAACTTCGTTGTTTTGTTAAATTGAGACATGAAACTTGGAACAAATAATGGTTGGCATATGTCTCAAATATTTATGGAATAGTTATCTAAAAATTTTGGACTTTCGTCATCTTTTATGTCGATCTCTTAACCACAAGATCGAGCATTCGGATGTGTTTTAATGATTTATTTTTAATTCTATGTTGATTAATCTGAGGTAACATCTTTTCCAAAGACTGAACTGTCGAAAATTAAGGAAAATTTGCTCAAATATAGTTCCTACTGAAAGTTTTAAGAGGGTATACCCTTTCCCAACCATAAATCTCATCTGAAAGTATCATTGCTTAATAAATGACCAAAAACTATTCATCAAGTTACCCTTTTGTAAAAATGTTGATACAGATGTTGATTTCTAGTGAAATTTTCGAGGTTTCCTTATTTTTATCAAATTTTGTTCTTTCTTAATAAATACCCCCTACACCGAAATCGTTTGGTTACTGCTTCCGTTCGGTTACTGCTTTGACACCAGTAACTGACTTCTCTCAACTTTATGTCTGCTGTAGAATATATGTACAAATCCACACTTATTTCTTTGGAAACTTAATAAATCCTATTTTGCCAATTTCCATCTTTTAATTTAAAATTTCCTTAGCATTCAATCTATGTGTATAGTTGAACATCATGGTTGTTTACACAATTAATACGCAACCAAATCTTTTGAAGGTGGGGGATTTTCAATATTAATTTTAGTAAGTGTGATGGCAAACATTTTAACATTAAACCCATGGTAATGATGTAATTGGCTAAAAATTTCAACTTTAGAACTGATTTACGTAAAACTATATTTTTGGTGTATAATGGTTTATTTCTAGAGTTTTAGGAAAAATATCTCGTATCTTCTAATAGCACTTTAACATTTTTCAGATGGTTGGAAAGACAAATGGGTAGATTCCACAAATAAAGGAGCCGAGCAAGGAAAGTTTGAATGGACAGCTGGAAAGTTTTATGGGGATGCTGATAAGGACAAAGGTATACATGTAGTTATGAAAAAGTTCTCTAAACGAATAAATATTCTTTCTTTGGGGAAGAGGTTTATGAGGAACGTCAATGCCGACGGCCTGTAAAAAGTGGAGGAATAATAATGGATATTATCCATAAACTTTTTAGTGTACATTTTTGTACTGTTTAGAAGAACTTTAGTGAAGACCAAAGGCAGAACAGTTTTTTTTGTATCAAGTGTTTCTGAAATTGTAATTAGTCTTTCTTTGTAACTGCTAAAGTTATGTCACTTTTAATTACAGATGGCTTATAAAGTTGCAAACACTATACATTTTAACCATATCAAATAAAGCTTTGATATGTCACTTATTGATTGATTCAATGATTGTGAAAAAAAGCTTTCATTTGACACCTTGACCTTTGACCCTGTTAACCTGGCCTTTGAGCTACTTTTTTCAAGGTTGATGAATATATTATTAGGGCTGAGCGGTTTTATCGCGGTACCGGTATATCGCGATACCAGGCTTCGCAATACGTACCACGGTATTTGTTTTCAAAAACCGGTTTTTGACAATATTATTTATCTTCATATTTTTATGTTGTTTCTTTGAAACTTACGGGCGAAAGCGATCAATTCTGCAATTTTCTGACCAGCCACTTTTAAACATGACGAGGTGTCCGTTCTATGCTACACAGCAAAATAGATTTCAAGAAATAGGTAAAATAAGGTTTCTTTGACCTTTCGAAACGTTCAGCAACACACTGCACATTGGTACACTAATTTGCAAGAAAGACTTTATCATGTTAGCTTGATTCTTATACATATATATATTTAGTTGATTATTATTGTTTAAATGTGGCGTCATTTTAAGTTTCCTAGTGACTTTTTGCGAGTGTCCGCCGTTGTCTCAGCAGAATTATCACATTGATAGCTTAAAATAACTGGATGAATATTATTTTTTCAACCGGATATTCATGCATGTACGTATGATTGGTCAAATTTGTCTGCACATGTGCATCCGAAATTATATAATGACGAAGACATTTTCAGATTTTAAAATAAAATTTTGACAGGAAAATTGAGGTAGGAAAAAAATATAACCATAAGGACTCTTGATGTTACTGTATAAAAATATTGCAATACAGGCCTTGAAACTCGTGAAAATCTTTGGTTGTCATTCGGGCAACCTGCTTTGAATATCAGGTTGCCCGAAACCATTTTTACTTGCCCGAAATCATTGAACTGAAAAACTAAGCTGTCATTCTTTATTTCCACTAATTTGAACATTTTACATAAATTCAATTTTTTTTTCAATTACTTTTTCAACAAATTCCTCCTTTAAATCATCAGGGTCATATTCAGAATCAGATGCATCTGTTTCTAAGTCTTCCTCTTGCTCTGTTAACACATTCTCTCCTTGCGAAAAAGAAAAAGCTAAATTCATTTGGAGATGAGATTAGGTGACCAGAGACAGTAAGCATCTCCTGTTTCCCAGCAAAACCCGTCTCACACCCGTAATGTGCGATGTGCCAATACAGAAACCAAATCAAATAATGCCAAATATTCCGAGGAAGTTACTCTGTGTAAGAGAATGGACCTTTTTGTTTTCTTTTTAGGTGGTTCAACACCTTGAATAAATTTCTACATCACTGTAAAAATACCGATTTATCATGCAGGAAATTAACAACCGGATTATAAAATTCGGGCTGATAACGGACCGTCGTACGAAAACTTTAAACCGATTGTGAAGTCTGCTATCTGAAAATTCCTAGTTTTTCTGATTTTGACTTAAAGCAAAGCTGATTTAAAATTTTTATTCATTATTTCATCGAGGTAAGCATACATTAAATGTCTGAAGATAGGTCGTCAGTCGGACGAATTGGTCTCAAGTCTAGGTCGTCCCACAGGTAAGTAGGTTGTTTTTGACGATCGGACGACTGCGAATTTCGAGCCCTGCAATATATCGCAATATTTTTCCAAATATCGCAATATATCGCAATACACATTTGACCTGCGATACTCAGCCCTATATATTATTTTATACTTCAAATTTAGGCCAATAAGAATTTTATTTGAAACTTATCTCAAACACTATTTATATGTATAAGCTATGTTGTTATCTAATTGTTATTGTATTGTTGACATTATTTTTCAGGAATTCAGACTTCCCAAGATGCAAAGTTCTATGGAATTTCAGCAAAACTTGATAAACCCTTCAGCAATGAGGGAAAGAAGCTAGTTGTCCAATTTACTGTTAAGCACGAGCAGAACATTGACTGTGGTGGAGGGTATTTGAAGGTATTCTCCAGCGATTTGGACCAGGCAGGCATGCATGGAGACTCCCCTTATCTTATCATGTTTGGTTAGTAGATAATTTATACTGTTTACACCTGCTACTGTAAGATATACAATTTGAAGTGTCTTTGACGTTGCTTTAGAAATTTTGTTTTGTGTTCTTGGGTTGATATTTTATGAACTGTGAAACCATTAAAAAAAAATGAAAATTATTCTTCTAAATGAAATGCCTTTTTCATCATTAACTGTTTAAGTTTCTTTGAGAATGAAAGTATAATGCATTCTTCATGTTTTTCTTCCTGCCTGACTAATAGCTATGTTTTCTATTCAAGAAAGAACACTAAACTATAAAAAGGAGAAATAACCTAAATCATGTTTATGTTGGAAGGTTATGCAAAAACCTGATTTTGTTAATGATAATTGAGATAATGAACAGCCAACTTTCTAGACAGATTATTTACATATTATATACATAGTATCATTATCTGTTTGTGGTTACTTGAACAGGGCCTGATATTTGTGGACCAGGGACAAAGAAAGTCCATGTCATCTTCAACTACAAAGGAAAGAATTTACTTGTCAAGAAAGAAATCCGATGCAAGGTAATGATCAAAGATAGATTGATACATCTCTAGTTATGTCCCCTGCATATAGGGGTCACTGTGGCTTGTGTCTGTCTGTTAATCACACATTAACAGATGTGATTGGTGTTCATGTACATATACATTATACTTTTATCAAACATGCAGTGATGGTCAAGTATAGCAAGACTCTTGACAACACCCAACATCCTTAAACAGTTAAGGTTTTAATTATGAGAAAATCGTTAATATTGAGAAGATGCATGTCTACATGTGTAATACATGTATTCGATTTCTCTTTCAGGATGATGTATTTACCCATTTGTACACTTTGATTGTAAATTCTGACAACACGTACGAAGTCAGGATTGATAACGAGAAGGCCGAGAGTGGAAATTTAGAGGAAGACTGGGACTTTTTACCACCCAAGAAAATTAAGGTATGAAGATATTGTCGTGTTGGGCAACCTTTGTATTTTATTGGTTTGCCTTGTTTTGAACATAAGTTCAAATGAAGAAAGACATCATGTAATTAAAAAAAAAAAAAAAAAAAATTCATTGCATAGCAGGTCAACATATCCAAGATGCAAGTGCATATATACATGAAAGACTTCTCTTTCTTTTACATTTCAGATTAAATTGTATCAGTTTATTTCAAATATTCATGTATGTTCTGTAAAATTATGAAAGCTTCTCAATACACAAACACAGATCTTGAAGAGAAACCTTCGTATTTTTATGATCATTTCCTCAATTATCACTTACATGAAAACCTCACAAAAAGTTAACAAAATCTACATGTATGTTTAGGATCCTGAGGCTAAGAAGCCTGAAGATTGGGATGACCGTGAGAAAATTGATGATCCTGATGACACAAAACCCGAGGACTGGGACAAGCCAGAACACATCCCTGACCCAGATGCCAAGAAACCTGACGACTGGGATGATGAAATGGACGGTGAATGGGAACCCCCACAGATTGATAACCCCGAGTACAAGGTATTTACATTTCAATACTGTCATTGAAACCAAGAAGCTTTCTTTCTTTATCAAACTGTACTATCAATTTCCTTACCAACAAAAAAAATTTGTGAAGCTTCATAAGAGTTGGTCGCATTTTTAAATACAGAATTTTTTTTAATGAAAATGATTATCGCAAAGTTCATTCATAGTTGTATTTCCTTATTACAACAGGGAGAATGGAAACCAAAACAGATTGATAATCCAGCATACAAAGGAAAATGGATTCATCCAGAAATAGATAACCCTGAATATGTTGCTGATGATAAATTATATAAATATGACGATATTGGTGCCATAGGATTTGATTTATGGCAGGTAGGGATACATTCTCTTGAATAAATGATGGACTGTATACAGGGAAAATTTCGCCAGTTTTATTTTTGCCCCATGACCAGAGAGTGAATTAAAGCTGGGCAAATCAGAATTCACCAGAGGGTGAATTCACCAGAGGGTGAATTCAACACTGGGCGAATCTATTTCACGTCTCAATAGGGCAAAAATTAGACCAGGCGAATTCAAAGCTGTGGATAGTATCCCAGCATACATGTAATTTGAAAAAACCAAAGATGCAATTTTTATATTTATACTTCTAATGTTACAGAGTTTATGTCTTTTAATTTATGAGGAAGTTTTATCTATAAGGTTGAAAAGAATCCTTATTTCTTGTAAGAATTCAGGATTTTATATCGATGCCACATACCAAATTATGTATGAATGAATCGAGCAAAATCATGACAATTGAGATTTTTGTAAAGGTTTATATGAATATTGTTTAAATTTTTTTTAGGTGGAATATAAATCGCACAAAGGAAAGAATTCCTTTTTGTGTACTCACTACTCTTCATTGCCATTAATTCACATTTCATTTATTTTTTTCAGGTAAAATCAGGAACAATTTTTGATAACATTATAATAACAGATGATATAAAAGAAGCAGAGGATGATGCAAAATTATGGAGTGCGACCAAAGATGCTGAAAAGAAGATGAAAGATCAACAGGATGAGGAAGAGAGGAAACAGAGAGAAGAGGAAGAAAAGAAGAGGAAAGAAGAAGGTAAGGATACTTGATTATCTGACGGATATAGCTAGAGAAGAAATGATAAATTACCTAATCAAACAATTCCTATTCATTACTCCCTGACTTGACTTGAGAATTTGATTAAAGTTCATTGAAAATTATTTCCTTGTGCAAAAAGAGAATGTTGGGATAAACAGAATTGTCTTCCTGGCTTGATTTTTTAAAGTCTTTCTATCTCTTCTCATCTCATTGGCTGTTGTAGAAAGTTGTGTAAAGATTAAAATATTAGTTGCATTTCAGTTAATTTTTTTAACAAGCCAATACTCTGAATAATTCTGTAAAGCAAATACTCTGAATAATTTTAAATTAATTCCCAACTTGGTAGATGTAGGATATTAAATATTTTATTTGAGAATGTCTTCATAAACATAAATTGGGGCATAGTTTTTGACCTGTCCAACTGTTTGCAGCAATACTATCTAAGCTTACCTTTTGTCAATGGTGAATACATGTAAGAGCTTTGATGTTGTACAAGCTTATTCCACATTTCTGTTGATAGAATGGATTTTACTATCTACATGAATATCATAACAGTTATGTTTCATGCCAATTGAATGACCTTTAATTCAACTTTCCTTTTCTTAATTTCAGAGAAGGATAGTAAAAAAGATGACGATGATGATGATGACGATGCTGATGATGATGATGAAGAAAAGGTAATTGTAGTGTTTGAAAACCTTTTGTAATTATCATGTATTTTGACCAAATTAATTTTTCTTCAAGTGATTGTTCAATTGAATCTAGAAATTCATAAGATTTTAATAGCATGTTTGTTTTGAGATAGATTTAAAGTTCAGCAAACCTTGTATGTATAAATAAAGACCATTTGAAATAATGTAAAGGGTAAAAATTTAAAAGTGTATTATATGAAAATATTTAAGTAAGCTTGTTTATCATATGCAAATATTTAATTTTATTTTTTTCATTCTTTTTCAGGATGACGACAAGAAAGAGGATAGCGATGATCCCCATGATGAATTATAAGAATAGTTTATAACTAGGACTATTATCTAATATTATTTATGTTCCATTTCTTTTTTTACCTTAATAATAATGGGGGAAATTATTGTAGTAGAAAGACTTTTAAATGGAATTTAACGTAAATTTGCATAAGTGGATTAAACTTGAACCAAAAATAATTACGCAGCTATTAAAGTGTCAGATCCGAAATAGTTGACACTCTTTTCTATTTTGTCATTTTGTTTTCCCATTTTCAAACATGCCTCATTTGTGACTTGTTGATTATTCTCATTTTATTGTGTGAATACATGTTAGTGCATGTGTATGCATATGATTTACATGTAACAGGTGAATGGAGTTGTATGTGTACAAGAAGATGAATGAATGACTCGAGTGAATGAGTTGGGATGTGAATACTGCCTTAAACCAGAGATCTTCATAATTTTTGTGATGAGTTTTATGCATGACATTTTGTAATTTTTTTTTTGAGGAATCAAACTTTGTTACTATTGTTATATTATCGAGAAAAGCATAAAATTGTCAAGAGCTCTGGTTTATATATAAGTGTTTAAGCTAGAATAATTTTCAGGAATAAACACTTGATTTTTTAATATAAATTGTTTTATTTTGGTTATTTTCACCCTGGAAAGCTATAGAAATGTTTGATTCCTTGTTAGATGAACAATGACGCGTGTACAGTATTGTCACCTAAAGACAAAGCATTGCGATTTCTGAGAATGCACAGTGTGTTGCAAAAAAAGCCGCAACTGACAGTATCAGAAAATTCTTTGGGATTCTTTCAAAACGTTGCATAGGAGGTGCCATTATACCTGAATAATTTTGAAGGTCTGATGTTTTTAAAACTAGCTTTAAGAGAATACAAATTGTGGACACCCAAGTTGCAAATCATTTAAGGTCAAGGTCAAATGGCAAAATGACAACTTTTCAGACACTTCACAAACTACTTTGTGTTTAGATAGTTGCAGTGTGACATTAACACTGGAATAATTTGTAAATAAAAGTTCACTGAAGAGTAAAGCTTTACAATTTGCATTTGGCAGCACAATGATACTAGGATTCTATTAAAATGTTGCACAACAAACTTTGAATTTCATATTGGGTTGTACCAGACTGCATAATTATGGGATGGAAGTTGCATTACATGAAAGGAGTCTAACCAAATTCTCCTTTTAAATTATGATCTTGACCCACATTTGATACAGTAAAATTCAGCTGCATCTCTTGGTTCTGTCTTGGATCGTCTAGTATTTCAGAAAGGTATCTTGTTTGACCAGTTGCAAAACCGTGCTCTTCATTTGATGCAAGATGGTGAGAAAAAAAAAAATGTTTTCACACTGCGACTACAATATGATGAATGCTACTGGAATGAAACTACATGTACTACACTTGCTCATAGTCGAGGATGCCTCCCTTTGCAGTGAAGCTTCTTGCACTAACCACGAGTCTAGGATGCCCCCTATTGATTTTAAGGACTGATTATTTCAAATGGTCTTCAGGTCATAAACTGAGCGTGCATTTCACTTATCAACTTGAAAGAAAAACCAGACATGTAAACAATACACAGACGAGGACATTTATAGCGTATACTATAACAGAGTATGTGTCGGCCAACCCGTGGTGCTAGTGAGGCTTGATCCAGCAAACTCTCCGTCAATGAGCCGAAACCCTCGCCACTAGACCACGGCATTGACAGATCAACATGAAACTTGCCAGGAATGTTCCCTATGAGTCGAGGATGCCCTTATTGATTTTTGGGTCAAGGTCATGGGACTGATGATTGGTTTCCTTTTCGTAACTGAATGTGTATTGCACCTATTGGCATGAAACTTGCCAGAAATGTTCCCCACGAGTTGGAAGAGTTCTGCTGATATGGGGTCAAAGGCCAAGGACAGGGCTTCCATCATAGAAAATTGTTTCAAGGTCATAACTGGTATTGCATATACAGACCCTATTGGCATGAAACTTGCCAGAAATGTTCCCCACGAGTAGGAAGTGTTCTACTGATTTGGGGGCCAAGGACAGGGCTCCCATCATAGAAAATTGTTTTAAGGTCATAACTGGTTTTGTATGTACTGACAAAACTTTCCAGAAATGTTCCCACGAGTTAAGAATGCGTCCAATTGATTTTTGGGTCAATGGTCAAGGCCATCGGACATTGAAAAGGTTTTCCAATTAAAATGGAGTATGTAATTCACCAGTCACCCTGAAACTTGCCAGATATTCTCCCAACAAGTCATGGATGTACCCTTCTGATTTTGGAGTCATAACGCCATAGGCCAAGGTCATAGACTTTGATGATTGAAAAAAAAATGACTATTGAAAAAAAATTATGTGAAGTGTGCTGCAGGTAGGGGACTCTAATTTGCAATAAAACAGTGACATCATGCAAGACTTTGCTAGTTTTATAACTCCAGACATTGCATCTGTGATCCACCTACTACTAGGTATGAAAATCACAAACTTGGTCAAGAATCTTCAGTACATGAACTTGCTTCCCATAAGGTTTGGTGAAATTTTGATGTTTGATGAAGCAGTTGTAGAAAAGTTGAAAATGCTTCAGCAAAATTAGAACATGTGACAGCTCTGCTTCACAGAATTTCCTTTAAGGGAAATCTCTACCAAGTCTCGTCATACAAAATACTGACTTTGAATTAGCCTACACATTTTCATATCCTTATATTCACAGATGGATGCTAATGAAAATCAAGTACTCAAGTTTTTCTACCAAAACGGTGTTTTAAGATTAATCGAAAAAGGCTGCCAATGGATCAGATTGACCAATACATTTTCCGTTACTTCTTAACATGTGTGCAGAATTTTATCAAAGCCTAAAACCTAGTCTTGGTTGTGAACATCACACTTCTATATTATCAAAGGTCTGTAGTTCAACAGATGCTATCCGATATGTACTATGTAGGGTTGTTTCTTTGACCTTTTCCTACAAACATGACACATGTACATTTTACCAATGTAAAGGAAGAAATATTTTCAAGCCATAATTGATTCTTATTCTATTTATTTCTGAATAGAAGGCACTTCTTAAATGATTCATTGTAAAAAAATCATTCAAAAAATCTTTAACCATATTAACATAAATCAATAAAATTTCATCTCATGATAAAGCACATTTTGTTTTACTCAACTGATTTCAAACAACAGTATTTTGGCAAAAAAATTACCTGTAATATATACTGGTTTATTGCACATTGATTCAAACATGAACCACTTACGAGTATTTTAAGTGGGTGACATACACAAACATTGTTTACTCTACAATTCCTAATACAAATATGGGAAATATCCGGTATACATGTATACTGATGCTTTGTTCTTGGGGGAGAATGGAGGTGATCATTTTAGTTTTCCATGCAAAAATATTAAAATTAATTTTGTCAAAAGGTTTGATAACATTACAATCAAAAAGTGATAAAGGTTTTCATCTATGAATTTTGTATCAAATTGTCTCAATACAGGGAAAGGGTTTAATATACATCTTTAGATTTGTTATACATTGCTTATAAATTGTATCAATATTTTGTTTTTTCAGGAACAAGTAGATGGGGTAAATGTGGGTAACTTCATTTGCATTTTAATTTTATGAAACAACTGAATACAATGTACATGTACATGGAGGACACTTCGTCTTTGATTGTACAACACATTCTCAAAGTTTGAAAAAAAAACACATGAAAGAAAAAGAAAACAAAATACATGTAACTGAAGAACCTCTCCTTGTGTTTTTTTTTTCAACACAATGTGAAAGCTGTTCTAAATTGTGGATACTAAATAGTTACAAAGATTTGAAGAGTCAATATGTAATTATAAACAGAGGCATTTTTTCTATTGCTGAATGGCAAATGAAGAACATTCTAATGAAACACTGCAAGGTACACAAAATACATTTTATCATATAACATTATCGTAAAATACAAACTCAAGAGTTTTGCATATTTTTCATGATAATATATTTATGAAGGGAAGCATTCAAGGCACAACTGCATCACTGTGAAAATGAAATGCATAGACTTTTGATCTTGAAAGCACTACCAAGGCAGCCTATCTACAGAGGCTTGGAACTATCACATGTTGTAAGCCAACAAAGCAATTAAATCATTAAAGAACTCTTGTATCAAATAATTATAAATAATGTATCACTAACAATCTTAACAATAAGTCACCCTTTCAATACTAGAAAGTGTATAATCCTCAAAAAAGCACTAAATCTCTAAATTGTTTGAGTAAAAAAGATAAAGTTTACAAAACCTTATAACAATAAAGTCTCAAAATTTTTAACAACTATAAATCTAATAAAATGCTCACTAGCCAATAGAAAATGCCATAAAGACTTAAATCCAACAAAAAGTTAAAAAGATTTGTTCCAATTAAAGCTCTTTTACAACAATTCAAGCTTTATATGCTTGTAATGAAAGGAATAATAATGGAATAAATGTCATATAATGGGTACACTGTAAGTATGACAAAGTACATGTGTATTCAGTATCAGATGAATGACCTTCACTCGACCTTCTGTCCTTCACTTCTCGACCTCTGACCTTCACTTCTTGACCTTCAGCCAAACGGTTGCTGCTTGTTAACTGTTGCATACAAAGGTTCCTGCAAAATAAAATTTGAAACTAGTTGATATACATTTTATGTACATGTATATATACATGTACTTGTACAGCATAATTTTCAGTATTGTACTAAGCAGCCCTTCTCATGAAATGTTGTCATTTTCTGCATGTGTAGATCTAAAATTGCTGTGTTTGCCTTTTAGACCTTGTATATATAACCTATCAAAATGATTCTGTATCTGATTTATGCATTATGGTTCTTAAAATCATATCTTGTATCATCACTTGACATTATTAATATCTAACAGTTTGTAGCTGTGAATATTTTTTACTTATGAAGGCTGTTCAATACAAATCATTCTATATATATACTACTATATGTGTACTTATCTAAGGGGGATTCATATATGCAGAGTAGGCATAGTAAAGACTACACTAAGTTATCTAACTCCCATAGATTTTATAATGGAAGATGAGTCAAGACAATTCATGACAACACTACTATGTCAGTTTCTCTTATTTTACCCTATTTTCGTTAAAATTTTGTTACGTTCCAATGAGTACAGATACAGTATAAAGATCAGTTAAAGGATTTCAGCACTATTTCATATCTACAATTTACCTGTCCATTTTGTACAGGAGTTGCAGCTAATAGGGCTCCAAAGGGATCAGCGGGGTCAGCTGCTGGCTATAATGAGACACATGGTTAGCCTTATTGTAAATAAAGGTTGGACTTTTTGTTCAACTTCATTTTTTTTAATAAAATTTGAAATATACAAAAGTTCACATTTATTTTCTGTCCTCATTTCCTTAATTTCTTTTCTCATAATGAGAATTACTTCAATATACATGTACATGTACACTCTAGAGACTATACTTGAGAAATATCATATAGTTGGAAAATTGCATAGCATATGGGTATTTGCAGTGCATGGAGTTAAATGATATGAAAAGGATAATTACATGGGTTTGCAGGAGTTTCTTTTTTGAAAAGAAGCCTTCTACTGAGCTTTCAGTAAACATGTAATTTTGTTAATATAACTCATATAGATTTTATGCCTTGCATTCCTATTTGGCTATACTTACCACAGCTTTACTCCCACTGGATTTTCGTCTTGATTTTTTCTTTAAACTATTACCCTTAGAATCAAATGAATCACTGAAAGAGTTATCAAATACTGCAAATGGGTCATCCTTTACCCCATTTAAGTTTTTATCACTGTTCTGACTAGAAAAAGATGTGAATGGATCTTTGCCGCTGAAGGCATCAAATCCCGACGAAAATCCTCCCGCAGATTCAAAAGGGTCTGCTTCAGCAAAGGGATCAGTATCTGCAAAAGGATCTTCTATTACAAAACTATGAAATGGATCCTGTCCATTGGAAGCAGCAGAGTTATTATTTATCACAGATTTGTTTCCCAACGAGTGCAGTGAGCTAGCGGCATGTGCTTGGTGTGAATCAAAATGAGAAGTGAATGCATCATGAAGTGGAGGCACATATGGTTTTGATTGTTCACTATTCACAGTTTGCCGAGGTCTTGGCCTCGGTACAGGTTTCATATTTGCACTAGACACACTAGATTTTGATGGCGGTGAATCATTTTGTACAGCATGATTGTTTCTGGGAGGGACTGGTGGTGTGGACGTCCCTGACCCTGCACTGGTAGGACGTGGTGGTGGTGCAGGCGGTATGATGTGGCTGTCTATATTGTTTGTATGCAGCTGGGCTGGTTTTGGTGGAGGAGGAAGAGATGGAAGAGGGGGAGGAGGCCCCTCAGGTGATGGCAAGTCAAAGTCCTCATCACTCAAACCCAGTTTGCCATCATCTGACTCCTGTACACTAGGTTTAACTGACAAAGAAGAAGGAACTAAGAGAGCAGGTTTATTGGGTTGCAGGAAGGATGTATCGAAAGGATCAGAATTTTTGAATATGGAAGAGGAAAAATTGACGGCATCTGGTAAAGCTGTGTTGTCTACAGCTCCAAAAGGATCACTTGCCTGCATTGCCATTGGACTTTTGCCACCATCCACCTGTTGCTGATTGATCATTTCATTGATTGATTTTTTCGGTGTTGCTTTCAAATCAGCAAATAAATCTTTTGGCGTTTTATTTGTTTTATCCCTAGCTCCAATGTCAACCAAGTCTGAAAATGCATCTCCTTTTTTCACTTCCTTCTCTGGTTGTGGGGCAGCAAAAGGATCAGTCACCACTGTGGGTGCCATGACAGGCTCATCAAAGAGACTGACATTCTGACTGGCTGGAGCTCCGGGTCCTCCAAACATGTTGGGCCCTCCAAAACCTCCCTGAGTCTGGGGGAATGCCCCTCCTCCAAACGGATTTGGCTGTGGTGAGGGAGTGTTCCTTTGAGGAATAGGTGGAGGATTCAGACCAACACCCTGAAACATTTATGATATGAATCAATAAGAAAAATAAAGCCTGTGTTTGTGAAAGGGTTACACTTTTTCAATAGTAGGTCAAAGGTCAAGAGGTAAAAAATTTAGTATCGATTGAAAGGTCTTGTCAAAAGGAATAAAAATGTGAAATATGAAAGCTCTATCCCCTTTCATTCAAAAGTTATGCCCAATGTAAAAGTTTTTTAAGAGTAGGTCAAAGATTAAGGTCAAGGTCACAAGATAAAAATTTTTCATATCCATGGAAAGATCTTGTAACAAGGAATACACATGCTCCATCACATTCCATTCAAAAGTTATGCTTTATATTAAAGTTTTTCGAACAGACAGACAAACAGGCCAAAAACTATATGCCCCCAAACTTTTGATTCCCGGGGTCATAAATATTGGATTTGTAATTGCACTAACAGCATATGTATATAAATACATTTTATAACTTAATTTTACTGCAGTGTATGTTATACAGTATGTTGCATGTTTATCAAAACGTATAATGAGATTGACAGGTAATATTTACTGGTTGAGGTCCTCCAAACGGATTGGCCTGCACAGGAGCACCAAATCCAGGTTGTGCGCCAAATCCAGGTTGAGGGGCACCAAAACCAGGTTGTGGGGCACCAAATCCAGGTTGCTGAGGTGCACCAAAACCAGGTTGCTGAGGTGTACCAAAACCAGGTTGCTGAGGAGCACCAAACCCGCCTCCAAATCCAGGTTGTTGTCCGGGACCAAACAAACTCATTATGTCCTCTTTTTTCTTGGGTTGTACAGCTTCAGAACCAAACAAGTTGATGTCCTTAAGGTCATCACTACTTGACCCGGTGGGAGCTGTGGCGTCCGACTTTGACTGGGCTGTGGAGGAAGGTGGGGCACCCCAGGGGTCGTTCTGGGCAGCGTTAGGGGTGGTTGTAGCTGGACTTGCATCAAACAGTGACTCTAATGTATTCATCTGCTGAATGCCCTAAAATAAATAAACATAAATTTATCAAACATTGTAATCCCTTGTACATCTAAATTTTTCCTTAAGATTTTGATGAAATACCATCTCATGGACATAATTTTAATTTCTAAGAAAAAGAGGATACAAAAGACAGATGGGCCAAACTTTCTGGTTTTACCTTTTCTATATTGACTAATTCACTCTGCAGCTCCAGGATATTATCTCCGGACTCCGGTACCGGCTGGTTGTTCTGTGGTACCTTAAAGTAAAGATTAATAAATATTTAGAAGCTTTTTTATTCTTGCTTGTCTCAATCTGTTATAAACCTAAGAATTCAGACCATATTCCTACCCAGAACCTGTGATTACAATGTATGTACTTTCTAATGTTTAGACGCTTTCAAATCCAGCCGTGTGATGTAGCTACCTCAGTTATTCACCTTTATATATAAAGATTTTGATTTCATAGTAAGAACCAGAAGTCTCTGATGAGACTGAAGCTCTCCTGGTTGATTTGTACATGTACACTCAAGAGAATGAATGCTCGGCTTCACCTTGCCTAATACCACTTTTTTCATTGACCCAATATATTTCTGTATCCCCCCTGTAAAACACAGTATAACGAATTTATCCCGCTGAATCGCTTTTTGTTTGTGTATGTTACGTCAACATATTCTAAAGCATTTTGGTGACGTCAAGAGCATAAAGCGTCTTAGTAGAAGCAGGATATCAAAATAATATCCTGTTAGTAAAATAATACAACATAAATTTGGTTCTTCTCGACCAATCAGATTGCAAAAAATTTGCCAGAGGCGGGATAAATGTATATCAAGTTTTTTTTATGAGAACCAACAACCACATGCCAATGCATATCCATCAATTTCTAATCAATTTTTTTCATCAAAATTCAGAGCAAAAATTTTTTTTTCTAAAAAAAACGGAGTCTCCCCCCCCCCCCCCCCCCAGAATATCAAATGGACCGTGCCTTAGATTTCTCTAGAATGTGAGAGAATTACTAAAAACGTGTATATATAACATACCATATGTATCAAAACTAAAATAACATGTTTTTATTTTTCAAAAAATGTGGGTCAAAGGTCAGTGATGGGGTCAAAGGTTAAAATTTGGCTCCAAAAGATGAGCCTTCTCAAGGTACATAGACATGCAATATATGACAGCTCTATTATCTTATACCCTTTCATCAGAATTTAGTTGAATGGAATGTCTGACAGTCGGATGGATAGACAAACAGATGAACAGACAGACCTACCACTATATGCCCTTTGATAAAATTAAGACTAAAGGCATAAATAACCTCTCATTTGAGCTGAAATAGTATTGCATAGGATACTCTATAGAGATATTTCCTTCTTTCTTATACTGACCAGTGAAAATACTTAGATCAAGTAATCAGACAGTTTCAGATTGAAATTAAATATAATAGGACATGTGGCCTACCGAGTGAAAAAAGTATCGGCCATTTTGTTCTAAAACCTAAAAAGGTTTTAGGCTATTTTTTAGTAAATGTAAAACAATGTAAATAGAATATTGAACAAAGAACATGAACTTTTAGGGTGAATGTGGTATTAATGTAGACAGAAGCTAATTATTGAAATATAAATACAAAATATTTTTACATACCGGTATGAAATATTTGATCCTCTATAGAAAACATTTTTACCATATATCCCAGTTCAGAATAAGGGTGTCCCATAAATATTTTAAAATCTGCATGCGGTTCAAATGATGTTTTTGATTGGTCAAATTTTAAAAGGACAAAATGACTCGAGGCCCAATTGACAAAAAGGCCTGAAACATAAGTTTATTACCAGTAATTTATGGCAGGAACAGGTATCGTACCCAGATAGCTCAGTTGGTAAGAGCGTCTGCCCAGATAGCAGAAGGTCTAGGGTTCGATTAACGGTCCGGTCACATCTTTTCCTCTCCTGTTACAGAATTGGCACCAAACTAAATGACTCAAGGTGAAGTGGAGTTTTGTGTGAGGTTTCCAGTGCATGGAAACCTGAAAAATTGGTGGATAGGAGTGTGGCAGGAACGGGCATCATGCCCAGATAGCTCAGTTGGTAAGAGCGTCTGCCCTGATAGCAGAAGATCTTGGGTTCGATTCCCAGTCCAGTCACATCTCTCCCTCTCCTGTTACAAATTTAACTTCTATTATTAATACTAAATTTGGAATTTTGCAAAATAAAATTTACACAAGCACCTTTCATTTGGCAATGTGAAGGATGCATTATTGCTATTTTATTTGATAAAATGATCAATCTTTGTGATTCTGGTGTTTCCATGTATCAGAAAGCACTGTGAGCTCAAGTCCGTGATCACTTAGGACATTCTACTCTTGCAACAAAAAGTCTCTCTCCAAAAATCTTACACCTTAAACAATTAAAAAATAAGTAAGAAATACATGCATTTTGATTGTTTTTTATCTTTCTTGCACTGTATAAACATAATAGAAAAGATTTTCAAGTTGATTGATCAGAGGAAATTCCGAAACTATCCCCTAGTGTTTATATAGAATTGAAGATAAAATCCTGGGTCAGGTCCCAAATAAAATATGAGAAAAACTAAATTTCAGACTCATCTATGATAATATTGTAAAATGGCAATAAAGGAAGATTTTGGTAGAAGTTTTCCTGGGTTGAATTATTTTTGTATGAGTTGGCTTTTACAAATGAATTTTTTTAGTATTTTATTTAATTTTTTTAAAAATTTGATTAACACATAGTAGATATGCCTATAAGGCATCACTTGTTATATTATCTTCTATTAAAACATGTGTCACTTGCTTTAATGTAAACATTATGAAAATTTTATCAAACCACACAGTTTTACATCCCATTGGGGGTGGTACTCCAAGCAGTGGAGGAATTTATAAGAAGAAAGAAAGATGTAAGAGTTACCTCCCCCCCCCCCCAAAAAAAACTTACACAAGCACAATATTCCTTTCATTTGGCAATGTGAAGGATGCATTATTGCTATTTTATTTGATAAAATGATCAATCTTTGTGATTCTGGTGTTCCCATTTAACAGTCTGTGATCACTTAGGACATTCTAGTTACCTCCCCCTCCCCCCCCCAAAAAAAAAACCAGAAGTCTCTGATGAGACTGAAGCTCTCCTGGTTGATTTGCACATATACACTCAAGAGAATGAATGCTCGGCTTCACCTTGCCTAATACAAGTACTTTTTTCATCGACCCAATATATTTCTGTATCCCCCCTGTAAAACACTGTATAACGAATTTATCCCCCTGAATCGCTTTTGGTTTGTGTATGTTATGTCAACATATTCTAAAGCATTTTGGTGACGTCAAGAGCATAAAGCGTCTTAGTAGAAGCAGGATATCAAAATAATATCCTGTTAGTAAAATAATACAACATAATATTTGGTTCTTCTCGACCAATCAGATTGCAAGAAATTTGCCAGAGGCGGGATAAATGTATATCAAGTTTTTTTTATGAGAACCAACAACCATATGCCAATGCATATCCATCAATTTCTAATTAATTTTTTTCATCAAAATTCAGAGCAAAATTTTTTTTTTTTCGAAAAAAAAAAAAAAAACGGAGTCCCCCCCCCCCCCCCCCCCCCCCAAGAATATCAAATGGACCGTGCCTTAGATTTTAGATTTCTCTAGAATGTGAGAGAATTACTAAAAACGTGTATATATAACATACCATATGTATCAAAACTAAAATAACAGATGTTTTTATTTTTCAAAAAATGTGGGTCAAAGGTCAGTGATGGGGTCAAAGGTTAAAATTTGGCTCCAAAAGATAAGCCTTCTCAAGGTACATAGACATGCAATATATGAAGGGTATCTTATACCCTTTCATCAGAATATAGTTGAATGGAATGATATACTGACAGTCGGATGGATAGACAAACAGATGAACAGACAGACCTACCACTATATGCCTTTTGATAAAATTAAGACTAAAGGCATAAATAACCTCTCATTGGAGCTGAAATAGTATTGCATAGGATACTCTATAGAGATATTTCCTTCTTTCTTATACTGACCAGTCAAAATACTTAGATCAAGTAATCAGACAGTTTCAGATTGAAATTAAATATAATAGGACATGTGGCCTACCGAGTGAAAAAAGTATCGGCCATTTTGTTCTAAAACCTAAAAAGGTTTTAGGCTATTTTTTTAGTAAATGTAAAACAATGAAAATAGAATATTGAACAAAGAACATGAACTTTTAGGGTGAATGTGGTATTAATGTAGACAGAAGCTAATTATTAAAATATAATACAAAATATTTTTACATACAGGTATGAAATATTTGATCCTCTATAGAAAACATTTTTACCATATATCCCAGTTCAGAATAAGGGTGTGCCATAATTGTTTTTAAATCTGCATGCGGTTGAAATGATGTTTTTGATTGGTCAAATTTTAAAAGGACAAAATGACTCGAGGTCCAATTGACAAAAAGGCCTGAAACATAAGTTTATTACCAGTAATTTATGGCAGGAATAGGTATCGTACCCAGATAGCTCAGTTGGTAAGAGCGTCTGCCCAGATAGCAGAAGGTCTCGGGTTCGATTCACGGTCCGGTCACATCTTTTCCTCTCCTGTTACAGAATTGGCGCCAAACTAAATTACTCAAGGTGAAGTGGAGTTTTGTGTGAGGTTTCCAGTGCATGGAAACCTAAAAAATTGGTGGAGAGGAGTGTGGCAGGAACAGGCATCGTGCCCAGATAGCTCAGTTGGTAAGAGCGTCTGCCCTGATAGCAGAAGATCTCGGGTTCGATTCCTGGTCCAGTCACATCTCTCCCTCTCCTGTTACAAATTTAACTTCTATAATTAATACTAAATTTGGAATTATGCAAAATAAAACTTAAACAAGCACCTTTCATTTGGCAATGTGAAGGAGGCATTATTGCTATTTTATTTGATAAAATGACCAATCTTTGTGATTCTGGTGTTTCCATGTATCAGAAAGCACAGCTCAAGTCCGTGATCACTTAGGACATTCTACTCTTGCAACAAAAAGTCTCACTACTCTCTCCAAAAATCTTACACCTTAAACAATTAAAAAATAAGTAAGAAATACATGCATTTTGATTGTTTTTTATCTTTCTTGCACTGTATAAACAAAATAGAAAAGATTTTCAAGTTGATTGATTGATCAGAGGAAATTCCGAAACTATCCCCTAGTGTTTCTATAGAATTGAAGATAAAATCCTGGGTCAGGTCCCAAATAAAATATGAGAAAAACTAAATTTCAGACTCATCTATGATAATATTGTAAAATGGCAATAAAGGAAGATTTTGGTAGAAGTTTTCCTGGGTTGAAATATTTTTGTATGTGTTGGCTTTTACAAATGAATTTTTTTAGTATTTTAGTTTATTTTTTTTTAATTTGATTAACACATAGTAGATATGCCTATAAGGCATCTCTTGTTATATTATCTTCTATTAAAACATGTGTCACTTGCTTTAATGTAAACATTGTGAAAATTTTATCAAACCACACAGTTTTACATCCCATTGGGGGTGGTACTCCAAGCAGTGGAGGAATTTATAAGAAGAAAGAAAGATGTAAGAGTTACCTCCCCACTCTCCTCCTCTTCCCCCCCCCCCCCCAAAAAAAAACTTACACAAGCACAATATTCCTTTCATTTGGCAATGTGAAGAATGCTTTATTGTTATTTTATTTGATAAAATGATCAATCTTTGTGATTCTGGTGTTCCCATTTAACAGTCTGTGATCACTTAGGACATTCTAGTTACCTCCCCCCTCTCCCCCCCCCCCCCCCCAAAAAAAAACTTACACAAGCACAATATTCCTTTCATTTGGCAATGTGAAGGATGCATTATTGCTATTTTATTTGACAAAATGACCAATCTTTGTGATTCTGGTGTTCCCATTTAACAGAAAGCACAGCTCAAGTCTGTGATCACTTAGGACATTCTACTCTTGCAACAAAAATTCTCACTACTCTCCCCAAAAATCTTACACCTTAAACATGTTAAACAAATAAAAAAAATAAGTGAGAAATACATGCATTTTGACTATTTGATATCTTTCTTGCACTGTATAAACACTATAGAAAAGATTTTCATGTTGATTGATTGATCAGAGGAAATTCCGAAACTATCCCCTAGCGTTTCTATAGAATTGAAGATAAAATCCTGGGTCAGGTCCCAAATAAAATATGAGAAAAACTAAATTACAGACTCATCTATGATAATATTGTAAAATGGCAATATCTTTGTTTATTTATAGTTTCTGTCACTTATATACTCTAAATGCATGTAGATAGGGTAAGAGAAAATAGCCATATACCCATTTTCCAGAATCCTACGGAACAGGGACTCAAGTAAAATACTGTAATGACATCTAAACTGCAAACCGATAATATTTTGGAATAAATCAATTAATTATTATCCATAAATTCTGGGAAATTAGCTATCATGAGATCACATGTAGTTTAATAGAGAGAAAACAACCACACCCATTTTCTAAGACCCTTGGGGTCAGAGACTCAAACAAAATATCAGGTGAACAACAAGATTACAGTCCGATCATATTCCATAAAGAATTTAGTCTCCATTATTTATAGTGTCAGCGCTGTAAGCATAAGATTATATGGAAATGGCCACACCCTTTTCTAAGACCCTGGGGGTCATTGGCTCAAACAAAATATCAGGTGCACAACTAGACTACAGACCCATCATATTGCAAGAAGAATTATGTCTCTATCATTTATAGTGATAGAAGAGCTGTCCGGACAAAATTATATAGAATTTAATGACCACGCCCATTTTCTAAGACCCTGGGAGTCAGGGACTGAAACTAAATGTCAGGTGCACAACTAGACCATGGACCAAGTAAAATACAAAAAGAAATAAGTTTCTATCCCTGACAGTTTCAGAGGAGTTGTCCGGACAAGAATTGTTTACGGACAGACGGACAGACAGACAGACGGACAGACGGACAGACGGACGGACGCCGGACGAAGGGTGATCGCATAAGCTCGACTGGTCTGAGACCAGTAGAGCTAAAAACTTACACAAGCACAATATTCCTTTCATTTGGCAATGTGAAGGATGCATTATTGCTATTTTATTTGATAAAATGACCAATCTTTGTGATTCTGGTGTTCCCATTTAACAGAAAGCACAGCTCAAGTCTGTGATCACTTAGGACATTCTACATTTGCAACAAAAATTCTCACTACTCTCCCCAAAAATCTTACACCTTAAACATGTTAAACAAATAAAAAATAAGTGAGAAATACATGCATTTTGACTATTTGATATCTTTCTTGCACTGTATAAACACTATAGAAAAGATTTTCTTGTTTACTGATTGATCAGAGGAAATTCCGAAACTATCCCCTAGTGTTTCTATAGAATTGAAGATAAAATCCTGGGTCAGGTCCCAAATAAAATATGAGAAAAACTAAATTTCAGACTCATCTATGATAATATTGTAAAATGGCAATAAAGGAAGATTTTGGTAGAATTAAGTTTTCCTGGGTTGAATTATTTTTGTATGAGTTGGCTTTTACAAATGAATTTTTTTAGTATTTTATTTAATTTTTTTTAAATTTGATTAACACATAGTAGATATGCCTATAAGGCATCACTTGTTATATTATCTTCTATTAAAACATGTGTCACTTGCTTTAATGTAAACATTATGAAAATTTTATCAAACCACACAGTTTTACATCCCATTGGGGGTGGTACTCCAAGCAGTGGAGGAATTTATAAGAAGAAAGAAAGATGTAAGAGTTACCTCCCCCCTCCCCCCCCCCCCCCCCCCCAAAAAAAAAAAACTTACACAAGCACAATATTCCTTTCATTTGGCAATGTGAAGGATGCATTATTGCTATTTTATTTGATAAAATGATCAATCTTTGTGATTCTGGTGTTCCCATTTAACAGTCTGTGATCACTTAGGACATTCTAGTTACCTCCCCCTCCCCCCCCCCCAAAAAAAACTTACACAAGCACAATATTCCTTTCATTTGGCAATGTGAAGGATGCATTATTGCTATTTTATTTGATAAAATGACCAATCTTTGTGATTCTGGTGTTCCCATTTAACAGAAAGCACAGCTCAAGTCTGTGATCACTTAGGACATGCAACAAAAATTCTCACTATACTCTCCCCAAAAATCTTACACCTTAAACATGTTAAACAAATAAAAAATAAGTGAGAAATAGATGCATTTTGACTATTTCATATCTTTCTTGCACTGTATAAACACTATAGAAAAGATTTTCTTGTTTATTGATTGATCAGAGGAAATTCCGAAACTATCCCCTAGCGTTTCTATAGAACTGAAGATAAAATCCTGGGTCAGGTCCCAAATAAAATATGAGAAAAACTAAATTACAGACTCATCTATGATAATATTGTAAAATGGCAATATCTTTGTTTATTTATAGTTTCTGTCACTTATATACTCTGAATGCATGTAGATAGGGTAAGAGAAAATAGCCATATACCCATTTTCCAGAATCCTAGGAAACAGGGACTCAAGTAAAATACTGTAATGACATCTAAACTGCAAACCGATAATATTTTGGAATAAATCAATTAATTATTATCCATAAATTCTGGGAAATTAGCTATCTTAATTGAGATCACATGTAGTTTAATAGAGAGAAAACAACCACACCCATTTTCTAAGACCCTTGGGGTCAGAGACTCAAACAAAATATCAGGTGAACAACGAGATTACAGACCCATCATATTGCATTAAGAATTTAGTCTCCATTATTTAGAGTGTCAGCGCTGTAAGCATAAGATTATATAGAATAATATAAAAGAAAATGGCCACACCCTTTTCTAAGACCCTGGGGGTCATTGGCTCAAACAAAATATCAGGTGCACAACTAGACTACAGACCCATCATATTGCAAAAAGAATTATGTCTCTATCATTTATAGTGATAGAAGAGCTGTCCGGACAAAATTACATAGAATTTAATGACCACGCCCATTTTCTAAGACCCTGGGAGTCAGGGACTGAAACTAAATGTCAGGTGCACAACTAGACCATGGACCAAGTAAAATACAAAAAGAATTAAGTTTCTATCCCTGACAGTTTCAGAGATGTTGTCCGGACAAGAATTGTTTACGGACAGACGGACGGACGCCGGACGAAGGGTGATCGCATAAGCTCGACTGGTCTGAGACCAGTAGAGCTAAAAACTATTTTGATAACTTTTGAAGTTTTTTTCTTTTAAAATCATGGATCATTGTATATACATTGTAATACAGTCATAAAAGTATGAAGCAAATAGTAAGTTTTTCAAAGTGAAACTGAAATATAATTAAGTTCTGTACTATAAGAAAATTTCACAGAGAGTGCCACCTAATCAATGAGTATAAATATAGTAAAACAAATATTGGACAAGGATTGGAATTTTTTCAAAAACTGAAAAATTGTGAAAACTAACATTGATTAAAAAGATGCTCTTTTTTCAAGGTTAAAGTTATAACCAGCTATTTTTATATCATTAGATGAATAACATAACTTGTCCTGTCTGATGACAGGCATATATATGTGACAATATGTTATATATATACATATATATATTATCTAATCTTGTGTTAGAATGCCATTTGACTGATAAATATAGTTGTTATGCAATAATTTGAAAACAAGATTAGAGGGTGTCTGAAATATAAATGACTGTCATTTGACAAATGTTGATTGCAGTAGCTTTGATATGTTTAATGTATAAATGACCTTGATCCTTTTCTTCTTCCTTAATAATTCATTCATTGTTTTAGCATGGTGACATATCTTGTTCAGAAACTGGAAACAAGAGTGTCTAAGGAAAATATACATGTACTAGTTATCACAGATTGACCTTGACAGTAATCTGCATGCTTTCTGTTTTATAATCCAGATGAATAACCCTACCAAACTTCATCAATAGACATGTAATTGTAAACTGTATAGTAATGAATTGATCAAGGCTGAAAATCTGACTCCTAAGTACATGTAAAACAAGGGGATACCATACATGTCATAATGGCTTCAGTGACCATTACTGTACATGTAAAACAAGGAGATACCATACACGTCATAATGGCTTCAGTGACCATTACTGCACATGTAAAACAAGGGGATACTATACATGTCATAATGGCTTCAGTGACCATTACTGCACATGTTAAACAAGGAGATACCATGCACATCATAATGGCTTCAGTGACCATTACTGTACATGTAAAACAAGGAGATACCATACACATCATAATGGCTTCAGTGACCATTACTGTACATGTAAAACAAGCAGATACCATACATGTCATAATGGCTTCAGTGACCATTACTGTACATGTAAAACAAGGAGATACCATGCACATCATAATGGCTTCAGTGACCATTACTGTACATGTAAAACAAGGAGATACCATACACATCATAATGGCTTCAGTGACCATTACTGTACATGTAAAACAAGGGGATACCATACACATCATAATGGCTTCAGTGAAGATACATTACTGTACATGTAAAACAAGGAGATACCATACACATCATAATGGCTTCAGTGAAGATACGTTACTGTACATGTAAAACAAGGAGATACCATACACATCATACTGGCTTCAGTGACCATTACTGTACATGTAAAACAAGGGGATACCATACACATCATAATGGCTTCGGTGACCATTACTGTACATGTAAAACAAGGAGATACCATACAAATCATAATAGCTTCAGTGACCATTACTGTACATGTAAAACAAGGGGATACCATACACGTCATAATGGCTTCAATGACCATTACTGTACATGTAAAACAAGGAGATACCATACACATCATAAGGGCTTCAGTGACCATTACTGCACATGTAAAACAAGGGGATACGATATATGTCATAATGGCTTCGGTGACCATTACTGTACATGTAAAACAAGGGGATACCATATACATTATAATGGCTTCAGTGACAATACATTACTGCACATGTAAAACAAGGGGATACGATACATGTCATAATGGCTTCAGTGACCATTACTGTACATGTAAAACAAGGGGATAGCATACATGTCATAATGGCTTCAGTGACCATTACTGTACATGTAAAACAAGGAGATACCATACACGTCATAATGGCTTCAGTGACCATTACTGTACATGTAAAACAAGGGGATACCATACACATCATAATGGCTTCAGTGACCATTACTGTACATGTAAAACAAGGGGATACCATACACATCATAATGGCTTCAGTGACCATTACTGTACATGTAAAACAAGGAGATACCATACACATCATAAGGGCTTCAGTGACCATTACTGTACATGTAAAACAAGGGGATACCATACATGTCATAATGGCTTCAGTGACCATTACTGTACATGTAAAACAAGGGGATACCATACATGTCATAATGGCTTCAGTGACGATACATTACTGTACATGTAAAACAAGGAGATACCATACACGTCATAATGGCTTCAGTGACCATTACTGTACATGTAAAACAAGGAGATACCATACACATCATAATGGCTTCAGTGACCATTACTGCACATGTAAAATAAGGAGATACCATACATATCATAATGGCTTCAGTGACCATTACTGCACATGTAAAACAAGGGGATACCATACACATCATAATGGCTTCAGTGACCATTACTGTACATGTAAAACAAGGAGATACCATACACATCATAATGGCTTCAGTGACCATTACTGTACATGTAAAACAAGGAGATACCATACACATCATAAGGGCTTCAGTGACCATTACTGTACATGTAAAACAAGGGGATACCATACATGTCATAATGGCTTCACTGACGATACATTACTGTACATGTAAAACAAGGAGATACCATACACGTCATAATGGATTCAGTGACCATTACTGTACATGTAAAACAAGGGGATACCATACACATCATAATGGCTTCAGTGACCATTACTGTACATGTAAAACAAGGAGATACCATACACATCATAGTGGCTTCAGTGACCATTACTGCACATGTAAAACAAGGGGATACCATACACATCATAATGGCTTCAGTGACCATTACTGCACATGTAAAACAAGGAGATACCATGCACATCATAATGGCTTCAGTGACCATTACTGCACATGTAAAACAAGGGGATACCATATACATTATAATGGCTTCGGTGACCATTACTGTACATGTAAAACAAGGGGATACCATACACATCATAATGGCTTCAGTGACCATTACTGTACATGTAAAACAAGGAGATACCATACACGTCATAATGGCTTCAGTGACCATTACTGTACATGTAAAACAAGGAGATACCATACACATCATAATGGCTTCGGTGACCATTACTGTACATGTAAAACAAGGGGATACCATATACATTATAATGGCTTCAGTGACGATACATTACTGTACATGTAAAACAAGGAGATACCATACATGTCATAATGGCTTCAGTGAAGATACATTACTGTACATGTAAAACAAGGGGATACCATACACATCATAATGGCTTCAGTGACCATTACTGCACATGTAAAACAAGGGGATACCATACACGTCATAATGGCTTCAGTGACCATTACTGTACATGTAAAACAAGGGGATACCATACACATCATAATGGCTTCAGTGAAGATACATTACTGTACATGTAAAACAAGGGGATACCATACACATTATAATGGCTTCAGTGACGATACATTACTGTACATGTAAAACAAGGGGATACCATACACGTCATAATGGCTTCAATGACCATTACTGTACATGTAAAACAAGGAGATTGTGACCGGGGTTTCTGGGAGGTATGGGTGTGTGGGGTTAGGTCATGCATATTCAAATTGTCCACACTAAGTCCTTGTGATGCTATCTAATTGTGTCCCCAAGTCACTTGTTAACCTAGCTCTGATCTAGGTATATGTAAATTGTATATCAATACATACAGCATATATACAGTTTCCAAGTTTATTACACTATGTACAAACTATATACACAAAGTCATCAAGGTTGCAAATATTAAGACATGACTATATTTCTGTCTTCCTATTATGTAAATCCATCTTTACTGTTCAATGTCAAATTCTAAACTGATGATTATTTGAAAAGCTCAACTACATCTGTCATAATCCCATTAAATTAATCTGCCTTCAAAGGTAATTAAGTCAAACAGCCCAATTGACCATAAACATGATAAGAGAGCAAATCCAAACAATCATAAAGATAATCACACCTTATCCAATTTAGCACTGGCATGAGTTAATTGTCCTGTCACCTGTCAGCTTACCTGGGACAGAGCAATCAACACATGTCTGAACCTTAAACTAACAATTACCTACATCTAAGGGACAATTTGGCCTTAAGTTACTTTTTCATAAGAGAGGTGAGAATCAAAGTAAATAATCTCACATGAAAGAAATTCCAAAGAGTATTAAATTATCAGAAGAATTTATATTTTTCTTCACATAGTTAACTTAAATTAGATTTGAATATTAATATAGATAATTGAACATAATTAATGATAATTAATTATATGCAAATTATGAATGCATAATTTGCATCCCATATACTTTATTTACTGGTCATAAGATACCATACACATCATAAGGGCTTCAGTGACCATTACTGCACATGTAAAACAAGGGGATACGATATATGTCATAATGGCTTCGGTGACCATTACTGTACATGTAAAACAAGGGGATACCATACACGTCATAATGGCTTCAGTGACCATTACTGTACATGTAAAACAAGGGGATAGCATACATGTCATAATGGCTTCAGTGACCATTACTGTACATGTAAAACAAGGAGATACCATACACATCATAAGGGCTTCAGTGACCATTACTGTACATGTAAAACAAGGGGATACCATACATGTCATAATGGCTTCAGTGACCATTACTGTACATGTAAAACAAGGGGATACCATACATGTCATAATGGCTTCAGTGACGATACATTACTGTACATGTAAAACAAGGAGATACCATACACGTCATAATGGCTTCAGTGACCATTACTGTACATGTAAAACAAGGGGATACCATACACATCATAATGGCTTCAGTGACCATTACTGCACATGTAAAACAAGGAGATACCATACATATCATAATGGCTTCAGTGACCATTACTGCACATGTAAAACAAGGGGATACCATACACATCATAATGGCTTCAGTGACCATAACTGTACATGTAAAACAAGGAGATACCATACACATCATAATGGCTTCAGTGACCATTACTGTACATGTAAAACAAGGAGATACCATACACATCATAAGGGCTTCAGTGACCATTACTGCACATGTAAAACAAGGGGATACGATACATGTCATCATGGCATCAGTGACCATTACTGCACATGTAAAACAAGGGGATACCATACACATCATAATGGCTTCAGTGACCATTACTGTACATGTAAAACAAGGAGATACCATACACATCATAATGGCTTCAGTGACCATTACTGTACATGTAAAACAAGGAGATACCATACACATCATAATGGCTTCAGTGACCATTACTGCACATGTAAAACAAGGGGATACCATACACATCATAATGGCTTCAGTGACCATTACTGTACATGTAAAACAAGGAGATACCATGCACATCATAATGGCTTCAGTGACCATTACTGTACATGTAAAACAAGGAGATACCATACACATCATAATGGCTTCAGTGACCATTACTGCACATGTAAAACAAGGAGATACCATACATATCATAATGGCTTCAGTGACCATTACTGCACATGTAAAACAAGGGGATACCATACACATCATAATGGCTTCAGTGACCATTACTGTACATGTAAAACAAGGAGATACCATACATGTCATAATGGCTTCAGTGACCATTACTGTACATGTAAAACAAGGGGATACCATACATGTCATAATGGCTTCAGTGACCATTACTGTACATGTAAAACAAGGAGATACCATACATGTCATAATGGCTTCAGTGACCATTACTGTACATGTAAAACAAGGGGATACCATACATGTCATAATGGCTTCAGTGACCATTTCTGTACATGTAAAACAAGGAGATACCATACACATCATAATGGCTTCGGTGACCATTACTGTACATGTAAAACAAGGGGATACCATACATGTCATAATGGCTTCAGTGACCATTACTGCACATGTAAAACAAGGAGATACCATACACATCATAAGGGCTTCAGTGACCATTACTGCACATGTAAAACAAGGGGATACCATACATGTCATCATGGCTTCAGTGACCATTACTGCACATGTAAAACAAGGATATACCATGCACATCATAATGGCTTCAGTGACCATTTCTGTACATGTAAAACAAGGAGATACCATACACATCATAATGGCTTCGGTGACCATTACTGTACATGTAAAACAAGGGGATACCATATACATTATAATGGCTTCAGTGACGATACATTACTGCACATGTAAAACAAGGGGATACGATACATGTCATAATGGCTTCAGTGACCATTACTGTACATGTAAAACAAGGGGATACTATACACATCATAATGGCTTCAGTGACCATTACTGTACATGTAAAACAAGGGGATACTATACACATCATAATGGCTTCAGTGACCATTACTGTACATGTAAAACAAGGGGATACTATACACATCATAATGGCTTCAGTGACCATTACTGTACATGTAAAACAAGGAGATACCATACACATCATAAGGGCTTCAGTGACCATTACTGTACATGTAAAACAAGGGGATACCATACATGTCATAATGGCTTCAGTGACGATACATTACTGTACATGTAAAACAAGGAGATACCATACATGTCATAATGGCTTCAGTGACGATACATTACTGTACATGTAAAACAAGGGGATACCATACACATCATAATGGCTTCAGTGACCATTACTGTACATGTAAAACAAGGAGATACCATACACATCATAATGGCTTCAGTGACCATTACTGCACATGTAAAACAAGGGGATACCATACACATCATAATGGCTTCAGTGACCATTACTGTACATGTAAAACAAGGAGATACCATACATATCATAATGGCTTCAGTGACCATTACTGCACATGTGAAACAAGGAGATACCATGCACATCATAATGGCTTCAGTGACCATTACTGTACATGTAAAACAAGGAGATACCATACACATCATAATGGCTTCGGTGACCATTACTGTACATGTAAAACAAGGGGATACCATATACATTATAATGGCTTCAGTGACGATACATTACTGCACATGTAAAACAAGGGGATACGATACATGTCATAATGGCTTCAGTGACCATTACTGTACATGTAAAACAAGGGGATACCATACACATCATAATGGCTTCAGTGACCATTACTGTACATGTAAAACAAGGGGATACTATACACATTAAATGGCTTCAGTGACCATTACTGTACATGTAAAACAAGGAGATACCATACACATCATAAGGGCTTCAGTGACCATTACTGTACATGTAAAACAAGGGGATACCATACATGTCATAATGGCTTCAGTGACGATACATTACTGTACATGTCAAACAAGGAGATACCATACATGTCATAATGGCTTCAGTGACGATACATTACTGTACATGTAAAACAAGGGGATACCATACACATCATAATGGCTTCAGTGACCATTACTGTACATGTAAAACAAGGAGATACCATACACATCATAATGGCTTCAGTGACCATTACTGCACATGTAAAACAAGGGGATACCATACACATCATAATGGCTTCAGTGACCATTACTGTACATGTAAAACAAGGAGATACCATACATATCATAATGGCTTCAGTGACCATTACTGCACATGTGAAACAAGGAGATACCATGCACATCATAATGGCTTCAGTGACCATTACTGTACATGTAAAACAAGGAGATACCATACACATCATAATGGCTTCGGTGACCATTACTGTACATGTAAAACAAGGGGATACCATATACATTATAATGGCTTCAGTGACGGTACATTACTGTACATGTAAAACAAGGGGATACCATACATGTCATAATGGCTTCAGTGAAGATACATTACTGTACATGTAAAACAAGGGGATACCATACACATCATAATGGCTTCAGTGACCATTACTGCACATGTAAAACAAGGGGATACCATACACGTCATAATGGCTTCAGTGACCATTACTGTACATGTAAAACAAGGGGATACCATACACATCATAATGGCTTCAGTGAAGATACATTACTGTACATGTAAAACAAGGGGATACCATACACATTATAATGGCTTCAGTGACGATACATTACTGTACATGTAAAACAAGGAGATACCATACACATCATAATGGCTTCAGCGACCATTACTGTACATGTAAAACAAGGATACCATACATGTCATAATGGCTTCAGCAACGATACATTACTGTACATGTTAAACAAGGGGATACCATATATGTCATAAGGGCTTCAGTTACGATATACTGTTCAAAATTTTTTTAAGATTACATTTCTGAGTGTTATGGGCAAATAAACAAATGAGTAAAAGAATAACATAAACATTTAGGGATACTTAGTTGTTCTTTGGAAAAACAAATTCAACTAGTAAAAGGTAAGTTGTGAGTTTAATCTTAGAGGGAATTATTAATTCACTTTCTTCATTAGCAGAAATAAATTAAGCCCTACAACACCAAAGAAGTGAAATTAGTATTTAAATACAATTCTACAACATCCAGCGCATCTGGACTTACTGCATAGATATGTTCTGGACTGTCCTCTTCAGGCAAGCCATTATAAATCTCCTGTTACAATGGCAAAAGTCAGTACATGATTTTGAAGGTCAAAATTAATGAATACGTTTTTTTTCAGATTATAACCAACATGGATATTAATTCAAAACATCCCAAAGGGGTAGGGCCATGAGACCCCTAAATCAGCCCTCCATTTTCCATTAGAACTAAATTTCATAAGAAATACTTGATATTTCCCAATCTAAAGGCGAGGGGAACATGAGTTCCAGACAAGGTATATCAGACCATATTATCTGTCTGGAACCGTAATAACGTTTTTGTCATACTGCAAATTGCTTATAAATTGTCATTTCAAAATGTCGTCGACAGTAAAATTTCTAACTTTTTTTTTTTTTGATGGATTGTAAAATTTTGTTCACCATAAAAAAGATCGTACCCGTAAATACTTTATTCAAATTGAATAAATCACAAATGAAATTCATTTTAGCAGAAAAATGAAATTAAAGAATCTGAAGCGAAAGGAAATTACAAAACGTTTGAACGTTTTTACGGGAAATGCTCACTATGACGTCAGGAAACAATCAGTCATCCGTGACGTAACAAAGTTCCACATTTACGGCTGCAGACGGGTAACATAGTCTCATAATTACAGCTAAACAACCAATGAGATTCCTAGAAGTTTATTTGCAGTGTGATAAAGATTAATTATTCAGTAGAGAATGCATCAAAGTGTCAAATTACAGTTAAAAATTCTATGAAGTACAATGTTCAAAATTAAGGCCAATATTGGGCTTCGTGGTCCTACCCCTTTTAAACCATTCTTAAATGGAAAATCCATGTATTTATCTTACCGTGTATGTAGGTTCGTCATCTGTTGAGGACTCGGCTGTGAGGTCATCCCCAAGCTTGAGGACTTTCTTATCCTCCTCCTCTTTTTTAGCCTCTTCCTCCTCTTTGTGTTGTTTGGCTGTCTCCATTTCTTTTTTCTTATTCTCATACACCACTTGGAATAAGTCTCTCAGAGTCAATACCAAGAACTCTGCCTATAAGTGTATGGGTGAGTTATAATAGAGCTATTCTGATGGAGGGATACAGTTTCTTTATTGTTCCATAAAAAAAACTACCTCATGAAGATGGAGTTTGAAATGTTACTTAAAGGAACAATAAGCAGAATGTGACTTCAAAAGGTCATTAGTGTTACAATATCTACAAAAAGGTAATACATGCTAGTAGTCGAGAAAAATTAAAAATTAGAAGCCTCGATCATCGATGGATCATAATGGCTTCCCTGCATTATTTAATGCATTTTATAAATAATGTCTTTGTACTATCTACAGTTACTTTGATAACATTTCCAACAACAAATGGAATGATCCAAATCAATCTGGACCTGTATTTCTTGGGGTAAGAGCTACATATGTATCATCGTTGGAACCCCCGGTCGGTCATGCTAAACTCACCTCAGTGTGACTGACCATGGGTTCCGATGATGCACATGTATATCCAAGTAATAATTCATTCAGTAACATTTTTCTTTCAAAATTCTGAACATCAAAGCGAGATTGACTGACTGACAGATAGACAGATACCATTAGATTCACCATTACTATTTCTAATAAACCCTAAACCGCTAAAGGCAGTATATATGGCCAGATTGTGAAGTGGCAGTTATAGTTGATGCATGTTTTATTTAATTAAGGCATTGTCAAAGTACATTAAATCTACTAGTATAAGTGAAATATTAAAGAGACCTACCCCTTCAACAGTGTAGGTCAACGTTCAAGGTCATGATCAGAGTCTCAAATCATAAGGAATCCTTAATGTGATATTTGAAAGCTAATTAAGCTGCTTATGATTCAAAACATATAGTGAAGTTTAAGGTTTTTGAAAAGTATAGCTAACTTTGAGGCCAAGGTCACTATGTCAAATGTCAAGGTTCATCAAAAAGGATCTTCAAGTGAAATGTAAAAGCTATAACCATTATGATTCAAAAGATATAGCAAAGGTTAATGTTTTGGACTGTTGGTCAACTTCAAGGTCAAGGTCTCAAATGAAAGGTCACAAAGTGGTCACAAAGAATTTGCATGTGCAATATATATAAGGTCTCAAATGAAAGATCTTAACATTTTAAGTAACTTGTCAATTCTCCTCATAGTTTTTTCCCTATTGGCTCAAACTTAAATTCTGAATTTTCTATCTCAAGGTCAAAGGTCAAGGTAAAAATTTGTTGCTACAGACAGACAAACTTTGCCATTTCATAGACCGTAGTTTGCTTCACAATCCGGCCAAAAATTCCTTTCAAATCAAATGTAAACATTCATGTTCATGTTGTTAGAATAATTCTTCCAGGAAAGTTTGAACATTATTTCTATATGAGTGTAAAGTGATTATGTGTAAGACAACATACATTAACAAACCTCAAAAGGAAATGATTCTATATTTCTCTTCTATGTGCACAATGCATCAGTTATATTATTGTCAAGTGGATTTTCATATCAATTTGTGTAAAAATACTTCCCTATTTTTTCATTGTCTCTAAACATTGTTGCATGAACTCAGGTACAACAAACTGGTAAATTTATCAAACTTAACAAAAGTCTGTGTGCACTTTATCAATACTTACAGCTTTTTCCGTTTTGATTCCAAAGAATTTATGAGTTCTATCTTCTGCTCCAAAGATGTATCCGAAAGCTCGGCGATCTGTGACATCACGTGAGATGAACGATATCCTGTGTACTGCATGACGATGAATAACAGTCTGTGAAATATATCATAAATTTGGAATTTTTTTTTACTGAAAAAGAATTGTTTGCAAAAGAATGTTTCAACTTATGATTTTTTTTTCAAACATACATACCTGCAGCAGCAACTGATTGTCTCTTTATAGATCCATAAATGAAAGTAAAAGCGACCTTGCATGACCATTTGACCATATTGTTGTAGAATACTGCAGCTTATTGTCTCCTGGAATTACCAACTTTTACCTTGAAGCTTTACCTTTAACCCAAAGACTCAAATCAGTAGGCATCTCCTTTCCTCAATAGTAACTCTCAGTGTAAAATCAATCACTCTAGATCAAATGTTACTCTTGTTATAGTGCAGAAACTCTGTTTTCCATACAAAAGCTTGACCTTTGAAGTAAAAATTATTAGGGTTCCTCCATCATGTCCATAGTTCATTGGCATTATGTGTGTGACGTTTCATCACTGTAGGTAAAGAATTACTTGACTTATGGTACAGAGATGCTATCAAATACTTGCAGAGTTTGACCTTTTGACCCCAAAATAAATAGGGCTCTGTCTTGGATCATGAGTAAAATATGTGTGAAGTTTCATCACTGTACAGGAATTTTTTGCCCCTTTTCCCAATGAAAAATAGTATCTTTTATCCCAATTGTGGCTCTAAAATTTCGCAACACATAGATGGAATTATCACCGAGACTAGTAAAATACAGGCTCAAAAGTAGCAAAATTTACTAATTATTTGCCATATTGTTGTAAGCATGAGAAATTAAATCATATTTTAAAGAAAATTATTTTATTAAACATTCAATTCTGAACTTTTGATTGTTTAAACAGTCATTTTACTTTTACTTTAGTACTTCACAAAATATTCCCAAATGTCGTTAATTCTCCCAATTGCACGGACCCCGACCCCATTCCATAATTACTGAAAAAAATCACTGATCACTGCTGTAGGCCAAAAATTAATTAAATAACAGTACAGAAATGTTGCATTATTGTTTTCCAAATAAGTTAGATCTGACCTTGATCATTTGACCCTAAAAACTATAGGGATTCATCTTTCCTCTTGGACAATCTATTTGTGAAATGGATGAGTTCTATATCCTCTATTATTGACATGTTTAAAATCATATATACTGGTAATCCTTGTCCCTGTCATGAGGTTAACAAGTTTTGAGTCCTGAGTTCGATGAGTTTTAAGCCTCCAATGACTCATTACGACTCATATATTTGTAAAACTTACCCCCATCCTGAGGTTGATGAGTTTTAAGACCTCAAATGACTCATTACAACTTATATATGAGTAAAACCTACTCTTGTCCTGAGGTCGATAAGTTTTATAACCTCGAATGACTCATTACAACTCATAAAAGAGTAAAACTTACCCCTGTCCTGATGTCGATGTGTTTATGCCCTCCAATGACTCATTACAACTCATATAGTATACAACTTACCCCTGTCCTAAGGTTGATGAGTTTTATGCCCTCCAATGACTCATTACAACTCATATATAAGTAAAACTTACCCCTGTCCTGAGTTTGATGAGTTTTAAGACCTCAAATGACTCATTACAACTCATATTTAAGTAAAACTTACCCCTGTCCTGAGGTTGATTTGTTTTAAGACCTCAAATGACTCATTACAACTCATATATAAGTAAAACTTACCCCTGTCCTGAGGTCGATGAGTTTTATGCCCTCCAATGACACGTTAACAATAATTTTGAGTTTGTGTTCTCCTGATGCTTTGACGATTGCCTTTAGTCGAGTTATCTTATCCTGACACATTTTGTCGCCCCTGGCTTCTGGCACATCATCCACTCCTATCAGCTTGGCGTTAAACACCACGCCCTCTCCATTGAATCTCTCTGGATCACTGTTGTCTGGAACATGCAATTAAAAAGTTGTCCATTAAATGAATCTTTGACATATTTTTTTCCAAAAAAGACTGCATTTTAAGTAAAAAATACATGTTCATTAAGTTAGCATTTCAAACATAATGACATTGCACATGTTCTATGGAAACATTATTAATGTAACATTATTTCCAAAATTTTGAACACTGGTAGTTAATTTCATTACCTTTTAACATGATATATGAAAATGTAATGACAATCTGACACCTCCCCTAAGGAAAGCAACTCGTATCTAAATGCATGAACAATAACAGCCATAAGATCTGTAAGTTACCTATGACTTTTTTGACCGGTTTCTTGATTTGTTGTTGCTGTACAGGTTGCTGAACTGGTTGTTGTACAGTGACGGTATAATTCTGAGGTGTGGTTATAGTGATGTTACCGTCAGATGTTGCTGGTTGTGAGGTTGCGGGGGTTGCTGGATCTGTGTTCACCTCCTCAGACATGACGAATTCTTATCTAGTCACAGTGCCCACAGTGTCTCTGTAATATAAGATGTTTAAAAGATTATGTTTACATAATGCATAAGTAGTCTTTCTCGTAATTCAATACACATTCTTACACAGAACACTTCAAATCAGAGACGATGAGAAAAAGTGAGGTCAATGCACATCACTTTCGCAATTTAAGAACATATGGCATTGCTTTCTGTTTCATTTTTTGTTTGTTGGTAGGGGGGGGGGGGGGGGTAAATTAACCTAAGAGGGGTAATGTGGTATTCATTCAACTTCTTGCTCCTTTGGGTACTATTTAGTGGACCTTCATCCAAATAGAACAATAACTTATATAACTTGGGATGGAAAATATTTCATGAAAGATTTTCCATCTTGACCCCCCCCCCCCCAAAAAAAATTTTCAAAGGATCTATTGTTTACTGATGCATGAGGATCAACATCATCATAAACATTTAAGTAAGACAAGTGACCGCTTAACTTTCAATATTTACATATGCCCATTCATTTGTATAGAATTTACACTGTGATTATAGGAGTATAACCGCAGTGGCGTGATTTGAACTGTGACGTCATAGTAAGTTGGCTTAATTTGAACCTTGACGGTACGTAGTAACAGAGCCTTAGCAACGTAGTTGTAAACGTATTTAAACGTCATCAAAGCATGAAAACTGGAATGTAAATATATATAATAACTGTCTTTTGGAATGTGATTATACTGTGATAACCTACAATGGATCCAGGAATTATGTTTCTCATAATGCGCTAACGCGCATTATGGAACATAATTCCTGGATCCATTGTAGGTTATCACAGTATAATCACATTCCAAAAGACAGTTATTCTATAAATAAACTAGACATTTCATGTTGATAAAATATGGCCCCGCTGAACACTTTGACTCTCATAACAACAACCAATGAAAGGAAGATATTACCTTGACCTACTGATGCTAAAATAAATCAACTTTTCCCAGATTTTAGGTAATAGTATATTTCTCTTTATAGTGACCTTGACCTTTGACCCCAAGATCCTCATCTCCTCTAAAGTAACCATACATCGCTTTTGCTTTCAATAGGTTAGGGTACTTGAGTTGTCATTTGAAAGCCATTATTTTCAGTATATTTTCCCTAACAGTGACCTTGCCCTTTGACATATTTTCCTCAAACTCAATAGTCTTCTACCCCTCATAATATGTAAGCGTATTATGTCCAAATTTCCAACTCTGGAAACAATGATTCCTTACAGTAACCTTGACTTTTGACCTATTGACCCCAAAATCAATAGGTGTCTCCCCCTCCTGATTAGTAATTCTCCTGACAGTGTCCTTGACCTTTAACCTACTGGCCCCAAAATCAAGTCATTTCATCTCTTGATAAGTAAGCATATATAATTATCCAAATTTGATATGGATTGGTCAAACGGTTCTCATCTGGAAACTGAGAGTGTGACAGAATGGCGGACAAGGCAGACTCTTAATGCCCTACACCATTACATGGAGGGGACATAAAAAGATGGCAAAGGTGGGATGGTTGAATCGAGGATCCCTCCTTTCCTGCCTTGGTGAGTTCCTTAATGTGTCCTGAATATTGTCACCTTCTCTATTTATTTTCCGACTAAATGACAAATCTTTAAGTCCATAGTACAATGTACATTGCGTTGTGTTTGTGCAGTCGATGTAATTATTCTTAAGAGCGTGCATGGGGTCAGTGGTGTGGAAAAGAATGTCATCAAAATTACCATAACAGCAGGAAGTATGTCATTGAGGCAGTTATACAGTAGCTTTAAGACCTATACTTGTGTTATTTCGCACAACATATCATGTGATAAACTTCTTTGCGTCATCAATTACTTTACAAACTTATTCATTCTTAAATTCGTGGAATGAAAAAAAGGACCAAAAAATCACACAATACAAATCTGACTGGCAATTACATGGAACTGCATCAAAATAAAATCGATTCGAACAATATTAGGTACTCCCCACATCTCAGAAAGACCATCCTTGATCGAAAACATTTCCAAACTATCATAAGAGACTGAGTACATACGGTACTGACGGACATCCAGACAAACGTACAGAAAACCCATAGAGTCTAGATATCGCTTCCTCCTCTGTTTTAATAGGAACAGGTATGATACATTTGATACTACCGGAAAGTCCCTTTGACAAAACATAATTACAAATATAACTTGTTGACCATTACATCAACAAAAGTGTACGTGCCCAATCGTGTCATCTAAATAAATATCTCTATAAACCAAAATTACCCTAGTAAAAAGCCATCAAATGTCAAATGTAGTAATCCATAATCCATTACACTAGAGCATCTACTGTCCGCACGACTCACTTCGGAAACTGAATAAACGCGATTTTGACTACTTTATGATGCAAAAATTTAAATGAACATGATACCATTCATTAGGTCTCGCTTAGTCATAAATTTTGGTATATGTAACATGATAGCGAGTACATCCAATCAAACTATATAGACAACACAAAACTACCGGAAAGTCCCTTTGCAAATATAACTTGTTGACCATTACATCGACAAAAGTGTACGTGCCCAATCGTGTCATCTAAATAAATATCTCTATAAACCTAAATTACCCTTGTAAAAAGTTTTAGATGGGCCATTTCCCATGCTAATTTTTCCCGTGACGTCGTGACGCTCTCCATAGGCTCAATGTTAAACTCGGCGACGTCACGCTAAAATTTAACATTGAAACCCCCCTATCTAAAACTTATTTTGTCTGTAAAATATGATTGCATAAACCCTCGACCATGTAACATATACCAAAATTTACGACTAAGCGAGATCTATTCAATGATATAGATTTTATTTCAGTTGTTGGATGACAAAGTTATCAAAATCTCGTCTATCCAGTTTCCGAGCCGCGCGGACAGAACTGTAGGAATATTACTAGTTTAAACATACTTTATTTCCAAAGTAAGAAATGGAAAAGGAATTTTATATATGTGGAAATAGTCATAAATCTGGAGTCCATATCTTCGTGTCTCTGTACTAATTTGCTTCGATGTAACTTGCTGTACCTCTTTAATAGTATCTTCATGGGCGGATAAAAAAAAAATTGGCGGAAGGGAAGGAGGGGGGGGGGGAGAGGGGTTCCAGCCTGTCAGTGGAATGGACGGCTTCCTACCTATGATTTTGAAAGAAAATATATACGTAAAACCCCAAAATTAGGTTTTAATTTTTGGTAATTTCAGGGGGTGACAATCACCCTTCTTTTAGATTCTCCCTTTATCTCACGGTATTGCCTATTGGTGTAGACAAATTCAATAGTGTAAAATAGGACGAAAACGGGAACTGAGTGGATCCGACATGACGTTATTTCACACCCTCCCTTAGTCTCTTTCCTGTCATCTTCAAACCACATTATTATTTCTTATGGGCTAAAATCTTCACCTTTCTATCATTATTCTGTTGAAAACAAGCTAAGTAAACGTACAATATTTCCGCATAAATTTATATATTTTTGTGTTTTATCAACAGTTCAGCAAATAATCGTAGCACCTTATATAAGCCCATCATAGGCCTTTTTGGAGAAATCGGTTACATGTCACGATGAAGACCCAATATGGGCTTCTGCCCTTGTCATTGTAATACAGACCTCGGTTACATGTCACGATGAAGACCCAATATGGACTTCTGCCCTTGTCATTGTAATATAGACTTCGGTTACATGTCACGATGAAGACCCATTATGGGCTTCTGCCCTTGTCATTATAATACAGACCTCGGTTACATGTCACGATGAAGACCCATTATTGGCTTCTGTCCTTGTCATTGTGATATAGACCTCGGTTACATGTCACGACGAAGACCCAATATGGACTTCTGTCCTTGTCATTGTATATATAGACCTCGGTTACATGTCACGATGAAGACCCAGTATGGGCTTCTGTCCTTGTCATTGTAATACAGACCTCGGTTACATGTCACGATGAAGACCCATTATGGGCTTCTGCCCTTGTCATTGTAATACAGACCTCGGTTACATGTCACGATGAAGACCCATTATTGGCTTCTGTCCTTGTCATTGTGATATAGACCTCGGTTACATGTCACGATGAAGACCCAATATGGACTTCTGCCCTTATCATTGTAATATAGACCTCGGTTACATGTCACGATGAAGACCCAGTATGGGCTTCTGTCCTTGTCATTGTAATACAGACCTCGGTTACATGTCACGATGAAGACCCATTATGGGCTTCTGTCCTTGTCATTGTGATAAATACGGTATGAAGACCCATTATGTTCAAGTTCACAATGTTTCTACGACAATGATATCGACTGAGACCTTGACCCTTCACCTTGAAACTAATTAAAACAGTCCGGAGGCTCAAATTGGGGTTCTGACCTTGTCACAGTAAATGAGTAGTGAGTATGAAGATCATAAGGTTCAAGTCTGTATCCATGGAGTCAATGATATCAACTGTGACCTTGACCCTTCACTATAAAGTTAACGTCATATGATCTGAAGACGGGCGTATACCTATTCCCTAAACTCGAGGTATTTCTTTCATACATTGAAGACGATTTTCCTTCTATATATGAACGTGCAGATTCTACCTATTCCTGGGTCTGCCCTTAAACTGCTTCTATTGCCATAAGATTGTTCTTTGTGCTAATGACTACAACATAAATGTTAGTGAAAAATTACCTATATATTTGTCAAGTCCTTTCCCTTTTAATGAAAAGTTAAATAGATCCTCGAGTCAAGTACAGCAAATCAAAAGAAAACTCCTTGAACGTCGTCTACTCTGTAGAAACACACCCCCTTCGGTCATACGATCATAGACTGTGGATTTAATCTATAAGAAAACACAGAGCAAACTCCCAAAATAGTATGATCACTTTCCTGTTAGCATTTTGAACAAGTATGAAATTCGGACTTCAGTTTTAGTTAATATTTTTAATCCCAGTTTATCAAAACGTCTGAAGGACCCGTTCAAATGTGCACAGAGAGGGAGGGAGAGATGCTGATAAGATGAACAATGCGCCCTTTTGGACCATACTCAATTCACTCCTCTGTTGCACGTATATCATAGTGATGACTTTATCACTCAAATTATTTAAACGATAACAAAATCAATGTAAATAGAGCCATATCTCTTACCTATATGTTCTACGTACCAGTACCTGTATACTACTATACAATTTAAAGTACTCTTATTATTTTGTGAGGGATGAGGGGGTCACTTTACTTCCTGGACGTATGCAGTCTAAAGAACGGTACTGAGTAAATAATGGTATCAAATATACAAAAAAACGCTTTTACAATGAGCAGACATAAATTCATGTTCGTGCATATATTTCAGCATCAAAATAAATCGTTGACAGGTACGCTGATAAACAAACAACACAAACCTGCAGGCATACTTGACTTAGTACTATACCGTGTGCATATTTCAAGGAAAAGTTCTGATTTTTATCCGACAAGGCGACATGCACGACAGAAAAGTTGAAAAAAAAAAGTTGTATACTAACTTTTGGGAAGTCAATTATATGTTTGATCAATAGAAATTGATTGGTTGTTCCAACAATTTGGGAAAGAGGATCCCATTCCCTACCATTAAGCTTCACTCTTCGGACCAGGAGAAAGGGGATCCCATTCCCTACCATTAAGCTTCACTCTTTGGACCAGGAGAAAGAGGATCCCATTCCCCACCATTAAGCTTCAATCTTTGGACCAGGAGAAAGAGGATCCCTTTCCTTACCATTAAGCTTCACTCTATGGACCAGGAGAAAGAGGATCCCATTCCCTACCATTAAGCTTCACTCTTTGGACCAGGAGAAAGAGGATCCCATTACCTACCAATAAGCTTCACTCTTTGGACCAGGAGAAAAAGGATCCCATTCCTACCATTAAGCTTCACTCTTTGGACCAGGAGAAAGAGGATCCCATTCCCTACCATTAAGCTTCACTCTTTGGACCAGGAGAAAGAGGATCCCATTACCTACCAATAAGCTTCACTCTTTGGACCAGGAGAAAAAGGATCCCATTCCTACCATTAAGCTTCACTCTATGGACCAGGAGAAAGAGGATCCCATTACCTACCAATAAGCTTCACTCTATGGACCAGGAGAAAGAGGATCCCATTCCCTACCATTAAGCTTCACTCTTTGGACCAGGAGAAAGAGGATCCCATTACCTACCAATAAGCTTCACTCTTTGGACCAGGAGAAAAAGGATCCCATTCCTACCATTAAGCTTCACTCTATGGACCAGGAGAAAAAGGATCCCATTCCTACCATTAAGCTTCACTCTTTGGACCAGGAGAAAGAGGATCCCATTCCCTACCATTAAGCTTCACTCTTTGGACCAGGAGAAAGAGGATCCCATTACCTACCATTAAGCTTCAATCTTTGGACCAGGAGAAAGAGGATCCCTTTCCCTACCATTAAGCTTCACTCTTAGGACCAGGAGAAAGAGGATCCCATTCCCTACCATTAAGCTTCACTCTTTGGACCAGGAGAAAGAGGATCACATTACCTACTATTAAGCTTCACTCTATGGACCAGGAGAAAGAGGATCCCATTACCTATCATTAAGCTTCAATCTTTGGACCAGGAGAAAGAGGATCCCTTTCCCTACCATTAAGCTTCACTCTTAGGACCAGGAGAAAGAGGACTCCCATTCCCTACCATTAAGCTTCACTCTATGGACCAGGAGAAAGAGGATCCCATTCCCTACCATTAAGCTTCACTCTATGGACCAGGAGAAAGAGGATCACATTACCTACCATTAAGCTTCACTCTATGGACCAGGAGAAAGAGGATCACATTACCTACCATTAAGCTTCAATCTTTGGACCAGGAGAAAGAGGATCCCATTCCCTACCATTAAGCTTCACTCTTTGGACCAGGAGAAAAAGGATCCCATTACCTACCATTAAGCTTCAATCTTTGGACCAGGAGAAAGAGGATCACATTACCTACCATTAAGCTTCACTCTATGGACCAGGAGAAAGAGGATCCCATTCCCTACCATTAAGCTTCACTCTTTGGACCAGGAGAAAGAGGACTCCCATTCCCTACCATTAAGCTTCACTCTATGGACCAGGAGAAAGAGGACTCCCATTCCCTACCATTAAGCTTCACTCTATGGACCAGGCCCATTCCCTACCATTAAGCTTCACTCTTTGGACCAGGAGAAAGAGGACTCCAATTCCCTACCATTAAGCTTCACTCTTTGAACCAGGAGAATTATCGACCTTCTAATACAACTTAGAAACTCCTTTCCTCTCTCCCAACATCGTCACTACAGGTTGTAGATAAACCATTGGCATGTTATTTCTATCCATCAATATATCCGATGCTGTGAAAAAATGGTCCTCAAGAGAAGCTTACTTTCTAAGGTCATCTAACAAGATATATTTTATATAGGATCAAAAGACATTTATATTTCAGATGCCATTATGAAATTGTGTTTATTATGTAAATCTACATGAAAGTTCTTCAACCTTGGTGATCAAATTCTGATGAAGGTTAAGACAATATGAGCTCAGACCAAAAGCAGATCCAGAGGGGAGGGGGGGGGGGATGTCCCCTCTGGAATTTTCGAAGCATAGTAAAAACAATTTATGAACATACATATTTCATAAGATTAAGTCTCAATTCCCCTTTTGTTGTCATAATATTTGAAAAATATAACATGAATTTATATTTGAAATCTTTCATTTTGATAATACATGTATTTCCAAAATTTTCTTTGGCTCGCTTCTGCTTGCCAAAATTCATTACATACGGTATTTTCAAATGTTGCAGCCTATATACATTACACCTTACCATTGGTCAATAAACAAGGGCACTAAGCGCAATGAAACTGAAAAAAGACAGCAATAGAGGATATAAATGACATTATTGTCTAACCTTTTCATTCCAATTCTGAAAAAAAAATTTGCTGGCTTACTATTGCTTACCATTTGTTGTATATATGAACTAGAACTGACAATCAGTAATCAAGTACTATGATGTGAAAATTCAAGATTTTAAGCTTTTTCCTAGCAATTGCTCGCCAGTCTGTTGTATTTATAATTAGAGACAGAACAGACAATAATTAATCAAGGACTTCTTTAGTTTTGTTTTTGTGCAAGAAGGCATCACAGCCTTCAACTGTTCATGAACTAGGTAACCTACATGTAGATTACACATACAATGTACAGGTAACAAGAAGTGGAATAGACTGACCACAACAATATTGAATAATAACAACAACAACAATGACAGCGACTATAATTATAGCTCCCCCCCCATTTTATTTACCTATTAATGCCCGTTTGTGTGGGTACTATTCTCTCATAGTGTTGCTTTTGGAAGGCATAGTGCCCGAGCGTCGAATAGTATCCACACAAATGGGCATTAATGGGTTTAGTGCATCATATGACTGTAGAATCAATTAATTAATTAATCAATTGCAATTTACTTGAGATATTAAAGAAAAGTGTTCTTTATTATTTACACTCATGCATTGTTCATTACGTCATAATACTTCCTGAGGGACGTCACTCTGTTAAGCAAAAAGCAATAGTGCATGGGTGCCGGGCACTATTCTCTCATAGTCCCTGCGTGCTTAACCAATGAAATTCCGAGGATTTATCACGTGATGCACTAATTAGAGCTTAAAAACAAGAGGTCCATGAATAACATCGCTCACCTGACAGGTGAGAAGCCATGCAGAGTACTTTTCAAGTGGAACATGTGGAAGAACTTTCAGGAGGGGGGGGGGGAGACCATTGAGGATGCTAATGAATCTGACATTTGGGCAGTAAATTCATTAATTGTCTTTAATTTTACCGACATACAGCATGTACAGGGAACTCTCTCTCAATCTCCAAGTCTCTATCACATCATCATATTTTTATTTTATATGGTAACAATGTGGTATCCAATTTGCACCTGTAACAATGTAGGATTCCATATTAATGGGACTCTCTGTCATCTCTATCATGTCACCACATTCTAATTGCATGTACCTGTACATGTACATGCAGTGTTTAGGAATAGGAAGGAAATTTTGTGAATGGGCCATTTTCTATGATTTTCTTAACTTTCAATGGGCACAAAAAATAATTTTGAGAATGATTTGATTTTTGACTACAGATAATATTTAGATTGATTAGCCCAATCGAGGTAGCTCGATCGGTACCTTTCCCCAACCTGTACAATATGGGCCTTTTTCAATATTCAATCCATGCAAAAGAGCTGTCATCTAAAAAGCAGACACAAGAATAAGCAAATATAGGGAAAACTCTTTGTATTTGTCATTTGGTTACTCATAATCATATTTCATAAAATAGATCTTTTTATTCTATTCCAGTACAGGAGTCTTTTTAAGTTCCTCGAATTTCCTCTGATACTATATCATGTATCACCATCTAGTCATGTCTAACCAACGCTAGTGGCAATTTTTGTACAAATTATACCACTATTTCATCCTCAATGATACTCAAAACTCGTTATCTTTCTTTTTCCATGCATGAAAACGTAAAAAGTCCCCGAGCATCGTAATTTGCCCCTCCCCCTTCTTCGTCTGTGAATTTACTCTGTTGCAAGTCGTTTGAAAACGCTGAGATTAAATTTCTTCTTGCCGGAAGAAGCGGTTCAAATTAGAAAGTAGTGAAAGGACATACCATTCTTAAATTCTGATCCTTTCAAATATGTGGCCTTTCGAAAATAAACGTCTCTGAAAGTTGCGTCAAAGTCGTGGGACCATAATAAACAAACGAATACGACGGTAGTCCGCATGCGTACTGCACTGTACAGTACAGTAAGGCTTTGAGAGTCAGTCATGCGCGAAAGAGGTCACGCATATATAGGTCAAGCATAAAAGGGAGGGACTTTTGATAATCACTGGTTACACATCTCTGTTTAGAATAATTTGTAGCTGATTTTAATTTTTAATATGAATTGTGAGGACGCAGATGAAATATAATTCCAATGAATTAATACCCAATTTTCACCATACATCACTGAATATTTTTTTTACTAAGTTAATAAGAATAAAAAATGTCATACAATATGTGTTCTTGTTATTTTTTCCAGCTTCATTTTCACCGTCTTTATCAGCCTTACATGAGTTTTTTTTTGAAATCCAGAATCATCTATAGGAGAGGGGATATTATAGACAATTTCTAGATCGACAGCATGCACATAACTCGTAAATGCGGGGAAACAATTCTCAATGTCACAAAACAATCAGTTAAAACATGAAATCGCAATGCTTAATTTTGAAACATAAATGACAGATAAGAAAAGATCAAGTGATGTCATCTTAATCTATACATTTTAATTCCTTGGACCTTGACGAAAACCAAGGAAAAGAGAACTCGGGCAAGAAAACTGTGGGCACAAACCATTAAAATTAAAAAAAATAAAAATTTTTTAACTGTTTTCTGAAGTATTTATATATTATATAAGATTAACATGTATCTTTATTATTCAATAAATTCAATTAAACTTTTAAATGTTTACTTTTAAAATTTCATTGGGTGATGAAATGTCAGTTGTCGTATCAGGAATATGTATCCCCCCTTGCACCCACCCACCCCTCTCCCCTTTTACTTTCACCGGAAAAATTAGCATTCAAAATGCAGAAGAGAGAGAAAACTTCCTTTTCGGCGCCGTCTATAGTGTTATCAGCAATATATCGTTTTATCGGATGATCTGGAAAAGGGAGTTAAAACTTACAAATTTAGTACAGTATAACATTAGTATTACAGGATTTTCCCTTCTAAATAATGTAAATGATTTTCCAATGTAATATCTGAAGACAAAATTCTTGCTCATTCCTTTACTTTAAAAGAGGGTGAAAGGGAGGGGAGGGCGGGAGGAAGGTGAGAGGGGGAGAGGGAGGGCAGGGAGGGAGCGAGGGGGAAGAAGGAATGGTGTGGGAGGGGAGATAAGGGGGCGGAGAGAGCGGGTACCCCATGTCTGCTCCCCACCCCCATAAAAGGCAAGGATGAATGGGAGATGACAGAAAAAAATATACTTCATGCTTTTAACAGAGCCCCAGCTGTGTTGACCTATTTGTACTAAATACTGTAAATGATGACGTAAGTTGTGACGCGTTGTAAACGGGATTTACACTGCATAGATTTCCTGTATATTCTACATGTAGATCTTATATATATGGAGAGAAACCACATTATTCGATCTACAGGTATCAAAATATCAACTGCAAATCATCCTCGAAAGCAGAATGAAGTTCGGTAAGTCGCTGATCTCGCAGATATTTTTTTGTTTGTTTTTTTCTCCCAGCATTATAGTTTATCCATGGATTTTTCTGAGGGAAAAGTCCGCGAAACAAAGTTGTATGCTGACGTCGCGTCGCATGCTGACGTCACGTTGTAATTTTCAAAGAGGATATTCGGACTAAACATGATATATGTTGGAAATGATGGTGCAATGTCAGTATTATGTGAAGCAAAGTACAAATCATACATTGGGACACTGGAGGAGTAAGCCAAATATTCAAAGGAGATCGAGAAATCTTAGTCATCGATGGGTTTCATTCTGTCGTCAAGTGACATTGTCAAAAAAATAAGCTTGCGCTTCACGCCGATCAAATGGGCAATGGGGAGAATGACGTCATTGACCACGGTTTTGGAACCTATAGGTATAGCATAGAATTCAATTGAAAAACACCATTTTTCCTGTATATATACACGTGTTACCTTGATGAGGACTACGTCCGCGCCTGCGGCGCGGACTGCGTCCTCTATAAGAAAAATATTTTCAAGATTAACATATTTTTGACATTTTTGTTTATTGCATGCGCGGATCGCAGTATGTGATTTCCACGGTGTTTTGCCCTGAAGAAATTATGCAAACGATTTTTTTGCTTCTTTACATCATTTCTTCAATTCTTGACTTCGCATCATTTCTTAAATTCTTTGTACCATTTCTTCAATTCTTTGCATCATTTCTTCAAATCTTCGCATCAATGTTACTGTGCAAATCTTCGCATCATAATTACTTCACTTCTGCACTTCTTCGCATCCTTTCTTCACTTCTTCGCGTCTTCGCATCATTACTTCACTTCTTTGCATCATTACTTCGCTTCAGTTTTGAAGAAGCGAAGGAATGACGCAAAGCATTGAGAAAGCGAAGAAATTATGTTAAGAACTGAAGAATCGCCTTGTTTCTGTGTTGCTCCGTATGATGTGAATGCTCTCGAATATATCCATACAGGTCAAAAACAATTATTTACGTTTGTGAAACTATATCCCATTGTCTCCTATTGTTGATGTGATTGTTTAAAGTGGTGTTCCTTGTTTGTTTAGGTATCGTGTGTGTGTGAGGGTGTCTGTGTTTCCACTCTGGTGACTGCGGTGTGGTCTTGTTGAGGATTTTTTCTCTCTAATCCTCTTCACCGACAACCAACAACAGTCACAACACATCCTTCACGTTTCCATGATGTGATGTTTTGATGGTTGTTCCTCTTGTTTCCGTAATGTTTGTTCTTTTCACTCGTGTGTTTTCCGATGTGATCACTACAACGTCGTCATGTTGGGGATCTCCTCCTTACCTAGTAATCATACGTGTGTGTTCCGATGTGATCACTACAACATCGTTATGTTGGGGATCTCCTCCTTACCTAGTAATCATACGTGTGTGTTCCGCTGTGATCACTACAACGTCGTCATGTTGGGGATCTCCTTACCTAGTAATCATACGTGTGTGTTCCGATGTGCTCACTACAACATCGCCATGTTGGGACCCCCCCCCCTTTATCCACGCAAAAACTCAATAATTACTTCCTTCTTCCATATTCCACTTTCTTAATATACACAGTAAGAAATTCTAACTTGTGTAAGATATCTAAACAAATTTATTAAAATGATTTTCTCAAATTCATAGGTAAGACTCCAGTTTTTTCCCGTGGAGTCGAAGTTGTCCCCTTTTATCGTGAAATATTAGAAAGAATAATTCAATTCTTATATTTCAATAACATGTAACATGCAAATAAAGACACGGAAACAGTACATGTTCACTCAGTTATATAAAAATACAACTAAGAATATCATAATACATGTACAGAGTTATGGCTTTGAATGGCAACAACTATCTAAGTAATTCATGTTCTTAACAAGCATCCATCTAACAACCAGAATTATCAAATGTACATTTTATTAACAAAGTTAACGATTCTGCAGTCAATGATACATGTCATTAGAATATCGAACAAAAATTATAAAATATACAATTTACAGGTGTATGTATAGCTCCATTTCACACTAGCTACTCTAATGTTTTTTTTATGCTTTATGACTTGATTGTAATGGTGCCCTTTCGGAGAGGCCTCCAACCGTTCTTAATCTTCTCCATCTTCTTGGATTGTAGAGAATTCAAATGAAACTCTTCTTTTAGCTCATCCGTCGTCAAGTCGTTCAAAAATGTGCCGTCCAGTCCCTCCTCCTCACAGATCTTCGCCATCTCTACAAGTCCACATTGTTGTAAATTAAGGACCAGATCCTCCACGCTCATCGAGCAGAAGCGCTGTTTCTTGGCAGTGGGTATTGCCTTTACAACATCTTCGATAATCATTGGATTCATCGTTTGAGGTTTCCATGGTTTTTCGGGACTTTGGATGGTTTCGGTCGTTGTATTTGGAGTAACCTTTACAAAAGGTTTTACTACGTTTGATTTAGGGGCGATCTGTGGCCGAAGATTTATCCTGGAAACATTTGCTTGGACTATTTTCTTCGGGGTTTCTTGTTGCTCGGTAATTGTGGAATCTGATTTCTGACCTTCAAACAAAACATAGGATGGTTTTGGAGGTCTTTGTGGTTTCATAGGTGAGTGTCGATGTCCCCCGACCTGATGGGATGTCTTCAGATTCAAGGATGCATTTGGTTTCAGTCTACGAGGCGCATCCTTACTCCCATACACAGCACTTGCAGACCGACCAATACTGGCATTATTAGGTTTCGATGAAGTGTTCTTCTCAAAAGATGCAGCCACAATTTTAACATAGGAATTGTCTATGGCTTTCTTGCGGTGTGGTTCGTCTCTTATTTTCATGCTTAGGTATCCCCCTGAATCTACATGAGCAGTTTTCTTGTCCTCCTGCTTTAATACATCCCGGTGGTCATTTGAAAGACCATTCTTTTTGGCTGGCTTTGAGATAGGAACATCTAGTTGCCTTGGCTTCAGATATTTAGAACTTCCTTTCCCACTTTTCCCTTTTGCATTCTTTGGTACAGGTAAACCTCCTAATTTTTGAAAGTCGGGGTAGTCGTACTCGTGAATGGGTTGCATTTCACTCGGAGGCAATTCATGGTAATATGGCTCGTCTGAATCTATGCCCATTCTGTCCAGCTCCTCTTTAGAAGGAAGGGCCAGCCGCCTCTTTGACCCATTTCGTTGTGGACATTCGTCATCGGTGTCCCCTCGACCAAATTTTCGCCGGATACACTTTTGAACCCTCCGAGCAGCATTTCTGACGGCCTGTATAAAGGAGAAATAAAGATATTAGCAATGGATGAAATTGGATCATTCTTAAAAAGGTATGTACAGAACCCCCATCCCTACCCAACCCCCCAAAACACCCCAAGAAAAAAGTCAACCCCCCTTATTATAACCCCAGCAAATGAACGTGATTTTTTTGCTTAACAATCGTAAAATTTGTATGGAAATCTGGAGAGAAAAAGAAATTAACTTACACTAGTAAAGTCCGTTGAGAGACATGACGTCCGTGTGGAATCTATTAAAACATGAAAATCAGTTCATTGTCTTAAATTTATCATCAGTTTTGAAAAGAAATAACATATATATGCAGCTACATTTTGAATGCTTTTAAATTAATTTAACATTTGTTTTCATTTTGAAACAATTTGTTGTTGTAAGGCAAACCATGAAAAGTGTTGGAATTTATCAAAAATCGTTTTTTTTATTTTGGAAAAAAATAAATAGATGTGTAGTATACAATAAAAGTCATATTCAAGAATGTATGTAAAAACCCCCTATTGTTTTTAGAAACAAATCTTACCGCTCATGGTAATGACGGCAATGGTACGCAGGTGACGCAGGTGACGCAGATGACAAGACTGACCGTTTTGTCGTCATGGAACTCAATTTTGTATGTTTCAACTCCCACATACTTTACTAGAAATTTCAACTCCAGGAACTCTGTTTTAAAGCTTATTCAACAAACACATAGTAAGTCTAGACCATTCTATTTTCGTTCGTCACGATGCATATCAAGGAATATGCATGGGTGTCCATTTCCAAATATCCGGTCATTCTTTCCTGCCAGGAAACCGTCAGTATGGACTGTTATCAAATTTTAACTCGTATCCGCAACAATGGGCTATTTTAAGAAGGGCTACTTGCTACTGATTTATGACCGTCTCGTACTTATTATATAATGATATTATTATTGTATTTAACGAACAGTTCAAAGTTTTGATGATGAAATCGGATCACCTTGGACTTTATGTGAATCCTATAATGGGAAAAGTCGAGGCTGATCCGAATATTGTAGGGCGTCATCATCATTACATTTTTTAGATAGCACCACCTGCGTTGAATGTTGGTAATAGTCTTAGTTAGGGAGCAACCATTTGATTTTTAGGGGGGGGGGGGGGGCAGGAAGACTTTGTGCAAAAAAAAAAAAATTCCGGATCGAGATTTTTGGGGAAAAATATACCGGCCCGTAGGGCCGGCGAAAAAAACCTCGGATCATAAAATTGGGGCACCCTCTTCTGACCTTTCCACATGCGCGGTAAACACCTTTTTTGTGTTATAAACTAAGTACAAATAAGAATGAAACAAACTCTATTCAAAGTAGCAAAATTCAAAAATCATTAGCACCAAAGAGCCTGTCTAGCAGTGCTTTTAGTATCATTTAAGTGTAATTATGATAGGTTCCATATGCTATTCCAAAAATTTAAAAGAAGTGATCTGCTAGCAAGAGATGCCTTGATATACTCTTCCTTGGTACCTGATCTCGCTCCGTGTTTGATATTAAATATGGCCAAAAATCACGCTGAATGATTTAAATTACTTAAGGAGTAATTAAAAAAAAATTGGTAAATTAAAGAAAAAATCCGGCCAAAAGGGCCAGCGAAAAAAAATTTCCGGCTCTCTAAATGGCTGAAAAATATTTTCCGGCTGGCAAAAGTCTTCCTGCCCCCCTCCCCCCTAAAATCAAATGGTTTCTCCCTTATTCTAAATTCTTATACCAGTGTCAATGTGCGTTACCCCTTTTACATAATACAGACAATGGAAAATAAAGTCTTTCGTGGTTTTATTGTTATGTGCTGTGTTATGGCCTCCGTTTGTTTCTTGTTTTTGTTTTGTTTTGTTTTATTCTTTTCCCATGAAGGGATGTTCCGCTGTTTTTACTGTTGGGAACCTCCTACCTATCTTAATTTTGTTTCATGTATTTTTCAATAGTTAGAATGTATATAATATGCCTACTGGTTGTGTTCTTTGGATTATGATATTGGGTTAAAACTTTTGTAATTGACTTTAATTCACTAAACCTTCTTATGTAGTTTACGCATGCATTTTATTTTGACGTTGTCTCTTGTTTGACCATCCAGCCTACCAACTATTATCCACTGCAACAGGCAACCTCCTCTACTGCCCTTTTATGGATTAAGGGAAATTGGAGGAGGTTCGGATTTCATTGAGATACCTATAAATGTACATTAAACACGACAAGACATAGATCTAGAGGTTCATCGCGATGGTTTAGTGCACCTCGTGGCCTCGATAACCTATAGTGTGCTTCTCAAGTTTTTGGGCCAAATGACACCTCTAGTGGAGGGGTTCTATACAAAAACTGCCGAAGGAGATTATATGGTGGAAGGGTTTTGAGCACTAGAAGTGAGATATTGATGACCATCCTACATGTATATATTTTAAAGTCCGTTATATTTGATAATGCGGAAGGGTTCCAGCTCTATACCTTCTTGAAAAAAAAAATTCAAACCAATTTATTATGCACCAGACACGTGTTTCGAATATCAAATTCTCATCAGGGATGCTTCCAGCCAAAGTGCTTTTACTAGCGCTTGATTATTTATACGCCATCTATGATTTAGAATTTAATGTTGAAAGCAGTATTTCATGTACCAATAATCATATGAGTGTTCATAGGGTATGTATGTAAGTGGCAGATTATAGTAGAATCCATTCATAGCCTTTCATTACATTTTATTTTCATTTTAAATTGATACTATATTCCAAAGACGGATTGTTTCATAACGTCAGAGGTACTCAGTTTTTCTGAATGGTCAGATTACTGTTAATGAAAAAGTTTTGAAGCAAGTTTTCCCATTTCTTCCTGATCAGTGACAATGTCTATATGTCACGAATTCTTTTTTAATTTGAAACCTTTTTACACTGAATTTGAAGAGGATACTGAGAGGAGAACAAATCAATTTCAACCATCTCCCTTTGGCCTCCATCCTTTTTTTAATCTTGAGAGATTTTGTTATTTCTAGGCCTTGTAGATTCAATTATCCTGTATCTTAGAATCGGGAATTTCAGAAAAGATTTTGGCTTCTAATTTTTCTACTTGACACCGTTTGGCAAGACCTTCCAGTGTACATTCTTGAAAGCAGTGCGCAACCTCTTTGGTATCGTTGTTGATAGGGCTTTGATATTTTACAAGTGCATTCCTTGTTGCATGGCCTCTCTAGTGGTACCAAATATTTGACATTTTAAGGGGACTCCCTACAGGTTCACTTTTGAGATGTATTTCATTTTAACTTTCATGTTAGCTAGGAGTATGACCTATATTTCAGATTACAGCTATTTTCGATTGGGACATTCTTGTTCTACAAACTTCAAGACAAAATGATGTTTGGTTTTGCGTTTTACTTTCACTCACCTATTCACAAAGTTATTATAGCGAATTCTATTACCCTACTGAGGCTAGATATTAAGGTCTCAAACAAAATATAAAGCGTTTCTCTAAGTACAAATAAGAATGAAACAAACTCTATTCAAAGTAGCAAAATTCAAAAATCATTAGCACCAAAGAGCCTGTCTATCAGTGCTTTTTTCTAGTTTCTCGTAAAAAAAAATGTTATATTTTTTTTACTTTCTCGTAACTACGAGAAACGTTTCTCGTAGTTACGATAAACGATTCTCGTAGTTACGAGAAAACATTCTCGTAATTACGAGAAAACATTCTCGTAATTACGAGAAACTTTTCTCGTAGTTACGAGAAAAAATTCTCGTAGTTACGAGAAACGTTTCTCGTAGTTACGAGAAAATTTTCTCGTAGTTACGAGAAACTTTTCTCGTAGTTACGAGAAACGTTTCTCGTAGTTACGAGAAATTTTTCTCGTAGTTACGAGAAACTTTTCTCGTAGTTACGAGAAACTTTTCTCGTAGTTACGAGAAACGTTTCTCGTAGTTACGAGAAATTTTTCTCGTAGTTACGAGAAAAAATTCTCGTACTTACACGTACGAGAAACGTTTCTCGTAGCTACAAGAAACTTTTCTCGTAGTTATTAGTTTCTCGTAACTACGAGAAAAGTTTCTCGTAACTACGAGAAAAATTTCTCGTAATTACGAGAAAAGTTTCTCGTAACTACGAGAAAAGTTTCTCGTAACTACGAGAATGTTTCCTCGTAACTACGAGAAACGTTTCTCGTAACTACGAGAATCGTTTCTCGTAACTACGAGAATTTTTTCCCGTAACTACGAGAAAAGTTTCTCGTAACTACGAGAAGCGTTTCTCGTAACTACGAGATAGTAAAAAAATATAACATGGCACGAACTGGCTTCCGTAAGAAGGCTATTTAACAGGAGAAGTGATTTATTGCTGAATTACACGTACAGAATATTTTTTACGTCATCAATAATTTAGAATCTAATGTTGAAAGTAGTATTAAAAATAACCATATGAACATTCATGGGGTATGCATGTCAGTCAGATTAGATTTGTTTAATTAAAATGTGTAGCCTTTAGTGTTTGCTGTTTCTACGTTGTATATGTTGGTTACCTTGTACCCACACGGACTGTATTTAGTACACCTTCTAATTTTATATCCATTTACATATCCATCTGTGTGTTTCTTGTGCCCATGCGTTATGCTGTTTGTTTGTATTATCATCATACAGTGAGAATGTTATTTTACACAACAATTTTAAGTTCTTCGAGACCTCTGGGTAATCGGAAAAGTGAGAGGATTGTGCGCACGTAATCCGGATAACCATACAGTCTGCTTCTAACGTGACAGATGGCCGGCCTAAGTCGGCACCGATTCCCAATTGGTCTCGTTGGTTTATGTGTAGTCATTTACGTTTGATGTTTCTATGCAATTTGGCGTTCAATGTACATTTTGCGTCTCTTTCTGTGCGTGTCTGCTCTGTGTTTCTTTTTTAGCTTTGGATGTATTGGGGTTTTGCTGTGAGTGCTGCAACTGAGTGTTGTTGGAGATCCCCTCCTTTTTTTGTCCCTTTTGTGTCTCTTGTTGTGCATGTCTGATCTGTGTTTTTGCGTGAGGTGTTTTGATGTGTGCTTTGGGTGCTGCAGCAGAGTGTTGTTGTAGATCTCCACTTTCTTTCCAGTAGATCCCATTCATATTGTTAATAGCATTTAAATTCTCATTTCAAATTGATACTTTCTTCCAAAGCATATACAGTACTATATCTATAAGCGGATTGTTACATTATGTCAAAGGTATCAATTTTTCTGAACGGTCAGATTACTGTAATTTGAAAAGTTTTGAATCAAGTTTTCCCAATTTGTCTTGATCCATGAAAATGTTTATTATATGTCACGAAGGCTTTTAACAGAAACTTACAATGGCTTTGCACATCTCATACAACTAAGATTTACACGGAATTTGAAGAGGGAACAAATCAATTTCAGCCATCTCTCTTTGGCCTCCATCCCTTTTTGGTCTTGAGAAATTTTGTTATTTCCAGTCCTTGTAGACCCAATAATTCCTCTATCTCAGAATCGGGAATTTCTGATAAAAATTTGCCGTCTAAATTTTCTACTTGACACCGCTTGGCAAGAACGTTCAGTGTACATTCTTGAAAGCGTTGCACAACCTCTTCCACGGATAATTCATCGAAAGGTTTCGTTGGCTTTTCACCGATAGACTGTAGCGGTAAAACCTGAGCTACAGGCCTTCCTGGAGTTTGTTGTGCTTGTGGGAAAATAGCGTAGGATGTTGGAGTGGCACGTGGAGGGCAGGGTTTTTCAGGGATCTGAAATTTCTTCAAGTCAGGATAGTCATACTCGAGCTCGTCATCCGGTTCCGGTATCTCTTTCTTAGGAGTATCATCAGGTGATTTTGGTGACTTGGTAAGATTGATAAATTTATATACTCCTTTGGTTACTCCTTTCGATACTCCTTTTCGCAGGAATTTAAATCCATATTTAACTTTCTGAAATTGACTTGGTAAGATTGATAAATTTATATACTCCTTTGGTTACTCCTTTCGATACTCCTTTTCGCAGGAATTTAAATCCATATTTAACTTTCTGAAATTTCAAGGACATAAATCCTATATAAGTACAAAAATTTCTATTCATATTCATAAAATAATTTGTCTTTTGAAACATTGTTAGCAAGAGACTATATTTGCTTATGAATGATGTTCCTAATAAATTTCATCTTGGTTTTGCGTCATATCCATTTAAAAGACGTCTTCATTTTCACGATACTTTTGATGCACTGCGTTTCTACGTCTTGAAATGCTCCACTTCGTACCCTCCCACCCATCATGCTAAGTCTGCTTTCACATTCTTTGGCTATATTTCATTGTTTGGATTAAGGATCACTGACGAGGGTTAAGTAACCGAAACGTGAATGTTTGGTCCATGCTGGAAATGTATCTGTTCTTAAATGATGCTTTTAATTTGAAGACGTAACACTTACACATATATGTTACCAAGAAGTATTCAGGACGGTAACTGACAGGGAGACATTTTCTTCTCGGACTTAAGATGTCATGTATATAGTACTATTGTCTTCCCTTCGGATACAATAGGTTTTGATAATAACAACTTACAGATGAAGAGTTAAAATTGTAAACGATACGACATTATTGAAAATGTAATATAATGTAAGAATCAGTTAGAAAGATACACACCTCACCCAGTTCTTTTCCTACCGCTCGGTCTTCTGAAAAAAAAAATTAAAGTATATATTGTCGTATTAATTTGATATCATCGTCAGAAGCAGTTACCGAAATTTTATATTCGAAAATGAAAGAAACGAATTGTCTCTTCTTGAAATTTGATCGATTCTTGTTTGTCTTCTTGGTTTATGTGTGGTCATTGTGGTTTGTGTTTTGCTGTCATATTGGTGTTCATTGTGTCTTCTGCATAATTTGCTATATTTGTCTACTTTGTGTTTTCATATAGAGGTGTTACGTTACATATTTTACGGTTGGTTTCGCAAGGCTTTAACTTACGAAACAGCGTACCACTTGTTCGATCCTCCATTCCATCCGATTCCCCCAAACAACATCCTACTAAAATACTTTTGAACGCTTACCTTGTGTAGGGCTTAAATCTGAAATAAAAAAATATTTCATACGCTATGAAGCGTTCTATCGTTATATCGACAATTAAGTTTGGTCAGCTCCTTATTTTTTTTTTTTCATTACATGCATACAAAATAAAATTAGATGTTTGTCTTTCGAGGATCGTACAATTATTGAAGTTTTATCACATCCAAAAACACGTACATGTACTTGTGTTCCTGTGCTTATTGCAAAGTCGTCATGTTGGGGATCACCTCCTTATCGTCCAATGGAAATAGATCTCGAACAACACTTCGTCAAAATGATCACAACGAAATAACACAGATATGCACATAAACACCAAGAACAAAAAATGAAAGAAAAACGAAATATCCAACTCAGTCGCTAGAGACACAAATGTATTTCATGAATAAGACAGCTAATAGAACCAAACAGTTGTAGAAAGAGATCATTATTTTTGAACGGAGTTATCGGAAATGATTAAAAACATGACATCAAATGCAGGGGATTCGTTTTGGTCACCCATTGAATTCTTATCCTTTTGATGACGGTGACTTGTTTTGATAACCCATAAACTTATTGTCCTCCAAGTGTAGGTGATTTGCTTTATTCTCTTTGTATCCTCTATTCCATATCCAATATTTCTTATGTCAGTTGCTACTTTTTTTTGCGAATTCGTAATCTTGTTGCGCTTGTCCGTTTCGCTGTTTTTCATACAACATAAGTCTTGCTTTAGATTATTCCTCTATTGTTTTCATCATGCAAATAGCTCTGTCGTCGAGAAAGAGCAGTCATGACATGCACAGAATAAACTGAATGAAATTTGGATACACAAAGAATGAGCCTATTCCATCTAACGGTTGACGCATTTGCCGGCTTGTTCCTATGTCTCTTGGACGTTACTCAGTGTTTGATGGTAAATATAGTTTTACTGTCTTCTACTGCTTTTACCAATATGTAGTAGGTACCTATGTTAGCTGGGGAATATACGGCATTGAGAGTTACGGTTACAATATAAAGAAAAGCTGACCATCCCCAAGATGACATCTATAGCTTACACTAAATCAAACACTCGAGATACCCTATCATCTTTCAGATAGGTATATGCCCTTTGATTGAAATTTTGATTAAAAATAATAAAATTGGCCCTACCGAAATAATTTGCTTTTCTGACGTAAAATTCCACTGATGACAATTCATTATCTATGTTGGTTAAATACCCGAAACGTGCATGTCTGGTCCACGTTGCCAATTTATCTGTTCTTAAATGATGCTATTCAATTTGAAGACGTTTACATTTGATGTACTGTTTGTAAATTGTTTCAGAAAGCCGCCCTATGGCGACAGAGAAACTTGAATAGACGGCGGGTGCAGCCAGCAGGGGATGCTTACTCATCCCGGGCACCCAGCTCTGGCTTGCTAGTGGTCCGTCGATGCTCAATTATCGTCAGGATCTTCGTCACACTTATGCTCTTTGCCGTGTGGAGCTCGTAAAAAGCTCCCCGCGAAGAGATTGACAGTAAGTGTTTTGAATTTTTCCCCTGACATGGCCGCCATAACACTTTTTATATAGACATAACCTCAGACATTGCATGTATTTTATATATTGTTTTCATTTACGTGAACATTAACAGCGGATGCGGCTAGCCAACAGGGGATGCTTACTCCTCCCGGGCACCTGGTCCCACCTCTGGCTTGCTAGAGGTCCGTCCATGCTCAATTTTGTGATCTATTGTGAATGCTGTGGAGATTATCGTCAGGATCTTCTTTAACTCATTTGTGTTCATTTATTTGTAATTAACGATCATATAGCCCAACAGATTTGATTGTCATGATGATTTTCATTTATCTATACAAGCTGTAATGTTATTGTACATGTACTTACTTTCGTGAATTTCGTAGACATCATCCTCTTCAGGTTTAGTTCCATATGCAATGGGATTTGTTTTTGCTAAAATGAAGGGGTAACAACTCAGACTATCACAAAGTGAATGAAGACTTTCATTAAAAGTTTGTTACATAAAATCCCAATAATTGATTATTTTTGTATAATGAATATGTTCTCAAATTGAGTTTTATCCTCAGTTGAATGTGTTGCTCGAGGTGTTCTTCATCACTTAAGTTGTTTAATGCAAAGGGATATGCTTATTAAGGGACACTCATTTGAGCATTGTAAAGAAAATTTGAACCTGATGGAAACTTCATTTAAATTCTTTGATGTAACTAAGTAAGTTCATTATGTATAATTTGCATATATTTATTTGTTTGTTTATAAATTAATTAATTAATTATTTATCCTTCGGTATTTAGATAATACAGCGAAAGTAGTCCAACAATATGACACAATAAATGGCACGAGAAATCCTGATAGATCATACCAACAGACGGCTGCCGTCCTCCCATTGGGGAAATCAAATCATCGTCGATGTCATCGTAATCTTCAGTAGGGTCATCATATACATTATCATCAGTGTCTGTTGACAAAGAAAAGAAAACATATCAATCCTAATGAATTTAAATGCAATATATTCAAATGTGGAAAGTTCATACTTCTTCAGTCATTATCGGAGGTGTAAAAACAAATTACAAAGTAGAGATATTTGAAGGATTTATATATTAGATAAAAAAGACCTTAAAAGTATACAAGAGAAGATGTACCAATCATAGTTATGAAATAGAATATAAAATACATTTTCTATTATAGAAATAAACCAAAAGTTTTCTACAAAGCGGTCTTAATCATGTTGATATCTATGTTAATTCAGAGAAAGGACAGAGATTTTACGATTTTTACCATACCTAGAGGAAGAGGTGGAGGTTTTCGTCTTCTCTGTAATTCTTTCTGTTCTCCTGTGGATCGAAATGTCGAAATTACCACAAGGCAAATCCTAAGGCTATTAATTGCCTAGGACAGTGACATCTGATGCTTAAATGAATGAATTTTATATTACTTAGAGTTACTGGTAAATTGGAGAGAAAGAAAATTGAGGTTATCTTTGTCCTAGGTAGAATTTAATAACATATATTTACGTCCCTCCGCAAGTATTTGATGGTGTTTATTAAGAAAAAAACACAAAAGAGACTGGCAAAATACTGGGCTTATTAGCAAACGAGAATATAAATTAATAAAGAAAAAAAAAAATAAAAAAGAAAGAAAGAAAAATAGAACTCAGGTACAAGAGAATGTACAACACCCCATACTTGTCCGTGATTCTCTCCATTCAGGTCCTTTGATAGGTGTTGCAGCCGCCTCACTGACCTTCTCGTAATTGTCCGTCGGTATGTCATCTCCGTCATCTGGATTGTTGTCTTTAATTTTTGATTTCGTTGTACATCTAGTGGACGTGTCTGTAGGTATTGAATTAGAATATTTGTCTTTAATTTTAGAAGTTGTTGAGTGTAGGAGTGTAGGTACAGAAGTGTTAATGACAATAAAGGTTGTTATGTCTCTTTTCTTTAAAGAATGAAAATCGATGTCTTTTTATCTTGGAACTATCAAAAGGATAATAATTGACTTTTTAGACAATGAGAGCGTCATTTTTACAAACTTATATTTGAATTACCCGAAGGGAGGGGTGGAGGTTTCCGTCTTTTCTGTTCAACTTTCTTTCGTCCTGTGAATTGATAACAATAATTTTGATGAAAAGAGATATAATTCATTTTATTCTATAAACTATAGATAACGACTCTCTGATTGGCTGATAACGTCATCAACGCTCCTGAATTAATCACCGTATACCACGGTTTAAAAATAGACCGTGATTACCCCCACTTACTTCTGCGAATGACGTCGGTATGTATAGTGAATCATATATTGAATCATAGAATAAAACAGTTGTTGACTTTTTAAAACTCAGTATATATGATGTGATATTGACTTACTATGAAAATATTAAGCCAATATCACATCATATACACAGAGTTAAAAGTCCACAATTGACCCTTCCGATTGTTTGGGAAAAATGCAAAATTTTGTGACGTCACAATGCTTTTGCAAACATCGAAATTGCATTGTGATGTCAAAGAATTTCTCAAAATTTTCCCGTGTTCGGAAGGGTCAGTTGTATATAATTTAGAGTCTCAAATGCATTTTGTGTCAACGGAGCGATCGAGGATGTTGGAATATATATTGTTTTTTTGCATGATAAGCTTGTAAAGGTTAAAAGTAATTAATGCATTTCTCATTAAGGAAAACACATTTCATAAGAGATTTTACAGGTATGAGAACTACGCTAATAAATGTTTTGTCACTTTATCAATTTGACATCATAAATATTATATATGGCTATTTCGGAAACTTGTCATTTCATTCAAAATATCATCAACATTAAAGGAGGTTAACACCTTAGCACCATCCCTCCAATGCTATTTTGAACATAGATTTTATTTGGATATGCTACAGAATCGACCCTACAGGAGATTTGAAAAAAGAAGGGAGGAGATCTCCAACAAGACTCCGTTGCAGCATCAACAGTAAAACACCAAAACATTTGGAGCAGCGTAATGCACAAATCTAATTTTAAAAAATATAACCAGATGGCGCTACTAAAATGAGTTTTGGCGGTGTCTAAAAACCAATTTGACTGGAAGCATCACTGATGAGGATTTAATAACCGAAGCACGTGTCTGGTGTATAATAATTTGGTTTGAATTTTCTTCATGAAGGTATAGAGTTGGAACACTTTCGCATTTAGTATGAATTCAGCAACCACTGCAAGAAAGATGAAGACCAAAATGTACAAGAAGCATACAACATTAAAGAAATAAACCCCGAATTGTCCCTGCTGCTAGAAGCAGCCCTCTGCACAAACATTGCCAAACTATTAAGGAGATATTCTATTTTGCTACTTTGCAGAATGTTTAAGTTAATTTTGGTTTTGTATTTTTCAATGTCTTGTGTGCAATTTGATTATAATTTTAGATTCTGATTTCGCATTTTGTGTTTGACTTTCATTCCTGATGGCTATATTACGACAACGGCAGCCCCTTACTTTGATATTAATACGATGACGTATTGATTTGAGTAATGCAGACTTTAACACTTTCCGTTCTTACACTTGACTCTGCGCAAGAACGGAACCCATTGTAGACGGCGCTGCTAAGATCATGCCGTATCAATTAGTCAAGTTTAACCATATTCAACGCAACAGAGTACATTACTTTGGGTATTACACAACCTGTCTTTTATGGTGATATGAGAGGATCAAAGATAGGCATCATAACCATCGAAAATGCGTCAGAATCATCAAACGCCTTTTATACCATGGATATGATCCCAATGTCACCAGACGGAAACTACATGTAGGCTTAATACTTGACCAATTTACAGTCTTGTACCAGCGCATCTCTGACTGACTGTGACGACGGGACTCCATGACGGGCCCTGTCCAAACCTCTTTAGAGAAGACAGGGCCCCGACCACCTGTCCTCTCTGAATGTCGGTCGGACTCATCGAATGATTACATACATGTACATGAGCTCGCTACAGCCGGCAGAGCACGGCCTGTTTTACGCACGCCCTCTTTTTATATCTATTTACACATCTGTGTTGCTGGGGCCTCTACGTTTTTCGGTCTTGTTTGTGTGATGTCATCTAATAGTGAGGAGGTTGTTTTACACCACAATTGAACGTTCTTCGAGACCTCTGGGTAATTGGAGAAGTGAGAGGGTTGTGCGCACGTAATCCAGGGTAACCACACCATTTGCTACTTTCGTGGCAAATGGCCGTCTAAAGTCGGCAGCGGTTGCCCATTGGTCTCGTCGGTTTATGTGTAGTCTTTTTGTGTTTGATGTTAATATGTCGTATGTCTCTTTTCCGTCTCATAGTATGCTCGTCTTTTGTGTTTTTGCATCGGGTCTTTTGTTGTTGGTGCTGCAACAGGGTCGAATGTAGATTGGTCCAATACCATTCCCAGTGTTTTTTTTTAACTTTAGGATCATATCATCGGTATAGCAGGCGACTTACTATTTTCTTACATTCTGATAAGCTAAGAGTTGTAAATGCCGTAGGATGGCAACCTTGGAATATCGCCATCAAGCCAAGGATAATTAACTATGTTGAAACCAAAGTCTTCTCTTTTGTCGTATATTTTCGTCTGAAGTTCTCCGTTATTGATTTTGATATCAAGATCCAAAAACTGTGTAGCTTTATCATCTGTGTTTGCTTTATTCATTGTTAACTCTGGTGGATAAGTTTGATTTTTGTAATGGTCAAAATGTGGATTATCAATATTCAAAATATAATGCAGCACAAACAGCAAACCATCCGATGCGTTAACACAAAGGCGAGCACAACAAGAGACGAAAAAGAGGCATACGACATATAAACATCAAACACAATAGACTACAACAAACCAACGAGACCAATGGGTAACCGGTACCGACTTTGGACGGCCATTTGAAAATGGTGTGCTTATCCTGGATTATGTTTGCACAACCCTCTCACTTTTCCGATTACACAGAGGTCTCGAAGAACGTACAATTGTGGTGTAAAACAACGACCACATACAAAGGATGTCGAAGGGTTCCAACTCTGTATCTTCTTGAAGAAAATTTCAAACCAATTTCCATGCAGCAGACACGTGTTTCGAATATTAAATTCTCATCAGTGATGCTTCATGCGGAGCCATCAAAAATCATTTCAGTAGCGCCCTCTTTAATTTTTTGAATTTAGATTTGTACATTTACATTACAGAGAGTGCGCGGCTCCAAATTTCCCATAGGGTCAATTCAGTAGCATATCCAAATAAAATCTATGTTCAAAATAACATTGGAGGGATGGTGCTAAGATGTTAAACTCCTTTAATTTCGATGATATTTATCGGTGAAATGGCTAGTTTCCGAAATGGCAAAACTGACTCTACCTAGGCACCTGGTCTCGCCCCTCGCGGGGTCTGCTTTGGTTCATGAATTGAGAATATTACCTACCTGGCTACTAGTTATAGCCTTTCGAGCTTCAGTATAGTACAGGTTCTGACTAGCATGAGAGTGTGTGTATGTTTTTTTTTATGTACTTGTGTCCGAACGGAATGAGGGACGTACTGTCCCTTGTTCCGTCTGGATACAAGTACATATTCGTGTATCCAGAGGGCTCAAGGGATGTACTGTCCCTTCCGCTGGGTTTAAACACGTTTAGTGTCGTGGTCGCTTGTACCTTTTTTTGTGCTTTTGTATCTTTTTTTTTCCAAGCGACGTGCATTCGCCCTTTGTTGGGCTGATCCGACATTGTCTGAATAGTGAACGTGGTTGTTTTCACCTCTTTTGTGCTGTCTATATATATATATATATATATATATATATATATATATATATATATATATATATATATATATATATATATATATATATATATATATATATATATATATATATATATGATGTTACATTGATAAATGGCAAAAACAAAGAAGACCACAAAACGCAGGGGTCCAAGCAACACAGATGCATATGTAAATGGATATAAAAGGAGGGCGTACGTAATACAGTCCGTGCTCTTGAGGTGCGTTGAAACATTTCAAGTAGTCAAACTTCTTGAGTTTTTGCAGAATTTGCATGAATTGCTTTTCGTATGTGTATAAAAACAAAATATGCTACCAGAGGCGAACAATTAGTACCTATAGTAATTCCAATAATTTGCCAAATCTTACAAAGCCTTAGATAACTCAGATCGAGTTCATGATTTGTATTCTACTGAGGAAAAGTATCCTTTTGTGTCAGAAGTACATATAAATGTTTTACCCTCTCGATCAAAACAACATATCCCCCTTTAAAGAACAAAATCGCGATTCCTAGAATCATGTAATTTGAAAAGCATGTAAAATCTGTAAACTGGAATATATATCAGAGAAATACTGCACAATGCTGTAAGAAAATCTTTTTCAATGTAAATTATTGCTCTGCCTATTTCTCTCGATAACGAATACTTAAAAACTGTTTCAGTTTTTTTTAATGAATATGAAACATTATAATTCTAAGTAAATTCAATCACTGATAACACTAAAAGGAAGTACGACCTAGTTTGTTTCGGTGCACAGGCTTTTCACTGATTAAGCTATGTATACCCGGTATTTGTTTTTCAACCAATCAGATTCCATGATATTTCTTATCACAGCAAAATCTTCTCGCAAATGAGCAAATAGCAAATACTGCACTTCTTAACACTAGAACGCAATCGAGTCAAGTGCCGATGCAGGTATTTTTTATACCTCTTATGTGCAAAGGTTTTATTTCATTAAAGCTTTAGGAAATTGAAGTTCGAGTAAATATATTTAGATAAGAAATCCAAGAAGTGTCATTAAACTTTTTTGCACAAAGTTCGATCTTTGATTTGAATACATAATTTTGCGTCACACTGAATCTTGAAAGATAAATGCATCAATGGGGAAAATTATCATGTGATTTAAAATTTGAAAACGGCAATGAACTGTTCCCCCTACCCCCCAAAAATTAATCATTCCAAATCTGCTACCAGAAAACAATATTTTAGTCATTAAAACACAGAAGTCAAATAAAAAAAAAATCCATACAAAAGTCGGTGCATTTGATATGTATACTTCGTATAATGAATCCTCATCAGAGTTAATTACTTCAAGCTAAAATGATTCAGATTTAAGTAAAAAATTAAATGAAAAATAGTGTGGCTTCAAATTTAAGAAAGGCTCCAGACCTATATTTTGATGATACTTTTGAATGAAGAGGCAGGTTATTTAATATAAAAGAATTCTTATCCTCAAATTTAAGAAAGGCATCTATAGTGTGATGATACACTTGAATGAAGAGGAAGATTATTCAATATAAGCGAATTCTTATCTAATTCCGATTCCATGCTCATATTTGGCACCATTTTATTTTTATTTGAATTGATATTTATACGGTGCCTTAATTTGAATGGCACCACCTATGATAAAGTTCGTTTTTACACTGGACTCTGGATATTGTTCAATAATCTTGTTTCTGAGGTGTGATGTTGTTTTCTCCGTTTGTTTGTCCACTTTTTCTTTTCTCGTGAGGAATTGGTCCACTGCTTTCACTGTCTTGGATTCCCTCCCTATGTTTGATTTGTTTTGTATCTTTCAAGAATTTGTTTCCTCGTTGATTGATAATTTTTGAATCTAATTTTGGTTTTTGTGTTTGACTTTCATTCACTGATTTATGTTGACCATCGAAAATTTCTCTATGGCACCAGTGTTGCAAATGAAGAAATTATAAAAACAAGAGGCCCAGGGGCCACATCGCTCACCTGAGAACACTGGGTAATGGGTACGTTGAGAGAAGAAAATATGTATTAAAAGTTGTCATTTATGAAAACAGGTTAACACAAGACATAAAATAACATATAATTAAACAAAGCACATAGACTGAACAAAACAACAGTTAGTAATATGACATAAACAATGCATGCACATAAATTAAGGCAGCATGAGAGAAGAGAATAAGAAAAATATCAGTTTTTGCATAAAAGTAATTAAGGCCATAAAGACGTCAAAATTAGTGATTGGATTTAAACAAAATGAACAAACTTGAATCATACATCCTTCTAGATCACTCAGATACCATTAGTTTTTCAATACATGCAGCGGTTCTGGAGAAGAAGATTTTTAAAGAGGGGTACCCTCTGGGACCAATTTGACCTCGCCCTGGATCCACCCCGGTAGGGATCCAATTGAAATGAACAAACTTTGTAGGGGACCTTTAGTACTTCATGCATACCAAGTTTAATAAAAATTCTCCGAGCGGTTTCAGAGGAGAAGATGAAAATGTGAAAAGTTAACGGACGAACGGACGATGGACGACGGACGCCGGACAATCCGGTATGACAAATTTAGCTCCCTTTGAGCCTTTGGCTCAAGCTAAAAAGACAATATTTTGTCCGGTTCCTATCTTCTAATTGAAAAAAAAATTGACAACAGATGTTGTTATAGAAATTTTGAACCCCCCCCTCTTTTTATAATCTTTGCAATAAAAGAATTATTATAAATTCAAATTGTACATGCTGTAAATCAAAAATGCTATCACACAAACATTTATTAATTTAATTTTACCTAGAATATAGCTTTTAATATATCAATTATAATCAATATAAACCCAAGGGGAGTTAATATGGAGATAATGCCAAACTTCATAAAAAATGCCGAAGTCAAAAAAATGGCCAAATTGGCATTAAAATTATTCAGAAAAGTTAAAAATTGCATTCAAAGCTTAAAAAGTGGAGGAAAAATGAAAAATAAAGAAAAAAAAATTTTATGCCCCAGTTTGGATTTGAACTCGCTACCTTGGGACTCATTGACACACTGAAAACATACCTATTTAAAGTAATAAAAAATCATTAAAAATCTAAAAGTCAAGATATTGAAAAAATTCATCACTTTTACATTCCTTACAATAATTCTGATAAATGTTAGAACAATCATTCATGGGAAGAACCATAAAATGCCAAAAATGATGAAAATGACCATCCCCCCTTCCTTTTTTACAGTGTTGAAAAAATCATTGAAAATTCAAATATAAACTTTTCAGCAAAATTCTTTCACTAAAGCCTTCCTCTGCTTAAAAATGGCTAAATTAAACTAAACTGGAGCAGAATTTTTCAGTAAGAAAGAAAATATTAAGAGAAATATCAATTTTTGCATTAAAAAAAAACAATGTCGAAAAAGACGTCAAAAACGCGTCAAAAATTAGTTATCGGATTTTAACGAAATGAACAAACTTGAATTATACATCCTTCTAGATCACATAGATACAATTAGTTTTTCAATCCATTCAGTTGAACTGGAGAAGAAGATTTTTGAAGAGGGGTACCCTCCGGGGCCTATTTGACCCCGCCCTGGATCCACCCCTGAAGGGATCGAGCCGAAATGAACAAACTTGGTAGAGGACCTTTAGTACTTCATGCATACCAAGTTTCATCAAAATCCTCTAAGCGGTTTCAGAGGAGAAGATGAAAATATGAAAAGTTAACGGACGGACGGACGGACGGACGACGGACGGACGACGGACGCCGGACAATCCGGTATGACAATACAGCCGGAACGCCAGTCGGCACTTGTCTTTGAAGTTTAAAAACGAAGTCACGTGACAAATGTTTTGAATATGACGACATTGTACCACGTCATCAAAAACGCGTCATACTGACTGTGCTGCATGTGTAAACAAGAATGGCACAGGTGATTTTGATGGCAATAGAGATACCGTTTCAAGTCATAACACTTAATCAGGTAAATTTTGTGGCATTTTGAAATAAATCGGGCGTTGTCAAGGGCAGTTTTTCGCCAGCGATCTGTTTACCTGCATTTTATTGCTTATTTTCTTTTAAAATCCCGGCTGGGAATGATTGGGAACAGTCTGAATGTAAACTTTATATATCACTGAAGTCACCAAAACCAAAAATAGTATGCCGATCTTTGCCTTAAGGGGTTTGTGTCACCTTTCAAACTTCGATATGCTGTTCGGGCGTCCATCTTCCATGTCAACATATGGAAACTCGTTTGTAAACAGCGAGTACACGAGTACACATGTACCCAAGTCGGTACTGCGAAGTGGTTAGATTTGCCAAAATGAAACATGACATTGGCACAAAATCATCTACAAGGTATCAAACCATAAATCAAATGTTAAAAATTCCATTGCCACTTGAATTTGGTGTATTCTGAGTCCGTAATGGTGAATTTTAATTCAAATCTGGTCCTCGTTATAGCGATTTTATTCCTATTCATAGAGTACTTACTGACTAAAATTCTATATAGGTATCATAATTGGGATTCTGTTGAAAAGATTATCATTGAATTTTGACCAGAAGTGCAAAGGGGAGCATTTGTGTCAGCTTTTAAAACCAACGGTGTATGCACAATTTTCGTTGGATCTTTAGCAGGGCTGAAAAATATCAAAAATCCCTTTCAGAGGAATTTCAGTTACATGTAGTGAATTATATCCGAGTATTATTTGTTGTATAATAATATTTAAAATTTGAGATAAACAATAAAGGCCGTTTTGCCCAATTTATTCTTATTCTGCTACTTTTTGTGTCAAGAGTTATCCGCCCCTTTTAGAAACAATGCTTCCAACCGTCAAAATAGGGATTGGCGTTCCGGCTGAATAGCTCACTTTGAGCCTTTGGCTCAGGTGAGCTAAAAAAACACTTCAAACACTCATTTGCGGGAAACGGTGTTACTAGCTTATCATCGCAACCATTTATGAGGATGAGAAAAGTCTATCATTTCTTGCTTTTGTTCTATGTACTTGTTTTTTTTTGGTGGTTTGGGTCTCTTATACTGTGTTTTGTGTATTGCTATTTATATGGTTGTTGTGACTTATTGCTACGCGGTTTTGTTGATTGTTTCCTTGTCTCGAAAAATAGGCACAATTCTACAAACAATTCTATTTCACAAATATGATTGGTTTCATTTATTGTTCAAAAGTTTAAGTGTACCTCATGAGTTTTTCTTTTTAAATAAAGGGTATCCAGTTATGACATATGAGGCCTAAACAGAGAAAAACTGAGAAAATATATGTACTTCTAGCCAAACACGTGTCGCAATAAAATATGAAACTAAACTTTTTATATATGTACTTTTAAACATACATTTTGTACATTAAAATATCAAATGTCAAGTCAATCTTTAGATATAGGTATTCATGAATGAAAGTTACACACTAAACCCATATTTAAAATCAAAAAATCATAATTGCTATTCTTGGCATTTTGGACATACAAAATCTTGAAAAATATAAAACAAAGATATTATAGGAAGAGACCTACAACAGCAAAACCAGTTGAGCATACTCTCAAGAGAAGAGACAAGGTGGATGTTTTCGCTCCTAGCTAGTTCAAGTCAAGATATCAAATCTATCAAACTGGTCAAATTCTTAGTTAATGTAAATTCTTTGTAAATGTCTCGTCATTTTATTCTAGAAAAAAGTATACTTCTTTGTTTGATGAAATAATGAATTTCGGACACATAAGAGCATTCACTGTTGAAATAGTGGACTATCTTAAAGTCATAGTCGTGTGTACTCATCTTGAATTTTGGACATTAAATGGCCTTCACATGGTATTGATAATCTAATCGTCCTTCTAGATTTTAGATGTTATACTAGTAGATCTCTTTTTTGTTTGTTTCCTAGGATTGTAATAATACGGTAGTGTTCCAACTCTTTACCTTTATGAAGAAAACTTCAAACCAATTTAAATGCACTGGATAGTAAACCATCATAAGAAATGCTTCCTGCCAAAGTGATTTTCAGACAGAGCCAAAATTAATTTCAATAGCGCCCTCTAGCTTTATTTCTTGAATTTATATTTATGCAATTAGTGTAAGTTTCACTTTTATAGACTCTTCATTTTGTTATTTTCTCATTTGAGATTTTGTTCACTTTGCGCACTATTTTATCGCTGGCCCATCAATCCCTTTACTTATGTATACTTTTCCTTACAGGTTCAACATTTCATGTTGTTGTTTTCATATCTTATTTTACCTGATTTGATTTATTATCTAGCTTAATGGTTTACGACTCACTATAACAATATATATCAAACCATTAAACATATCTCCTGTGCATTTATGATATTTATTCAAAATTGACCAAGGAAGTTTGAATATCTACAACTGTGGTCCTACCGGAGGAAATCCAATATACATATGGACCAGGAGTCCCCGAGGGCACATGTAGCCAAGTCCGATCGACTTCGGTTAATCGTTTCTTCTATGCATTCACAAATTTCTGTTTACAAATTTTTCTCAATATTTCTGAAAAGTGGGTCCAGCAGCATCATATCCTACCCATACCGCTACCTCATTCTGTTTTTTTACATAACTTTCACAGTCTTTGGCCATGTTTCATTCCTTGGATTGAGGATCACTGACGAGGGTTAAGTACCCAAAACGTGCATGTCTGGTCCATGCTGCAAATGTATCTGTTCTTTAATTATTCTATCAATTTGAAAACGTAACATTTGTACCACTTGGTGAGTGTCATTGCTGGTGGACCATGAGTCACCGAGGGCTCATGTAGCCAAGTTTGATCAACTTCGGTTGATCGTTTCATCAACGCATTCGAAAATTCCTGTTGAGGATCACTGACGAGTGTTAAGTACCCGAAAATGCATGTCTGGTTCATGCTGCAAATTTATTTGTTCTTAAATGATGTACCAGTATTATGACACAATTCTGTTGATAAATGGTTTGCCTTGTCGCCTTGAAGAATCTATAATAAGTAAATTAACATTTTATTTTAGTAATCGTTATACTTCTTCATAAAGCGAGTTTATGCCGGTTCAAACTAGTCCTATATCTTTGTAGCTTACTTGAACGAGCTATTGTCATCGTTCGTCCATCGTCGTCCGTCCGTCGTTAATTTCTCCCCAGGGACCGCTTGAAGGATTTTGATGATAGTTCTCTTCTTCAAATATCTTCACATCCGGAACAGCTACATGGATCAGAAAACTAATTACATCTGGACAATCTATATGGATGGGTCATCCAAAATTGTGTTCGGGATAAAGATTTGACATAAAGAAATTAACGCGATTTTGATTTAAAATTAACATATTTTTGGACTTTATAAAAAATACTCATTTTAGTACAGCTTCTTTGTTGCAGTGAAGAGGAGTTCAAATCGTTCCCCGTGACTTGATGTTTCTTAAGTGTATTAATTACTTCTTTCCAGCTCTGTCGCCTGAAAGAAGCTTTGTTTTGGCCCATTGTCAATTCAACATGATGATATATTATATATGTTGTTGCTATTTCGGAAACTTGCCATTTCATCGAAAACTATCATCGAAATTAAAGGAGCTAAACATCTCAGCACCATTTCTCCAATATTATTTTGATAATAGATTTTATTTGGATATGCTACTGAATCGACTCTTTAGGAAATTTGGAGCAACGCACTCTTTGTAAAGTGAATTTACAAATTTGAATTCTAAAAATAAAACCAGCGGGTGTTAGTGAAATGAATTTTGGCGGCTTATGAAAAGCACTTTGGCAGGAAGCAACACTGATGAGAATTTAATATTCGAAACACGTGACTTGTGCATGCAAATTCGTTTGAAATTTTCTTTAAGAAGGTATAGAATTGGAACACTTCAGTATTATTTGAATAACTCAACAAAGGTATCATATTTTGCACTCTTTTACTGCATATTTGTCACATTCAAATTGATCAAAAGAGATATGATTTTCCCTTGTGCGAAAATAAAGCAGGGGATTTCATACATTTTCAGCTCTTCCTCCGGAGAACCGCATAAAGGAAATTTGATGAAATTCAAGGTCCCCGACCAATATTTTGTTCGGGATCAAGTTCCGTTCAGTGGTGGATAAAAAAGTATCCAAAATATTGTGGATAAGAATTATTTGAGTAATTTTTACTTAATGAGACAGTACAAAATATCAAACTGGGAAATAATGAAAGAAAGAAAGGTGTTTTAATAACGTCTCTGTTGAGATGTTAAACGTCTTCAAATTTAATAGCATCATCTAAGAACAGATACATTTGCAGCATGGAACATAGATGAACGTTTCGGATACATAACCCTCGTCAGTGATCATCAGTCTATGGTTACATATACAGTATCAAGAAAATGAGTTACCTGTTTGAATCTGACCCGGTTTTGGTGGGCGTGGTGGAGGAGTGTCAGCAATGGTATCATCATCATATTCCTGCTGTATCTTACGAATGCGAGGTATGTTAGAAAATTCCAAATAAAGACCTTCCTCTATTACTTCCATATCAATGGTCTCAGAAAAATTCTTTGCAACGAGAAATTCGTAATCATCGGATTGGCTGTAATCTGGAATTTGGACTTCAATTTCATTGACTACCTTGCTGTCTAGAGGAAGGAGAGCAATGGCTCGGCGACAGAAATGTTCTGATTTACTATCTACTGTGTCAACTAAGGGTTTGTAATGTCCTACAACAATTTCCTGTTGCACAACTCTAAGAAGTTTCAAACATCCCTTAAATTTCTTCATGTTTTCGATAGCTTCGTCCAAATTGTCAGTTGTAATTGTCTGAAACTCTGTATCTATAAACTGGACATTTTGTGGCAAGGGGAATCGTTTCGTCAGCTCCATCAGCGAGTAATGATATTCATCTCGTACCAAGGAAAAGTCTCCCATCTGGTCATATTTTAAGATTATATCACTGTTTTCGTATCTGACAAGTAACCCTTCTTTTGGTACTTCTCGCATAAGTTCTATTACAGAATTTCGTAGCAAAATGCTTCGTTTTAATGATGAGCACTTAAGTTCTCTTTGACTGACCTTTACAAAGCGTGGAAATTCCCTCAGTAGTTCCTTGACACTTGAGTACTCTGTCTTTTGGTGAATTATTCTAACTCTACCATTATATCCAAGAGGAATCATGAGATCGCCACCTGGATGGACATAACCCTCGTTATCGATTTTCAGCTTTTCATCAAGAAATTTTGCTGTCACTTTCTCATAGGTTCTTTTGAAATCTAACTTGATCATATCTCCTTGTGAGAAGGAGTCAGTCTCGTTTCCATCTTCTGGAAGATACCCTTCTGTTACTCGCACCACTACTGGAAATTCATTCCGTATTGCCAGTTGTTGAATGGTGTATGTTTCTTCAGACCATGAAAAGTCTGACATTTTGTTTCTCAATATGGTACGCCTTTTTACGAATCTTAAGAAAAGACTTACCGCTCTAAGTTTAAATTACACATACCTTTGATACACCTGCAAACTAATGTTTCAAGTCATACCAGGAAGCGACATTTGCAGTCATATACTTCTGCTGTTAAAACTATTTTATATTGATAAGATAATAGGTCATACTCTAAACGCACGAATTACATCATTACCACCCGCTGCAAAAATGTATGATAAACGTATTATCATTTTTACTCTTATGTGTCTTCTAATGCAATATACCATCTTCTCGAGACGAGTGTGCGTAATATAATGAAAGATATTACGTACAGTTGTCTCAAGAAGATGACAATATACAGGATCGTATAATTACTCTGATACCATGAAATTTCTAAAAAAAAAGGGGAGAATTCATCAAAATTTCCACATGCCCCATGTACTTTACAAAAGTCAATGTAATAGACACATGTAGGACAAGTTCATGGGTGACTTTAAATTGCATTTTACACGGTGTAAATTTAGAACCATTTGTATTATTCGGGTGCACGTAAAGAAAGAAATATTTTAAAATAAAAGTGTAAAGCGATATCTAACTACCATACAACGTACTTTATCTAATACATAATATCTTTATTGACTTTAAATGTGCTTGTGGCCAGAGTTTGTAAGTAATTTCGGTAGGAGTTTATTTTCTTATAAAGGAATTGACGCATTGATAGCCATTCTCTGTAAAGACCAAAATCGAGTGGAACGGCATATCATAGATTTTGATGATTTTCGGTATAATGGGTATATATTAACTGCTGAAAATAACTCTTTTCGACCAATGTGCCCTCTGGTTGCCATGGTAACGACGTCATTCTATTCTCTTTAGAGACCATGAAATAAGCCAACTTTGGATACTTCGTTGCCATGAATACCACTTTAACAGCTTGTTCATTTTTTACATAATCTATTCTTTCTTACTTCCATTCTTAGTTAGTACACTTAGTTACGTGATATATATTACAGGAAGCTCATTGAATTAATAAAAAAAAAAAAAACCGGTAAAAATGAAGCAAAAAGTAGAGGTAAAAATAAGGGCCAATTTAGTATTTTTTTTACCATTTTAAATCTTAAAACAAAGGAGGGGATCTTCAATAGGACAAGGTTGCAGCACCCACAGCAAAGCTCCAAAACACCCAATTCAAAAACACAGCAGACACGCACAGAAAGAGACGCAAAAGGGACAAGGAACACCAACGCACAACATAGAAAAAACTACAAACAAGGACCACACATAAACCAACCAGACCAGGGGGCAACCGGTGCCGACTTTGGACGGCCATCTGCCACGCAAATAGAAGAAGGTGTGGTTATCCGGATACCGTGCGCACAACCCTCCCACTTTTCCGTTTATCCAGAGATCTCGAAGAAAGCTTAATTCATGTGTAAAATAACCTACTCACCGTAAGATGAACATAAAAACAGACAGTATGACACAGGGTTCCAAGAAATACACAAATGAATTTATAAATGGATATAAAAAACAGAAGGAAAACGAAATACATTCCGTGCTCTGCCGGCTGTAGCGAGCTCATGCATGTGATTACCCTAGGAGTCCGACTGAAATTCAGAGAGGACAGGTGGTCGGGGCCCTGTCTGCTTTAAAGAGGTTTGGACAGGGCTCGTCATGGAGTCCTGTCGTCACAGTCAGTCAGAGTGCAATTCTTAAGAATGCGCTGGTACAAGGCTCCAGTATCCAGCTAAGTGTCCGTCTGGTGACAGAGGGATCATATCCACGATAAAAAAAATTTGATAATTCTATCATAATATCGTTGGTAATTCTGTCTGCCTGATCCTTCTTATTTTGTTAATTATGTCACAATAAAATGCAGGTTGTGAAAAACCCAATGTAATATACTCTGTTACTTGAATTGGTCCGAATTTCAAAAGAAGTTGACCATAATTTTTTAAAATTTCCAGAAAGTTTTTACTAGTTTGTGAAAGCGAAAACTTTGACCTAAAATTTCTTTGTAATATCAGTACATGCTCTGGCATACCGGATGAGCTGTGAAATGTAGATACCATAGAACGGTAATCTAGGAACATCACCGTCAAGCCAGGGAAATTTACTATGTTAAATCCAAAATTATCTCTTTTGTCATACACACTTGTATGAATCTCTCCATTAGCAATTTTGATATTAAGTCCAAAAATGGTGTTCTGTGTTTGTAGCGTTTGCCTTGTTTAGAATCAATTCTTGTGGATAAATAACATTTTTATACTTTTCAAAAACAGGATTCTCGATAGTAAGAATATCATCCAGAAAACTAGAAGTACCAATGAAACATTTCACATCATCATTTTTTCAATGCTTTTGAAGATTTTGGATAAATTCCTTTTCATACGTGTATTGAAATAAATCTGCGCACAATAAGTACCCATAGGAATCCCTACAACCTGCTTGTAGAGTTTCTCACCAAATCTTACATAACTATTGTCCAAAAGGAAGGACAAGGAAATACACAGGTCGCAACATGTCCATGATTTGTATGATTGTAATCTGTGGCGGAGAAGAAACTCTTCGAGTCAGATGTATGGTGACATAATTAACAAAAGAAGAAGGATCAGGCAGACAGAATTACCATCGATAGTGTGTTAGAATTATCAAACGTTTTTTTTTATCGTGGATATGATCCCTCTGTCACCAGACGGACATTTGGCTGGGTACTGGACCAATCTACAGCCTTGTACCAGCGCATTCTTAGGAATTGCACTCTGACTGACTGTGACGACAGGACTCCATGACTGGCCCTATCCAAACCTCTTTAGAGCAGACAGGGCCCCGACCACCTGTCCTCTCTGAATGTCAGTCGGACTCCTCGGATGATCACATGCATCAGCTCGCTACAGCCGGCAGAGCACGGACTGTATTTCGTATGCCTTCTTTTTTTTATATCCATTTATAAATTCATTTGTGTGTTTCTTGGAACCCTGCGTCATACTGTCTGTTTTATGTTCATCTTACGGTGAGTAGGTTGATTTTACTTCATAGGATGTAACCTCCTTCATCTTTTACAAGGTTTTGTCATTTTAAGATGTCTGGTTATTTGGTAACATGACACATCTCTTATCTATTTATTCTAATGAAATATAGAAAAAAATTGAATTAATAAAAAAAAAATTTGCAGCTCGCTCCGCTCGCCGATATAAGAAGTAAAATTTTCAATGTTGTAAATAATCATCTCGATCGAATCAAGACAAATTGATATTTCATATCTTAAACATTTCAGACTCGCTACGCTCCCCAGTTCTTCTTAAAAATAACGTGAACGGAAAGCTAACAATAACACCCCCCCTGAGAATTGCCCCCCTCCCCATCACCGATATACATGCATATGTACCTACATGATAGATGTAGGTAGACTTCCTAAAATTTTGGACCCTCTCATACCAAAAAATGCTGGATCCGCGCATGATCTATTATGGTTTCAACGACATTATGTATCATTGTATCAGCACATTTCAAAGCTTTTAGACCTCATAAGAAAGTACAGATTCCATACTCATATTCAATAATTACAATGAAACTACTATGAAGGGCACCTTGACTCTGGCGGACTAAAATGTGTATGTAATTTCTGGATTTGTTAGTAAATATTGCGTGTATGTGTATTTTCATGTGTTACGTTACCCCTGATTGTTTTTTAAGTTGTTATTTTGTGCAATGACGTTTTCAATTGTGCTACTTTGTGGTCGGTGCACAGTGGTCTTACTAGAGTTCTTTTTCCCAAAACAGCAGTGATTCTCTCTTACAAAGTATTGACACCCTGTAATGCCCTGTTTACACGACGGGTTAAACGTGCATTAAATCGAATTTAATGCGCATTAGATTTTAGCTGCGTTCACACGAGGAATCTTATGCGCATTAGTTTAATTCGCATTAGATTTAATGCGCATTAGATTTTGCCGTGTGAACGCAAAGCGAATCTAATTCGCATTAAATCTGGCGCATGCGTATATGATTTACTAGAATTCTACAGTACATTTCCATCATAACTGGGCACTTTTAATCACCCTTGGACCTCGAAACATAGAATAAGAGGTAAAAATACTTGATTTCATTCACAATGAACCCTCTAAGTAACTGTACTGCGTCTCTTAACTTACGTAGAGTAACATTATATTATGACGTCATTTTATCTCACAATGACGTCATTAAATGCATGCATAAGCCCAACTTACGAAAAGGTAAATTATTATGAGCAAAACAACATACCGGCATGCAATCGACCCTTTTACAATCTAAAGTATACGGCTCTCATTGCAAATGTACCAAAATCTAATGCGCATTAAAATGTGTCGTGTGAACGCAATGCGAATCTAATTCGCATTAGAGTAAAGCGCATCAAATCTAATGCGAATTAGATTTAATGCGCACTCGTGTGAACAGGGCATAATTACATAAGCATAAAGAGATGATCACAATCATGACGTAGAGGTGATCACAGGGGAACACACATGGATGAAAGAGAAGAGATGGACGAGGACAACGAGAGCATTAAAGGGAATTATTAAACAACGAAAGAAAACGTTATACTAGTTTATACAAACTATATCTTCAGAGTCACAATGTAAAAACGTAATTCATAATAGATTGAGTCATTCATATGAATTATTGCGGCGCCTCAACAATTCTTTCAAACTTTGACCCCTGAACTGTGACTGGAATTTCTTCTCTGGTATTCTTCAAATATGAACAATGAGATTTTCTACTTATTGTATAATTCATGGTTTTCAGATTTGAGGTTTATACGTTGTATTCTAAATGATTTGTCCATTTTAGGTCGGTGAGATTCATTTACTTACTTCTATAGTTTAGTTAAGGTTTATAAAGGTAGATATACCCAAAGAAACACAAGAATAGCCACATCGAAGTCCGTATGCCCAACAAGCGCATAGAATCAAAATTACCGATGATCAACGTTTAAGACAATCACATAAACAGATGTTAATAAAAAACATCAGACAGCAAGCTGACATTAGATACATTTTTTAGGTGGCGCCGCTGATTTTAAAGTGTCCTTATTGATGATAAGAATACTGTCATTGTTTATCAATGTAATTGTTTTGAATTATTTCCTTTTGTTGCCACTGGGTTCCACAGTGGTCATATACAATATGGATATACTGGATGTAACTTAATTGTCAAATGAGTTCCATGAATGATATCCTTATAACAAATATGATTGGTAATTAGACTGAAATAAATAAACTCGGTGAATTGAAAAAAAAAACCCAAATAAAACAAACCCAGTTCTACCATGCTCTTTGTGAGGGTATATTACTGTTGTTAATTAAAAAATAAGCTTTAACGAATTTAAATATCTTTAAGGCGTTTTCGTTTTTGAAAATAGAACTAAAACATCTGTGTGTGGAATGAATTTAAAATATATTTACCGAACATTAAATAACCCTTCTGTGTTAAAAAAAAGTTAATGCATATTTAATGAATTGATATTATTCACATATACACCATACAACAATTAAAAGTTCATTAAACTGCATGAAATGCAAATGAATACTGTAAAAATATGTTTTTTTAAAAAAAATATTTTAGATTTTCTAATTGTGTATGGTATAAACACAACATTATTTCATTCACACACTTCCATTCACCATGCATTCCACACCGAGATTCACACCGTGCACATCATGCATATAGTAAGTGACATAATCATGGAGAATATAATATTGTGTATATGAATATATATGTTATGTGACTAAAACATTAATATGAATTACACGTATGTATGAAATTATTAAAAACATTTTAATGGTTACATCTCTACACCGGTGACGATAACAACAGTCCCAACTTAATGAAATGAATGCCGCTCCATTTCGTAATGTTGAATACCTTTGATTTTTGATGAGATAATTAAATTGTTATATAATTGAAGAGAATTCAATTACAGTTTCACCAATAGATCACATGAACTCAACTCAAGATAATTTGTTGAGCGTGAATTTGTGCTAAAATGTAAAACCATGTCACCTAGCAGTGAGTCATATTCCTGTAAAATGACTACGGTACTACAGATATAGCCTGGAAGGGAAGAACTGAGTGTCGGACGGATTACACAAAGACGGACGACTGATCTATGTAGGAATCTCTTCAAAGATAGATAACTACGTTAGTTAAGCCTTCAATATAGGGTATAAGACTAACTAAACCTTCCCTTTAAAATGGTTATTATTGTTTTGTCAGCGGTCACTCTTTGGTCTCCATCCTTCTTTAATCATCTCCACTTTCTTGATTTGTAAACGAGATAATGACACGCTTAACATGCCTTCAATGTCTGAGATGGGGATTTCTGACAGAAAAAGTCCATCTATATTTTCAGCCTTACAACGGTCAGCAAGACTGTCTAGGGAGCATTGTTTGAGACACTGGACCAGTTCTTCGACTGACATCATATGAAAGGGTTTGGATATGTCTCTATTGGAGTCATCTTGGTTTGAACTGAGAGGGGAAACTTGTGCCACTGGTTTAACCTTGACTGGTTTTTCTCGTGGTGCATTCGACGCTGGAGTAGGTGGCGAACTTAGAGGTGCTCGGCCAGATTTTAGAGGTTTTGAGTGAGTTTTCTCATAAACTTTCATTTCCTTTAAGTCCGGATAATCATAGCATTCATCTGGCTCCGAGTCAGAATCGTCTGCTTTCTCCAGCTGCTTCTTAGATGGAAGAGCACCAGAATATTCATTTTGATGCTTAGGTTTATCACTTGTTGACTTATTAGGTGAAGTAGTAGAAGTTTTGCTCATACGTCTAATCAATTCACCATGAACCAGCTTTAATCCGGATTTAAAAGCCTGCAATGTGAAAATAATATTTCAGTATTTCATAAACTCTGAAAGAAGAATTCCATGAGCTCACTGGTTGCATTATAGTAACACATCATTTGGTACTTTTGTCTGGTATTGAAATATAAATATCATATTTACATTGAGTGAATACCTGGTAATTTCTATTACTAAACTAAGAAATTATGTGATAAATGTCTGTTTATTTGGTAATGATATGCTCTTCGGAACTTGTAATTTGAGTTTCAAACTGAGTATCACAAGTGAGAGTAAGAAGTTATAGAAATGTGGATAAACTGCTCTTGAATAATCAAAATCAAATTTATTTTCTAGTAAAAATGTTATTGATTTCCTCCCACGAAAATTAAACCAGTATTAAGGAAGTAATATATACAAGTAGATATATTATACGTAGGAATTAATATAGAGATCATTTCCGTAGCGTTGGGTAGGTTTTTGACTGGTGTAATGTGTTGAGTTTGTATACAGGAAAATTTTCAATGCAAAGTACACCTCGTTCAAATTGTCAATATTGAAATATATGTTCTATAGTACCAATTTTCAAATTGATAAAAAAGTATGACCAAAAGTCATACTATTTCATTCTTACATCGTTTCCATTCTCTCAAGAAATTAAGATTAATTCAGATGAATTTTATTACATAGAAATAAACAGTTCAGCAACATATACCCTTTTATTCATAAATTCAAAGTCCAGTGAGGCGTTTATACTGAGATGTAATTCAGATAACAAAAACATCAAAGAAGTACCCATCAGTTAATCAGTCTCAAAGTCGGGAAGGTAAAGCGAAATAATTAGAATTTCCATTGGAACAGTTGCGAACCTCGGAATTAACAACATTCTGAGATGAGACCAGTTGTCTGGGGAAAGACAGCATCTCCTGTTTGCATGCAACACCCGTCGCAACAGCTCCACCAAAACCTGCCAATTTCGGTGATTAACATCTTAAACGTTGTTTGTCTTGTTGTTCCCTGTTGTTTGTATAAGTTGTTTTGTCGTACGTGTATGTCCAGTGTTGAAATCCTGCGGGTGTGTTTCACTGTGATCAGAGCAAAGTAGTCTCACACGAGATATTTTCCATTTTTTAATATTAGTCTTTTTCACCGAAGTTGCTTCATTCTCCATGTACCATATATTCAAAGAAAAAATGATTTATTTCATTGTAAATTACTCACATTTGGCACTTTACTCAAGTAATTTCCAAGTTTCTCTGTCTTCTCAGCTTCATAAATGAAATAAGAATGAATATTAGAACTGTTTTTTTTCTCAAAAATTGCAAATAAATGGTTAATAAATGAACTTTCAAATAAAATGAATGGTCCGACTTTGCGAACTAATAGATCACCAAATTTCTTTCTCAAACTAATATATAAGATTTATTTCTATATCGATAATCAAATTTGAAGGAGAAAAAATATCCATCATATATATTCATATTTTCTCAGTGTGAATAACTTCTTTAATAATATCGACCAAAAATTCTGTCCAGAGTGCCCCAATTCTGCAGTCATGGATCATACCTCTGAACAAACATTTCCAAAAACTGTTCATCAGACATGTATATTTCGGTCAATGAATCCTCAATAGTGGTACTTCAAGGGAAAATTATACAAAGACGCATAATAATATAGTGACGCTCCTCGTATGATTTGGAAATTAAGGTATCTATTTTGTAAATAGTGAGCAGCTCCGACTTTCCAGAAAGGTATATTCAGAAGCGTAGCAAAATGAAAAATGGTAGGAAAAGAATAGAGGGGTAGAGCAAGGATGTGAAACTTCTATATTTTGATGGAAATTTTGAATTTCAAATAGAACGTTAATTAAATTTATTTGTTGCGAAAGAAAAGCGTGTATCTGACGTCAGCTTTCGGAAAACAAAACTTTAAACACCTTCACGCTACAATAACGTCTAAGTGCAGTTTATATAGAAAAAATATATGAAAATAATATAGTGATGACCTCTCGATTAATTTCGAAATTTAAGCTTTATTCTGATATATTGCATATTGAAAACGTTCAAGTTATTTGTTTGGACATAGGTGATATTCAAATACAAGCACGCTGAAAAAGGTGCAATTCAAATCTTTTTGTTCCAGAAAAAGGATGCAACAATGAAAAAGGTGCTGTTCTAATTAAAAAAAAAATTCGTCTACCTTTATTCATTGATGAGCTAAGAAATGCTTCTGAAACTATTTGAAGTAGAATTAATACCTACTTCTAGTAACCCATTATACATTCTTCAAATGCAATCCTTCCGGTATTCATTAAATATTGTTTTAGTATAGGTACAAACGATCCTGTTTTCTCCTGAATATCAAATATACCTCATTTCTATCTTTATTCTGTCATTTTATGTAAAAGTAAGGAATGGATCTCCATCGGGACTCGGTAGTAGCACCCACACCAAAACACCCATGTGAAAACACAAAGTAGACAAGCACAACCAGAAACACAATGGGACAAGGAACTCCAAACTCCAAACATGACAACATCAAAAGTATTAAATTAAAGCAGCATAAATAAACTAACAAGAACAGTGAACAATATGTGTCTTGTTGTAACTTTCACTTTCGGATACGAAATGCTTGTTGATGTTAATACCACCGGTGTAATTTAATTGTATATCTAAATCAAAATGAAGAATTAGTGAAATAGGAGAAAAAAAAATCAGTATGCATTAGAAAAGAAAAAATATTCCCAGAAAACAATATCTAATAACCAATTCAGACGTAGAGACGAAATTATCATGCACTGCAGTAGAAGATAGGTTGAAGTTGTGTAATACCATTAGAAAGAAATTGATGATTATTAATTCATTATCATGAAAAAAATTGAATCAAGAATGATTTTCTCGTACAGACAAAACTATTGGACTTGTGATGTATATCGAATTTCGAAATAAATGGGAAAAAATCTGCGTTAAGCTCATTAAAGTTTTGCTTGAAAATTGGAGAAGTGTTTCGCATGATAAATTAATGTATATTTATGTGAATGTCACTGTGTTTGTGTTTGGCGATGTGATAATCTTTCTTTTTTGTTTAGATATCAAGATGTCTTCATTCTTGTTTAATGGTTGTTTCTTGTAATAATACAATATGCTTTACTTGGTAATATTAATATATCAAATATATTTTCATGAGTATCTGAACTGAGTTTATGTTCACGTCGTGATAATAATTAAAGTAGGAGAATAGAATACAGGTATTCAAATCACTTACTATCTGTAACCCCTTCCTATATATGATATTATGTGTAGAATTTATTCGTGCAATATATATCTTATATATGCATTCAATTAGAAATAATAAGATTTATAAAACTATATATATTAATAAATAACAAATAGTTTCAAATTCTTCTATTGCCTCACCAGTATCAGCATTTTCTGGATCATTAGTTCTAGTAGCTTCTAACTCTAGAATAGGTAAAATGTCAAATTTGTTCACGGCAAAATTATGGAAATACTACAATGGCCATTTGATGAATTTATCTTTACGTTTCTAAATAAAGTAAAACTTAAAACCGAGAAGAACCAAAGTATTTCATCCGACGTCAAATATCCAGGAGAATAGTCAGAAGATGACCAAATTGACAGCATTGTAGTATCCACAATGGGTCATACGTTTGGTGTCAGAGTGTTTGGTAGTATATATATATATATATCTATAAGTATGATTTGCTTAGGCCATTTCTTGTTTTTATTCTGTTTTGCGTCCTTTCAAAATTGAGAAAGCTACCAGCCAGCCAGGGAGAAAAACAAACAAGCATATAAAACAAAGTTTCAATTACATACTATGCGACTATGTGAAATCTGACAGAAACTTACTTCATTGGATTATTGAAAGATTTTAGTCAAGAAAAGTGATAGAGAATTCAATTTCATTAATTATTGCAGAACATTTTTACATGAAAAATATAGAATTTCTCTTAATTTTTTTTTTTGGAGAAAACACATTTAATTTGCAAAAGCTCTAACTGCTTATAATTTCAATTTTGTTTTGTTTTATGACTTTGGGCTCAAAACCTACCAGCACGAGGACGCAAAACAGAAAATAACAAAGAAATGGCCTTATGCTACTTTAACATTAAACGTCTTCAAATTCATTAACATCATTTAAAAGCAGATAAAATTACAGCATTGACCAGACATGCACGTTCGGGTACTTAACCCTCGACAGTGATCCTAAATCTAAACAATGGAATATGGCCGAAATCTGTGAAATTATGTCCAAAATAAACTGAAAGACGTAGCAAGATGGCTGGGATATGATGCTACAGGATCCGGGCTTCAGAAATTTGAGAAAATTTTGTAAACAAATTTTGGAATGCGAATGAAGAAACGACCAACCGAAATTGATCGAACTTGGCTACATGTGTCCTCGGGGACTCCTGGTCCACCAGCAGTGACACTCACCAAGTGGAACAAATATTAAACGTCTTCAAATTCACTAGCATCATTTAAAAGCAGATAAATCTACAGCATGGACCAGACATGCACGTTTCGGAAACTTAAACCTCGTCGTTAGTGATCCTACATCTGAAAAATGGAATATGGCCAAAACCTGTGACATTCTGTCCAAAATATACCGAAAGACGTAGCAAGATGACTGGGATATGATGCTACAGGACCCAGGTTTCAGAAATTTGAGAGAATTTGTAAACAGAAATTTTGGAATGCGATTGAAGAAACGACCAATAGAAATTGATCAAACTTGGCTACATGTGCCCTCGGGGACTCATGGTCCACCAGCAGTGACACTCACCAAGTGGTACAAATATTAAACGTCTTCAAATTCATTAGCATCATTTAAAAGCAGAAAAAAATACAACATGGACCAGACATACATGTTTCGGGTACTTAACCCTCGTCAGTAAACCTAAATCTAAACAATGAATATGTAAATTATAAATCTTGAAAGGGTGAATTTGTAGGAGATATGTCTTGTCCGTCTTTTCAAGTGAGCTATTGTCATAGCGCGCCGTCCGTCGTAAACTGTTCTGCATTTTCGACTTCTTCTCAAGAACAGCTGAAGGGATTTTTATGAAACTTGGCAGGTATGGAGTACTAATGTTCCTCTACAAGCGTTGCTATTTTTCGTCTGGATCCGTCAATTTTTTGGCGCCACCACACGCAAAAGTAGGTCACGGAGGGTACCCCACTTTGACAAACTTCTTCAGAAAGGAAGCACGTATCGACAAACCGCAAGCATCAGGATGATCTAGAGAGATGTCTAAAGAAGCGTTGTTATTTTTGGCTCTACTCATGTCAAATTTTTGACGAGTTTTTGACATCTTTGCGGACTTTGTCAGATATGCACATTTTGCACTATTTCTTTGAATAACTCAATAATTGTATGATGACAAATATGGATAATGACCATATCCCTGTATACAGTATGATTTTACACACTCATTTACTGCTTTTTGTCATATTGAAGTTACTTAATGCTTTGATGTGTCCTTTATGCTAAAATGTTTCGATTTTTCAATGATTTTTTTTCTTAAGTAAAAAAGAAGGGGGGGGGGATTGATTTTCATAAATTTTCTGTTTCCTTTCTATAACCACTCTTCAGATTTTCATGAAACTTGGTAGGTATATCTTCAGATTTTCATGAACTTGGTAGGTATAAGGTACTCATAAGTACCTACAAGTATTGTTGCTTTCGTCTAGATCCGTCAATAGGTGGCGCCACCACAGGCAAAGTAGATCACGGGGGATACTCTCCTTTGACAAACTTCTTCAGAACCAAAGCACGTATCGACAAACCCAAAGCATCAGGATGATCTTGAGAGATGTCATTAGAAGTGTTTTGTTGTTTTTCGTTCCTCACTAAAGTCAATTCTTTTCCTTTGACAAACTTCTTGTTTAATATGCTGAGTTAACGTTGTTTTCAGGTGAGCGATTGTATCTCTCTTGGGCCTCTTGTTAAATATTCGCAGATGAAGTATGAAAATGTGATGTTCAAGACATAAGAGTAAGAATAGAACTTACGAGTTTTGCCTTTCAGAACAACGTCATCATGAGGAGGATGTTGTTTAGGAGCATGCATAGTTGGTCTAGTGACCGCTGTAAAAAAACATTGATACATCCAATAAATGACTCTTCAGATTCTGCTGGTAATTGAAATAAAAATAATTCTAACTTGATCATGATTTGACTGAATCTCAAGACAAACGATCTTGGTTTTGTTTGAAACTTCTCCTTGCCAGTTGTCATGTTATTGCTTTTGTCTTTTTAGATATTTGCTTGTTTTGTGTGGTTGTATCTTACATTTATCTTCTTTTCTAATTACATCTTTTGATCTTATTTCGCTGAGATATTTGTAAGATATTTTGATAAAATGCACCTATTTATAAAAACTACTTTTATTTTAACTCTTTTTCATAAAAGTCTTGTTTCATTGTCTTGAATTAGTGAAAGAATGAATTCTAACCTGTAGGCTTTGGAGCAGGTCTGGGCACCGGTTTGACCTGCTTTCCAGCTTTCCCCATTAAAGGAGGCGTCACAGGAACATCATCAATTTGTTCATAATCATCCGTCGGCTCGTCATCATCTGTCAAACGTGCAGATGTCAAACAAAAGGTTTATGTATATAACGTAAGAACAGGACTAAGAATTTAAAAGATATATATTCAAATAACTTTGAATCAAGTGAAGGAATTCTGCATAACGTATCATTAATTTTAAGCAATTTTATATTTTGAAAACTCACCTGGGACTGGCGGAGGAGGAGGGTCGCGTCTATGGTGTCCTCTATTCGGATGTGCTGTGAAGAATAATTAAAATGGGTACAATTAAAAAGCATTATTTCTCCAGAAACTGTAGATTTTAAAGCCCTATCAACAAAATTCTATCTTTTATTTCCACCTTAGATAATTGATATGTCTTTTGGACCCCAATATCATTTATGCAAAGTGAAACAAAACCGAACAAGTTTCCCAGCTTTTGGATGTTTTTCTTATATAAGGCTAGCAATTTGTATTATATCATTCGTCTTATTTGAGACCTGTCGTTATTTAATCTATTTTAAAATTGTGTTTGATTTTCATTCATTGATCTTAAAGTTATAATTGGTCTCGCAGGGAGTAAGCTGTCAGTGAAGAAAAGGGAAGGATCTCCAGCATGACCACCCTGCACTCAATCAGGGAAACAAATCAAAAAAAAAAAAAAAAAAAAAAAAAAAAAAAAACCAACTGACTATAAACAGCAAAAACGCCATACTAAACGTACAGAAACATCAAACAATATAGACAACACATAAAAGAACCAGGTTGATATCATGTATAGTTTTTATTTTGCGTTAAGATAACCATGTCAAACATTGAAAATCTTTCTAATGATAAGACACTTGAATGGAAGACAATTATAGTTTATTACACATGTTTGCCAAACACCAATACACGATATTAATCAAAATAGAATGACGTGAATACAACTTCATATCAAACTTAAAACAGGTTTAACTGTATAAACATTTAATGTCGAGAACCACATGTGCAGTAGCTCATCGATCCGTCAGAGATCTTGCTACAAATCGTTCGACTTCAATTTTATGTCGCGGTCGTTTTCTAAGCTCTTAATTAATCTGTCAACTGGCCAGGAAATACTAATTCTGCCTTTGTATTGTTTATATTCCATTTCTCTTCTCAGATTCTGATAATAGCAATTGTTGATTCCTTTTCGTCTTCACTTTCACTTCAACGTGGTACAAATGCATCCGTCCATCCATGTTGTTTTGTTTTGCTACAATACTACCCTTATGCAAATAAGTGCGTATTCAAATTCGGTCTGCTTTGGAGAAAATTGAGTTATATTAGGGTACCCATTTTATAAGCAATAGTGTATCATATCTTGTTAGCAAGTACACATGTGACTGTATCAATCATATAGTTTCTAATTTTTTAGTATGATAGACTCCCTTCCATTAAAATTTGGCATTAATCGATTATTTATGGTATAATCCCGACGAGACGAACATGCATTGCATGTCATACATTCGCATTTTTGGTACATGAAATACGAATATGTGACATGCAATTTAGCAATAATTAAGAAATTCATTTTCTTTTTCTTGTTTTTTCATTCTTACATTTAGACTTCTCTTGCATGCATGATTAGAATTTTGCTCAATAGTTTATAAGGAGAGGAATGTATAAGCTTGTAGTTTTCTTTGCAGTCCTTGATATAATATATTTTCATGTGATATCTACTGAATTTGAAGTAAATAATAATGTTTAAACGAAATTTCATCTTTATTAAATGTAAGGGTTTGCTTATGTTTGCATTTGGTTTGGTTTAAGAATACTTCGTCTTTTAAATGATAATATACTCACGTGTCTTTTCCCTGGCAAAACTGTCGGTATGAGGTTTAGAAGTATGTGCTTTTGGTCTGGTGACCGCTGTGAAGACACAATAGATGTCAATCAATTAATTTCAGAGTTGGATAAAAGTGGATAACTATCCTCTTGGGGTATTGTGTTGTCCATGCCTTATGAAGAAATGTTATTTGTGACAGACCAGCTCTTGGTATTCTGATGTTCATCTTGTTTGAGATTTCTCGTTCCTTTGTATGATATTTTTAATATAATTAATGAAGTAATTGTCAGAAGAATAACAAGGTAGGACGACTATGGTTCGGTAGTCTTTTTTGTGCTGTGAAATGACTCGAAAGGATTTTTTTTCGACCGAACTAGTTTCCTTCATTAGCATGATTTGTTTTGCAGATTCTATAAGAGCAAAATACCTCATAGCACATGTTCTCTGAAAACGAGAAACGATGTGATTGATCTGACTATGACGGAGGAAATGACATGAGGATGTTGCAGTGATCACTGACTGCGGAAAACACAAGACAAATTTTAAAGGGGGAAATATTTCAAACTGACGGAACATGATATTTACGTATCCAAGACAAGCTACCTATAAATACACAAAAAAAAAAAAAAAAAAAGAAACAACGATCTTTCATTAATATTTTACAAAATGCGAAACTTTGATATACCATGTATTTCGGACGGAAAGTACAATCCCAAAACTTTCATTAGCATCATTTAAAAGCAGATAGATTTACAGCATGGACCAAACATGCACGTTTCGGATATTTAACCCTTTACAGTGATACTCAATCTAAACAATGAAATATGGCCAAAATATGTGGAAATTATGCCCAAAATATGCCGAAAGACGTAGCAAGATGGCTGGGATATGATGCTACAGGATCCAGGATTCAGAAATTTGAGAAAATTTTGTAAACAGAAAGTTTCGACTGCGTTTGAAGAAACGACCAACCGAAATTGATCGAACTTGGCTACATGTGCCCTCGGGTCCACCAGCAGTGACACTCACAAAGCTGAACAAATCTAAAACGTCTTCACATTCATTAGCATCATTTAATTGTAGTTATGCTCTAAAGCATAACTTCACGTTATCTCAACGAATAAGCATAATTTGTTTATTATACGTATATTAAACTGACCAAGGAAGATAACTCCTTCAGTCATATCTCAGTATTATCCGGAACGTACATGTATGTACGTGTTTGTTTCTTCAAATAGAAACTCAAACTGCGCATTTCGAGATGGCGTGCTCTCTGCAGAGGAAAAACTAGAATATTTAACTAAAATATTTCGTTTTCTGTTGCCTAATGCGAACATTTCATTTCTTTCTATCGCTGTGTACGACTTTCTGCTGCCATTGGACTTATATCAATTCATCCGACCAGTGCACCTACAGTTCAGCAGTACGGGTACAGCACGGGTGTGTTGTTGACCTCGCTCCTACAACGCCTGCTTATGAGACACGGGTGATGCTTGCTTTGTCTGGACAACAGGATGTGTTGCGTCTTCCTACCCCTCAGTATTTAGATAGTTTGGTTTAATAGTGGTTACCCAAAGTCGGTAAAGTATAGTATCGTCCAATTTTATTTTTCAGACAGGTCAGTAGGTAAGAGTGAATTGTACACACGTGAGCTCGCCTAGTTTTATTGAAAACACGACTTCTATCAAGTTCTATGTATTTTCTTCCAACAGTTTTGATTGGGTCTTAAAATCTAGAGCTTCCAAGCCCTTTACTATTTGGGATCATGGCCGGGGCCTTTGAAATTGGGGGAAAATAGCAGAATTTACAAAATTGGGGAATATATCAATAGATTTGAATGACTTTGACGTCAAATTTGGTATTTCTAACCTCCTTTTTTTTCGAATTGTACATGAGGTGTTAAATTAAAAAAAAAAATCGTCCATTCGTAAGTTATTTAGAAGCTCACCTGTGTCACAATATCGGTTATATTGATAACAATCTTACCCCATGCATGATGCAATGTTTTAAAACTATTTCCGATCATTTGCTCCAGTTTAAATATCGTCAATTTCCTTTTTACAAGGTCTGTCTTTAGAAATAAAAAAATAAAAAAATGGAAGTGTTTATCACACTAGCATAGCTATACACTCTCTCAGTCAAACTGATTGATTTACTTGTACAGTTTGCATTTGATATTATATTTACATCTATTTGTTTATATATGTAATGTTAGTATGTTTATTAATCAGTTATATCTGTTTATTAAGTTATTTACTTATTCATGATGACATCTTTTGTATTTACTTATTCATCTACCTGTCTACATTTGTAATAAATTCATCTACCCGTCTACATTTGTATCAATGCGCTTCATGATGTTAATGTCGAATCCCCCGTTAGAGTATAGTTCTATTATAGTCTGAAATATTAACATCAACAACAACAAACATTTTTAATAGTTGATTAGTGTGTTAAAAAAAAAAATCAGCCAATCAGTCTGTCATATATGTTTATTTATTTATTTATTTATTTATTTATTTATTTATTTATTTATTTATTTATCTATCTATCTATCTACCGCAGATATCTGTCCACTTGCTTATTCATTCATTCATAGAATTAGATAAAACTTCAGACTGAAGTTTTTTTAAGGCTTAGTATGCACAAATGAGGGTGCTCTCGCATACATGTAGCTTCCTTCTCATAACTTATATTCCTAGCGTGTCTGGGTATACATTGTTAACATTATTGGTATTTTTTATTGTAATTATGAGAACTGTCATATCATTGATCAATACTTCATATTCGATATGGGACTAATAAATAAATAAGTCAGAATAAATAAATAAGTCAGATCCTGAAATAATGTTAAATATGCAGTTACGACAAAAAAAAAAAAAAAAAAAAAAAAAAAAAAAAAAAAAAAAATAATAATAAATAAATAGAATAAATTGATAAATTAAAAAAATAATAATTGTCAAACCCTTCTGGAAACAATAAACTTTTCCGAAACATTCAAGATCAATTTCACATATTTTTATCTTTTTTTTTCAAATCTGGACGTAGTACACTATTTCAAAACGAGTGCATGTGCACTTCGAATAGGCTGCCCAAGTATCACTGATGTCATTATTTGTTATCTCGTGCGATGTAACAAGTACCTGCCACCTGCTAGCCATGCAGCTTTTTTACATGGTCGTAACACATTCTCGTTTTAATTAGTGTAATAAATGTATACATGTAAGTCATTTCTAACTTGTAGTTACTGTCATCAGACTATCGTTGAAATGTTTTGAATCTTCGGAAGTCATGCAAGTAACATACTAGTAATCGATGAGACTTTAATCTTTGGACCAGATACAAAAAAAAAAAAAAAACCAAACAAACAAAACAAAACAAAACAAAACAAAACAAAAAACAAAACTGCAGATAAACTAGTACGAATAAAACTAAAACAGAAAATAATTTAAAGTAACATCATACTTATACGAATATCATATATGTAATTACTAATCTCGTAAATTTATATGAATCAGAATCAGAAATCGTTTTATCGAGTGTCACACATCAAATTTACAAGGTCTAATTACAATAGGATCAGTACATAATTTTAGAATTTGATGCCCAGCCATACTTGACTTACGGCACTATTCCATTTCACATTTATCACATTATATACATTAAAGTTCACATTATATTTATAATAATATGTGTGCGGAGCAAGCTTTCTTTCATAAACATACTCCCACCACATAGGCGTCCCTTTCGGAATAGCGCGTCACTGACGTAGCTGTCATTACACCAAGACCAATAAGATAAAATTTTCCAATGATGCAACTTTCCCCGACTATATCATACAGTTTGCCCTTATCAATATATAAAGAATTGAATATAACAGTATAAAAAAATACCGATCATGGAAAGAGATCCTCTTGCATTTCAAAAATAGATAAATAAAGGAATGAATACATAAATTAAAAAAAACCCCACTGGTCCGCTGTATGCAAGGATTTCAAAAATTAAAAGGATAAATTCAACGTACGGCACCTAACCGCCAGCCTTTCTGGTGCGTACACATCAATTGCATTCTGGCCACACCCCTGGGTGCTAGGATCTCTCACTCATTTTCATATAAAGTCAACTATCGAGGATCACGTGTCTGATGCAATAAATTGACACTAAGGAACATTTATTAAAATGCCAATAGCATTAAACAATATCATAAATTAATAAAGACAATAATAATAAGTAAACAGATAAATAAAGCAATGTATAAATAATCCTCTTCCGGAAGGGGTTCCTATTCCATCTCCCTCATCAATTTAGGTTTATCCTTTAATCATTATGTAAGACGATTTAGAAAATATTCATACACGAAGCCTTCTGGAAGTCATTAACAAAATTTTAATGAAAGTTTATATTTACTGGCATGATAATTTATGTGATCCTACAAATCACATAAAGTTAAATAATAAAAAAAAAAAAAAAAAAAAAAAAAAAAAAAAAAAAAAAAAAATTAACAAGAAACAAAAAGCAAATAAAACAACTGTTCCCTTTACAACCTAATGATTGTTAAACGTTTGCTAAATATTTTCCAGACATTTGTTAAACAAAAGTCATGACATGTCAGCGCCCTTATTCCCAGCAGTTATCCTCTGAGCCCAAAGTCACAACAAATGAACCAGTCCTCTCTTCCGAATTTCTTCGTCATTCAAAACCATTTTTGATAACCACGAATAAATATATATGCTGATATTCATTATGATAATACGGTATTCCTTCCTAACTAATACTGAATCTTACAGCGATGCGAATTACCCCCTTTTATTCCTTACGTATGGGCTTTATCTACGATCTACCCTGTCCTTTATATGGCGTCGCCGGTTTAATGAACACGAAATAATAACGTCAATATTTGCGAACTGCGTCTCTAGATAGGTGATGCACACGAAGCCTATATATCTGTATCACTTGGGCCAGTTCTGTATCATATAGGACAGAATGTTAGACTGAGCTTAATAATCTACATTAAACGGCATCGTAGAATTTCATTGATCACTTGTATCTCGTATCGAATATTCTTCAAAATATGGTGCGATCTTTAATCGCCTTACATAACATCCAATAGGATAAATCAGCTCTATACGCGATCACATTTCGCCCCTACGGTAAGATGATTAATGGGTCAAGGTCAGCATTATTTACATCTTAGAGCCCTTCATGTATCTAAATATGGTACGATCTTTATTTGCTTTACATACCATACAATATGATAAATTAGCATAATGCGATCACGTTTCAACCCTAAGCTGATTATTGGGTCAAAGTCAGTTAACGGGTCAAGGTCAGCGTTATATACCTGTTACACAGCCCCTCATATATCAGAATGAAACTGTCCCTTTTTGTGACGTTACATCCACGTAAAAAAATACGTCATATACGTACAGTCGATATTGTCGATAAATGTAGACTGCGATCTAGTGGCATTTTTCTATTATGCCTATGATGCCTTCGAATATCAAAGAGTAGTATCTAATATGGCAGTTCTGTCATGGCGCTCAGTTTCAGCAAAATCGGCTGCTTTGTGGCGGATGCCTTTCGAGGGTTATCATTAATAATCCTCGAAAGTCATTATGGCAGAATTTTGCAATTTTGCTTTGAAACCTCGCTTCAGTTTCTGTTGTCTTCCAGACTCTGAGCCAATAATTGGGGTTTATTATTGATTTGTATTGATTATCTACGACATATACAATTGAATGTCGTCGTAGACCATTGATTTAGTTATATTGTCAAAATATTGATTCATTGATATTGAAATATTGCACATATTTCATTTCAACTTATGAGCTATTGAGCATTGAACTATGAACTATTGAGCATTGAACTTGATGAACAATTGAACTGAACTTATATTCAAGAACTAAGAAAAATCAACTTACTGAGCATTTAATTCATTTGCCTATTGTGCATTGAACTATTGAATATTGAATATCTATTTCAAATAAAGCCATGACATGAACCGCCAATCATCTTCCTCTGCTTTATTATGTGGAGATAACAGCAGATATATATAATGGAAAATGGATTCCAACGCTAGGCAATTATTTTATACATGAAATACCAAATACTTTGATACAACCAATATTATCTTTTCCCGTTATTATTAGGGTTTTTCTTCCCTATTTCATAAGTGAAACGATGAAGAAACTTGTATCTTATCTATCTAATATGCTACATCCGTTCACCGGGGAAAATTCAAGACTTTCTCGGAATTAAATCTAATTTTCAAAGTGATATACCTCACTGTGATGTATCACGTGATACCCAAATGATATGTTCCACGGGAATCCCCTTTGATCAAACAAAATAAAAACTGTTTAAATCTACTTTATATGAATTTATTTTAGGCCTATCATATGGTCATTATTATTAATTATATGATGGTAATTTATTCTGGTCAAGAATAGTCGTATATTTAGAGAACACTAAAACAGAAAATTTTGTATCTGTCCGTGCACCATACCATAACATGTTGTGAGCATCGCAAAATTTCTGTTTAAGTGTTCTACGAATACACGTCTATTCTTGACCAGAATAGATTACCATCATATAATTGATGATAATGGTCGTATGATATGCCTAAAGTAAATTCATATAAAGAAGATTTAAACAGCATTTACTTGGTTTAATCACAGGGGATTCCCGTGGAACATATCATTTGCGTATCACGTGATACGCCACAGTGTACCTATAAGGAAAAAAAGTTTCGTATGAAATACAGGGAGAGGCTTAATCGCAACTCACTCGTTTTCGTTCAAATGGATATTATTTTGAAGCTGTTAATGAAAGATCGTATGAATAATAAGTATTGATGGATAAGATGGTGTATCCGCGATACATAATTAAATCCATTATTTATGTTGCTCAATCTAACTCTCCTTCTGTTGAATCTATAATAACAAGTGAATAATCTTTGGAGTATTTGGGACCATTGGGATGAGAAGTTAACATTGTTGGGTATGGTCGAAATCGTAGAGCATAAAAAAGATTTATCAAAGAAAAAAAAGAAACAGAAAATAAAAAATAAAAATGGAATGGCGAAAGAGTATTGGGCACTGATCAATATGATATTCAGGTCAACAGCAAGGAATTCCCAGGTAACACAAAACATTTTCAAAGTATTTTTGTATGGTTTCAAACTGGTTCTGTTTAAATATCTCTGACAAAACGTTCCAAGAACATTTTCAAAACACTGTGCAGTTGTATAGAATGTTTTTAAAACGTTTTAATATTTAAGAGTACTGAACAAAATGAAATGTTTCCAAAAACGCTTTATTGATATTTCTGGAACCAAACAAAATCACGTTTCTATAACATTTACTGAAATATTTTTGACATGTTTTTAAAACATGCTTAAGTTAACCGGGTTGTCAGATGCAAATTTATTGAATTTGGCAATCTCGGTAGACATGCATTGTGCAAAGCGACTTCCTGGTTGTTTGTTAACATTGTCCTCCTACCCAATTCGCCCATACGTATATAAACGCATGTAGTTGTCGATATCGAAACAGGAAGAAGACCAAACATATCTTTTTATCCATCTAATAAGAACGTGATGCATACTTATTCAAGTCAAGAACAATTTTGAATTTAGACTGACCTTATTAAATGAATAAGTTTGTATGAAGAAACGAGTTTGAAAGGAATTTCAAAAAGCAAGAATACATCATGTAACTACAACATTCAACAACACAAACAGGAGGATGGAAACATGAAAGGAGGTGATCTCAAACAGGACTCGGTTGCATGTAGTTTGATAAGTAATTTTATCTGAGAGCTCTTGATAACCAGACGAGTTGTAGGGCTGTGCAGACACAGTACGGATAACCACACAATTTGCTACAAACATGGCGGCATATGGTCATCCTAAGTCGGTTTGTTTGAGTGTAGTATATTGTGATAAATATTTTTATATACTAGTAGTTCTTTTTACGTTTGGTCATCATTGTCCCTTCGGTGTCTTTTGTTGTGTTTGTGTTTATGCATTTGTATGTTTCAATGCATTGTTATGGATGCTGTAACCATATCCTGTCGGAGATGTTTCAATGTATTGTTATGGATGCTGTAACCAGGTCATGTCGGAGATGTTTCAATGTATTGTTATGGATGCTGTAACCAGGTCATGTCGGAGATGTTTCAATGTATTGTTATGGATGCTGTAACCAGGCCCTGTTAGAGATGTTTCAATGTATTGTTATGGATGCTGTAACCAGGTCATGTCGGAGATGTTTCAATGTATTGTTATGGATGCTGTTACCAAGTCCTGTTAGAGATGTTTCAATGTATTGTTATGGATGCTGTAACCAAGTCCTGTTAGAGATGTTTCAATGTTTTGTTATGGATGCTGTAACCAAGTCATGTGGGAGATGTTTCAATGTATTGTTATGGATGCTGTAACCAAGTCCTGTTGGAGATGTTTCAATGTATTGTTATGGATGCTGTAACCAAGTCATGTGGGAGATGTTTCAATGTATTGTTATGGATGCTGTAACCAAGTCCTGTTGGAGATGTTTCAATGTATTGTTATGGATGCTGTAACCAAGCCCTGTTGGAGATGTTTCAATGTAACGTTATGGATGCTGTAACCAGGTCATGTCGGAGATGTTTCAATGTATTGTTATGGATGCTGTAACCAGGTCATGTCGGAGATGTTTCAATGTATTGTTATGGATGCTGTAACCAGGTCCTGTCGGAGATGTTTCAATGTATTGTTATGGATGCTGTAACCAGGTCCTGTCGGAGATGTTTCAATGTATTGTTATGGATGCTGTAACCAAGTCATGTGGGAGATGTTTCAATGTATTGTTATGGATGCTGTAACCAGGTCATGTCGGAGATGTTTCAATGTATTGTTATGGATGCTGTAACCAAGTCCTGTGGGAGATGTTTCAATGTATTGTTATGGATGCTGTAACCAAGTCCTGTGGGAGATGTTTCAATGTATTGTTATGGATGCTGTAACCAGGTCCTGTGGGAGATGTTTCAATGTATTGTTATGGATGCTGTAACCAAGTCCTGTTGGAGATGTTTCAATGTATTGTTATGGATGCTGTAACCAAGTCATGTGGGAGATGTTTCAATGTATTGTTATGGATGCTGTAACCAGGTCATGTCGGAGATGTTTCAATGTATTGTTATGGATGCTGTAACCAAGTCCTGTTGGAGATGTTTCAATGTATTGTTATGGATGCTGTAACCAAGTCCTGTTGGAGATGTTTCAATGTATTGTTATGGATGCTGTAACCAAGTCCTGTTGGAGATGTTTCAATGTATTGTTATGGATGCTGTAACCAAGTCCTAATGGAGATGTTTCAATGTATTGTTATGGATGCTGTAACTAAGTCCTTTTGGAGATGTATCCTCCTTTCTTTTCGAAAAGATTCTTTATCTTGAATCTATCAGCCAAATTGAAAACACTTCCTGTAACCATGGCAATATATCCTTACGTAATATCTCCCTCATTCAACAACTTCACGTAAAACTAAGGAAAAGGAAAGGGGAAATGAGGATCTAAGCTAAATTGACATGCCCTTCCTCAAAATCTGCGAAAAATGCAAATACATTCCCTATACTTGAAAATTATTGAATGACGAGCGATAAATTCGTCTTCAATAACGCAGAGATAAATGATAAATGCAAGTCTATACCGACTGACTACAGTGGAACACATTTGCATTTATGTAAGAAACAACGAACATCAGACAAACCAACTTCAGCAAGTACGGTCCAACAAACTATGAAAGCAGGCATGAAACACGAATGGCAGTGTTAAATGCATTAAAACTAGAAATTGAAACTATCATAGAAAGTAAAAGTAGCTACAATATATTTAACATTTTGAAATCAGTTGTAAAAATATGTAGAAAGAAAAAATGTTATCTATGTCAGTGTTTTTTTTTTCTTTCATACCATGATTATGCTTCATGTAAAGGATAAAGCCGGAGCTGCCCATCTCCGGTTATCCTATTGTATAGATATGTTGCTGGGTTAATAAAAGGGAAAAAAATGACAGTGTTATTACAGTCAATGTTTTAGGTTTACATTTTCATGTGTACATAAAATTGCTTCATAGTTTGTCGTATATTTCAGTTACATAAAGAATAGATAAGCAAATTTGACGTTAAAAAGAAGAGAAGTGATGGTGGATGAAATTTTTTTTATAAAACATTCTTTTTTTTCGAAATGGCAACGTACAGAGCTCTAGAGAAAGTGTTTAAAGTGTATCGCTTGTAATGAACCATGGTATTTCCTCAGCGAAACATCTGATAATTCTTATGTTTACCTTAGTGTGTTTCCATGTTATTGCCATTACGTTGGAATACATGTATTATTTGTTGGCTGTGTTTGTTGTTTGCTATGTTCCTTTCGACCTTTATGGAAGGATTTCTATAGATTTTTCAAACGTTGACATTGATAGTCTATGGACGAAACCATTAGTTTGCAAAGTACGGTAAAATCTTTGATGAGTTGCAACATAATTCCAAATTAAAAACCTGGCAGACAAAAATACGTACAGAGAAAACAAAACAGTGTACCATGGGAAAAAAAGTCAACCCTTAAACTTCAGACAGGAAACAAGGCTTCGTACAGAAAATTACGCCCATGGTTACTTTGACTTCAAATCAAGGAGTAAAAGATAAACATACATTTTACTCTAAATAAAAAAAAATCAATGAAGTTATGACCATCGATCTTCTGAAAATTATACAGTCGAGGATAGCAAATATATTTTTCTGACGGAGACTCTATCAACTCAGTCTACAAGTATCTGTATATGTATAGTTACACATTAATGATTCAGAATATCAAAAGTCAATGAACAATGCTGAAATTCAATGATTAAGAATTTAAATACACCTGTCTTTAATTTACTTTACGAAAGAAAGCGAAATTTATTTACAGATTACATAATATTTGGACCATCAATAACATGTAGGTTTCTAAATATGTTTTAATATTTACATTACGAGTAGATTCCCCATGTTGAACGCCCATTAGGCAACTAGAATTATATTCCAATATCTTGGGTTGCTATTGAGACGTCACGTTCAAGATTTGCATATAGGGAGATTTTACCAAAGTTAAGATACATTTGACTCAGTTACAGGCAAAATGTGCGATGTTCATGTAAATATAAATGACCGATAATTAGAATAAATGTAAATATAAGTAATGACTGTCTTACTTTTGGAGTTCATGGGTGTATAATTCTGGTTGGACACGTGCAAATCTTCCGAGAATCGCTTCGCGATTCAGGGAATTTGCACGTGACCAACCAGAATTATACACCCATGAACACCAAAAGTAAGACAGTCATTTCTTAAATATCATATATATCCCCGCAATATTGAAATATTAGTTCTATTGTAAAAAAAAATACAATGCACTGTATGCGCATTTCATAAGTGATGCTCGAGATCGAAATAAGGGAAATTCAGATGTAAAAAATATGGAAAGCAAGATTCTGAATATTATCTAAAATGTATGCCAATGACCCAACAAAGGTCAGAGCTATGCCATCCGGGAAATGCCACTTAGTTTTAGAAAATTTTTTTTAAATGAGGAAGAAAAAAAAACCGATTTATATCAAGTTTAGTTTCGAAACACTGAGGACCTAGGGAAACGATATCCTTGGGAACTACACTCAACCAGCAGAGATATCAGCTTCATGGATATGGATTTAGACTGTTGAAAGTTTTAACGCTGTCAGAAAATATTTAGAGGATTTTTCCCCGATATAAATTAATTTGTTTTTTTTAACAACTTTGAACTCGTAACCCGTCGAATGGATTCATTTTAGCAACACCAACTATGATGACTTGGTATTTACATTGTGATGATTAATTTTTGATGCTATGATGCTATATTGTCTCGGTTTTTCTCGTCTAATGAGAATGTGTTCCTCTGTCGTCCCTGTTGGGGATATCCTTCTTATCTTTCTGTTGCTTTGTATTTTTAGGGATTTATATGCCTATTTAATGAGATCTTTTGTAATTTGATTAAGGCCTTGATTTTGATTTTCACTCACTGATTTCTAAAGATAGCAGGACAAGTGCTGATACACGTATACATTTTTTTAAAAACTTAAATTCTTACCATGAGATTTTTGACCAGGTTTTGGCGGTCTTGGCGGGGCAGCTTCAGAAGAGCTAATGGGAGCATATTGCTTTTCAAATTTGTGAATTCTAGGAACGTTTGAAAATTCCAAGTACAGGCTACCTTCGAATTCTTCCATATCAACTTTCTCTGAGAAGTTCTTCGCTACAAGAAATTCGTAGTCATCGTTATCGCTATACACCGGAATCTGGACTTCAATCTCATTGACAACTTTATTATCCAGAGGGAGGAGGGCAAGTGCACGGCGACAGAACTGTCCCGACTTACTTTCCTCTGTATCAACGAGTGGCTTGTAATGCCCTACAATGACTTCCTGGTGTACGACTCGAAGGAGCTTCAAACAACCTTTGAATTTCTTGATATTTTCAATGGCTTCGTCTAAATCCTCCGTCGCCTTTGCATGAAACTGTGTGTCTATAAACTGGACGTTTTGGGGTAAAGGAAATCTTTCTATTATGTCTATCAGCGTGTAATCACTATTATCTGGCACTGATGAGAATTTTCCTTCTTGGTCAATTCTAATCACGATGTCCTTATTTTCATACCTACATACTAGACCTTCTCCAGGAATTTCCCTATCAAGTTCAATTACACCGTGCCGTAGTTCTATTTTCTCTCTGTTTGCACCTCGTCTCACTACAATTGGCTTTTCCACTCTTGCAAATCTAGGGAAGTCATTCAAAAGTTCTCGAACACTTCTGTAAGATTTCTTTTTATGAAACATTTTGATTTTTCCTTTATATCCTAGCGGTATCATAAGATCACCTCCCGGGTGCATGTATCCCTCGACATCTACATGTGACTGTGCATCAAGGAATCTAGCTGCCACTTTCTGATAGGTTTTTTTGAAATCCAGCTTTATTAGATCACCTTGAGAAAACGCCTCAGCTTCGTTACCATCCATTGGTAAATATCCTTCTGTAACTCTGACCACAACTGGAAAACTGTCTTTCATGGCTAGTTGCCGGATTGTGTATGTCTCGTCGGACCAAGAGGTCTCCGTCATTTTTGTACTATACCTTCACACCGGTTGTTATTTTCTTGTTTAAATAACTTCACATGCCGTGCACAACTCAGTGTATTCATGTGACGGTCAAAATCTATATCGGTGTAAAAGAGGAAGTAAAATTCATTTATCTATAACAGTTTCCCATAATTCTCATATGCAAATTACTAAGTATTATTATCAAACATTTTCATATCTTTGTATGGATAATAAGCAAACTGATATTGACCATAAAAGTTGGAAGTCGAAAGAATTATTATCTAAATATCCGCATTGTAAAATATTTGATAAAACTTCCTGTTTGGCGATCGTTATCAAGTCAATTCTTTTATCTTTCATTTAGCTATGTTTGTGTCATCCTAAAAACATCTGAAGGTTAAAGCTAATATTATATGCACGACTAATTTTATTAAAACACTGAACCTATTTAAAAAAAACCCCAAAACCTTAAAGCACATGCGGAAACTTATGTCAGACATTTGTTACTATTTAAAGAAACCCTGATGAGAAAGTAATCGTCTGAATTTTAACTTTTTAGAATGCTTAAAAAACTTTCTGGCTATATGAACAGATAGTGACTTAGTCTCGAAAGAAAGAAATAACAGTTATAACATGAGTTGTAAAAAATAAAAAACAGTCTTTGAGCTAGATTTCATTATATAATAACTTTTCAGTACTATTAGGAGAATTCCCTTTGGGTACACGGCAAAACATGACCGCTATTGAAATCTTGTTCCCGACTTTAAACATCAAATTCTAAATAAATATAAAGAACTGAAATAATCTAATCATATCACATAAAAGGTATGTCATTTAGAAATTAAAACACGGATCATTTGTGAAATTATCATCTGTAGCTATGGACGGAAGGTCGATCTAAAGTAAAGCCTATGAATTCAAAAATCGCATTTTAGATATAAGTGCAAAGAATGGATCTAAATTTCAAGTGGCTAGATCTTTCTTAACTTCGTGGTGACTTTTTCTATAGTTATTATTTTTAAGTATCTCAAACCTTCGTGTACAAAACTTATATAGTGAATCATCTGGGTGAATGTTGTGAGAGACGTAGGATGCAATTGAACAGAGGTGGGTGCCCAATAGACTTCAATGGAAAAGGCATTAAGCACTGTGATACCAAAAGAAAATAAGATGCATGGACCTTGGACCTACACCATCACGGATAGCACTTCTTAAATTTACATGTTTAAGGTCTGAACTTTCATTTATTATTCCGCCAAATATAGCTTATCAATGAAAGAATTACATAACATACCAGTGTTGAGTAATCGAAATAGGCATGCTAGTATATTGCTTTTCATGATTTGTGAAAACAGAGAGATGATCTCAAAGCAACACAAAGCAAAATACAAAAAAGGAAAAGGGAAAAAAATAGCAAGGACTAAAACTAAAAACGACATACGAAAGAAAGCAGGGGATCTAGAACAACACTCTCTGACAACGCAGCAACCACAGCAAAACTTCAAAACACCCAATACAAAGACACAGAGCAGATATCCACGAAAAGAGACGTAAAAGGGAAAGGAACACCAACACACACCATAGAAACATCAAACATAAAAGACCACAAGTAAACCAACGAGACCAATGGGAAACCGGTGCCGAACGTCAATACCAACGCTTAAACAGATAATGACATGTTTCAAAGGGTCAAATGGTGCCATTCTAGCACGGTCGTTTATGTAATAGGTAGTTTTGTATCCCGATTTTGTGAGAATAACTCTCACTCGTTTTCGCTAATCATAATTCTTGCAAATCGAAAAGGTACATACAATTGTCGTATAAGCTAATGGAACAAGCATTCCTGTGATTGTGGGAAAGACCACGGGAGACGTACGAAAAACACTCCGTCCTCTGTAAGTAAGTATGAATAAGCTCAATTTCTGCAGGAGATAATGATGATAATTATTTGTTGACATAACTTTTATGTTCACCATGTTCAACCCAACATAAAGGGTTCGGTGGAATTTGACCGCGGGTTCGGTGCGTTTACATTGTTTTCGCTCTGAGGTTGACTATTTCTTTTTGAAATCTAATATTGCAAATATCAGAAAAAGGACATGCTCACGGGTTGAAGAAAAGCCTACTCTATCTTCTGATGCTATGTTATGCTAGGAACAAGCTATAGAGGTCGAGAACATTCATGGACAATAAAGGTACTACCCTGTCAAATCGCATATTTATTAAAATTTCTTTGCTAAAATTGATGTTCTGGTACCTATGAATCATCTGATAGACAACAATATACATTGAAATAATATTCAACAACTTTGGACGATTTCTGTGTTCTTAATTAAGGAATTAAAAAAACAATTTATATTTAGGGAATAAACGTACTGTGTTTTGTGGTTCCGAAAGGTATATGTTGGATATACTGTTGGAAACGCAGTTATACCGTCGGGGCTTGTTCCCGACGGTATAACGTATGTTTCCAACAGTATATTCATCATATACTTATCGGAACCACAAAACACAGTACGTTTATCCCTATTCGAATTCAAGTGACATATTTTAACTTTTTATACCCCTCCGAGAGTATCATGTATCGCTTTAGAGGTGACGTTGCTACGGAGGACTAACAACGACCAACAGAAATTATCGCGCTGCAAAATATGAAATACAACTGCTTCGTATTTATTACAATGGCGAAAAATCAAAGTGTTATCAATAATAAACTTACTTGCTCTGTTGTTTACATGTGGAGAACGTCATTCACAAGCTCATACTTTATAGTTTAACGTCACAGTATGACGTCACAGGAGCGTAGAACAAAGGGAAGCGTGACGTCATACGCAGAAAGTGCGCTAAAGCTTGAAACGTGCAAATTAACGTAGGAATACATTTCGAAGTATGTCAAGTGAGTCGGTTTGCGGCATGTATATCGTCGTTATAAATGCTTGTGGAAATCCTGAGGACCAATCAGAATGCGTGAAGCAAACAGAACGAACTAGAATGAAAATTTAATGTTGGTCCGGGGGTTCTGCTCAAAGTTGGTATAGGGGTTCGACGCATTTTCGTTTATTGAGAAATATGAACTCAATAGACTGATTTACGCTGTAATTTCTCGTTAATATGAATCTCTGCACTAATTTATTTCTAATAGAATTGAAAATTATCACTTTATAAAAAGAATGCAACCTTTTTTTCATTGTTTTATCATAGGTACCCTTTCTCTTAAAGTATATACGGTAAAGTGAATTAAAATGTATTTGTAGTAAAATCATTTTATATTGTAGGCATGCGAAAAACAGTTTCCACTTTGGCTATCGAAGCCAAAACAAGTGAAAAATTATCAACCAAAATAATGGATCTGTTTGTCAAAATCGAAGCCAAAGTGAAAGCCGAAGACATAGGCAATAAACAGAAAAACGAACATGCATATATAAATCTACAACCACGCAAAAACGGATTCGAATTTATACCCCGGGTCACAATTCTCATAATTCAACACTGACTCTACAGAAACACATTCTTTACCATTCCTTACGCCTAAATTCGGGACAATACAAACTCCTTTGGATACACTATCCGGATTAAAAGAAGACATCTTTAAAAAAAAAAAAAAAGAATTTCAACCTTTTAGCACGTGATAATCCTCTCGAAAACAATTTTGGAACGGTAAGATTTTTTCTTAGAAAAAACTTCAGAAGTGAAGAAAACTTCAATGTTTCCAAAACATTATGGAGAATATGTTCCATTGACGCTTTCTGTACTTCATGGGTAGGCCAAGAGAATGTGTCAGATAATATTTTCACCAACAGAAGCAATTGTCAACCAAGTACTGGATAGTTTCACATCATTTGATAAAATATAATATTTAATATACGCTCTCAACAATGACCTTGAACAATTTTTGATTATCAAAGACTTGTGATCTTAACTTTTGATCCTAAATTCAATTAGTAGAGCACTTATTAGATTCCATGTTGCCAGGCGTAAGAAACATTCATTCATGAACTGAAACCATTTATAAAAATCAATAGGTTACATTCTTGACAACTTTCTTATCAATAGGTGCATTACACTCATTATTGTTACAGAAGTCATTTTCAATAATCAAAGTCCTATGACCTCGACCTTTTGACCACAAAATCAATAGGAGCCCTTCTGTTTTCATTGTAAATATTCCTTGCAAGTTTCATATCAATAGGTGCAAAACAAAGGAAGGGATCTCCAACAACACCAGGTTGCAGCATTCACAGCAAAACCCCAAAACACTCAATGCAAAAACACAAAGCAGACAACAACAGAAAGAGACGCATAAGGGACAAGGAACTTAAACGCACAACACAGAAACATCCAACACAAAGGACTTCACATAAACCAACGAGACCAATGGGCAACCAGTGCCGGCTTTGGACGGCCATCTGCCACGGAAATAGCAGAAGGTGTGGTTATCCTGGATTACGTGCGCACAACCCTCCCATTTTTCCGATTACCCAGTGGTCTCGAAGAACGTACAATTGTGGTGTAAAACAACCTCCTCACTGTCAGATGACCAAATACAAACAAGGCTGCAAAACGCAGGGGCCCAAGCAACACAGATGAATATGTAAATGGATATAAAAAGAGGGCGTACGGAATACAATCCGAGCTCATGTATGTTATCACCCGAGGAGTCCGACTCACATTCAGAGAGGACAGGTGGTCGGGGCCCTGTCTTCTCTAAAGAGGTTTGGACAGGGCCCGTCATGGAGTTCTGTCGTCACAGTCAGTAGAGTGCAAGTTTTAAGAATGCGCTTGTACAAAACTGTAGATTGGTCAAGTACCAAGCCTAGTGTCCGTCTGGTGATATTAGGATCATATCCACGGCATAAAAGGCTTTTGATATTTCTGACGCATTTTCGATAGTGATATTGTCTATCTTTGATCCTTCCTATCATGTTAATAATGTCACCATAAAATGCAGGTTGTGAAATACCCAAAGTAATATACTCTGTTGCCTGTATTGGTCCGAATTTCAGAAGAAGTTGACAATAATTTTTGTAGAACTTGCTACGTCTTTCGGTACACTTTTTTCGACAAAGTAACTATCATACTTTTTTGGCATATTACACTGTTTAGATTTAGGATCACTGATGAGGGTTAAGTACCCGAAACGTGCATGTCTGGTCCACGTTGCCAATTTATCTGTTCTTAAATGATGCTATTCAATTTGAAGACGTTTACATTTATACCACTTGGTGAGTGTCACTGCTGGTGGACCAGGAGTCCCCGAGGGCACATGTAGCCAAGTTCGATCAATTTCGGTTGATCGTTTCTTCGACGCATTCTAAATTTCTGTTTTCAAAATTTCTTGAAATTTCTAAAAAGTGGGTCCTGTAGCATCATATCCCACCAATCCTGCTACGTCTTTCGGTACACTTTTTTCGACAAAGTAACTATCATACTTTTTTGGCATATTACATTGTTTAGATTTAGGATCACTGATGAGGGTTAAGTACCCGAAACGTGCATGTCTGGTCCACGTTGCCATTTTATCTGTTCTTAAATGATGCTATTCAATTTGAAGACGTTTACATTCCAAAAAGTCTTTACTAGTTTGTGAAAGCGAAAACCTTGTCCTAAAAGTTTCTTGGTAATTTGTAAATTTCTACTATGAAAATCCAAAACATCAGTACATGCTCTAGCATACCGCATGAGCTGTGAAATATAGATACCATAGGACGGTAATCTAGGAACATCACCGTCAAGCCAGGGGAAATTTACTATGTTAAATCCAAAGTCAGCTCTTTTGTCATACACACTTGTATGGATCTCTCCATTAACAATTTTGATATTAAGGTCCAAAAATGGTGTTTCTGTGTTTGAAACAATTGCCTTGTTTAGAATCAATTCTTGTGGATAAATAACTTGTCGATAGAAAGAATATCATCCAGGTACCTAGAAGTACCAATGAAACATTTCACATCATTTTTTCTTTGCTTTTTGAAGATTTTGGATAAATTCCTTTTCATACGTGTATAAAAGTAATTCTGCAACAAGAGGCGCACAATTAGTACCCATTGGAATCCCTACGACCTGCTTGTAGAGTTTCTCACCAAATCCTACATTAATATTGTCCAAAAGGAAGGCAAGGCAATACACAGGTCACCACATGTCCATGATTTGTATGATTTGTAATATGTGGCAGAAAAGAAACCCTTCGATTCAGAAGTACAAATTTAAGTTTTCCCCTCTCGATCAAAACACCATTTAATGAGTTTGGACAGTGGAGCATTTATTTTGTCGTGAGGAAGCGTGGTGTACATATTAGAAAAGTCGTATGAAGATATCGTATTTGCTTAAAAATTTCTTGATTTCTTTTTGTCAATCACATCCCCTGAATTTTTAATAGACAAAAAGAAGTTTACGCCATTCCTGTCATGACAGTTTCACAGTATTTTGCCACGTCCTCCTTTATAGCCGTGAGTGCTGACGTCAGATTTCTGGACAAAATTGTTGTTGAGCAGTTGCTAGAATTAGTTATGTATCGAAACTTGTAAGGAGGCTTGTGAAGTTTTGGTATACAGTATATTGTAGGGAGATTCAATTTAGAAATAGGGATGTTAAAAGAAGAAATTTCACTGTTATGTTTGTTCAAAATACACACTCGGCAATGACTTGAAATCTTAGAACAATAAAGTGCAATACACACTCGGCAATGACTTGAAATCTTAGAACCTTGACCGTTGAACTTTTCGCCCCAAAATCAATAGGGGCATCATTGACCCAGGGGAACATGCCTGTCAATTATCATGTTTATTGATAGATGCATTGCATATTCAATTAGAATCTGGAAAGATATTCTAATAATTTGATTCCTATGACTTTGGCCTCAAAAATCAACTAGGAACATCCTTGAGTGTATGGAGTTTCATTGCGATAGCACTTTTATACATATTGACGGTATGGTCCGGAAACCCTGCTCGCCGAACTTATATCAAATTTAAAACCGAGTGTTGCAATTCGGCTAATTACTTTACGTTCATCCCCCTTTCCTTTCTGCATTAAGTATTGTCACTCAAAACGCTAATGCTTGCACAAAATGAAATTGCCCTTAGACCCATGACCTTCAAAATCAAAATGGTTCTTTGTCCTTTAATAGGCAACCAACAAAAGGGAAGCACGAGATCCAAATGAACGCTAACATCAACAACATATCAAAGCAGACATTAGAAAAGATGAAACAAATGATAACCCATAAATGGGGATAATAATGACGGTTCCGAAAGGATGATAATTATGCTATGTAATACGTGTACAAATCCCCCCCCCCTTCAGATGAACAGACTGAGGTATCAAGAGAGAAAAAACTTTTTTGTTTATGTCGGCGTGAAAATTAAAAGTAACACAGTAAAATACAGGGCAGTAGAATCTTATAATGTACGTGACACACGGAAACAGTCCATGATGTCCTCTGCTCTGTTGGCATGTTTCTTGTTTCTGTTTTTCGTACTTCGTACGGCAGTCGTATTGCAGCCGCATTTCTTACAAATCTTGTCTAAAAATCGCAATGACAATGTGCAAGCTGAGATTTCAGTCTGCGACGAGCTTGCGAACAAAACATTTCGTACGACAGCCGCACGACACCTAGCGATTTTAATCAATAAGTCAATCACAGAGAGCCGTATGGCTGACGTACAGTTGATGTGAAAATGGCTTTAGGCTGTATTGCGCCCACAATGTAAGGAGACGGACAAACACAGCGGACGGACAGAAAAACAATTCTCAGTAAAGCTTTAAACTAAATGTTTGCCTCTAAATGGGACGACATGTCACAATAGGCCCCAGCAACTAGTCTTGAATCTTGCTACTATTTCAACAGATACATTTGTACCACTTGGTGAGTGTCACTGCTGGTGGACCAGGAGTCCCCGAGGGCACATTTAGCCAAGTGGTCGTTTATTCAAACGCATTTGAAAATGTCTGTTTACAAAAGCATTTCTCAAATTTTTTAAAGCCTGGGTCATGTAGCATCATTTCCCAGCCATCTTGCTATGTCTTTCGGTATATTCAGGACATAATTTCCACAGATTTTGGTCATATTACATTGTTTAAAATGAGGATAACTGACGAGGGTTAAATACCCGAAATATGGATGTCTGGTCCATGCAGTAAAATCGTCTGCTCTAAAATGATGCTAATGAATTTGAAGACGTTAAACCAAATGCTGAAAATGTTGTAAGAATGAACTTTATGGATACTAAGCTCATGGGTTTTGAATAAATAGTCTAGTCAATCTACCGATAAAATGGTCAATTTGGCAATTAATTGCAGCAGTTACAAATTCAACTGTTATTTGTTTATTAAAGTAAATAAATCACCCACCCAAAATTTAGAAAAAATTATAAAGGGGAAAGTTGTTTATTTGACGATTAAAGTTTTGTTTTTATCTATTTATAGAACCGCTTCTGCCTGATGGTAAAAGTCCGAGTAACGCGCTTGCGCTATTTCCCGCGCTACGGAGTTTATCGTGCACATATCTTTTTAAAATCGGTATTTTGACTTTAATTGGCCAGTTTTACTTGAAAAATTGACTTAACAGCTGGAATCTTTATCATAATATGTTTATTAATAGAATAATATAACAAACACTATCTCTCCATTTTGATTTTGAATTATGAAAATCGGTAACTTATACTTGGTGTGGTAGGTGACTAAGCTATAGCTATTATATATATATACTGACATGTAACTTAAGTGATTATAAAGCATTCTGGTTCACTAAAATGTATAAAAGAATTTTCAGTTTCATAACAATCTAACTGTAATTGAAAACTTGAAAACTTACACCAATAAAGATGGATTAATTCCCTCACTCATAGCGTTTGCACGTTGGTTTTTTCGGTTCAGTGGCGTAATGTGAATCAGCTGATCGAATACGATATTCATTAATGCATCTACAAACTACTTCATTAAAAAATATTTTTGAATGGTATTATTGAAATATATATATATATAATTGATCTTTATTATTTTTATCGTAAAATATGTAATGTAATTATTCCTAACAACTCAGTAACCCCCCTCCCCATTTCGAACCGTTCGCTAAATAGACATAGATAAAAAAAAAAGCTATTTGAAAACCAAATCAATATCACTTTCATGCACAGAAAATGATGGTTTCATAAATTTCACAATAAGCCGAAATATATGTCAATCGAAAGAGAGAAAAAAGGGGCGGGGAGCAAATCGTACATACTAGGCATCAAATATTCTTGTACAGTATTTATAACAGTTCAAAACTGTACGGACAGACGTCAACTGAATAGACAGACTTGTGTTTTGTATTAAAGAGTATGTTTCAGTGAGATATCTAAATCATTATTTGAATTTGTACGACATTTCCGCAAAATTTGACATTTAAATCAATGCAACTTGAACCCTAGTCGTCAAATCTATATGTATAACTCGCAGATTTTACTAAATATATACGTAATAAAGAATGTTAGATTTAATTGGAATTTTCTATAAATGACTAGATAGCCTTTACTTGCACAATTCATATCTTTTTCACAGAAAGGAAGACGTTGAACACTGCCATAGAATATTAATATTGCACAAATAGTAGATCGATTAATGTATACCGTACAGTAAACCCCGAAACGGTTTTTATTTTTAGATTCAAGCAAAATTTAAATCGTTCAAAAAACAACTTTCCCCTTAATTTTTTTTCTAAACTTTTCATATGTTGTATATATGGTATATCACTTCATTTTCCCGCGTAGAAACAAACTGATTGAACATAGCATTGATTCTGCTATCGACATTAATCCAAAAATAGTAATCGTTGGTGATTTGAACGTTGATCTCCTTGTAAGCAACATTAGTGCATCACATGATAAATCCTCGGAATTTCATTGGTTAAGCACGCGGGGACTATGAGAGAATAGTGCCCGGCACCCGGGCACTATTGCTTTTTTGCTTAACAGAGTTACGTCCCTTAATATGGATTCTATGTAAAAACCTAAAAAATCAGACATGTTTGGCCACGACATGTCTCAGATTTTGGATATCTTTTGTGTATAAGGTAAATATGATGTCCTCAGAACGAATTGACCTTCCAATTTTTTCTCCGACGTTCCGTTGCCATGGTAACCAAGGTTTTGTATAAAAACACCTTTAAACAAGGCATTTTTATGCATCCCGTTACCATGGAAACAAATGTTGAATGTATATGTAATTTTCCGAAAAAATTATTTAAATCCTCTTAAGTTGATACAATTTGATTTTTCCTTGCTCCTTCTTTCTGTGTGTCATGTAAATTAGCTTCAATTTCAAGAAAAATTGCTTATTAAAAATGAGCCATTTTTGGCCAATTTAGGCCTTATTTTACCTATATTTTACTTACTTTTGACAAGAGTAATAATGCAATTGCAAAAGATTTGAAATACAGTTGACTATTTCCTGAAGAGTATTATCCTAGGACTTCATGGGAATCGAAGGAAATTTATCTAGAAGTGAGATTTTTCTGTTTACATGCCTTTGAAATAGGTTACCATGGCAACATTTGGTACGAAGGTGTAAATACCTGTCATAAGTAAAAAGCTAATTTCTACAGATGTATGCCTGCTATTGTTACAAAACTTGGTATGTAGATGTATTAAAGACCATTTAATGCTATCATGACCTTGAGAAAATGTCAAGGTCATTTGCTCAATTTTCAAGGTCATTTAAAAATATATGCTATTTTCAGGCCAAATTTTGTGGTTTTTCACTAAAAAGAGACATGATTAACAGTAAACAGTATGGAACCTTGGCAAAACAATCAATTATCGGTAAAAGTATGATAAATGTATTATTTGTTGGGATGAGTATCACATTTATCAGAGTCCAATGAAGACCCCAAAAAATGTCACATATTTTACGAGAAAATTTTAGAAAATCGCAATTTTATGCTCTTTTGAAAGTATGTCATACATAGAAGTGAAATACAATTTAACAAAATTGTGATGAATTCTACTTCTTTTGATCGGTTGTTCAACTGTAAATATTTAAAATTCAAAATATCTAATGAAATAAGTTAGAGAAATCAATTTAAATTAATTGGAAATCCTGATTTTTGTCTTAATTTTAGTCTAAAGTTAGAAATGACCTTGACATTTGGACAGATGACCTTGAAATGATTTGAAGGTTAATTGATAATGATAAATATAATTTGTATACTGGTATGCTATTTCATAATCATAGGACTCAAACATGAAGAAAAACAATGTTTTTAAATATGCGGTATATGGTAATATGGATTCCAAGTTGCTATAGCAACGGATTTTGATTGGCATTCATGACAAAATGGTGAGTTTCACCATAGATTTTATATCTTGATTTTTTCCAGCTATAAACATTTATTTTGGCAAGGTGATGTTAAATACCCATAACATTCACCGAATAATGGTTTTCAACCTTCAAAATAATCAAAAACAGGCCAAAAATGACCCTAAAATTAGACCTTATTTTTGCTAAATTTTCACATAATTTGACTGAATATCGACAACTACCTGATAACCCCCTCCCCCGAAAAAGTTATTCTTGTCAGAGTTAAACTTACAAAGAAAAGTTTTTGTGTTCTTAAAGTAAATTTTGAACATGGTTTCCATGGCAACAGAATGCCACAATATGTCTTATCTCTCATATTTATGGGGGTGTCAAATAGATTGACCCTGTTACCATGGCAACCGTTGTTTAAATATAACAATATGGTTTGTTTTCATTGTTTTTACATTAAGTATGATAATTACAGAAAGTTTCATCAAAATCCATGACATGCCGTGGCCAGCTGTTTTAGGTTTTTACAGAGAATCCATATTAAGAAGTATTATGACGTCATGAACAGTGCATGAATGTAAATAGCAATAAGCGAAGAAGGGGGAAATAAAGAACACTTTTCTTTGATATCTCGAATAAATTGCAATTAATTAATTAATTTATTAATTTATTCTACAGTCATGTGATGCACTAAACCCATTAATGCCCGTTTGTGTGGGTACTATTCTCTCATAGTGTTGCTTTTGGAAGGAATAGTGCCCGAGCGTCAATATGGGTAAATGATAAAGTCCACTCCCTTATGAATAGGTATCAATTCACAAATATTATTAACTCTCCAACTCGCATTAGTAACACGCACCAATCCTTACTTGACCCCATTCTTATAAAGGAGTGTTCGATTAGTTTTTCCGAAGTAGTCACCGTTGACAGACAAGTTTCTGACCACGATGCGACTGTTGTCGATATTAATTTCAAAGAATATTTTTCAAAATCATACAAAAGGAAAATTTGGTATTACAGTAAAGGTGATTACGCAAAACTGAATGATTATATTTTAAACTTTGACTGGACGGATTTCTTAAGTAATAGCAAAGACACAAATGAAGCATGTGAAAAATTTACGCAAAAATATTTATGTTATGTAAATGAATGTATACCTTCGAAATTAGTTAAAGTTAAAAGTACCGATAAGCCGTGGTTCAACTCATCACTAAGATGTGAAATTAGGAAAAGAAATCGATTACGAAAAAAAGTTAAAAATGGTAACAATTCATGCATTGGAAGCTATAAAAAACAGAGAAATCATGTGAACAATTTATAAAAGGCTGCAAAACAAGAATTTTATAAAAATATGGATGGTTTTGTGGATTATTTGGCTTCCCAAAACTCAAAAGGATTCTGGAAACTTGTTAGAACTCTAACCAAAAACTCGGGTAAATCTGAAATCATACCACCCCTGTTAAACATAGATAACTCTGAAATAGAAGTTGATGATAATATTAAAGCTGATCTTCTAAACAAATACTTTACTAGTGTATCTACAACTGACGACAGAGACATAACGTTCCGGACGTAGACCTAAAGACGAACAGACAAATAACAAATATTCATATTACAATTGATGATATAAAAGACATAATTAAAATTCTTAAATAAGGCAAAGCAAACGGCAATGATGGAATAAGTCACCATATGCTCAAATACACTGTAGAAACTGTTGTGGTACCTCTTTATATTCTGTTTAATATGTCACTTAGCCAAAAACAATTTCCTATACTATGGAAGAAAGCACTTGTTATGCCCCTCTTCAAGAGCAATGACCGTCACATTCCTTCTAACTACCGCCCAATATCTTTATTAAGGGCTGTAGGCAAAGTTAAAATGTATCTTTAAATATTTCCACAATTATATGTTAGATAATAAATTATTTTATGAATTTCAGTCAGGCCTCCTACCAAATCACTCGACAACTTATCAATTAATTGAATTATATCACCATATCTGTCTTAATAGAGAAAAGAACGAACATACTTGTCTTATTTTCTGCGACATTTCAAAGGCATTTGACAAAGTTTGGCATCGAGGTCTTCTTGCAAAATTACAATCTTATGGGTTTTCGGGTAATTTGTATTATTTCCTTAAAATTATTTGTCAGATAGGGAACAGGCTGTTATTATAAGTAATCATGTCTCTTCTTTAAGGAAAACAAATGCGGATGTTCCTCAGGGTTCGGTTTTGGGTCCCTTCCTTTTCTTAATTTTCATCAATGATATCGCTGACAACTTAATAAGCCTTGCTCGACTATTTGCTGACGACACTTCTTTACTACATTCCTCTAAACGACTAAATGACATTGAACGACACATATATACTGCCTTAGACACAATTCTAGACTGGGCAAATAAATGGCTTGTAACTTTCAATCCTTCAAAAACAGAAATATTAGTTATTAGTAATAGACAAGTTAGTGATATTATCATCCGATTTGGAAACAACGTTATACACAGCACAGACACTCATAAACACCTAGGAATAACTTTTAGTAGTGATGGAAAATGGAACGCACATATTCAAAATATTGGTAATTCAGCCTTAAAACAAATAAATGTCTTAAAGAAACTAACATTTATACTAAGTCGACAGTCTTCTTGAATATGGATGCGAACTCTGGGATGGATGTAACGAATACGATACAAATTTTCTTGAACAAATACAATATCAAGCAGCTCGCATTGTAACCGGTCTTCCTCTTTTTGCTAGCATTAATTCTCTTTTCTTAGAAACAGGTTGGGAAAGTTTGAAAACTCGTAGGGAAAAAAGAAAGCTATCACTTTTCTATAAGATACAAAATGGTCAAACTCCTGAATACCTAGCAAATCTGCTTCCATCTAACTCCACACCTTATAATCTCAGAAATGATAATGACGATCGTCAACCTCAACTTCGTTTGCAAAGTTCTTTTGTATCATCACTATCTTGTAGGCGATCGCAAATCAAATATTTTACTAACCAGACTAAGGAATTCATGTATTTATTTGAACGCAGATCACATGAAGGTAAATTGAACTTCTACTTCTTTTTGTTCCTGTGGATACCCCACTGAAGACGCTTCCCATTACATCTTATTCTGCCCACTGTACAACAATCATAGAATCAATCTTCCTTCCCTTGACAATTACAGATCTTCTTTTTGGTAAGCATGAACTAACAACGTTAAATAACATATATATCCAGCTAGCTGTCCAACAGTACATAGCAGCTACTAAAAGGTTTTAGTAATACAGGTTTTTCAGTCTTCTTATTTCACTTCTCAAATAACCTCATCTCACCTTAACCCCCCCCCCCCCCCCTGTCCATTCTCTCATCCCTTTCCCCTTTCCATGCAAACACACCATTTCGACACGCATTTCTCCAGCACAAGAGTAAATTTGATTTAAATATATTGTATGTGACATTCCATAATTATCTTTATCACATGATACACCCGTTATGCAGTTTCATAAGGCCATTTCATAAATATATGATATGATAACACGTTACATATCGCTCTGCTTGAATGCGATTGGTCAAGGTTGGAACCTAATCACATAAACCTTGACAAATGTGACCTTTCAAATATCGGTCAACTGTTAAATTCAGACCCAGAGTCAGTATCAATGATTAAAATTGTTGTTGTTAAATGATTCTTGCATTAAAATACTATTCACAATTGAAATACTTTTCTCTTACGCACAGAATATCGAATACGATGGGGACACTACTTCTCATGGCGTAGCAGACAACCCTACATCACGGCGTGGTTCGCCTCTATAGTTCTCGGAAACGTTGATTTCACGTTAGAAATACACATTTTTTGGCAATATCATGTGATAAAAAGAATCTCAAATGAATTTTCATTTCATACGATGTATTATGAAACTCGTTGTGCGTTTTATATCCCCTCGCCAAGGCTCGGGGATATGAAACACACAACTCGTTTCATAATACATCGTATGAAATGAAAATTCATTTGAGATTCTATATTTATGCCACTTATGACATCCTATGTGTTTTACTGCTGTTACAAGGAGAGGGCTGAATCTAATGTTGAGACAACTTAACATTTGAACTACTTGGTGAGTGTCACTGCTGGTGGACCAAGAGTCCCCGAGGGCACATGTAGCCAAGTTCGATCAACTTCGGTTGATCGTCTGTCTCTTCAACGCATTTTAAATTTTCTGTTACAAAATTTCTTGAAATTTCTAAAACGTGGACCCTGTAGCATCATATCCCACCCATTCTGCTACGTCTTTTGGTACATTTTTGGACATAATTTTCATATTTTTTGGCCATATTACATTGCTTAGACTAAGGATCACTGACGAGGGTTTAGTACCCGAAACGTGCATGTCTGGTCCGTGCTGAAAATTTATCAGGTTTTAAATGATGCTATTGAATTTAAAGACGTTTATCATTTGAACTACTTGGTGAGTGTCACTGCTGGTGGACCAAGAGTCCCCGAGGGCACATGTAGCCAAGTTCGATCAACTTCGGTTGATCGTCTGTCTCTTCAACGCATTTTAAATTTTCTGTTACAAAATTTCTTGAAATTTCTAAAACGTGGGTCCTGTAGCATCATATCCCACCCATTCTGCTACGTCTTTGGGTACATTTTTGGACATAATTTTCATATTTTTTGGTCATATTACATTGTTTAGACTAAGGATCACTGACGAGGGTTTAGTACCCGAAACGTGCATGTCTGGTCCATGCTGAAAATGTATCAGGTTTTAAATGATGCTATTGAATTTAAAGACGTTTAACATTTGAACTACTTGGTGAGTGTCACTGCTGGTGGACCAAGAGTCCCCGAGGGCACATGTAGCCAAGTTCGATCAACTTCGGTTGATCGTCTGTCTCTTCAACGCATTTTAAATTTTCTGTTACAAAATTTCTTGAAATTTCTAAAGCGTGGACCCTGTAGCATCATATCCCACCCATTCTGCTACGTCTTTTGGTACATTTTTGGACATAATTTTCATATTTTTTGGCCATATTACATTGTTTAGACTAAGGATCACTGACGAGGGTTTAGTACCCGAAACGTGCATGTCTGGTCCGTGCTGAAAATTTATCAGGTTTTAAATGATGCTATTGAATTTAAAGACGTTTAACATTTGAACTACTTGGTGAGTGTCACTGCTGGTGGACCAAGAGTCCCCGAGGGCACATGTAGCCAAGTTCGATCAACTTCGGTTGATCGTCTGTCTCTTCAACGCATTTTAAATTTTCTGTTACAAAATTTCTTGAAATTTCTAAAACGTGGGTCCTGTAGCATCATATCCCACCCATTCTGCTACGTCTTTGGGTACATTTTTGGACATAATTTTCATATTTTTTGGTCATATTACATTGTTTAGACTAAGGATCACTGACGAGGGTTTAGTACCCGAAACGTGCATGTCTGGTCCATGCTGAAAATGTATCAGGTTTTAAATGATGCTATTGAATTTAAAGACGTTTAACATTTGAACTACTTGGTGAGTGTCACTGCTGGTGGACCAAGAGTCCCCGAGGGCACATGTAGCCAAGTTCGATCAACTTCGGTTGATCGTCTGTCTCTTCAACGCATTTGAAATTTTCTGTTACAAAATTTCTTGAAATTTCTAAAACGTGGGTCCTGTAGCATCATTTCCCACCCATTCTGCTACGTCTTTTGGTACATTTTTGGACATAATTTTCATATATATTTTGGCCAAATAACATTATTTAGACTAAGAATCACTGACGAGGGTTTAGTACCCGAAACGTTCATGTCTGGTCCATGCTGAAAATTTATCAGGTTTTAAATGATGCTATTGAATTTAAAGACGTTTAACATTGTAGCCCAATCCTATTCAATTTAATTGAATAAAATATGTTTAAATCAAATCAGAAACAAACTGTTGCAATTAGTTAATATTTTCCCCCTAGTTTGAATAGACTAAAAGGGATGTCCTATTGTATAATGTAATTCATACAAAAATATTTTATGAGAAATATAGATTTTGATACAAGTATATAAATATGAAGTTTAACCTCATAACTATACACTTCTTTTGTTTGACAAATGTTACCAAGCGGTTGGTGAGAAATTGCCTTGCCTAAATCTTGTTTAGACAGTATTACTTGCACATGTACATCGTGTGTTTTAAATAATACGGCACAGCAAACTGTTGATATGTCAAGTGAATTTCGTTTATCATTGTCATAGCACTTCGCTTGATTAACTGCGGACAGGGTTGACGGGAAAGGTTGGAGAGGGAAGGGGTGCCAGATATGGAGGGAAGGGAGCCAAGGGAGATAGATAGAGAGAGGGACGGGAGGAAGGGAGAAGCAGGATGGGAAAGGAGAAAATGAATTCTTTTTAGCTCACCTGAGCGAAGCTCAAGTGAGCCATTGTCATAGCGTGGCGTCCGTCCGTCCGTCCGTAGTCTGTCCGTCGTAAACTTTTCAAATTTTCGACTTCTTCTCATGGACCACTGAAGGGATTTCGATGAAACTTGGTAGGAATAAAGTACTCATGGTCCCCTACAACTGTGTTGTTTTTTGTCCGGTCCGTCCATAGGTGAAATAGGTCACAGGGGGTACACTTCTTTGACAAACTTCTTCTTCAGAACCGAAGCACATATCAACAAACCGAAAGCATATGGATGGTCTAGAAGGATGTCTTAACAAGTGTTTTTAGTTCAAGTCGGAAGTCAAATTTTTGACTCGTTTTTGACGTCTTTTTGGACTTTGCCAGAAATGCTCATTTTTGAACTGTTTTATTGACTAACTCTATAAATGTATAGTTTTGTCTTTTTGGACTTCGTCAGAAATGCTCGTTTTTGAACTGTTTCATTGACTAACTCTATAAATGTATGGTTTTGTGCCCTCATTTAGTGCATGTTTGTCATATTTAAATTACTATTTGACGTTTTAAGCAAGCATAACAGTGAACTGTCTTCATTCAATATCTCTATTTCTAAATTGGATCTCCCAACACTATATTGCATACCGAAACTGCACAAGTCTCCTTACAAATTTCGATTTATTGCTAATTCTAGTAACTGCTCCACTACAATTTTGTCTAGAAATCTGACGTCAGCACTTACTGCTATTAAAGAACACATAACTAGATATTGTGAAACGGTTCTAAACAGGAACGATGTAAATTTATTTTTGTCTATTAAGAATTCAGGGGATGTGATTGAAAAAATGAAAACTGGAAATTTCCAAGCCAATACGATTTCTTCATACGACTTCTCTAATATGTACACCACACTTCCTCATGACAAAATTAATGATCGATTATCTAATCTCATTAAATGATGTTTTGATCGAGAGCGAAAAACTTACATTTGTTCATCTGAATCGAAGGGTTTCTTTTCCTCGACAGACTACAAATCATACAAATCATGGACATGTAGTGACCTGTGTAATGCTTTGTCCTTCCTCTTGGACAATATTAATGTTAGATTTGGTGAGGATCTATACAAGCATGTTGTAGGAATTCCTATGGGTACTAACTGTGTGCCTCTTGTTGAAGATTTTTTTATACACTTGAAAACGAATTTATCCAAAATCTTCAAAAGCAAAGAAAATCTAATGATCTGAAATGTTTCAATAATACTTCTAGGTATCTGGATGATATTCTAACTATTGACAATTCTGCTTTTGAATTATATAAGAATGAAATTTATCCACAAGAATTAACGCTTAACAAGGCAAAAGCAAAGAAAATTTGATGAGCTGAAATGTTTCAATAGTACTTCTAGGTATCTGGATGATATTCTAACCATTGACAATCCTGCTTTTGAATTATATAAGAATGAAATTTATCCACAAGAATTAACCCTTAACAAGGCAAACCTTTCAAATACAGAAACACCCTTTTTGGACCTAAATATCAAAATTGTGAACGGAAAGATTCATACAAGTGTATATGACAAAAGGGATGATTTTGGATTCAACATAGTAAATTTCCCCTGGCTTGACGGTGATGTTCCAAGAGTACCGTCATACGGCATTTACATATCACAGCTCATCCGGTACGCTAGAGCATGTACTGATATTTTGGATTTTCACAGTAGAAATTTACAATTTACCAAAAAACTTTTAGGTCAAGGTTTCCGCTTTCATAAACTAGTTAAGACTTTCTGGAAATTTTACAAAAATTACAGTCAACTTCTTTAAAAATTCGGATCTATACATGCAACAGAGTACATAACTATGGGTATTACACAACCTGTCTTTTATGGTGATATGATAAACAAAATAAAAAGGATCAAAGGTAGGCAGCATAACAATCGACAATGCGTCAGAATCATAAAACGCCTTTTATACCGTGGATATGATCCTAATGTCACCAGACGGACACTAGGCTTGGTACTTGACCAATCTACAGTCTTGTACAAGCGCATCCTTGAGACTTGCACTCTGACTGACTGTGACGACGGGACTCCATGACGGGCCCTGTCCAAACCTCTTTAGAGAAGACAGGGCCCCGACCACCTGTCCTCTCTGAATGTCAGTCGGACTCCTCGGGTGATTACATACATGAGCTCGCTACAGCCGGCAGAGCACGGACTGTATTACGCATGCCCTCTTTTTATATCCATTTACATATTCATCTGTGTCTCTGGGGCCTCTGCGTTTCGCGGTCTTGTTTGTGTGATGTCATCTTACAGTGAGGAGGTTGTTTTACACCACAATTGTACGTTATTCGAGACCTCTGGGTAATTGGAGAAGTGAGAGGGTTGTGCGCACGTAATCCAGGATAACCACACCATTTGCTACTTGCGTGACAGATGGCCGTCCAAAGTCGGCACCGGTTACCCATTGGTCTCGTCGGTTTATGTGTAGTCTTTTGTGTTTGATGTTTATATGTAGTGTGTCTCTTTTCCTTCTAGTGCTGTACTCGTCTTTTGTGTTTTTGCATCGGGTGTTTTGGTGTTTTACTGTTGATGCTGCAACGGGGTCTTGTTGGAGATCTCCTCCCTTCTTGATTTGATATACATTACATGCAATAATCTTATTTTGGGGGATTTTGATGAATTTTCTAAAATGTTTACTGTGCACATGGACCCAAGGGTCGAGGGTTCAAGTCCCGGCAGCGGCACCCCAATTTTTTTTCTTCCTTTTAATTTTTTTTTCAATTTTGTCACCTTTTTATGCACTTTTAATGTTGGTCCGGGGGTTCGACGCAAAGTTGGTTTGGGGGTTCGACACATTTTCGTTTATTGGGAAATATGAACTTATTAGACTGATTTACGGTACAATTTCTCGTTAATATGAATCTCTGCCCCAGGGGGCACACGGTCACCTGATACCCATGCACACTCTTTGCCTACTAATTTTGCATTATGATGGTGTCAGTGCCAGAATTTGAACCCACAAACTTTGTAGTACATGCATGTTTTGGGTACTTAATCCTCGTCCGTGATCCTCAGTCTAAACAATGTAATATGGCTAAAAAGTGTGAAACGTACCGAAAGATGTAGCAGTATGGGTAGGATATGATACTACAGGACCCACATTTTAGAAATTTTAAGAAATTTTGAAGAATCCCTATGTGAAGCACCTGTTAGACAAAGTGATTTATAAACTATAACTCTCGTATCCTACTATGACGCCACGCTTTACTTTTGAAAGAAAGAAGAATTTACCAACGTTCAGATACTTTCGACATTATAACATTCAATACGCACACTATTAATGCTACACGAGTTGCCTGATATTTATGACACTATTAGTTATTTGGTTTGTTACTGACCGTCTACAGAGATTTGTCGGGTTGATCAACCCATAGAAAGGCGAGGCGAAACCGCGCCATCTATGGGCTTGATCAACTCGACAAATCTCTGTTTTTAAGAACACCAAAAATAAAGATTTCTGAAATGATACTTAGTGTTATAACATTGAGTGATTTGCATATGAGAATTTTAGGAAATCGTTATAGATAAATGTTTACTTCCTCTTTTACGCCCATATAGGATTTTGACATGAATAAACTGCCTTGTGCATGACTTTCTTTTGTAAAGTTATTTAAACAAGAAAATTACCAGTGCGAAGGTATAGTAGAAAAATGACGGAGACCACTTGGTCAGACGAGACATACACAATCCGGCAACTAGCCATAAAAGACTGTTTTCCAGTTGTGGTCAGAGTTACAGAAGGATATTTACCAAGGGATGGTAACGAAGCTGAGGCGTTTTCTCAAGGTGATCTAATAAAGTTGGATTTCAAAAAAACCTATCAGAAAGTGGCAGCTAGATTCCTTGATGCACAGTCACACGTAGATGTCGAGGGAAACATGCACCCGGGTGGCGATCTTATGATTCCGCTAGGATATAAAGGAATAATAAAAATGCTTCATAAAATGAAATCTTACAGAAGTGTTCGAGAACTTTTGAATGACTTTCCTAGATTTGCAAGTGTGGAAAAGCCAATTATGGCAATACGGTGTCCAAATAAAGAGAAAATGGAACTACGGCACGGTGTAATTGAACTTGATAGGGAAATTCCTGGAGAAGGTCTAGTATGTAGGTATGAAAATAAGGACATCGTTATTAGAATTGACCAAGAAGGACAATTCTCATCAGTTCCAGATTACAGTGATTACATGCTGAAAGACATAATAGAAAGATTTCCTTTACCCAAAAACGTTCAGTTTATAGACACACAGTTTCATGCAACAGCGACGGAGGATTTAGACGAAGCCATTGAAAATATCAAGAAATTCAAAGGTTGTTTGAAGCTCCTTCGAGTCGTACACCAGGAAGTCATTGTAGGGCATTACAAGCCACTCGTTGACACAGAGGAAAGTAAATCGGGACAGTTCTGTCGCCGTGCACTTGCCCTCCTCCCTCTGGACAATAAAGTTGTCAATGAGATTGAAGTCCAGATTCCAGTTTATAGCGATAACGATGACTACGAATTTCTTGTAGCGAAGAACTTTTCAGAGAAAGTTGATATGGAAGAAATCGAAGGTAGCCTGTACTTGGAGTTTTCAAACGTTCCTAGAATTCACAAATTTGAAAAGGAATTTGCGTTAATTAGCTCTGCTGAAGCACCCCCACCAAGACCGCCAAAACCTGGTCAAATATCTCATGGTAAGAATAAAAAAAATGCATATGTGTATAAGCAAGTGTCCTGCTATCTTTAATAATCAATCAGTGAAAATCAAACATAAAGCATTAATAAGATTAAATAGGCATACAAATCCTTGATACCAAAAAGGAGGGACGACAGTGGAGCATATTCTCAATAGACGAGAAAAACGGAGACAATATAACATCATAACTTTAAAAGTTGATGGACAACTGTCTTTGTTAATAATCGTCACAATGTAATACTAAAGAAAGGAGGGGATCTCCAACAACACTCGGTTACAAAGTCATGATACTTGTGAGTTAAAGAAGACCCTGACGACAATCACAACAGCAATCACAATACAGCACCAAATTGAGCATCGACCCCCTAGCAAGCTAGAGGTGGGACCAGGTGCCCGGGAGGAGTAAGCATCCCTTCTTGGCTAGCCGCACCCACCGTTGATGTTTAAGCACGAAAATGAAAACAATATATAAAATACATGCACTGTCTGAGGTTATGTCTTTATAGAAAGTGCTATGGCGACAATGGTAGGGGAAAATATTCATCGTAAATGGTGCCGCTAAAATGAATCCATTCGACGACTTACGAGTTCAAAGCTGTTTAAATAAATGCAATAGAATGTTCATCGGGGGGGGGGGGGGACCTTTAAGATATAACCGGACAGCGTAGAATCAATCTAGAGGCTATATCCATATCCACGAAATTGATATCTCTGCTGGTGAAGTGTAGTCAGTGAGGATATCGTTCCCCTTGGTTATCGGTGTTACGGAACTATACTTTTTTTAAATTGTAAATTTCTCGTCACTATTTTTGATTAATAATTCCCTGATGGCATAGCTCTGACATTTGATGGGTCAATGGCATACATTTTAGATAATATTCAGAATCTTGCTTTCCATATTTTTTTACATCTGAATTTCCTTTATTTCGATCTCGAGCATCACTTATGAAATGCGCATAGAGTGCATTGTATTGTTTTACAATAGAACTAATATTTCAATATTAAATGCTACAAAATCATGTTTAGAAAAGTACTTGTAATACCATGTTTCATTACAAACGATACATTACTGCTGGAGAGGAACTCGTAAGTTTGAAAACTTGTTTCCAATCCATTTGCTTTTTAATGCAATAAAATATGTTTAAATACATTACTAACACTTTCTCCAGAGCTATGTACGTTGCGATTTCGAAAAATAAGCTAAATAAACATTTTTTATTACCGATAATCTCTCTTCTTTTCAACGTCAAATTAGCTGATCTATTCTTAATGTAACCAACATAGAAGACAAAGAATTAATTAATTTTATGCACACATGATAAGTCGGCACACTTTCATTCGTGTTTCATGTCTGCTTTCATAGTTTAATGGACTGTTCTTACTGAAGTTGTTTTGTCTGATGTTCGTTATTTCTTACATCTTACCGGGTCTGGTTTGGGATCCCCTCCCTTCTTTTAAAAAATGCGAATGTGCTCCGCTATAGTCAGTCGGGATAGACTTGTAGGAGATCTGTACAATTATCATCTACCTCTCTGATAATCGAGGAGCATTGTTGAAGTCCAATTTATCACTCGTCATGATCAAATGGGCGTTTTATTATTTTGTTCAATCGTTTTCAAGTATCGGAAATATATTAGCGTTTTTAGCCTTTTTGAGGAAAGTCATCTCTAGATTAGATATTCATTTCCCGTTTTCCTTTCCCTTAGTTTTACGCATATTTGTAGAATGAGGGAGACATTACGTAAGGTTCTATTGTCATGGGTACAGGAAGTGTTTTCTCTTTGGCTCATATATTTATATATATTCAAAATAAAGAAAGGGATGTATATTATAATTATATAAATGTTAAACGTCTTCAAGTTCAATAGCATCATTCAAGAACAGATGCATTTTCAGCATGGACCAGACATGCACGTTTCGGGTACCTAACCTTCATCAGTGATCCTAAATATAAAAGAAGGGAGGAGATCTCCAACAAGATATAAGCAATGAAATATGACAAAAGAGTGAGAGAGTTATTATGACCAAAAATGTACCGAACGACGTACCAGGATGGGTTGGATATAATGGGGGGATATAATGTTACAGGATCCACGTAGCAGGATGGGTGGGATATGATGCAACAGGACCCACGTAGCAGGTTGAGTATGATATGATGCTACAGAACAAATTTTCGACAAGAAAGGAGGGGACATCACAAACAGAATGACAGTATCCATAGCAATAAATTAAAACATCCAAATACATTAAAACAAGTACATCTCAAGGCACCAAAGAGACAACGATGACCACACACAAAATCAACCAGACTCAGGACGACTATGTGCCGCCATGTTTGCAGCAAATGGTGTGGTTATCCTTATTGTGTCCGCACAACCCTACAACTCGTCTGGTTTCAGTTAAAAGTACTTAACAGAATACATGCATGCTCACTTATTCATACTCACTACATGCGAATGTATGTGAAAGACGGACCATTCAAACAATCACAGCTTAACAACCTGATCGACGAGAAAAATACAAATACTACTATTTATATCTAAAAATGTATGAACATAAACATTCAAAATATATAATTTCTCCTTCTTTAGATTTTGAAGTTTATATCATGAAAAAGGCAGATCTTTATATTAACATTCATAAAAGGTAAAAATTCTAAGTGTCCAGACTCTACCAAGACTACTACAGGTAGTACAGTGGATATTTATGATTTATATATATTGTCATTATCCATATTTGTCATGCTCAAACTCTAAAAGTGGAGCTATTATAATGAATCTGTACCGTTTAATGTAGATCTTCCAACTCTTAACGCAAGAGGCTTATTATTGTCTTCCTACGTAAAACGAATCATTTTAGTATTCTAACGGTGAATGTCTGCCCTGAATATCCTCCTGTTGTCAGTTTCTATAAATCACTTACGAGATCACTGACGTGGGTTAAGTAAACGAAACGTGCATGCCTGGTCCTCGCTGTAAATTTATCTGTTCTTAAATGATGCTCTTAGATTTGAAAACTTTCAACATTTGTACCACTTGGTGGGTGTCACTGCTGGTGGACCAAGAATCGACGAGGGCACATGTAGCCAAGTATGATCAACTTCGGTTGATCGTCTCCTCAACGCATTTGAAAATTTCTGTTATCAAAATTCTTGAAATTTTTAAAACGTGAGTTCTGCATCATTTCCTTCCCATCCTGCATCGTCTTTGGGTACATATTTGGACATAATAACTTTCACACTCTTTGGTCATATTACATTGTTTAGGATGAGGATCACTGACGAGGGCTGAGTACCCAAAACGTGCATATCTGATCCATGCTGCAAATTTATCTGTTCTTAAATGATGTTCTTGAATTTGAAGACGTCTAAGATCCAGACTCTGCAGTCACAACATAAGCTTCTTGACAAATCTAAACAACTATTGTACACTAGATAGTCAAACGATAATTAATGCTAAATAATGGTTCTTAAAGCCAAAATGATTCACTTTCACGAAAAACAAAATAGTCAAGAATAGGGGATTATCTCCAGCATGAGCCCCTGCACTCATACAGCGAAACAAACCCAAAAAAAGTGATAGTTGATGAAATAAGACAAAATTTGCAAACCACAAATGACAAATATGGATAATGACCATATCCCTCTATACAGCACAAAATCGACAATTCAGAAAATCAGAAACCGAAGGCATACAAAATCAGGATAAAACAGAAACCAAAGCAAACAAACAAAAACCACCACCACATGAGAAGAAGCGGACTCCCGATATGAGAGTGAGATCATGTGCCAAGGAAGAGTAAGCATCTCCTCAAAATACACGAAAATAATCACTAGATAGTCATACAAGACAATCGAAACAGACGTAGAAAAAACATCAAACATTTATGTCAACACATAAAAAGAAAGGAAACCAATGTGAATCAAGTAGCTCCCAAATATTTGATTTTTAAAACTCAATAAGCTTTAAAAAAGGAATTAAAAGATACGACTTTAAACAGGTTTATGTCTCAATAGTTAGCAATTTAAAATTAAAAATATTATTAGTGCCCCTTCATAGGAGTAATTCTAATTGATAAATCTATCTTATACAACCATTGAAATGATGGATTAGGGCGGATCTCCACTTCATCTTTCTTAGTATACAGAGTTTATTTTATGTACTTGTTTTCGCATTAGGTATTTTAGTGTTTTGCTGTGGGTGTATCAACCGAGTTCTGTTGGAAATCCCTCCTCTCTTGTTTCCATCATCCTGAATGTGTTGTTCAATTTTGTGGTGACTTGATGCATTCTTGTTTTTGTAATTCCTTTCATACTCTTTACTTCATGCAAATGTATTGATTTAAGGTCAGTCATAATTGATAATTGTTCTTGGTTTTACATATTCAACAGAAAGGATTTAATTATGTTTCTCGGATACACAGATACAGCATCTTATCTATCAATATTTGTCATAATTCAAACGATTACCAATTTACAATCTTTCTTGAACAGCTTCAAAATAATATTCATTTGAACCAAATCAATAGATTTGTATTAAATCTTCTCCCTGTACTTCAAACGAAACAAAATTTTCCTAGGTGTATCACTTTAAAAGTTAGATGTCATTCCATGAAAGTATCAAATTGTCCTCGGAGAAAGGATGTAACATATTAGATAAATGTGATCAAAGTTTCGCCATAGTTTAACTTATGAAATAGGGAAGTAAAGACCTATATAATAACGGAAGAATAAAGGTTTGGTCATCACGTATTTGACATTTCATTTACATCGTGGCATTGGCACAGATTAAACTTTATCCTGTTACTAAAAACATCTCCCCTAAACGACGATTCCTAAAAATTCCATTTATTAATAACGGTTTGGTCTTCTAAACATCTCTAATATTTTTCGGGATCATCGCGTACAAAGTACCATTTCCCAATATTTTGAGATTTCAGTACTTCCTCTTATTTGTTACAAAAAAATGTACAAATATGATGAACCTATTCAAATTTTATTAGAAATCATTTAGCTTAATTAAAGAACAGATAAATTTTCAGCATGGACCAGACATGTACGTTTCGGGTACCGAACCCTCGTCAGTGATCCTCAATCTAAATAATGCGATATGACCGAAGTGTGTGAAAGTTATTTTGTTCAAAAATATACCAAAGTTGTAGCAGGATGGGTGGGATATGATGCTACGGGACCCACGTTTTAGAAATTATAAGAAATTTTGATAACAGAAATTTTCAAATGCGTTGAAGATATGGTCGACCAATCTTCAAAAAAAAAAGAAGAGAAAACATGATGATTTGAAATGTTTCATAGGTACTTCTATGTACCTGGAAGATATTCTTACTATCGACGATCCTGTTTTTGAAAAGAAAAGTATAAAAATGTTATTAAAACACAAGAATCGACGCTGAACAAGGCAAACGTTACAACACAGAAACACCATTTGTGGACATAAATATCAAAATTGTTAATGGAGAGATTCACACAGTGTGTATGACAAAAGAGATGATTTTGGTAAATTTTCCTTTGCTTGACGGTGATGCTCCTACATTACCATCCTACCGTATCTACATTTCACAGCTCATCCTGTATGCTAGATCATGTTCTCATGGTTTGGATTTTCAAGCTAAAAATTTACAAATTACAAGAAACTTTTAGGTTAAGGTTTTCGCTTTCATAAACTAGTAAAGACTTTCTGCAAATTTTACAAAAATATCGTCATCTTCTTTTAAAATTCGTACCTATACAAACAACTATGGGTATTTCAAAACCTGCATTTTTTTTGGTGACATACAAAACAAAATAAGAAGGATCAAAGATAGACAGAATTATCAACGAAATTGTGTTAGAATCATCAAATGCATTTTAGACCATGGATATGATCCTTCTGTCACCAGACGGACACACTTGGCACCCATGCTGAAAATTTACCTGCCCTTTTCTTAAATGATCATATCTATACTCGTATTTTTGCTATTTCGGAAACTTGCCATTTCATCGAAAAATATCATCGAATTTCAAGGAGGTTAACATCTTAGCACCATCCCTCCAATGCTATTTTGACCATAGATTTAAATGGATATGCTACTGAATCAACTCTTCAGGAATTTTGGAGCCGCGCACTCTCTGTAAAGTAAATGCAGAAACTTTCATTCTAAAAATAACGCAAGAGGGCGCTAGTGAAATTAATTTGGACCACTTATGAAACAAAGGAGAGGATGGAAAGAACTTTGGATGGAAGCATCACTGATGAGAATTTAATATTCGAAACACGTGCCTGGGGCATGGAAATTGGTTTGGAATTTTCTTCAAGAAGGTATAGAGTTGGAGCCCTTCCACATTTTGAATTTGAAGACGTTTAATATGGTACTTGACCAATCCTTGTACCAGCGCATTCTCAAAAATTGCACTCTGACTGACTGTGACGACATGACTCCGTGATACGACTCCATGACGGACCCTGTCAAAACTCTCTCTGAATATAAGTCGAACTCCTCGGGTGTTCACATCAATTGGCTCGCTACAGCCTTCTGTTTTTTATATCCATTTACATATCCATCAGTGTGTTTTTAAAGGTCACTGCTAAATGCTGTCTGTTCGTATGTTCATCTTACAGTGAGGAATTTTTAAACATCGAATTTGTGTGATCTTTGAGACCTCTGCGTAATCGGACAAATAGGAGGTTGTGCGCACGGATTTGAATAATCACACCGTCTGCTGCTACTGTGGCAGATGGTCGTTCTAATTCGGCAGCGGTTGCCCATTGGTCTCGTTCGTTCGATTATTTATATATGGTTTTTTGCGTTTCATGTTGCTATGATGGGAGTTGGTGATTATTTCCTTTTGCGTACCTTTCTGTGCGTGTTTGCTCTGTGTTTATTTTTTTGCATTGGGTGTTTGGGGTTTTGCTATTGGTGCTGCATCCGAGTGTTGTTGAAGATCCCTTCCTTTCTTTGCCATTTTCTCACATAATTATGTGCATGAAAATGCTGGCAAATGTCTTTCTCTTGAACTTGGACCTTGTATGTTTAACATGTGAGATTTATAATTAAACATGCATGAGTTTGGACAGAATGTTATACTCAATATTGAATTTCATGTAGTGTATTATTGAAAATCTTTCTTTACAATGAATCACGACTTCAACTTTGACTATTTGAATCCCAATATTTCGGAAGTGTTCCAACTCTATACCTTCTTGAAGAAAATTTCGAACCAATTTTCATGCACCAGACACGAGTTTCGAATATGAAATTCTCATCAGTGATGCTTCCAGCAAAAGTGCGTTTCATAAGCAGCCCAAATTCATTTCACTAGCGCCCTCTGGTGTTACTTTAAGAATTTTAATTTCTGAATTTACTTTACAGAGAGTGCGCGGCTTCAAATGCCCAAGTTTTATCTACCTCAAAAGTTAAAAATTTTCCATCTTCTTGGCGAAAATTACACTAATATCTTATACTAGAGATTAGTATTAATTCATGCACCGAACTGCATAGCTGCACCTCGCAGGAATTCATGAATATTACTATAACTTACCTTAAATATTACAATGAGTCTATGTCTACACACATTTGTCCTTCGATTTTGAGTATACCGTCTCGTAATCTTATAAATCTCGTGTTTTTACAGGACGGGGTCTTTTCGAACAAGAGTTTTACAGGATGCCACTCTCACGTGCACATCCGCCTCAAAATAGGTAGAAAAAAATCCTTTGGTAGTTCACTATAAATTCGACTGTTTGCGATAAATTAATTAATAATTTACATGATATATGCAAGATAAGTGGGATTGTCTTGTGAATTATTCTTGGCAAATTACAAATATGCGACACTTACAGTATCAGCCACTGAATTTCTCTCTGTATTTATATGGCAACTAGCCCCCCCCCCCCCCCCCACTACCACCCCATTCCACCCCCTCCCCCGCGTGTAAAATGATTACATCCGGCATTATGAGAAAGTAAGATCAAATTTGGAGGACAATGTTTGTAGACATATGATCATAGCAACGTTTAATGTAGGTTTTGCCACTAATCATGAATTAGAGCTCTACCTGCACAGTTCGGTGCACCAAGTTCAAATGGTCGTCATGAAAAATAGAAATGCAGTATTTGCTCAGAAGGATGTGTAAATGTAGATGTTAAGGTATAGAAATGGTTAAGGTAGAGCATCCCTCAGGTCTCATATGCTCATTTTTCCTAAATAACAACTTTTACAATATTTTCATTTCCATATCTTCAATGCATATGTTTAACCTGATATACAAATAAAATATAATTCCTAGTTTCACGATTACATCAAGGACTTAAGACGTTTGAGTTTTAACATTGGACCCTTTTGGAAAAGTAAGAAAAATCCGTTTTTCGAGGTGATAAAAGGTAACTATAATATTTTCTTTTCCTAAAACCGTATAGCATTGATAATCTGAACGATATTCTGAAGAGAAAAAATATCCAGGCAAAACATTACCAACAATTCTGACCTTTGGGATGCTCTACCTTAAATAGGTAGTCTTAGTTCTGCAAAACAGCAGATTTTGAAGAATACCTTACGAAGAATGATTTGAATCCAATATGGCCGATAAACTATTGTCCATATCCCTTAAACAAATATCACAATCAACCGGTTAATTCTTTTTCGTTTAAACATTGCAAAGCAATGGTGTAATTGGATAAAATCTTCGTAACATTTCAGAAAAGTTTTATAATATGCAGTATATACAATTTAATTAATTAAAGAACGAGATATCTCAAATAAGAAGAAATAGAATACAAAATGTTAACTTATATAAGTGATATAGTTTTTTCCTTGTGACAAGTTTTTCTATTTGCACTTAAAAAACACCGAGATGCTGGAAAACTATAGTCTCTTCATTTAATTTGCTCAATTACCCAAGGGAGGAATTAAAGATAGAAAGTTAATAGGGCTATAATATCAACAGTTTCTGAAGAAATAAGTCATAATTAATTGTATCCTTTTTAATGCTTTTTCACAGCACATCCAAAAAGAGGACACTATAGATGCGACCCTTCTCTTCTGTCATTCCCAGGTGAGTTTTCAAAATCTAAAGTTTGCTTCAAATTAATAATACGTTCTTAGAAAAGAAATACAGACTTCCTTCTCATGATTAAAATATTTTTAAATATATATTTCTTTTCAAATCTAAGAATTGTCATAATGTTCTATACACAAACGTTTCGTTTGACATCTTCGCGTTTGACAGATGATGACAAAGGCAACGAGCCGACGGATGATAATGAACACATATATGATACTCCTGCCACGCTTCCTCTAGTAGGGAAAGCTGGAAAAGAGGCTAGACAGATGGCCAAACCTGATCCAAAGCCTACAGGTTAAAACTCTTTCTTACGCTCAATTTAGACAATGCAAGATGAAACATGAAAAAGAGTTAAAGTAAAAGTAGTTTTTATTAATAGTTGCATTTTATCAGAACATCTTATCTTAAATAGATAAATAAATAGATAACTTAGCGAAATAAGATACTTAAAAAAGAAGACAAAATGTAAGATACCACGACAGAAAACAAGAAAATATCTAAAAACAAAACAAAAGCAATAACATGACAATTGACATGGAGACGTTTTCCAACAAAACCATGTCGCGTTTGTTTTAAAAGAAGGGAGGAGTTCTCCAACAAGACCTCGTAGCAGCATCAACAGCAAAACACCAAAACACCCGATGCAAAAACACAAAAGACGAGTACAGCACGGGACGGAAAAGAGAAATTAAGAATCAATAAAATCATATTCAAGTTCATATTATTCTTATATCATTACCAGAATCTGAATAGTCATTTATTGGATGTATCATATTTTTGACGGCAGCCACTAGACCAACCATATATGTTCCCAAACAACATCCTTCTCATGATGACGGTGTCCTGAAAGGCAAAACACGTAAGTTCTATTCTTACTCTCAGGTCTTTAACATTTTCTTGTATATTGATATTTTTATCGACATAAATCATTTAAATACTTTGCATTTGTACGATTTGGAAGTATATGAACTTACTTTAAGGATCGTTTGCAAAGTCGGACCATTGATTTTATTTTCAAATTCACTTATGTAAGGAAATTATACATTTAAAGATCTAATGTTCAATTTAATTTCATATATGAAGCTGAGAAGACAGAGAAACTTTAGAATTACTTGAGTAAAGTGCCAAGTGTGAGTAGTTTACAATGAAATTATTTTTTTCCTTTGAATGTATTGTACATGGTGAGAAGAAGAGAAGGGTGGGGAACTCCAACAATACCCCGTTGCAGCACCAACAGCAAAACAGCAAAACACCCGATGCAAAAACACAAAAGACGAGCATAGAATGAGACGGAAAAGAGACACACGACATGTAAACATCAAACACAAAGGACTTCACATAAACCGACGAGACCAATGGGCTACAGGGACGGCCATTTGCCACACAATTATCATGGATTACGTGCGCACAACCCTCTCACTTCTCCAATCACCCAGAGGTCTCGAATAACGTACAATTGTGGTGTAAAACAACCTCCTCACTGTAAGATGACTTCACACAAAGAAGACCGCAAAACGTAGAGGCCCCAGCAACACAGATGAATATGTAAACGGATATAAAAAGAGGGCGTGCGTAATACAGTCTGTGCTCTGCCGACTGTAGCGAGCTCATGTATGTAATCACCCGAGGAGTCCGACTGACATTCAGAAAGGACAGGTGGTCGGGGCCCTGTCTTCTCCAAAGAAGTTTGGACAGGGCTCGTAATGGAGTCCTGTCGTCACAGTCAGTCAGAGTGCAAGTCTCAAAGATGCGCTGGTACAAGACTGTAGATTGGTCAAGTACCAAGCCTAGTGTCCGCCTGGTGACATTAGGTTCATATCCACGGTATAAAAGGCGTTTTATGATTCTGACGCATTTTCGGTAGTTATGCTGCCTACCTTTGATCCTTCTAATTTTGTTTATCATATCACCATAAAAGACAGGTTGTGTAATACCCAAAGTAGTGTACTCTGTTGCGTGTATAGATCTGAATTTTAAAAGAAGTTGACTGTATTTTTAGGCGAGTTTCGCGTAGCGATCTCGGCTATAGTGATCGCAGGATCCACGTGACCTCAGATTTGCATCACGTGACCTGAAAGCGTGACATCCCCGGGCCCCAAAAAAGTATTAATCGAGTGAAGATAAATATATATTCACAGTTTTTCTCAACTCCGATCGAGTGGCCCCATGACCCTGGACCTCATTATTCACCATATTTATTTAAGACAGCATACATTGCATTCCGCGTTTTAACAGTTGTTTCATAATGTTTTAAAAAGTTAGAGATTATTTAAAAAAGGATACTTTAGGATGCAGTAAACATCAACCGTCTAGTGTGCACGTGTCTTGAGATTGCTTATAAGTTTATCGGCTATACTGTACCACGTGACACGATTCTGTAGGTAAAATTGTTCTCAGTGGGCAAGGAAACGCAGAACGTTCGGTTTTTCTATAATTTCGTGCAATACAGACCACTGCGCTATGAACGCTTGATTGTTTGTGAATTCTAAAATATAATAGAGATCAGAACAAGACTACGGTAAAAGTTCGTCCAATCAGATTGCTTATTCCAATTCAGTCCGATCTATGTAAATTAAACGGAAGGCGCTAATCTTCAATTCGTAGCAGTTCGAGTGTTTACGATTAACGAGGAGTTTCGGTCATACATAACACTAATCAATTTTAGAATTCACAAACAATCAAGCGTTCATAGCGCATTAGTCTGTCGCATCAAATAGAATACACTGACTGAACACCGAGCCAGGGCTGGAACGGACACGCTAAACAGCTAAATTCGAGTAAACTGAAGAAATGGTATCTCTGGAAGTACGGGGAATTTTTTTATGAAATTTGGTGACATAGTAGATATGTTCTTATTTGACCTCTATAGCGAATTTTTGCAATGGTTGAAGATAGAAATTTGACATGACTGTGTATCTGCAAGATACTTGGCTTAAACAATACACAGGTCGTACACATACATACATACCAGGCGCTTTTACGGCCTGTGGAACAAATATGCAGATCTATACACCACAGGGGTGAGGTATCATCGCTTGGTCACAAACCCTTTCCTCAATACAAACCCTTCTATATGTCTATATGTAAAACTTTTTAAATATAGACGGTACGTATAGAGGAAAAGGTTTGTGACCAAGCGATAATACCTCACCCCTGTGCTATACATGAAGGAAAAATAAACGTATGTACTATCAGTGCGGATCAAGATTATTATTTAGGAGGGGAGGGAGAAAATGGCAAGGGGTTTAGGGACTTCCTAGGTCCCCAGCGGGTCCAGGGCAGATCCCTATCAGGGGGATTGCAGCCCCCTGGAATCTCTTGACTTTCAGCCTTTTTAGGACCCATTTTCTTGACTGTAATTAATTAAAGCATTGAATTTAATGCATTTAACAATTCTATTTACTAAAAGGTAGGTAATATTCACTTATATTCACTCTTTCACGATTTAAAATTATTGTTTTTCCCATGATTGGAAAATTTTAGGGGGCCCTACGCCCCCCTTGAATCTGTCACTGACTAGCAGTCATGCTGACATAGGTTCATAAATGTTTTGTTCCCGAACATTGGAAAATGGATTTGTTCAATCTGATAATACAATATTTAAAAATCCCATAAAATAGTTTGATATCATTCTAAAATGAATAAACGAAACTCGCCATCAGTTCCGTCAGAGCTTTGATTGTAAAATTTCCAGAAAGTCTTAACTAGTTTATGAAAGCGGAAACCTTGACCTAAAAGTTTTTTGGTCATTCGTAAATTTCTACTGTGAAAATCCAAAATATCAGTACATGCTCTAGCGTACAGGTTGAGCTGTGATATATAAATGCCGTATGACGGTAATCCTTGAACATCACCGTCAAGCCAAGGGAAATTGACTATGTTGACTCCAAAATCATCCCTTTTGTCATATACACTTGTATGAATCTTTCCTTTTACAATTTTGATATTATGGTCCAAAATGGTGTTTCTGTATTTGTAACGTTTGCCTTGTTAAGCGTTAATTCTTGTGGATAAATTTCATTCTTATATAATTCAAAAGCAGAATTGTCAATAGTTAGAATATCATCCAGATACCTAGAAGTATTATTGAAACATTTCAGATCATTAGATTTTCTTTGCTTTTGAAGATTTTGGATAAATTCGTTTTCAAGTGTATAAAAAAATCTTCAACAAGAGGCGCACAGTTAGTACCCATAGGAATTCCTACAACATGCTTGTATAGATCCTCACCAAATCTAACATTAATATTGTCCAAGAGGAAGGACAAAGCATTACACAGGTCACTACATGTCCATGATTTGTATGATTTGTAGTCTGTCGAGGAAAAGAAACCCTTCGATTCAGATGTGCAAATGTAAGTTTTCCGTTCTCGATCAAAACACCATTTAATGAGATTAGACAATCGCTCATTAATTTTGTTATGAGGAAATATGGTGTACATATTAGAGAAGTCGTATGAAGAAATCGTATTGGCTTGGAAATTTCTAGATTTCATTTTGTCAATCACATCCCCTGAATTCTTCATAGACCAAAATAAATTTGCATCGTTCCTGTTTAGAACCGTTTCACAATATTTAGTTACGTGTTCTTTAACAGCAGTAAGTGCTGACGTCAGATTTATAGACAAAGTTGTAGTGGAGCAGTTACTACAATAAGCAATAAATCGAAATTTGTATGGAGACTTGTGCAGTTCGGTATGCAATAAAGTGTTGGGATATCTAATTTAGAAATAGAGATATTGAATGAAGAGAGTTCACTGTTATGCTTGCTTAAAATGTTAGGTGCACTTTCAATGCTTTTGATATATGTATTAGTAGACGAAAGTTCCGAAACCAAAGTTGATAAGTAGTAACGTTTTCAAATGATAATGGTGTTGTTGGCTGCTTTATCATCTGGTGCAAAGACATATTTTTCATGTAAGTCATTTAGTTTGGATTTGAAATATCTTTCTGATTTTGAACGTCGATTTTGAAAAAGATGAAGGTTTTTATGGAAGTTTTCTATTCGAATATCCGTTATATCTAATATGAGGTTTTTCTAGTCATTCAGAGCATGCGGTTCGACTCCTTCTGATTTACACCATCTTTTCGTATAATTATCTAAGGCCTCCGTAAGAAGCAACTTCGGTGAAAACGACAAGTATTCAAAGTTAAAAAATATATGAGACTACTTTGCGCAGATCACAGCGGTACATACCAACAGGATATAAACTACAATTGGAAATACGACAACTTCAAAAAGTCAAAAGGGAACAACAAGACAAAAAGATGTTATTTGCCGAATCGAAAGGATTTCATGGAACTTTTTCGACGGGTGTTGCATGCAAACAGGAGATGCTTATTCTCTCATACCCGCGTATATGTTACAGAGTAGGCCCATGAAATACAGCTATGTGAGCTACTTCTGTATCACATATCACGTGACAGCTGTATCACATATCACATGATGCTATTGTTTCGATTGTTTACGCTATTGTGATGTCATAATTTCAGCCCGCAAAACAAACAAGCTAGCGGCGACGTCGCCATAACGCTTCGCTTTTAAGATCGTTTTTCAATGTACTATTGCGTTTTATTTTGAAAAGCCTAATATTCGTAGTTTATTCATATAAAATAAACCATTTTCGGGGGCATCGCAAAATTTTTGCGATTAAATCAACTTGACATTTTTTTTTTCAAATTTCGTCCCTTTTCTTTTAGTTTTGTTTTGACCCTTAGATATGAGAGAAAAATACTCTTTCATGGTCTTCTATGAAAGATACATTGTTTCCACTCTCGGGGTTTACATGATTTTGAGACCCCTCGGGTGGAACCGATGTATCTTTCATAGAGGACCATGGAAGAGTCTTATACTCTTACCGGGCAACTGGTCTCACTTCAAAATGTTCCAATTGAAATTTTAATGATGTTCCTTACCTTCTCGACTTTGAGACAGAATAATTGATCGGTACTTCTTTGATGATATTGTAATTTGAATTACATCTCTGTGTAAACGCCTCACTAGACTTTGAATTATAAAAGGGTATATGTTGCTGATTCGATCTAGTCTATATAATTGAATCCATCTGAATTAATTATGATTTCTTGACAAATTGGAAACGATGTAAGAATGAAGACGTTAAACATTTTTTGACAAATTGGAAACGATGTAATAATGAAGACGTTAAACATTTGTACCACTTGATGAGTGTCACTGCTGGTGGACCAAGAGTCCCCGAGGGCACATGTAGCCAAGTTCAATAAATTTCGGTTGGTCGTTTCTTCAAAAGTATTTGAAAATTTGTTCACAAACTTTTCTCAAATTTATAAAACCTGGGTCCTGTAGCATCATATCCCACCCATTTTGCTACGTCTTTCGGTATATTTAGGACATAATTTTCACAGATTTCGGTCATATTACATTGTTTAAAATGAGGATCACTGACGAGGGTCAAATACCCGAAACGTGCATGTCTGGTCCATGATGTAAATTTATCTGCTCTAAAATGATGCTAATGAATTTGAAGACGTTAAACATTTGTACCACTTGGTGAGTGTTACTGCTGGTGGACCAAGAGTCCCCGAGGGCACATGTAGCCAAGTTCGATCAATTTCGGTTGGTCGTTTCTTCAAACGTATTTGAAATTTTGTTTACAAAATTTTCTCAAATTTCTAAAACCTGGGTCCTGTAGCATCATATCCCACCCATTTTGCTACGTCTTTCGGTATATTTAGGACATAATTTTCACAGATTTCGGTCATATTACATTGTTTAAAATGAGGATCACTGACGAGGGTCAAATACCCGAAACGTGCATGTCTGGTCCATGATGTAAATTTATCAGCTCTTAAATGATGCTAATGAATTTGAAGACGTTAAACATAGTAACATAGTATGACTTTTAACGGCATGTACTTTGAATTGAAAAGTCTACTGTATACAAACTCAACAATCTATATAATTGAATCCATCTGAATTAATTATAATTATAATTTCTAGACAAATTGGAAACGATATAAGAATGAAATAGTATGACTTTTAACGACATGTACTTTGATTTGAAAAGTCTACTGTATAAAAAACTCAACACATGACACCAGTCAGTAACCTACCCAAGGCCACAGAAATGCTCTCTATATTAATTCCTATTCATTTGATATCTACATTTATCTATTACTTCCTACATAAGGGTTTAATTGTTAAACGTCTTCAAATTCAATAGCATCATTTAAGAACTGATAGATTTACAGCATGGACCAGACACGCACGTTTCGGGTTCTAAATCCTCTTCAGTAATCCTCAGTCTAAACAATGTAATATGGCCAAAAAGTATGAAAATCAATATGTCCAAAAATGTACCAAAAGACGTAGCAGAATGGATGGGATATGATAGTACAGGTCCACCGTTTTAGAAATTTTAGGAAATTTTGTAACAGAAAATTTCAAATGCGTTAAAGAGACAGACGATCAACCGTAGTTGATCGAACTTGGCTACATGTGCCCTCGGGGACTCCTGGTCCACCAGCAGTGACATTCACCAAGTAGTTCAAATGTTAAACGTCTTCAAATTCAATAGCATCATTTAAGAGCTGATAAATTTACATTATGGACCAGACATACACGTTTCGGGTACTAAACCCTCGTCAGTGATCATCAGTCTAAACAATGTAATATGGCCAAAAAGTATGAAAATTAATGTGTCCAAAAATTACCAAAAGACGTAGCAGAATGGGTGGGCTATGATGCTACAGGTCCCACGTTTTAGAAATTTCAGGAAATTTTGTAACAGAACATTTCAAATGCGTTAAAGAGACAGACCATCAACCGTTGTTGATCGAACTTGGCTACATGTGCCCTCGGGGACTCCTGGTTCACCAGCAGTGACAATCACCAAATAGTTCAAATGTTAAACGTCTTCAAATTCAATAGCATCATTTAAGAGCTGATAAATTTACAGCATGGACCAGACATGCACGTTTCGGGTACTAAACCCTCGTCAGTGATCCTCAGTCTGAACAATGTAAAATGGCCAAAAAGTATGAACATTAATATGTCCAAAAATGTACCAAAAGACGTAGCAGAATGTTCGTAGTATGGCATCAATAACATTTTTACAAGACATTTTTTTCTAATAATTTAAGAGTAGTTGGTCTACATTTCGACAACGTCTTTCTCTCACCAGCGATACTCAGTTTGAAATATGAAGAACTCAAAGTACAAGTTCTGTAGAGCATATTACTACCGAATAAACAGACAGTTTTCACCTTAATTTCTTAGTTTAGTAATAGAAATTACCCAATAATATCTTGCATCCAGTGAGCTAATTGAATGAGTTAAAGAAGATCCTGACGGTAATCTCAACAGCACTCACAATAGAGCACCAAATTGAGCATCGACGGACCCCTAGCAAGCTAGAGGTGGTATCAGGTGCCCGGGAGGAGTAAGCATCCCCTGTTGGCTAGCCGCACCCGCCGTCGATGTTCATACACGAAAATAAAAAAAGATATAAAATACATGCGCTGTCTGAGGCCACATCTATATAGAAAGTGCTATGGCGACAATGTCAGGGAAAAATATTCAAAACACTTACTGTCAAACCCCTCGCGGGGAATTTTTTTACGAGCTCCACACGGCAAAGGGCATAAGTGTGACACAAATGAGTTAAAGAAGATCCTGACGGTAATCTCAACAGCACTCACAATAGAGCACCAAATTGAGCATCGACGGACCCCTAGCAAGCTAGAGGTGGGATCAGGTGCCCGGGAGGAGTAAGCATCCCCTGTTGGCTAGCCGCACCCGCCGTCGATGTTCATACACGAAAATAAAAAAAGATATAAAATACATGCGCTGTCTGAGGCCACATCTATATAGAAAGTGCTATGGCGACAATGTCAGGGAAAAATATTCAAAACACTTACTGTCAAACCCCTCGCGGGGAACTTTTTTACGAGCTCCACACGGCAAAGGGCATAAGTGTGACACAAATGAGTTATAGAAGATCCTGACGGTAATCTCAACAGCACTCACAATAGAACACCAAATTGAGCATCGACGGACCCCTAGCAAGCTAGAGGTGGGATCAGGTGCCCGGGAGGAGTAAGCATCCCCTGTTGGCTAGCCGCACCCGCCGTCGATGTTCATACACGAAAATAAAAAAGATATAAAATACATGCGCTGTCTGAGGCCACATCTATATAGAAAGTGCTATGGCGACAATGTCAGGGGAAAATATTCAAAACACTTACTGTCAAACGTATCATTCCAATTACTGAAATATTTTTGTTATATTGCAGGCTTTTAAATCCGGATTAAAGCTGGTTCATAGCGAATTGTTGAGACGTACGAGCAAACCCTCTCCTGCTTCATCGCATAAACCAACAAATGATAAACTTAGGCATCACAATGTATATTCTTGTTATCTTCCATCTAAGAAGCAGCTGGAGAAAGCAGAAGATTCTGACTCGGAACCAGATGAATGCTATGATTATCCGGACTTAAAGGAAATGAAAGTTTATGAGAAATGTCACTCAGATCCTCACAAATCTGACCGAGCAACTCTAAGTTCGCCACCTACTCCAACATCGAGTACACCACGAGAGAAACAAGTCAAGGTTAAACCAGTGGCACAAGTATCTCCTCTTAATTCAAATCAAGATGACACCAATAGAGATATCTCCAAACCCTTTCATATGATGTCAGTCGAAGAACTGGTCCAGTGTCTCAAACAATGCTCACTAGACAGTCTTGCTGACCGTTGTAAGGCTGAAAATATAGACGGACTTTTTCTGTCAGAAATCCCCATCTCAGACATTGAAGACATGTTAAGCGTGTCATTATCTCGTTTACAAATCAAGAAGGTGGAGATGATTAAAGAAGGATGGAGACCTAAGAGTGACCACTGATAATGAAAATCTAAAAGTGAAAGCTTAGTCTAACATAGATTCCACCTTAGAAGAGATTCCTACATTGATCAGTTTGTCCGTCATTGTGAATAACTGTCCGTCAATCGAATCTCCCTTCCATGCTATATTTGTAGCTCCTTGTACTGTGTTATTAAATAATGAAATGGTAAATTACGAACAATTAATGTGATATGGCGCTTTTCGTCTTATACGTCTTGTCATCAGATATGCTCCATACACATTTCAATATAAATCAAACTTTCTACTCTTTTTTCTTTGAGTATAGAAGCTAAATTCTGTATTTATGTGTAAGCTTATGTGTCGCAAAGCACAAAATTACTTCTGACTTTTTTTTTTCGAAACTACAGCTTTCAGAAACATCTTGCAATGTCATTTTTAGTGCATTTTTAAAAATGGTTTTCTGTGTGATTTTAAGCTATTGTAGTTGTGAAAGTAGTCTTCCTCATGGATCATAATTGCATAACAACGATATTTTTCATTGTAAAACAAACTCCACTTGATATGCAGAACGTGCAAAACTTATAAGGAATCTTGCGCATACACTTTAAGTCTGTGGTATCATTAATATATGTCGTGTTGTCCATTCTATTTCTTTGTTTTCGCCTGTTTTCCCCTTTTTTCTCGCTTTAATTCTCTTCTCAAAAATGTGTACAAAGACAGTTTATTTTGGGAAAACAGAACGAGGAAATTTACGTGCGACATACGCAGTATGAGGCACAAATGGGATAAGGAATACCACACACAAGAGACTACATATACACCAACGAGACCATTTAACTTTGATCTCAAAGGAGGTCAGTCACTGAGTCCCTTTGTCACATTCAGTTAGAGTGCTGAAATGGCTGGTACAAGATTGCGGGTTGGCCAATTACCATGCCGATTGACCAGTGACAGCAGGATCATATCCACGGTACAAAAGGCGTTTGATGGTTTTCAACCTTTAATCCTTCTAATTTTGTTTATTAAGTCACAAGCAAGTAGTAAAATTCCAAGTGAAGAATTCTCTGTTACATATATAAGTCCGAATTTCAAAAGAATGTAAGGGTAAAATTTAAAAAAAAAAATACAGAAAATTAAAAAAAGGAGAGGATCGCCATTAAAACCCGGTTGCATCACAAACAGCAACACCTCAAAACACTCAGTGCAAACAAAGAGCAGATACATAGAAAGAGACGCAAAAGGCACAAGGAACACCAAATCACTTAGAAACATCAAACACAAATGACTATACATGGACCAACGGGACAAAAGGGCAATCGGTGCCGACTTAGGACGGCCATCTGCCACGCCAGTAGCAGACGGTGTTCTTATCCGGATTACGTGCACACTACCCTACCACTTTTCAGATTACCAAGATGTCTCGAAGATACAATTGTGGTGTAAAATAACCTCCTCACTCTAAGATGACCATACAAACAGACAGCATGACGCAGGGGCCCAAGCAACAAACATATTGATATGTAAAAGGATATACCAAGAGGCCCAAGGGGCCACATCGCTCACCTGAGATGCAGACAAGAGAAAAAAACGTGGACAATTTGTAGGAGGCCCTGGAGTATTTGCTTCCTTAAGGCTTCGTGAAATTCTATGAAGTGGTTCCAGAGAAGTTGAAAATGCATAAGCCAATCAGAGCCCTTGGCAGCCATATTTGTTGACGTTCGAAACGGAAAACACTAACTTGGTAGCGGACCTAGAATTCTTGCTTCCTGAATGGATTCCAAAAATTATGTGCAGCATTTGCAGACGAGAAGTCGAAAATGTGCCAGCCAATCAGAGCCTTTGGTGTAGTGATGAACAAATTGTCGCCGACAATCGATTGTCGATCGCTCAGACTCTTTCGATTCCGATTATCGATTTCATTTTCTGACAATCGATTGTCGCTGAAAGAAAGGTTTTTTTGTGTAAAGGTATTTATTTTCCTCTTTTCACATGTAACATAAACCGTTACTTGTTGTCTTGCATGTAAACAGGCAGACACTTTGAAATTGAATGTTTTATATTTTGTTTTCAGTAAAGTTTTCTTAATTTTATGCAGAAAAATACAATTTTTCTATCTTTTATGCTCCATTTTTCATGGACTTTTGTCTTCCGATTTAAATCGATAATCGATCGGTTTACTCTTTCCGATTATTTTCCGATAATCGATTCTTAAAAGTCTTCCGATGTACAACACTACTTTGGTGGCCATATTTATTCATCGATCGGCATCAAAACACAAACTTAGTAGAAGACCTTGTCTAGGGTTCTGTAGAATTCTGTGTGGTGGTTGCAGAGGAGAAGTCGAAAATGCGTTAGAGCCCTCGGTGGCCATATGTGTTGACAGATCGGCACCAAAAACACAAACTAGGTAGATGATCTTGAGTAATTGATTCCTGTAAGGTTCTTTGAAATTCTGTGCTGCGGTTTCAGAGGAGAGGTCGAAAATATGTCAGCCAGACACAGTTCTCGGCATCCATATTTGTTGACCGGTCGGCATGAAAAATACAAACTTGGTAGGAGACCTTGAGTACTTGATTCCGGAAAAGTTTTGTGAAATTCTGTGCAGCGATTGCACAGGAGAAGTCGAAAATGTAAAAATTTTACGGTGCGCTATGATAATAGCTCACTTGCGCTTGGCTCAGATGAGCTAAAACAGAAGGCGTACGAAATACAGTCCGTGTTCTGCAGGCAGTAGCGAGCTCATGCATGTGATCACACAAGGAGTCCCACTGACATATAGAGAGCATAGGTGATCGGGCTCTGTCTTCTTTAAAGAGGTTTGGACAGGGTCAGTCATGGAGTCCTGTCGTCACAGTGTCAGAGTGCGCTGGTACATGGCTGTAGATTGGTCCAATCCCAAGCCAAGTGTCCATCTGGTGGCAGAAAGATTAACTAGAAGTCAGTGAAAGAGAAAACCTTAATTTGATCATTTTTTGGTGATGTGTAATTTTCCATCATGAGATAAAGAAGATCCTGACGACAGTCTCAACATCACTCACAATGGAGTACCAAATTGAGCATCGACGGACCAATAGCAAGCTAGAGGTGGGACAAGGTGCCCGGGAGGAATAAGCATCCCCTATTTGGCTGGCCGCAACCGCCGTCGATGTTCATGCACGAAAATAAAAACAAAATTTTCAAAATATGCACTGTCCTAGGTTATGTCTATATAGAAAGTGTTATGGCGATCATGTCAGGGAATAGCATTTAAAAAATTTACTGTCCCCCTCGCGGAGAACTTTTTTTTTATGTTCAACACGGCAAAGGGCATTTAGTACAAAAGGAAGTCAAGTAAATGCTATTTTTGTTTTGCAATCGAAATAAGAAATAGAAAATTGAAATGTACGATTAAATGATGTTTATAGGATCCGCATGTTGCTTTCTGTAGAAAGTTGTCCCAGAAAAAGGGGCATGTCCTCGAAAAAAAAAAACATTTTTATGTTTAAAGTATGAAAAAGTAACTTCACCTTTTCAGCCGATGAAAAGCCTTGTTTCATGTAAAAAAAAAACACTTACTGTCAAAGAATTGATATATGTGAATTCTTCATGACGTTAGCCTGGGATCATCCCCGTCAACCTTAAGGTTACATCAAATACAGTAAGAAGATTCTAAGTCATCGAGAATAAGGAAATAAGAGGATCTTCAATCAGACCCGGTTACAGCACCAACAGCTAAACATAAAAACACGCAAGTGAAAATATAGAGACATAAACCAGCAAGAGACACAAAAGGGACAAGTAACAGCAAACATTACATCGAAACAACAAAAGACCACACATAAACCAACGAACCCAATAGGCAATCGGTGCGTACTTAGGATGACCATCTGCTACGTAGATAGCAAATGGAATGATTATGCGGATTATGTGCTCACAACCCTTCTTCTTTTCCGGTCAACCAAAGTTCTCGAAGAACGCGCATTAAAATAACCTCCTCACCGTAAGATGATTACAAAAACAAGGCAGAAAAAACCCAGGGGCCCATTCAATACACAGGTATATATGTAAATTGATATAAAAACAAAGGGTGTACGAAATACAGTTGGTTCTCTGCCGGCTGCGGCGAGCATATGCATGGTATCATCCGAGGAGTCTGGCCGATATTTAGAAAGGACAGGTGGTCTGGACCCTGTCTTCTCTAAAGAAGTTTGGACAGGACACGTCATGGAATCCCGTCTTCACAGTCAGTTAGAGTGCAAGTCTTAAGAATACGCTGCTATAAGACTGTAGATTGATCAAGTACCATGCAGAGTGTCCGTCTTGTAACATAAGGATCATATCTACTGTATAAAATGCGGTTATTGATTATGACGCATCTTCGATGGTTACTGTGTCTACCTTTATCCGTCTAATTTTATTATGTCACCATAAAAGGCAGGTTACTGAAATTAATGAAGGGGAGCGTATGAATGACAAATATGGATAATGACCATATCCCTATATACAGCACAAAAACGATGATTCAGAAAATCATGAAGCGAAAGCATACAAAATCAGGATAAAACAGGAACCAAAGCAGTTTGTTACCTCCACCACACGAAAGAAGCGAACTCCCGTTATGTTAGTAAGAATGTTAAACGCCTTCAAATTCAATAGCATCGTTTAAGAACAGATGAATTTGCAGCATGGACCTGACAGAAAACACTTTGACTGGAAGCATCATTGATGAGGATTCAGTATCCGAAACACTTGTCTGGTGCATAAAATTTGGTTTGAACTTTTCTTCAATAAGGTATATAGTTGGAATACCTACGTGTTATTGTGAAATACCCAAAGTAATATACTCTGTAGCTTGTATAGGTCCAATTTTTAAAAGAAGCTGACAGATTTTTTTGGTAAAATTTCAAAACGTCTTAAGAGCCATTCTCTGTAAAAACCAAAGAATTTTATAGGGGTGTTCAAATGACCACCTCAGATTTTAGTGATTTTGATAAATTTTGGTCGACATAAGACCTGTATTCAAAATTGAGATCATTTTCATTCATACATGTAACGGTTGCCATGGTAACGCACTGACTTGTTTGGCCCAATTTCCGGTGGTAAAAAATGAGACAAAATGAGGTAGGTTTGTAACCCCACTGTTTTTAGATTAACTTATCAGCATTAGATTTAATGTAAATCTTTGACAGAGTAACCCAGGAACTTAATAATGAAGAGGAAAAATTTAAAGAAAATTATTTCCAAATATGTAAATTTTCAAGACAAATATGCGTAATTTTGCCAAAATTCACAAACTCGTAAATTAGCACTTTTCATGAGGTAACTACAAAATGATGCAGGCACTCGCGCCTGATATGATACTGTTTTCAGATAATTCAATCTCTCCTCATAAAAATATAAAAAAATGGAGATGTTATTTTTGTTTAAAAAAAATAAAGTTATTTTGAAAATTGTTACCATGGCAACATCTGCATTTTACTCGATTTCTGTTAAACGAGCAGCATTTCAAATTTAAAAAAGATAAAACTACCAAAATAGTATGAAAATCAAAGTTAGAGATCTCATGATATTCTTACGTCAATTGAGGCTATAGTTTGTAATCGGTTGCCATGGTAACCATGTCAAAAAGTTAAAATATTCACTATTTTCAGCATTTTCAAGTCATTTGTCTTTGTTCCTGTGCCTTATAATAAACAGAAATTAACGATATCATTGTTTTCGTATAACAGGTATATCATATTTTGAAATCATCATTAAATTGTGGAGGAAATATATGAAAAATTCACATATTTCTCCATAGCAACGCAGCATATTCAGATGTACCGAATAGCAAAATGTTCATGAGTATGCTTTAATTTTCAGTTTCTATCATATTATCTTGAATACTTCTATACTAAAATCATATTAAAACACATACCTAAACGTAAAATTTTAAATAAGCTCACTCATAGTGTCTGATATTGTGAAAATGGCTGGTTACCATGACAACAAAATTAACTAATATTAATATATTGACTTCAAAATGTTGTCGTCTGTATTTTCCAATTTTGCTTCTCTCTTGATGGGTACATGATAAGATTCTTTTTTCAAATTGATGGTGGATGCTATAACCTCTATCAAAATACATGAAACAAGTTTCAAAATGCCGGTAGTTGCTATAGTGATTTGGCCATACGATCTGAAAAAAAAACCATTTTTCGCTATTTTTGAAGCCTTTTCCTTAAAAAAAATGAAACATGCTTGCACAACTACTTTTACATATATGACAAAGAAAAGTCTTAACTTGATTTTAGATTAAAACATTTTCTGATTGCTTGACCTTTGATGCCCGTATCCAAGGACTCAAAGTGGCCTTATGTACATTTTTACACATATGTTTCCATAGCAACAGACTATTTCCTAAATATTTGTGTTGAATTTTCTTCCATGTAAAGAAATGTCTAATTGAATACATTTATTAATTATCATCACTTTCAATTAAAGTTCAATGATCTTGTAAAAACGGACACTAGATTAAGTCTAAAATTGCTTTTATTTTTGCTATTTGAGTTTATGTTGCCATAGCAACGATCACAAACTTTGTTCCAATGTGAATGCTGATGTTATATTTGCATAAAAAAAACCTCAAAAATAAAAGTTATTTATCATTGAATTTTGAAAAAAAAATGCCAAGAGCAATTTTTTGATAAGATACCTTTGTTGTTGCTATGGGAACATATAGATTATACATTAAACCCAACATTATTTATCTAACTTGAAAGAGCAATGATGGGGGACTAATAATTCATCAGTGTTTGTTTGAGATTATGCTGCATAATTGATGTATGTGACTTCAGAAACGCCAAGATATGCATTTTCTCAATGTGTAAAGTCTGTTTCCATGGCAACCTGGTGTGATATTCGGAAAAAACCTAACAATTTTTTACTTTTTGGGTCAGACCCAACCTTATGTATATTTTTATGCCGTACCATGCCTCCCTAATAAAAGTGCAAATACTTAGTACAGAGGATAGCTATTAACACTTCCTCTCATCTCAAATGCATGGTTGAATGATAAATACATCAGCTACTGTCAAACTATCAAATAGACAAAAAGATTCAAACTTCCTGATGACTAACGGTTCTGCTCAGTAAATATTTGAGATGGATATGCACTATTCATTGAAAAGAAACAAAAGTCAAAGCCAAAGATAAATATTTCAAAACACCATTTTTATGTCCCCGTAATCGAAGATTTGGGGGCATATAGTTTTTGATCTGTCCGTCCGTCTGTCTGTCTGTTTGTCTGCAAACACTTTAACCTTGGCTATAACTTTTGAATGGTAAGTGATAGGTCTTTCATTTTTCACATATGACTTTCTTGTGACAAGAACTTTCCATGGATACAAAATTTGACCTTGTGTCCTCGACCTCAAAATGTGAACTACTTTTCAGCTGTTTTACCGACAAAGATGCCAACGGGGACATTCGTGTTTCACAAACACATGTGTTTTTCAACTTTGTGTGTTCAAACTTGCCAAATTTTGGCCAACTCTAAATATGTTAATTAGCATAGTTTCAGAAAGCATGGGTGCTTTAGGTAATTTAACGTTCGTGTTAGGCATTGTAGTGTTAATTATCCATGGTTTACCAGAAGCGCAGCATTAACCTTGATTCTTAATTTCATAACAATGAAATTTCAGTCAATTTTTTTTTTTGGGGGGGGCAACAATTTATTTCATCAACACTAAAACTTGTGAAATATGGCATTGAGTTCTGTGAGATTTGAAACCTAAAACGTTCTTTCTGAACACTGAACCCTGATATTTGATAAAGCTAGTAGGGTTTTTTCCTCGTTTTGCATACCTTTTTTTTCTAAAAGCAATTTTCTGGACACATACCCCCTTTCGGAATATAAGAAATCTGAATCTGCTAATATCAAATGGTCTTTTCAATGTTTTCAAAAGAGAGGTTGTGATCCTTACTGTGTAAAACAGTAATTGAAACGGGACATTGAAAATTTAATTGCATGTCTTTTTATGATTAAAAAAAAAACCTTGTATCATCAGTATTGTTGTACAATTGAAACCAATGAACAATTTACCACATTGCAGTTAATATAAGCGACATATCTGAACTGCTTTCTGATAAATGTTTATAGGATGGTTCCTATGTTTTTGTACTAAAAGATCCAATGGACAGAAAAGAGGGATACAGTTATAGTTACCCTTTTGGTGTATTCAAAAGAAACACCTCCCCTGACTTTGCCAAAAATTGTTTTTTCTCAGTTTTTACGTATAACTGTGCTGAAGTCCATAGGCTTGACCCCCTCCCAACCTAATGCCTCTGATCCTCTCCCCTTGAATGTATTTCTAGAATTACTTATGTACCAGAATTTGGAAATTAAATAGAATTGCAGAAAACCTGTACATCACACTACGGAAAGAACAATGGCAACTAATAGATCAGTAATGACATAACATTTCTTTAGATAACAGGAGAATCATCATGATTAATAAAATTGTACAGGATACGATCCCTTTTTCAATTAAAACTAGAACTGCCCTTACAGTGATGAATTATACCCCCGCGGGATGGATCCCCTATCCCTTATAGTTTAAAAGTAGGTCAAAGGTCAAGGTCACTAGGTCAAATGTCTTGGTATCAAAATGTAGTACTTATTATTGTTAATGTGTTTTATGAAATATGAAAGCCCTATCACTTATACTTGAAAAGTTAGCTTAAAGAACTTCTTAACCGGACGGACAGACGGACAGGGTGGTTAGTATATACATGTACCCCCCAAACTTTGTTTGCGGTGAGTATAATTACAAATCTTTATTTTTTACATGTACGAGAGCTGATTGATATGTTGTGAGCCTCGGTTTTCTGACCAGTCAAGAGAAGAATTTGTTACACACCGGTGGCAAAAGTGTAAATATACTGAAATGGATTATGTAGAAAAATAATGCAAAATGTCTGATAAAATTTAAATCCATCAATACGAGGCACACAACATATCAATCAGCCCTCGGATATAAAAAAAGAAATTGTTTCCCTTGAATTCTCATGGATCTTTTACAACTACAAAAACTTCATACCATTTGATTCAATGCTCAAAAGGTAATAGAGATATTAAGATAGAAAATGAAACAAAATCATAATGGAAATTTTGTAGCGTGCAAATCATGACTATGACGTGTTGTTATTGAGAAATATTGATTTTTCCATTCTTTTCTGTCTACCGTAAATTTAAAAATTTAGAAAAATAAAGTACCTGGAAAATATCTCATACATTATATTAAAAGGTAAAGAGACTCCAAAAGATGATAGATTATAAAAACGCAAAAATTGGCAATGAAATTTCACAAAACAGTTATCTAGAATGAGATGTATACATGTCACATATCTATATAGCGTTTTTCATCGAGTATTTGCGTTTTCAGAAGTAAAAAACTTTGGAATTGTGGCAAATACATATTGAAAAACATGGTTGTCATGGCAACCGATCTCCAAATTAGATAACTTGATATTCTAAAATTAATGAAACTGATATAAAGATTTGCATGTTTGATCAAGTTTGTACAATAATTCAATCTTATATGTTCAGATGTTTGTTTGAAATAAGAATATATGATTTAAGAATTTATTTCCCAGTTTTTCGTGATTTTTCTTTAAAATTAACCATTTTCCCTTAAGTTTCATGACTCCTTTTTTTTCTACAATTTCTGTTAAAAGCTTCATGTCATTTATTTATTTAAAATTAATCAAATAAAACTTTGAAATTTACACGATGAAAGATAGAAAAAGAAAATTTTAACATAGTAATGAAAATTTCACTGTCTATTCATGATAACAATGGTTCGTTGCTATGGAGATATCCTCGTATTTTTCATATATTTTCCTTTGATTTTAAGGATATTAGAATAATAGAATATCCTATATGAGTTAAACAAAAAAAGTGTCTTTATTTTCATAAAAGGCACAGAACTAACAGGAAAAGACGGAAAATTGCTTTTAAAAGTGTCAATTTTGCCTTTTTAGACATGGTTACCATGGCAACCGATGATAAAAGATAGACTAAATTTCAATAAAAATGTCCGAAAAATTGAAAGCTTCAATAATATACAAAAATTACATGTTTCTGTCTTCTATGGTCTGAGATACTTTATGTTATTCATCAATCATATAAAATGCAGATGTTGCCATGGTAACCATTTTTGAATAAGATTTATTTTCTTCAAACAAAAATAACATCTCTGGATTTTTTATATTTTCCTAATAGATAATCAAAGTTTCATTCAACAATATTCAATCACTTCACTTAGCCTGGGTTATTTTGCTATGCATAGCCGAAAATGATGATTTTTTGTGTTTTTGTAAAATGTCAAAATATTGAAACTTTGTCGTGAAATTTGAATGATTTTAAAAGTATTTCGACCATAATTTAATGACACAACTTAAAGAGCAAGGTATCTAGTTTTACAATTTGGATGAAAAATTGAACAATTGAAAAGGTTTTCCTGAGCAAATTGTACTTGAAAATAGTTAATTTCATGCTTGTCAGAGCCCCCTTTTCTTGTCAAAATGGGATGGGGTGGTTACCATGGCAACGGATTGTCGTATACAAAAACAAATGTTATTTTTACCATCAGGGGGTCAAACTTGGCTAAGACACTCAAAATCATGAAAATCTGAGATGATCGTTTTTCGACCACTTTGGTCCTTACAGAGAATGGCTCTTAAACAGTTTATTAAAGTGGAAACTTTGACATAAAAGATTCTTGGTAATTTTCAAATTTCTACTATGAAAATCCAAAACAAATGTACGTGCTCTACCGTATAGGGTGAGCTTTGATATGTAAATGTCGTGTGACGGTAATCTTGGAACATCATCGTCAAGCCAGGGGAAATTTATTTTGTTGAATCCAAATATATCATATCTTTTTTCATTCACACTTGCATGGATCTCTCCGTGTATCATTATGGGGAATATATGGGATAGGTCGATATGGGGAACTCGTCATACACTATGATGTCCCACTGTCCAATATGGTGGATGATATTCTGTCATGGACCATTTGAACCATCCAACCAAAGATTGTACTCTATATCTTCCAAAATGGAAGTAACCGGATGTGACAGTTCTACCGAATTGAAGCGACGGGTGTTGCATGCAAGCAGGAGATGCTTACTCTTCCTGGGCACCTGGTCTCACTCACATATCGGGAGTTCGCTTCTTTTCATATGGTGGAGGTTTTTGTTTTTGTTTGCTTTGGTTCCTGTTTTATCCTGATTTTGTATGCCTTCGGTTTCTGATTTTCTGAATTATCGATTTTGTACTGTAGACAGGGATATGGTCATTATCTATATTTGTCATCATTACAAAGGGGTTTAAACGCTGCCCAGCTGTTTTCTGAGGACTAAAACTGTGACTTGTTGACTTTTCAATAGATAATAGTTTTGATCATTCATATAAACTCACTTCCATTTAAAATTAGGGAAATTTGATAAACCCTTTGGGGTATATCAAAGTCAAAATCATTGTAAAATCTATTAAACTGCGCTTAACTTGAGCAGTAACGTTTTATTAAAATCTTCCCAGATTCATTCATTTTCAAAATGTACAAATAAATTTAACAACAATTTAATAAATGAATTACACACAAGTAACTATTCATAAAACTTAACAAAATACACATTTCATCGTATATTGGTTTAAATAGTTCAGCATATATGTTTACAGTATATAATGTATGATATATAATTTAAAAATATATAAAACTTTATCATAATGATATACATTTGAAATAATGAATGTTATGTTTGTGGAAAGACAGTTCAAATGGACCATGCCACAATTTGTACCAAATGAAATTAAATTGAGTATTGAGAAATAAAGATAATGATATTTTGAAAGTTCATGTATCTAAAGAAACCTTTCCTTTCTAAATGATCGTCAAAATGTAGGAGGTAAACACCCTTGCATTGCCCCTTCAATGATTTTAGCCATAATTTTCATTTCATTACGCCTCTGAACAGACCCTACATAAAATTTTGACTTGCTCACTCTTTGAATGAATGATTTGAAAATTTGAAATTAAAATGGGGGGACACTTTGTTATTCTATATGACATGATTGATATTTTGATTGTAGAATTTCAGTTTAAATACATCCCGATACAATTTATGACAAATAAGGAAGTAAATCAATTAATGTCATCTCTGAATTTCGAGATTATCAAAGATGAATATGCTCATTCAATGTGATAACGAAACTCTTCTAAAGCATTATTTTAGAAATTTCATTATTAGGTGGCAAAGATAAAAGTTGGGCAGGTTCCCAACCTTCGCAAACTTTTCTTATCAAAAATATTTGTGTTAGGGATAAGGAGAAGTACCGAATAAGCTCATCGTCCTCACTTGTTAAAAAGATCCAATCATCTAGTTTGTTTTTCTCGCAAACATCAGCTTCTTCGGAAAATTCATGTAATCTCAGTCTTCTAGCAAGTTCCTTGCAGGTCATTGTAGCTTTGTACTCCCTTGGAGAATAAATGCTTCCTCGCCCTCTTCTCATGTTTTTGTATACTGGATCTGCGTGTGAAATTTCCGTTTGATGACTCATTTGATGAGTATCTGTTTGATGAGTCTCTGTTTGATGAGTCTCTGTTTGATGAGTCTCTGTTTGATGAGTTTTTGTTTGATGAGTATCTGTTTGATAAGTCTCTGTTTGATGAGGCTCTTTTTGATGAGTCTCCATTTGATGACTCGTTTGTTGAGCCACCGTTTGATGAGTCTCTGATTGATGAGGCATTTTTTTATGAGTCTCCGTTTGATGACTCCCTTGATGAGTCACCGTTTGATGATTCTCTATTTGATGATTCTCTATTTGATGAGGCTCTTTTTGATGAATCTCCATTTGATGACTTGTTTGGTGAGCCACCGTTTGATGAGTCTCTGTTTGATGAGGCCCTTTTTGATGAGTCTCCGTTTGATGACTCCCTTGATGAGTCACTGTTTGATGATTCTCTGTTTGATGATGCTTCTTTTGATGAATCGTTTGATGATGCTCTATTTCATCACTCGTTTCATCCGTTTGTTGACTCTCTGAACCGGTCGATGAAAACTTTTTTAATATCCTCTTTTTTATTCCACCAATGGACTTCCATAAAGATCTTTCCTGAAATAAAATTCAATATGACTTGTTGTCTTTAATCTACGGCTTTCAACTTAACTGATAAGCTAGGGCTTGCCGAAGGTTTTAGACTTACAAAACAAAGGAGGGGATGTCCAACAACACCAGGCTGCAGCATCCACAGCAAATACCCAAAACACCTACTTCAAAAACAGAGCAGACAAGCACAGAAAGAGACACGAAAACCATAATAAGATTTACAAGAAACATAAAAAGATTTTTATTTACCAAATTAGTTTTATTGAAGTCTTTTGTGTTTGCATGCACCATAGGTGTTACTTGTTGTGCTTGTGTCTTTTGTGTTTATTGTTTCTTTGTCGTCTCTATCGTCTCTTGCTGTGCTCGTCTTCTCTGTGTTTTCGCTTCGGGTGTTTTGTTGTTGGTACTGCAACCAGGTCTGGTTGGAGATCTCCTCCCTTCTTGTCAACTATGTGTATTTCGTATTTGGGTGTTTCAGTTATAAGCTGAAGGCGCTTGATCCGAGTCTTGTTGGACATTCCCTCCTACTTTTACAAACATTTTAGTTCTAAAATTTCATTATCATTAATTTGTAAAATAAAAACCTCCATAACATTTACATTTACTCTGAATTCCTTAATGTCAAACGTCTTCAAACCCAATAGGATCATTTAAGAACAGACACATTTGCAGCATGGACCAGATATGCAAGTTTCGGGTACTGAACTCTCGTCTGTGATCCTCAATCTAAACTATATAACATGGCCAAAGAGTGAAAGTATTTAGTTTAAATTATACCGAAGGATTAGCAGGATGAGTGGAATATGACGCCACAGGACCCACTTTTCACAAATTTCAAGAAATGTTGATAACAGAAATTTTCGAATGCGTTGAAGAAACGATCAACCTAAGTTGATCGAACTTGACCACATGTGCCCTCGGGGACTCTTGATCCACCATTAGCGAGATATTTCGAAAAGTCCAACAGTGGAGCAGTGATAAATAGAAAATTATTTGTCTCTACGGTAACTTGAGTAACAAAAGACCATTTCTTTGTTATTTTCTGTTTTGCGTCATTGTGCTGGTAGGTTTTTAGCCCATATTCATAAAACAAAATTAAAATGATGAAATCTTTTGTAAATAAAATGTGCTTTCAACAAAATATTTAAAAGAAATTGTTCATTTTTTTTTATATTTCACGTAAAAAGAAATGTAAAAGTACTTCAATGATTCAAATCACTAATTTCCTTTTGATGACAAAAATATGTTACTGATTAAATGAAACAAGTTTCTGTCAGATTTCATATGTTTCTAGTACTTCGCATATAATGAAAATTGCAACTTTGTTTCATATGCTTGTTTGTTTTTCTCCCTGGCTGGCTGGTAACTTTTTTTCAATTTCAAACGGACGAAAAACAGAATAAAAACAAGAAATGGTCTTAGATGGTAGAACAGCATAATTTAACAATGTGTTGTCATCTTTACCGTGATATGTCCTAACGTAATAAAAAGGACATTATGAATGACTCATAACGACTCATTAATCCATTTACAGCTTCGTACCAGCAACATTTTAGTAGTGCACTCCGAGAAACAGTGACGACGGGAATCAATGACGTGCATTGTTTAAACATCAACAATGAAGTCTTGACATTGATCATTTCCATCTGAAAATAATTTACAGATTTCTATTGTGGGGCCCTGAAGTCGCGTCTTCGATGTCACCTTACTGTGTGAAGGTTTTGTTTAAACAATAGATGTGTTTTTAGAGACATTTCTGTATCTTGATAAGTTGGGAAGGTTCTGTGTACAGAACTGGATTTCAACATGTTTTGTAATGAACGAAGCCGATGGTCGTTCAAGGTCGGATTTATTTATTTTTATTTGTCACTAATTTATGTGTTACCAATCATACTTCTATCATGTATTCTCCTTTTTGTCATATTGAATGATGATTTCAGGTGACAATACCTGGGGATTCCCAACATTACAAACCGAGATCTGGCGAGACTGGCCTTCAAGAGAGACGCAAACTACAGTATAGCGCTTCTTTGAAAGAGCTGAAGAATGATCATTTGAGCTGCATTATTCAGAATAAAGTTATAAATATGATCAATTAGAGTCAGCAATAGTTATCAATCTTTCGAAAGCGAGTCGATTTGTGCTGATTATGTCCTGTATGTTGGTTTCTATTTTACAAGCACTTCAGAACTGCGATCAACACGTAACCGTCCAAATAGAAAAAAAGTATTGTTTGGTGTTCGGCTATTACACACATATATACGTAAAATGAACTTCTGCAAACCTCAGCTTTGGATTTTTCCAATCCTCCCGGCTTTTGCCTAAAAGTGCTCGTAGTAAAGACACCTGAAGCTTTCAGATTTGATAGACTAGGGAGTGACATAGATCTCAGAATACCTGCAACATGAGATAATTTTTTTCAAGAAATAATAATAATTTCTGGATTATCGGATTTTTAGAAAGAGGCAGTGCGTTTGAAAAATTCAAATGATGACATATCATTACATTGGAATATTTGGCCAATTTATTTGGAAGAATATGCGCAACAAGTGCTAAGGTCAAGCTGAGGACCCTGTTGTAATTTTTGAATTACTCTGAAATTATACTGCGACGAAATGTTAACCACCCTCTCTCTACTCCCCATTCCCTTTCCTTCCAATCAGCATGCTACAACTATTTTCTGTTCAATTTTCTATTCTAATCAATATACCACACAGTAAGATGTGGAGAGGAGGTTAGGCTGGAAATCTTTTTAGCAATTTGAAGGAAAGGTAGAGCACAGAAAGGGGTTGTCTGGGGTTACATTTGGACAGTATAATTCCATGGTATCAATAAAAATTAGACAACGGAAGCCAATGAGGTCAAACTGAAATCCATTATCTCTATCTTTAGATTATAGAGAATAAGAGATGTATAATGTTGGTTTATAAGGACAAAAAGACAGAATTGCGACATCGTTCTATCTTGATTCTTAATGTTTTAAACATCTTAAAAAACACGATCTGATCAGTGTTAATCATATTGCCAAAAAAGACATACTTCTCTTTCCTTGCTGTTTACTCTTTTTCTTATCCCTGAGAACGTTTAAAGTGTCTCCATCTGATAATATAAAAAAGGCGTCCAGAAATGTATGATGGAAGATACGGCATACTAGTGGTGACGTGGAATCAGTGAAGCAGGCATGATAGCATTATATTCAAATTATAAGAAGAATAATTGCTCTTTGATTGTTTTCTTTAATTTTTATCCATAAAGTTAAATGGTATCTAGAAAATAAAACGAAGTGTCGCAACTCTGGTGCCAGAGTGCAGCTAAGCTGGTTCTTTAACGTAAAAATATGAGTTGTAGTATTTCGCTCTTCTTGAGCTAATTATATTAATTATTTGGACTATTTCAGCCTCGAGCGTCATTGTTGAGACATTACTCGTTGAAATACGCAAATAGTGTACTGAATTTATTACAATAGAACATACTAAATTTTACAGTATATCAATATCGATGTTCAAGGCAACGGGTGCTGCACGCAAGCAGGAGATGCTGAATGTCCTAAATTGGGTGTTCGCTTCTTTTCATATGGTGAAGGGTTTTGTTTGTTTACTTTGGTTCCTGTTTTATCCTAATTTTGTATGCCTTTGGTTTGCGATTTCCTGAATTTTCGATTTTGTACTGTGTATTGGGATATGGTCATTGTCCATATTTGTCATCGATAATTTCAGGGGAAATTTTCTTGTGGACAAACATTGTGCACTTGACAGGCATGTTTCGGATAAATATTAAGTGAAGCCCATTTGTTTATTTCTTAATCTAAGCTTATTAATCTTGTCAAGAGTGAACGCCTTAAAATTTCATGTAGGGATATTTCATGAAAACTTTGGTCAAAGTCAGTGGAGGAATGGCACAAAAGTGTTAAATGACAAATATGGATAATGACCATATCCCTATTTACAGCACAAAATCGATAATTCAGAAAATCAGAAACCGAAGGCATACAAAATCAGGATAAAACAGGAACCAAAGCAAACAAACAAAAACCTCCACCATATGAAAAGAAGCGAACTCCCGACATGGGAGTGAGACCAGGTGCCCAGGAAGAGTAAGCATCTCCTGCTTGCATGCAACATCCGCCGCTTCAATTCGGTAGAACCGTCACATCCGGTTACTTCCATTTCGGAAGACATAGAGTACAATTTTTGGTTGGATGGTTCAAATGGTCTATGACAGAATATCATCAACCATTCTGGAGAGTGGGAATTCATAGTGTATGACGAGTTTCCCATATCGACCGTAGAACTTCCTCACATAATTTGATAAATATTTAAATTAAAATGACGGATTTGAATAGGTGGATTTTCAGACACCGTCGAAATATTTAGCTTAGGAAACTTAAAACTGCATTATTCATCTCTGAAACGAGGGTTAAATGTCTTTCATCCTGATAGAATTAAGAAAAAAACCAATCAAATTCCTTTTGAAAGCAAATGATTCTCAACAAAATTAAAAACAGTAAGCTAGATATTTAATAAAGCATACCATCACTATTTTTGTCACTCTGAACTTGCAAAAAGTCATACCCCCATTCATCAGCGTTGTGTTCAATGTCTTGATAAAAGACTTCGTCGTTTGAATCTATAGAAAACAATATTAGGCCGTGACAATCAAAGTTCATGTTAAATTATAAATTTCAATAAATTGTTTTACGTCCGGAGGTTTTTATGCCCGCCAGACAAACACCTGATCAATATGAAGGGATTTCGGAAGGAAGATTGAAAATATAGGAGAAAATTAGTGTATCACATGATAAATCCTTGCAATTCCATAAGTTGAGCACGCGGGGACTATGGGAGAATAGTGCCCGGTGACCGGAACTATTACTTCTTGCTTTACATAGACATTTAGAATGCCTTCGATGTAAAATCTGAATAGCTCAGTCGTCCTCTTTTGTACTGATATCGAGGTCATGTGATACAACAAACCTAGAAATGCCCGTTTGAGTGGGTGCTATTCTCTCATAGTGTTGCTTTTGGAAGGTAAATAGTGTACTCACCACCGCCCGGGCACCACTCCTTCCAAAAGAATCACTATGAGAGAATAGTAACCGCACAAATAGGCATTAATAATTAAATATATATCTAATTTATGAGTGAGGTGAATAATTCTTACTAAATTTTCAGAAATATCACTTTTATCTCATGATATCAATGATGATTTAGGCATTTCACGGTCTTAAAGATCATTCAATGATTTTTGTATCTGAAAAATGCATGTTTGTGTATATTTATTTATGAGCAATTCTAAAAAAAAGTACCTGCCCAGGGGAGTAAACAAAATAATTTAATTACTATGACCCTAACTAAAAATTACAAGTACTGGACTGGACTGATCATATTCATATCGAAATATAGGTTCTATCCCCCAACCTAAAAACAAATGATTCTCACATTTAATAGACTACGGGGTGACAGAGATCTCAGAATACCTGCAACAAGAGGTAAGATATATTCTTCTAAGATATAAAAAGAATTCCTAGATTCCTGGTTTGTGTTAGAGACTGTGCTTTAAAAACTTCAAATGATAATAATCATTACATGTGAATATTTGGCTTATATGTTCGGAAAAGAATATGCGCAATGAAGGTCAAGCAGAGGACCCTATACGAAAAATCAACCATCCTCTCTTTACTCCCCGTCCCCCTTTCCTTCCAATCAGCATGCTACAATGTGTCTAGTCTCTTCAATATACCACACAGTGAGATGTGGAGATGGGGCTTCGGTGGGAAATCCTTGTAGCAATTAGAAGAAAGAGGGGAATGGGTTGGGTTATCATTTTGATATAATGATAGTATGCAGTATAATTTCAGGGTAATGATAAAATTAGACAACGAAAGCCTATAATGTCAAACTGAAATCTATTTACCTCTCTTTCTTTGCTGTTTACTCTTTTTCTTTTCTTCTGAAATTTTTAAAGTGCCTCCATCTGAGAAAATGAAAAAGATAAGAAATATATGCTCACCATATATGGGTAGTTATACTAGAAGTGTTGCAAATGATGATGTTAGCAATAAGCAAATTAAATATAGGTAGAATCCATGAAGCATAATCATTGTATGACATTCAAAATATAAGAGGAATAACTGCTTTGTATTTGTTTTCTTTTCTTTCTATCCAAACGTTTAACGTCTTTCACGTCTTCAAATTCATTAGCATCATTTTAGAGCAGATAAATTTACAGCATGGACCAGACATGCACTGTTCGGGTATTTAACCCTAGTCAGTGAGAGTATTTAACCCTCGTCATATCCAAATGTTAAACGTCTTCATATTCATTAGCATCATTTGAAAGTAGAAAATCAAATTCAAGGAATTGTGGTCCCCCGCTTTTGGGTGTTTGTCTTTAAAGAATGTTTACAGAACCCCCCCCCCCCCCCTTCTTAAGTTTTCATAATATATCTCATATATTATCAACATTCTAAATATGAAAGATTAAACTCCAAGTAAAGGTCAAAGGGTCCAAACTTTTGTTTTGTTACCAAGGGACAGGGCTTATGAAAAGTAATACGTATGCACATGTGAAATATTAAAGTCCTATCATTTAAAGTACCATCCAATACTTATGATCGAGGTTGAAGTTTTCAAATGTGGGTCAACATCCAAGCACGAGGACACAAGGTCAGAATGTTGTTACCATCAGAAAGGTCTTGTCACAAGGAATACATAATGTGAAATGTGAAAGTCCCATCACTTTTCGTTCAAAAGTAATGGTCAAGGTCAAAGTTTTTGAAAAGTATGTCAAACTCCAATGTCAAGGTCACAAGGTCAAAAATTTTGGTCTCCATGGAAAGATCTTTTCACAAGAAATACACTTGTGAAAAATCAAAGCCCTATCACTTTCCATTAAAAAGTTATGGACAAGGTTAAAGTTTTTGAAAAGTAGGTCAAAGTCCAAGGTCAAGGTCACAAGGTCAAAAATTTAGGTATCCATGGAAAGGTCTTGTCACAAGGAATACACATATGTAACATGAAAGCTCTATCTCGTTCAATTTAAAAGTAATGGTCAAGGTTAATTTTTTTGAATAGTCGGTCAAAGTCAAAGGTTAAGGTCACAAGGTCAAAAAATTTGGTATCAATGAAAAGGTCTTGTCACAAGGAATACACATGTGTAATATGAAAGCCCTATCACTTTCCATTAAAAAGTTACGGTCAAGGTTAAAGTTTTTAATAAGTAGGTCAAAGTCCAAGGTCACAAATGTAGGTCAAAGTCCAAGGTCAAGGTCACAAGGTAAAAAATCTGGGTATTCATGTAAAGGTCTTGTCAAAAGGAATACACATGTGTAATATGAAAGCCCTATCACTTTCCATTCAAAAGTTATGGGCAAGGTTAAAATTTTTAATAAGTAGGTCAAAGTCCAAGGTCAAGGTCACAAGGTCAAAAATTTTGGTACCCATGGAAAGGTCTTGTCATAAGGAATATACATGTGAAATATCAAAGCCCTATCACTTACCATTCAAAAGTTATGCACAAGGTTAAATTTTTCGTGACTGACGGACAGACTGACAGACGGACGGACTGACAGACGGACGGACGGACAGACGAAACGGTTTTAATGTCCCGCGCTTTCGCGAAAGCGGGGACAAATAATTTACAGTGTGGACTAGACATACACGTTTCAGGTATTTAACCCTCGTCAGTGAAATATGGCCAAAAGTTAGGTGTTACCTAGATAACAAAACGAAGAATCTTACCTGTGGTATCATTATTTGAATTAGCATCATTAATAAGACATGACTCGCTGAAATGCGCATATGGCGCCGTAATGAAGTTTTTACAATAGAACATACTAAATTTTACATTATATCAATATTGATAATTTCAGGAGAAAAATTGATTTTTGTGGACAAATATTATACACTAGACATGTATGTTTCATTCATGCAAGAATGCTCATTTCAAGCCAAAGTCATTTAGTCACGCATTTCATTTAGTGAAGGATATAACTAAGGAAACATAAAGCTGTATTATATGAAGGTGAACCGATGGTTTTTAAGTGCTTTCTTCCTGATAGAATAAAGAGTGAACTTGTCAAATTCTTTTTTAAAGTAGTTCCATGGAAGGAAGGCAACAACTTTTTTTCAATTTTAGATCCATACTCATATCATTGATAGATATTGTCATGACTGTTTATACTTATTACATAAACAATTACTAAACTACAGAGGGGAGAAGTGCTTACAATGAAAAACTATACACAGACATCTCCACCTTGGTAGAGAAAAGTAATAACAATTGTTATGTTGTCAGCACTTTAATCTGATATCCTCATGATTCTCTTTTTAATAACATTAAAAAGTGTTGCTTTGAGCTTAAAATTGAATTAAATTGACAAATATGGATAATGACCATATCCCTACCTTTACTCTTTTCATAACTCTGAACTTTCAAAAAGCCATAATCCGACTCATCATCGTTGTGGTCAATGTCTTGATAAACGACTTCTTCTATTGAATCTATAGGATATGATATTTATTGAAAATTAGAAGTATTGGATATATGTTTTAAAATAGTATTATCAATGCTGCAATAATTGATCTACAAGAAAACTGAAGATGTATGATTTCTATTAATTCTGAATAACCAAAAAACAAAAACAAAAACAAATCAAAAAGAAAAATGTTAAGATCGCTGAGCGATATAAGTCCCCTACCGACGGCATATATCTATGTCCTGCAAATCTGCCTATGAATTACTCTTTAATCAAACATGAGTTTAATCAAACCGTACAGCTCAGTTCTGAGGTTATATCTGCTTCATCGATTCGAAAAAGAGGTCGGGCGTGACGAAAGTTGAACTTGCTCTGTAACTATCCAAGACTAAGCTGAGTATCAAATTTTACCTGAATATCTCTATTTTGTTGCAGAAACAAGAGGCCCAAGGGGGCCACATCGCTCACCTGAAGAGACTGTATGTATGTTTTCAATCAAAGTCAGTATAAGAACTGAAGAAAATCACTTTTAGTGAAGCTTTGAGAAGGACAATGTGTACTTACTTCCTGTAAAGATTGGTGACATTCTGTGCAGTAGTTTAAGAGGATAAGTCAAAAATGTGTCATCCAATTGCAGCCTATGGAGGACATCTTGGGATTCCGATCGGCTCGAAAAACGCAAACTTGGTAGACTAAGAAGGCAATGAGTACTTGTTTCCAGTGAAGTTTCAAGAAATTCTCTGAAGCGGTTTCAGAGGAGAAGTCGAAAATGTGTCAGCAAATCAGAGCCTGTAGCTGCCATTCGGATTTCCGATCGGCTCCAAAAAACTTAAACTTATTACAGGGCAATGAGTACTTGCTTTCTGTGAAGATTCGTGAAATTCTATGCAGCGGTTTCAGAAGAGAAGTCCAAAATATGTCAGCCAATCAGGGCTTGTGGCGGCAATCTTGGATTTCCGATCGGCTCGAAAAACAAAAATTTGGTAGAGGGCATTGAGTTCTTGCTTCCTGTGAAGTTTCATGAAATTCTGTGCAGCGGTTTCAGAGGACTAGTCGAAAATGCGTCAACCAATCAGAGCCTGTGGCAGCCATCTTGGATTTCCAATCGGCTCGAAAAGCACAAACTTGGTAGAGGGTATTGAGTTCTTGCATCCTGTATATTTTCGAGAGATTCTGTTCATCGGTTCCAGAGGAGCAGTCGAAAATGTGTAAGCCAATCGGAGCTTGTGGCAGCCTTCTTGGATTTCCCATCAGCTCGAAAAACACAAAGTTGGTAGAGGGCATTGAGTTTTTGCTTCCTGTGAAGTTTCCAGAAATTCTGTGTAATGGTTTCAGAGGAGAAGTCCAAAATGTGTCAGCCAATCAGAGCCTGTGGCGGCCATTCGGATTTCCGAACGGCTCGAAAAACACAAACTTGGTAGAGGGCATTGAGTACTTGCTTCCTGTGTAGTTTCATGAAATTCTCTAGAGCGGTTTCAGAGGAGAAGTCGAAAATGTGTCAGCCAATCAGAGCTTGTGGCGGCCATCTTGGATTTCAGGTGAGCTAAAAAAGGTCCGGAAAACTGAAAAAAACTGAATTGTGCAAATCATCAAGAGGCATAACTCCTCAAAAATGAGGTCAAGCGTGACAAAAATCACTTTCTCTGTAACTATCCAAGACTAAGCTGAATATCTCTATTTGTTGCAGAAAAAAGTCCGGAAAACTGACAAAAACTGAATTTTCCAAGTCATCAAGGGGCATAACTCCTCTAAAAATAGGTCAAGCGTGACGAAAGTCGAACTTGCTCTGTTACTATCCAAGACCAAGCTGTGTATCAAATTTCATCTGAATATCTCCATCCGTTGCAGAAAAAAGTCCGGAAAACTGATATTCGGACAGACGGACAGACGGAGGGACAGACGGACATACTGACAGACCGAGAGGGAACTAAGAGTCCCCTTCGGCGTTGCCGGTAGGGGACTTAAAATCAAGAGGCCAGGGGGCACATCACACACCTGAGAACATTGGAAATCTTACCCTGTCGGAATTTCAATATGACCTATACTTATAATTCTAATGTTCAGCTGAGCTCTATGCAATAATCAATAAGTGCAAATTGCAAAGCAAATTTTTTATGGAGTTGATGAGAGAAATACTATATTACATATCAAAAGTTATACACAAAAGCATTCATTCATACAATTCTAGAATACCACTAATAGAAGGGTAATCCCCTTGACCTACATTTGCCTTGATGGATTCGGACAAAAAACATCAACACTTGTAGGGAAGCATAAGTACTTCATTCCTACCAAGTTTCATCAAAATCACTTCAATGGTTCTGGAGAAGACGTCCAATATTTCTGAACAATTCTCCAAAAAAAGTCCGCGGGAGTAAACAAAATAATTTAATTACTATGACCCTAACTAAAAATTACAAGTACTGGACATATATTTTGATATCATATTTAAATCGAAATATATGTTATATCCCCCAACCAAAAAAAATGATTCTCACATTTAATAGACTACGGGGTGACAGAGATCTCAGAATACCTGCAACAAGAGGTAAGAGATATTATTCCAAGATATAATAAGAATTCCTAGATTCCTGGTTTGTGTTAGAGAGAGACTGTGTTTTAAAAAGTTCAAATGATAACACATCATTACATGTGAATATTTGGCTTAGATATTCGGAAAGGAATATGCGCAATGAGTGCTGAGGTCAAGCAGAGGACCCTATACTGCAACGAAAAATCAACCATTCTCTCTTTACTCCCCGTCCCCCTTTCCTTCCAATCAGCATGCTACAATGTGTCTAGTCTCTTCAATATACCACACAGTAAGATGTGGAGAGGGGGTTCGGCGGGAAGTCCCCGTAGCAATTTGAAGAAAAAGGGGGTTGAGTTGGGTTATCATTTTGATATCATGATGATAAAATTCGACAACGAAAGCCTATATTGTCCGACTGAAATCTATTTACCTCTTTTTCTTTGCTGTTTACTCTTTTTCTTTTCTTCTGAAACTTTTAAAGTGCCTCCATCTGATAATATAAAAAAAGATAAGAAATATATGCTCACCATTAATGGGTAGTTAAACTGGAAGTGATCTGAATGATGATGTTAGCAATAAGCAAATTAAGTACACGTAGAATCAATGAAGCATCATGATTGCATGACATTCAAAATATAAAAGGAATAACCGCTTTGTACTTGTTTTCTTTACTTTCTATCCAAACGTTCAACGTCTTCAAATTCATTAGCATCATTTTAGAGCAGATAAATTTATAGCATGGACCAGACATGCACTTTTCGGGTATTTTACCCTCGTCAGTGAGGGTATTTAACTCTTGTCATATCCACAGTTAGATGTTACCTGGATAATAAAACGAAGAGTCCTTCCTCTGGTATCATTATTTGAATTTGTTCGGCCTCTAGCATCATTAATAAGACATTACTCGCTGAAATGCGCATATGGCGCCGTAATGAAGTTTTTACAATAGAACAAACTAAATTTTACAGTATATCAATATTGATAATGTCTGGAGAAAAATTGATTTTTGTGGACAAATATTTTACAATAGACATACATGTTTCATTCATGCAAGAATCCTCATTTTTCAAGCCAAAGTTATGAAGTGAAGCATTTCATTTAGTGACAGATTTAACTAAGGAAACATACAATTATATTATTTTTCTCCTTTTATGTGAAGGTGAACCGATGGTTTTTAAGTGCTTTCTTCCTGATAGAATAAAGAGTGAAATTGTCAAATTGTTTTTGAAAGTAGTTCCATGGAAGGAAGGCAACAACTTTTTTCAATTTTAGATTCATACTCATATCATTGATAGATATTGTCATGACTGTTTATACTTATTATATAAACAATTACTAAACTACAGAGGGGAGAAGTGCTTACAATGAAAAACTATACACAGACATCTCCACTTTGGTAGAGAAAAGTAATAACAATTGTTATGTTATCAGCACTTTAATCTGATATCCTTATGATTCTCTTTTTAATAACATTAAAAATAGTGTTGCTTTGAGCTTAAAATTGAATTAAACATACATTTACTCTTTTCATAACTCTGAACTTTCAAAAAGCCATAATCCGACTCATCATCGTTGTGGTCAATGTCTTGATAAACCACTTCGTCTATTGAATCTATATTATAAAAGAAAGAAGTATTGGACATATATTTTAGTATTATTTGATATTGTAATAATTTTTCTACAAGAAAACTTAATCTTACTTAATCTGTCATTACCAACGTCTTCATCAGAATAGAACTAAACCGACAAATAAAGAACATCAGAATTTTCTAAGGAGAGTATTGTTATTTTTTTATTCAACTCTGAAGTCATTAAGTATATGATAAAGACCGAGTTGAGGACTGTATGAAGGTTATGTGCCCAAGGAGAGAACAGGGTGGTGTTTAAATACCGAGGCCGAAGGTCATGGTCTAAATGCAAAGTCTGTATGTTGTGAAATGGAATATACCTGTGAAATATGATAGCCCTACCCGGTATAGTTTAAGGAATATAGCCCAGCTTAAAGTTTTTATAAGGAATTTGAAATCCAAGAGATATACATGTAGTGCAGGTTCAGGTTTTGTGTACGTACTAGCTACAACAAAAACGTTGCCGACATTAGCTTAAAATGGTACCTGCGTGGCCTACTTTTGTTTGTGGTGTTGACACCAGTCCTGTTGACGGATCTGGATTTAAGACAAAAGTTTGAGGACATCCTTAGGACGTCATGCTTTATAAAGGTTACAAAACTCAAACCATGTTCTGGAGAAACAAAATCGAAAATGTGAACAGTTTACGTCGGGCTATCCTTGTCCCTTTTTAGCTTCATTCGGGTGAGCTATAAAACAGAAAAAAACTCTTAACTTTTCGTCACACTGACCTCTCCATGAGTCATTTGTCAACTGCTTGATAAAAGCCATCGTCGTTTGAATCTTTTTGAAAAAAAAATCAAAAAATACACATACTCGACAAATATAATACTTCTCACAATTTGACATGACTACTTGCTAATCTAAGAACCATGTGCATTCATACATGTATGTATCATCAGTGAATGAAAATCAAACATAATCCCGAAACCAGAATCCAAATATCATATGATATACTAGGATGATACACAAATTTGAAGATAAAAGAAAAGATAAATCGGAAAATAAACAAAGACAACAACACAGTACCATAGAAACACTGAACTATCTCCAGAGTCCAGTGCAAGTAAAGATTGTATTATAGTTGGCGCTGTTACATAACCTTTTGCATTGATCAGTAAAGTTTAAACATATTCAAATATCGCACGAATCACTAAAATTGAATTAATCGTCATATTATTTAACTCTGATAAAGGCATTACAATAAATTAAGTAAAGTAAAGGAGGTATTGCAGAATTTGAACTATATAGAACTCTTAAAATGTTTCCAATAAACAGCTTATAGAGGAATCTGTGCGGAATGTGATTTTGCGATGTTTAGTAATACGGAAATGTTCAAACTCTATACCTTCTTCAAGAAAATTTCAAACCAATTTTCATACACCAGACACGTGTTTCGAATATTAAATTCCCATCAGTGTTGCGTCCAGCCAAAGTGCTTTTCATAAGCCGCCCAAATTAATTTCACTAGCGCCCTCTTGTTTAATTTTTAGGATTTACTTTAACAGAGATGTACCATATCTCTTTTCCTATTGTTTAATAAATCAAAGGAAGTCTCAGGAAATCATAATTTAACATCTTCCATAAATAAATGACTTGCTTGTTCAGAAATTGGTACTGAAAACAACTTTTTGTTAGAGAGGACTTAAAGTTCGCGTAATTTCACGAGCTTGATCCGACGCGAAAATAAAGTCCTCACTAATTAGAAGTCCATTTCGAAAATAAGAAATAATCTGGTAAGATTTTTAATGCATGGATTTATTTTTTCTCCATTATAATAGCTGCTTGGTATCCCTGCCCGTTGAGGCCCTAATTATGAGATTTGCAGAAACAAATTTGGAAGTCTTCTGATATTCCGTACATAACATGTCCCTTTTATTCCTCTCAAAGAAGGGAGGGGATCTCCAACAAGATCCTGTTGCAGCACCAACAGCAAAACACCCGATGCAAAAACACAAAAGACGAGCATAGTATGAGAAGAAAAAGAGACATACGACATGCAAACATCAAACACAGAAGACTACACATAAACCTCCTCACTGTAAGATGACATCACACAAACAAGACCGCAACACACAGAGACCCCAGCAACACAGATGAATATGTAAATGGATATAAATAAGGGCGTGTGTAATACAGTCCGTGCTCTGCCGGCTGTAGCGAGCTCATGTATGTCATCCCCCGAGAAGTCCGACTGACATTCAGAGAGGACAGGTGGTCGGGGTCCTGTCTTCTGTAAAGAGGTTTGGACAGGGCCTGTCATGGAGTCCCGTCGTCACAGTCAGTGAGAGTGCAAGTCACAAGGATGCGCTGGTACAAGACTGTAGATTGGTCAAGTACCAAGCCTAGTGTCCGTCTGGTGACATTAGGATCATATCCACGGTATAAAAGGCGTTTGATGACTCTGACGCATTTTCGATGATTATGCTGCCTACATTTGATCCTTCTAATTTTGTTTATCATATCACTATAAAAGACAGGTTGTGTAATACCCAAAGTAATGTACTCTGTTGCGTGTATAGATCCGAATTTTAAAAGAAGTTGAATGTAATTTTTGTAAAATTTCCAGAAAGTCTTAAATAGTTTATGAAAGCGGAAACCTTGACCTAAAAGTTTTTTGGTAATTTGTACATTTCTACTGTGAAAATCCAAAATATCAGTACATGCTCTAGATGTGTATGTTCAGTTAAGCTTCTCAGTCGAGGAGACATCTGTGACCGACAAACATCGTCACTGAGGAAGTTCTATATGGTCGATACGGGGAAATTGTCACACACTGTGACGTTCCATTATCCAGAGTGATATTCTGACGTAAACCTTTTGTGCCATGACACACCAATTTATACGTTTGTCTTTTTATATGGGAGTCACCGATTGTGACCTCCCAACCGAATTGGGTGGTGGGTCTTGCCTTCGCAGGGAGTTCTCTTCATATGGTAGATTTTATATTTCCGTTCCTTTGCCTTTGTTCTGGTTCTATCCAGGCTTTGTCTGCCCTTGGTAAGATTATTTTTCGATAAACGATTTTGTACTTCTTAATAAGGATATGGTTTTGTCTATAAATGTCATTGTAGTAATCAACAGACAATAGATGATTTTCCAATAGATTCATAAGGCGGACAGACACAAAACATCACAAAATTTGGCGATATTTTTATTATGACGTCAAAATAAAAGGCATGGCAATACATCAAGGTGCTTCAAGACGGTGCGATCAGATGTGACGTCACAATGGAAAAAATTTGTCAAATGATGTGATGTCTGGGGTTTGTGCATTAAGGAATCATTGTAATATTTTTTTGGTTGATCGAGGTATCAACACCAAAAATTGAGGGAAAACTGCATCGTGCGCGTAGCGCAAGATGCAAAAGTTTTCCCTCAATTTTTGGTGTTGATACCTCGATCAACCAAAAAATTATTACATTGATTACTTATCATTTCATTACGTCGCTTTTGAACGTTTATTTGCAGCTTTGAAATCGTGTTGCTAACGACGTTGCTTATGACGTTGCTAAGCGCGTACTTCCGTTTTGTGTTGATACAGGTATCAACAAAATTTCTCGGCCAATCAGAATCGTCGTTTCTTAATAATAACAATGGAAATTAAATGATTATAAAATCAAGGTAAAACGGTCATAGTTATTTTCTGGAAATTGGACTATTAGCTCAAAATAGGTAGATAGGAACAAGGAAAAACTTTTTTCATAGTTTTTTTTTCAAATGATCAGCTTGCGAGATATAAATCACGTGAATTGATCCATTGATGGGTTCTCGCGAAAATAAGGTCACGCGAATATAGAATCGTTTACAGCATTATTAAAAATTGTGCATTTCTGACTTTAAAAAGTTAAAATTTTGATTGGAACAAAATATAACTAGATGAATACTTCAGAGGAGATATATCCTTCTATGTGTCGATATACCGGTATTCTTTTGCTCTGAAGAAGATGCTTCTCCGATCAAGACGGCCCTTAACCTATCGCACATAATTTATCCTACCGTTCTTCTTTATTTTCGGATTCTAAATAGGGATTTTGAGTTTGTCTTTCATTTACCGACTTGATCATTAAAAAGTTATGGAAAATTAGCATTTCTGCCAAAGTTCAACCACATGTCAATCCAAATATAACCATTTCCAAAATGAACAACTTCTTTTGATTTGTCAATATATACTTATATATCGGTTATCATGGTTATGATTAAGGATTTCAAAGGAGGTTATTCCCTTGACTTAACTTAGCCCGTGGGACCATAATCCATTATTTCATACCTATCAAGCTCCAGTTTAATCTGCTCAGTTGCTCGAGCTGTAAACGAAATCGAAAATGTAAGTTGTTAGACCGAAGACAGACGGCGGACTCGTCGCCATGACAATAGCTCTCTTGAGCTTGATTTAGTTGAGCTGTAAAATAGATATAACAAACCTTTACTCTGTTCGTCATTTTGACCTCTCGATGAAACATTTTCCGCTTTATTAGCAGGGTTGTCAATCACTTCATAAACGTCTCCATTGTTTGAATCTGAATAATAATGAAGAAGTCAAAAAGATTTGACGGATATTCATAAATAATGATAAAGTATTTTCTTCAATATGTATTTGCCGTTTGCTTTTGAAAATATTGGAAGGAGATGATATGATGAGGTCCCTTCTCCTTCCATAAACAAAAACGAAGTTCACAATAAACCACTTGCCAAAATCCTTAATTGCTGAAAAATTACAGAAAAATGTCCGAAGCATGCAACTCACGTGCACTTTTTCATTGATACATCTCAATAGAACTGTGTCTTTTAAGGTCATGGTGGCGACTTTTAATAGAAATGAAGTAGAAGAAAGATGGATAAATTCATATGTAGAGGAACATCTCCTCGAACTATTCAGACCAAAAAATCAAAATTTGCCCGTCTCATTTTTTGGCTATAAACGTCCATTTTTGGCCTGTTTTAACATTTTTGTATTTTTAGAGAATACCGCATCATAACTTTACATACCTCTGAAATGCATGGAATTTCAAAAACTCATATATATCCTTATTTTTCAAGATTCTTATAGCTTGTCAATGAATTAAAGGCTATTTTGAGAAATTTTGATAAAATAACCAGTTCTAAGGAGAGTGTTTTCTTATAAAAACTATGTTGCTGGTTGCCATGGTAACAACTCGTTATTTTTATTAATAGCTAGAGTCGCTAGCGACACAATTTTTGTTCTACATATATATCTATGGTATTTCTTCATCCTAAAGCCGTCAAATCAATATGTACCCGAATTAGTTTTTGAGCAAAGTGACTGTTTCTATAAATAGCACAATAATTTATGCAAAAAAAAAACAACAACATTTTGACCCAAAAACATAGAGGTTAACTTGAAGTTCGAATTTCTCATTATCTCACTTTTAAAGAGTATAACGAATAATAAATATTCTGATGTTTGAATCTTTGGTAGCATAACTGGTGCGAAAATGTCAAATTTTTTCCTATTTTCGGCGATTTTTCATTGAAAAATATGCATTTTCCCCAAAAATATTCATTCAGCAATGAAAGTTTCAAGGAGTATTATTTTTTTTCTAAAATAATGTAACAATCTGAGCTTATACCATGTATTGTTTATGTCAGTTTCAAATATTATGTGATATGAAAATAGAGTTATCTCCCTGTAGTCGCAACCCTAACCTTAATACAGACGTCATAATGAAAAAACAATGCCAAAAGATGTTGACTCGGAAATAGCAATTTTTTTTAGCGACAGTGTCATCTTTCATGCCAATATCCTGCCTTTGTTTAAAACAACATTCATCTCATCTTTTGGAAGTTAAATGAAAATTAACTTCCAATAGCTTTACGAAAACTGGAATGACACATTCAATATTAAGACGTCCTAAAGAAATTCACGAAAATGTCTATTAATGCATATTTCAATGTCTCGTATAAAAAATTTCCCTGTAGATAGAATCAAATGTAAGTTTGTATAATCGAGGACAGACAAGAAATATATAATTTCAGAAATTTTGAGAAAAATTGAATTTGGCGTCCAAGTGTTCAATACCTCCTTAACAGCAGCCTTTTGGATCTGTGCCAAAAATAATTTGTGTAGAATATTTGTGAAGCCGAGGGATTTCCCCATATAGATACGCAAAGATGGTGCAAGAAAATTAGGAACCACGTAATTAAGTTACAATGACCGGTTTCTTTTTCAAAAAGAAAGATAATACATTCCGTATCTGCAACATCATATAAAGAACAACATATTATATGCCTTTGAATATATATTTGGCAAACACCTTTTCTTGCAAACTTTGAGGAATTTAAGACACACTTTGTTATCTTTATAATATTAAAATGAACATGAGACTCATACTTTTTAAAGATCTAGGAGGTGATCGCTTGGGTAATTCTGGCGGAGACTCGTCCTCTGAAGAATTTTCCAACTCGGTCTTCGTTTTTATTCGTATGTTTTCAAACAAAAACAAGATGTTGCCGCACACAGGATTAATCTGAGGTCCAAAAGCTTCAAAGTTTGATACAAGCGGTTTCTCGTACGGTTTATCTATGTAAACTGGCTCTCTAACTTCAATTTCTTTCATTGCCCTACTATCATGAGGTAAGATAAAAGCTGTACGCATGTCATATGGATAAAAACTCATAGCTCTCCTGTTTGTTGGTTTAAAGTGACCGATCACCACCTTCTTAGTCACCAATGAATTAAGTACATATCGTCCAGTAAAGTTCTTGTAATTGCGTACACAATCCTTAATATCATTTGACAGGAACTCCTCACTGCCGTGAACAAATTCCACTACAACTGGTAACCTTCGTCTTTCGACCACGTCACTTACATTGTACTCGGAATTATCTTCAAGTAAAGTAAACTTAGCGTTCTGCTTATTTCCAACCATCATGACTCTGTCTCCAAATCGACATTTTATACCTCTGTCAAGGTGGTTCTCCAAAACTTCCATTTTGACACCATTGTGAATAATTGACGAATTTGGAGGACTGTTAGGCACAACTTTAGTTACAACCTCTGATTGTGTTTTTACAACTTCGGCTACAACCTCTGATTGTGTTTTTACAACTTCGGCCTCAACCTCTGATTGTGCTTTTACAACTTCAGCTACAACCTCTGATTGTGTTTTCACAACTTCGGCTTCAACCTCTGATTGTGTTTTTATAACTTCAGCTACAACCTCTGATTGTGTTTTTATAACTTCAGCTTCAACCTCTGATTGTGTTTTTATAACTTCAGCTACAACATCTGATTGTGTTTTTACAAATCTTGGCATTTCCTCCATTAATTCCTGGACAGATTTGAACTCTTTTCCGACATTTTCAATTACTACAACTTTGCCATTGTAATGTACAGGGATAAGTTCTGTGAACATTTCAGGATCCTGCTCCCGTCTTGATTCTACATACCGTATCTCCTGTATACAGTTTAGGTGTAGAGTATCACCTTGGGAAAAACTTTGGTCTTCGTCCGACTCGCTGAGGAAGCCTTCCTCAACACGGACGACATTCGGCAAACCCTTGTCTACGGTATCACATAGTCTGAAAACGTCATCCGACCAGTCAGACAGTTCCATCTTCAAGATGCACTAAAATCCATTCAAACGTCCTGATCCTCTCTTAGTACATGCCGTCATACCTGTTTAAGATAAAATGTACTAAAAAATATGTTTGATACACGTCAAACTGCTATATCTATACTTAACAGGAATACAACGCATGTAAATTGTCCTCTAGCTGTACCTATAACTTTAGAGAAATTTTGGTATGTAGAGTTCTCAGTATGAGTTGAATTTAATTTAACGCTTATTGACGACAAATAGAAATTAACTCGGTAAAATCGAATGCTTTATTTTTACAGAAGGAAAGTTTTAGATAAAACGTTACTGCTCAAGCTAAGCGCAGATTTATAGATTTTACCATGATTTCCGACTTTGATATACCCTAAAGGGTTCATCCAAAATGGTAGTGAGGTTGTATGAAGGATCAAAATAATTATCTATTGGAAAATCAACAAGTCACATTGTTTAAACCCGTTAATAATGGTATACAGAGAGATTCATGTAAGTGTGTATGACAAAAGGGATGATACTAAATTTCCTCTTGTTTGAAGGTGATCTTCCTGGACTTCCGTGATACGACATTTTCGTATCACAGTTTATACGGTACGCTAGAGCATGCACAACATAGAAGAAAATTACAAATTACACAGAATCTTTTATGTCAAGGTTTCCACTTTCTTAAACTACTTATTGAGACGTTTTGAAATTTTTACAATTTTGGAAAAATTACTGTCTGCCAGCTTCTTTTAAACCCATTCAAGCTACAGAGTATATTACTTTTGGTGTTTCACAATCTGTCTTTTATGGCGACATAATAAACAAAATCACACGGATTAAAGGTAGACCGAATGACCATCGAAGATGCGTCAGAATCATCAAACGCCTTTTATACCGTGGATATGATCCTTATGTCACCAAACGGACACTCGACATGGTACTTGATCAATCTTGTACCAGCGCATTCTTAAATAAGACATGCACTCTGACTGACTGGACGGGACTCCATGACGTGCCCTGTCCAAACCCTTTAAAAACGACATGGTCCCGACCATCTGTCCTCTCTGAATGTCGGTCGGACTTCTCGAGTGATATCATGCATGAGCTCGCTTGAGCCAGCAGAGCACGGACTTTATTTCGTGCTCCCCTAGTTTTTTTTTTTCACCCATTTACATATTCACCTGTATTGCTTGGGCCCTGTGTTTTGCTGTCTTGTTTTAGTGGTCATCTTACAATGAGGAGGTTATTTTACATGACAATTGTGGGTTCTTCGAGAAGTTTGGTTATACGAAAAAGTGGGAGGGTTGTGTGTATATATAATAATAATAATTTCGACTGAAAAAGTGACCAAAATGGTTTTGGATTGTAAATGAATTTTAAGCCCATACGCTGAACAAAGGGATCTAAATATTATTCTAAGCTAGTGTCATTGTTGTCGGATGTACGTTTTTTAGCTCACCTGAGCCAAAGGCTCTAGTGAGCTATTGTCATAGCGATCCGTCCGGCGTCCGTCGTGTGTCGTGTGTCGTCTGTCGTGTGTCGTGTGTCGTGTGTCGTCTGTCTGTCGTAAACTTTTCACATTTTCAACTTCTTCTCAAGAATGGCTAAAGGGATTTTGATGAAACTTGGTAGGTATAAAGTACTAATGGTCCCCTACAAGTGTTGTTGTTTTTCGTCCGGATCCCTCAACAGGTGGCGCCACCACAGGCAAAAGTAGGTCACAGGGGGTACCCTCCTTTGACAAACTTCTTCTTCAGAACGGAAGCACGTATCGACAAACCGAAAGCATCAGGATGATCTAGAGAGATGTCTTAAGAAGTGTTGTTATTTTTGGTTCCACTCCGAACTCAAATTTTTGACGCTTTTTTGACGTCTCTTCGGACTTAGTCAGAAATGCTAATTTTTGCACTATTTCTTTAAATAACTCAATAAGTGTATGATTTTACACACTCATTTACTGCATATTTATCATATCTAACTTACTTTTTTTCTTAGATTGTCATGAAACTTGGTAGGTATGAGGTACTCATGGTTCCCTACAAGTGAAAGAATTTTGTCAAGATATCCTCATTTGGATTTTTACGGAAAAACATTCATAGATACAATGTAGGTTTTCCATACCCAAGAGTAGTGGTTCAAACCCCGGCAGTACCCCACTTTTGCAGTTTTTTTTTCTCCTTTTTTTATATTTATCGTTAGAATAGAAAGTGTGAAAGAATTCTGTCAAAATATCAACTTTTAGATTTTTCATGATTTTTTAAACAGACAAGCTAGTTTGGCTTTGTGTACGTCGAAATAACACATGCAATCAAATATATACTCTGAATTTATTTTTGAGATGTTGACTTTTTCCATACATGCATATTATATAACAATTTCCCTATATAATGATTATTTTCTCCGCTTTATTTTTGTATCTATGGTAGACAAAGTCGCCATATATCTTGTGTTACAGATTTGATTGGTTAATTCCTCCACGCCCATTTAATAGTCACGGTGGGTAATCTCGCAACGCAGAACACTAGGTTTATCTAAAATTTCGTGTATTACAAATTATTTTTCACAAAAAGGGGAATGTGATGCAGTGTAAAGATGCCTTAGATACGAGTTTTATCGAAAGTAAGAGAGGTAATATCCTTTTATAAGGCCGAAAAACTATCGGCATGATTGGTGTAGATGAAAGTGAAAGTAGAACGCCGATCGTGTTTGTGCATTATAAAAAGCTATAATATCCACCTTATTTTGGATACAACTCATAGTTAGGGCGTTGTTACACTGCATCACATTTCCCTTTTTGTAATAAATTATCTATTTTGCGCAAAAAATATTGAAAAATAAATTGTTCTGCGTTGCGAGATTACCCACCGTGTTAGTACTGTACACGTGATACATTTCAGGAGATTAATAGATGATCTATCGTGCAAACAAAATAGTACTGCCGGTATTTAATAGATTTTATTTAATGTGCATATACTGGGAACACTTTCATGCTTGTTATTATTCATGTACTTGGAACAATTCCATACTTGTCATCGTTTATAAACTTAGCTCGAATTTCCTTTGTCTTAGACTCTCTTAGATGAATTGTATACGGACTGATTTCTTGAAGAAACATCTAATGAGTAATCCCTTCCCGAGGATTTTGAGAATGTATAGGACATTTGATATATCTGAAATTCTTGAAAACAAATGAGTAATTTCTTCCCGAGGATTTTGAGAATGTATAGGACATTTGATATATCTGAAATTCTTGAAAACAAATAATTCAGTTCAGAGTTCTTGAAATCTTTCAATGAAATGTTGGACCACAGGAAGCTGTTGTTTTAAAAGAGGAAATAAATTATGATTCACAACCTTAAGCCACTGTGTTCGACATCTTGTATGTATACAACATTTCTAAAGACGAACACAAGAGGCTTTGAAGGTCGTGAATAATAAAACATTTTCTCTCATAAAACGACAGGTTCCTGTGGTCAGACATTTGGGAATTTTTATCTGTCCAAATAATAGATAGAACATGAGTTTTTATCGGACCAAATGATTTTTTATCAGCAAATCCGATGCAGCTGATACTTTTCATGAACTCTGTCAGCTAATATTTTGTCCATGTAACAGTCCTATCATGAGGCGAAACATAGTTAACAGTAAATAACGATGTGGTAGGTCTGCTAGTTGGACAAGCTTTACAGTATCATGGGCCTATTAATTTGTTTCCCTAAAAGCAGCATACACCAGAGTATTAAGTTTATTTCATTGTTTTATTCTTTTTGTCTGTTTCTTCATCACTTGCTGCACATTAATGTGGAATTTTACAAAATGATTTTTTGATGTTGAATAATTGAACTATACACTAGCTGGGCATATGACTTTGGATCACATTATCCGTCTATTCAAATCAGTAAAAAAGATAATGTTTTGAAATGTTACTATTTCTTCTTGTTTGTACTTTTAAAGGCTGTAAAAAAAAATCTTGTCTGCATCCGGCAAAAATCTTTTTAGAAAGAATGTAGGCTCAAATCGTGATACTGGCACTATCAATTTTACGTCTTATTCAATGTCAGTATGTCAATTAGAGCACCCATGGGTATCAGGTGAGCGTTGTGCCCTCCTGGGGCTCTTGTTTACGAAAGCATTTGAGAACACTTTTTTTTAAATCTGACTAAACGCAGGAGATTTTCCTAGGATATTCCTTTATTGGCTTTTAGACACACTGAAATCCTTTGCAACACACTGTGAAAATAGCAAATGCTTTAAAATAAGCGAGAAAAATATTATTTCGCCGTGTGTCAAATTGCTAAAACAGATTGCATTCAGATAAAACGGTATATAAGAGACTTTAAGGCAGTCAAGGACGTGAAGTGTACCAACATACACAAATATAGAAGGTATTAAGTTAAGGGTGTGAAGGGTACCCGGTGATACAACTGTCGGGGCGATTACTTTTGGAATTTTAATTCGTTCTGTTCCCACATAAACTGTCTTTGCACACATTTTGGCAAAGAAGAGCAACAAAAACGAGAAAAAAATGAAAAAGCAGACGAAGACAATAACATCAAACCATCGCAACAGAATGAACAACACGGCATATATGAACTATAGAGTATTATAGCGCATGATTCATTATATAAGTAGGTGGCGCCACTCAGATAAATTATTGTGGCACTGCACAGGTTCAAAATGTTTCAAACAAATATAAATCAACGATTAAATGATACAGTACTATGGTCATGTATCGAAATTTTGGATACGAAAACTTCAAAAATGTAGCTGACAGATAAAGAAGAAGAAGTAGAAGAAGAACAACAACAACAAAGAAACGCACATAACATTTCACAGTGGTTTTACACGTATTACCGAGGATTAAACACACTTCCATAATTTGCCGCGTATCAATATTCTTACTGCATAAAATTAATCCAGAGGATGAAATACAACTGCACATCTCTATGTGATAACAAAAAATTACTTTTGCACGCTCAGCATTTATCGTTGTTTTGCAACTCTGATTCATGAGGAAGACAACTTTTATTTGCAGTCATTCTTGCTAATCTGTTGCATATTTTTGTGTAACATCACATAGAATTAATCAATCAATTGAATTACCAGAATAGCTTAAAAATCACGCCGAAAACCATGAAAATGTACTTGAAAATGATCGATCATGATCAAGGCATTGTTTATGACAGCTGTAATTCTGAAAAACGTCAGGTGCTAGTTGCAGAAGAGTAATTTTGTTCTTTGGGACAAATGAAGTACTTGCACATAAAAACAGAATCGTCATAGTTTGCATATGTTCTTTTAAAATGTTAATAGCTTAAAAGCTCCAAGACAAAACAGTAGGAAGTTTGATTTGTGTTGAGATAATATATTTATCTGATGACCAGATGGATAAGACAAAAAGCGCGCCATATCATAATAATTAATATAATGAAATTCTATACTTCCCTGTCCAGTTATGGAATAAATCTTCTGAATACGAGAATAATCCACCCAAGTTCAACTTTCTGTTTGTAAATAGACCATTCGAATTTTGCCCTAGATAGCATAATACGTACAGGTATTCAGAAATACCTGTTTACAGAAATATTTAAAAAGAGCACTTAAATGTAAAATATTACATCACAAAGATTGTATATGTGATATAGTGTAGCCAACTCATCTACTTTAAACTCATAAACATTATAGATAGCAAATACCTCCGTGTTATGTTTTGCATGACTTTGTCACGAGAAGTTACGAAACTTGATATAACGGGAAAATGTTGGATTTTTTTTTTTTTTTTTTTTTTTTTTTTGTAAAAGAAAAAAGAGTCTATATATGTCTTGAATGTTTCAAATATTTTGCTTTTGAGTGTGAGAGAAGCACATTAAGGAGCAGAAATTTAATTAAAACCTTTAAAATTAAGCCATAGTAAACTATTTTGTTATACGTCCCGGTGGAACTTTTCCTGAAAGATACCCTTTCGCCGGGCATAAAAAAACAACAACAACATAAACGCAATATACAAAAAATAGGCAACATGATCAACATGAACGAATATTGAAAGGTTGATTGGAAATAAAAAGAGGAAAAAGATTTTTTCGAGTGATTGAGCAGGATTCAATTCTGACTTTACTTTTCAAAAGAAATAACTTTCTCCATATATTGATCAATGTTGGTATGTATATCTTAGGCCATACCAAATTAATTTAATGTTCTTTGGATTTCCCGCACCATATTTTTCAAAATTCAAAAAATAATATTATAAAAATAAAATGCTCGCCCGCACCATTAAATTTCTGGCTCAAGAATTTTTTTGGGTCGGTTCTGATTTCTGCAAATCTTAAAGCTTCTATAAGTCTCAACTTGTGCAAAATTCGGAGAACATGATACTTCTTGTCTTTAAAAAAATTTGTTGGGAGCAATTTTGTTGTCCCGTATACATAGCACTGAAAGTCAAGGAGGGGGGATGTTCGAAAATCTTTTCCGTACTGCTATGTGCCAGGCTTTCTTGTCAACAAATTCCTATGGGGATTCCTTTTTGAGTACGGAAATCATCAGAAATGTATTACTGGGGTAACCTATATCAAAAATAAAATCATTTCATTCGCTCGCACCTTAAAAACTGCAAAACCTAAAAAAAAAAATAAAATAATTATATTTTCGCCCGCTCGCACCCTTTTTTTCACAAGAAAATCCAAAGAACATTTAATTAATTTGGTATGGCCTTATGGTATTCAAGTTATCATATATACAGATATAGTTTGAATTGAAATGAACTTCTGCATATTTTAGTAGAAAATGTATGTTTACAAGTGTGTGTGCTTGCTAAAAGGTATCCGCCCTCGGATATTTAATTACTATCAGTGGCGGATCTAGGATTTCAGAAAAGGGGGGCCCAAGGTTTCAGCTCGAAGAAAATTGTTCACGGAAAAAACTGACAAGCAAAAAAAAAAAAAAAAAAGAAAAGGTCGAGACGAAAAACGTGACCCTCAAGAATGCTGATCTATTTATGAAGTGGGGAGGGGGGAGGGGAGGGGGGTGATTAATTTACTTTCGTTTATAGGTAGGTAGTCTGGCGAGCGTAGCGAGGCAGAAAATTTTTTAAGATATGAAGTTTTCATTTGTATTCAAATGAAGTCATCCATACATGTATATACAACTTTATTCTATATTGGCGAGCGGAGCGAGCCGTAAAATTTTTGGAATAGATGGTTACATTTTGTTATAAGAATACAATCTCTCTCTCATTTTCTATGCTTCATTTTTGTTTGACCAATTGGGGAAGGTTGGGAAGATTAGGGCATTACAACCCCACTATCCACTTGTCTAACCTGGTTAGATCGGCCCATGAAAATGAAGCATTTGGTAATTATTCATGCAAATGTTAATTTGATTTTGAATTTTGTATATGTTTATGACATATGAATCCGTTCAAACACGATGACAAAGAAAGTTGAAGACAAAGTGAAGACGAAAAAAATAGACAACTAATGAAAAATTTAGTGCGGCGAGCGAAGCGAGCCGAAAATTTCCCCAAAAGTAAAGAAAATAAGCATAAAAAGAGTACTCTGAAACAATAACTTTGGGTGAAAAAGGGGGGGGGGGGGGCCCGGGCCCCCTGGGGCCCCCTCTAAATCCGCCACTGACTATGACCGTATACCTACCAGAGTAGAGTATCATTTTAACACAAGAGTGACACATTTTACCTACAAGTATTCCAAAAGTAATTAGTTTGACCTTGTCCTTTGACGAAAGTTTGTTTTCCTGATATTTCGCAATCTCGTCTCATATCTCCAATTTCAGAGAGCGGTGCACAACTCCTGTAAATGAAATGCTTTTTTTTTTTACATAAAACTAGTAGTCTGGGATGAATCACTGGGTTGGGTGACCCCCCCCCCCCCTTGATCCTCCGAAACCGGCTCAACTTTGTAGCATTTTTTGCGTTCTTTCAAATAAAAAATTGTCTCATGGAATTTTCCATTGCAAGAGTGGTGTTTGGGGGGAAAAACTTGGTTTTTTTTAGTCAAAAATCACTGAAAATAGGAAAAATTTTATAACTTTTATATGGTTGATGGTATCAGACCCCAATTATTTTTTCCTATATATTCCTTTGTAAAACGTACTAATATGACGATTAAATACTCGAATCGCACCACCATTTTTTGCTTGAAACTTTTATATCTGCTAGATAGTATCAAAATAAGCTCAGAAATGGATTCATGCAAAAATCTGTCGCTTAGTAGACTTTTAATATCTTTTTAAACCCGAAAGGGGGTATCTGTGGCTCTAATGTTCTACAATCTATCAATTCTAGAGCCTCATAACACATCTGTCATTCCGCGATTAGGATGATGCAGTATCATTCAACATGCTAGAATATTTTTTTTCAACTCATCTGCGACTCATTGACGTAAAAAACGAATCATCTAGTGTAAAAAGAGTCGTAGAAATTAAATGTAAGAAGACGAGGGATTGAAATAATCAGGAACTATTTGCGTGGTCAACGAACATTCAAAATTAATTGTGATCTGTAATCTGATGATTTTAAAAATTGAAAAGTGTGAATATGTAGCTAATGAGCTTTCCGCGGCGTTTATTTTCACGTAAAGTTCTGTGTCAGAAGTGAAGCATAGATTGCCAAACGGTTTGTCCATTTTGGAGATAATCTATCAGCAGAATACCTTCTGCATCCGAATAAACCGAGGCTCACAGTCCTCGTTTCCTAAACATATAGTACATATAGTACAATATTTTTATTTCACTTTAGATCCTTTAATTTTATTTTTGATCCATCGAATAAACCTCAGAAATCTTGAAAGCCTTGAAATATCTCTCCTTTGAAAAAAAACCCACTTATTATAGTCTGGTTCCCGGTCTCTGTTAAGGTCCCGGGAACCAGACTACACTTATTACGCCCCTCCCTTACTTTGGCCCCGTATATTGTCACGTGCATTTGTTTACATTCAGAGCGCCCTCTACAAATATTTTTTAATCTATAGTCTCTACACAAAATATAAAATCTGTGTACCAGTGTTATATACAATAATATATACTTTTTTGTCTTAATCTATTTACAATTGTATTGTTGAATTATAAAAATAACTGAAATATGTATTCTGGACGAAGAAATATATTTTTGTTTTTTGGTTTTGAGAGTATATTTTGCTTCAATAACAATGGCAGAAGGGTACGAAACGTCATTTGATTGAAAAACAGCATCATTTTTACGTTATCAAATCCTTTACTTAATTTTGTTCTTCAAATTCTGAATTGTTGTTGGTAACATTATATTTGTATGTAGGTGTTCAAATGAAAATTGAACCGTACGTTCTATTTTGGTACCGTGTATGTGAACTGTCATGTTACACATTGCCATTGCCATTGGTCATCCCTCATTTCATAGTATCTACTTCTTTTCCTGACCCTTCAACTTGTGAGTCATGACATACATACACAGAGAATAAGTGTCTTAATTTTTGTTTTGTTACTGGTATGCAACACACAGCATGTGCATGTACGTATCTTGCCCTGGATAAATACTAAACTTACCTTTTGGTCAGTTGTACCACAAAGTCCCAAATCTTTTGTCTTGACAGACTTTCACACTTTAATACAGACTTAGACTCATCTGACTGAATAATCCAGTCTCTTGGCTGCCATTATATATATACAACGACAGCCAAGCGACTGGATTGTTCAGTCCATCACGTACTGAGCAGATTGGACAAAATATCTTAACTCAATAACTGTCCCATTCAACCCCTCCAAATTTACAGGTTTCCTGGAAACCTAACAAAGACAGAAATAAATCCATGGTTTCAGCAGGGCTTAAAATTAATGCTGCTTATACTTCACCAATTGAAGGCTGTGGGCTACCCAAAACTCATGCCTTATTCGCCCACTCGGCGACTATACTAAGGTTTGAAATTCAAACTTAGGTTTGCCAGAGAATCTCAAATTAAATATAAAAGTTGAAATTTCTAAGCATCAAGTTCTTCATTGACATTTTTAATTACCAACTGGCATGACGACTATGTATGACAAATATGGACAATAAGCATTATAAGAGCAATAATCCATATCCCAATATACAAAACAAAATGGAGAGTTTGAATATTATTAACCGAAGGGCATACAAATCAGGATAAAACAGGAACCAAAGCAAACAAGCTAAAAAATTCCACCATATGAACAGAAGAGAACTCCCAATTTGAATGAAGGAGTGAGACCAGTTGCCCAGGAAGAGTCGGCATCCCCTGCTTGCATGCAACACCCGTCGGCAGACATGTCACATCCAGTTTCTTCCACTTAGGAAGATATATAAGTATGTACTGTGGTTGGATGGTTCCAATGGTCTAAGACAGAATGTCATTTACTATTTTGGACAATGGGACATCATAGTGTATGACGAGTTCCCCATATGTTTGATATCACTACATAGTGTCCAACATTTTCTTTTATGAAACTGAATTATATTATTCTCTTCACAGTCTTGCATATCCATGAGAATTGTCCTAGGAACATATGTCCAATAGTCCATTTTCCAGATAAAATATATTACCATTCCCAACCTTGATTTTATACACACAGACACCAGACATCACATCTGATCGTACCGTCTTGAAGCATCTTGATGTGTTGTCATGCCTTTTTTTTTGATGCCACAATGAAATATGTCTGGTGTCTGTCCGCCCAGTGAATCTACTGGAAAGTCAGCTATTAAATTTCGTATAGAGTTCTCGGTATCTTGTATATTTTTTATTTCTTTTCTTGGTAAATTATGCAATGTTTAACCAACATCGTTTAGTGAGAGTATTGGTCCAAGTACATCATGTACATGTACATACATATTTTCTCAAACATATGATTTTCTCAGTGAGATCCCACGGGGATACGAATACAGCATCAAAGGTGCTTACTATTAAATATATTAAAAGAAGCTGCACTTTTTCAATGTACAAAAGGGGGGGGGAGGGGTTCCTAGATGGATAAAAAATCCTCCAAACTCTATACAAATTATTATTACAATGATATTTCAGGTTTAAAACGTATACTATTCTCAAAACCATAGGAACCCTCCCCCTACAAATATTTCCAAATCTACGAACTTTTCTACTGAAATTATCCAGACAACAAGATATGTTTGTGGGCATATTGAATAATAGAAACTTAAACAACTGGCTCATATATAGCTGTAAAATCATGATTTCATTTTCTAGCTTATTCTCTAAATTGGAATATGGTGTGGGCCCCTGAAAAAAATTATGGGCCCCTGAAATTATAATTTTAGGTGCCCACATGGCGACTGGTCAGTAAAAGTTAATTTCAAGCACTGTTTCAGTGGTTCAGTAAACCATTTTCACATTACCGTATTACAGGGCTACAGGACACGACCCTACATCACAAGATTTGATGCAACTTTTTACTGTGACATCAGAACATTTTTTATGTCATTATAAGAAATAATGTCAAAAGTTGTGATTTCAGGGCTAGGTGTTTCTATATATGCACGTCTAATGAGAATTGCACTCCTAATTGCCCTGCATACTGCATAGTTTATGCTGACAATTGGAATGTACACATGTACAGAGAAGTCCTTTACAATTTTATGACTTTAAAGAATGTTTCCTTACCTGTTTCAGCTCTAAAGAAGATGGTGGGGGTTGGTGGGGAAGCTGGATACAGTCAGCAAAGGAAAAGGTATTGTATGATTGATAGAAGTTCCTTTTAGTTCCTTTTAGATCTAGTGTTAAAACGGTCAGACTGCTTTATTGAACATGGACCTGTTGAATTGTCAGTATTGGTACTTCACTGTCAAAATGAAATTTGATTGAAGTTTTGTTTACCTTGGCCTTGGAATCGTTTGAAATTATCAAATGGTTCTACCATAGATGCTGACATTTGGTCTATTGATTCCCTATGTAAAAACTGTCAAACTGTCATGAGCATTCTTTTCAGATATAAATGCTTTCACTTACAAACCTTTTTTCCATCTGATATAGTCCCTATCAGCGTTGGAGATGGTAAAGAAGGATCTTTCAGAGTTTACATGTACTATGTCAAATGACACCAGCCAGGTTGTGGTAAATGCCAGTGACAAACTCAAAGAATCATTGAAGGTTAGATTGTACATACATGTACTTTGGTGGTACATTATACGTAGGTCTCTATGGATATGTTTATCTTTGGTCCAAGAATACATGTAAATACATGTAATACAAAATATACATTGGGTCCATGAGTGAATAATGTATATAAGAGAGGGCATACAAATTCTCACAAATCCATAAGGTCTACATGTAATATGTGAATGAAAAAGCATATAGTTTCAAGAAATACCATCTTTGCAAAACATTGTTCCAATTCACTTTTCTTATTTCCACTTGCCTGCCAAATTAATTTAACTTCAATCTGTGCAACATGTGAATGCTATACTGTTAGTGTCTGCTGAGGTGTGATTGTTAGCACATCTGCCTCTAAGGGTCTATGGTCTGATATGAGGCACCATTCAATTTTCTGCCAATACTACTTAATTTTCAATATTTCATTGGTTGTAGTGAACTTTCACTGCAAACTTTCTCTTTGAAATTGTGAAGAAGCCTAAATCAGCCAAGATGGAAATGATTGAAAAGAACTGGAACTTTGATGTCCGAAAATGGAGGAAAATATACTGTGTACTAGAACACATTGTATTTTTCTTCTAAACATTTTTTTTTGCAAAATGAACACTGAGGTAAAGATATCGGTGAATAAAAGTATGTTTATCCTAAAATAGGAAATATTGTAAATGTGCCCAAAACTCTTTTCTTTAACAGACAGAGAACACGACAGCAGCCAGAGACAGGGTGAGAAATGGTATAACGTCTTTTCTGGAGGGTCTATCACAGTCTCTTATCGTAGAGGCGGAGGATAAGGAGTCAACTCCTCCCCCCAGACACCACACAGATCCTGTCTTTGATAGAGCTAAGGTATGAGAAGTGTACATTTACCATAGAATTATGTCTATTATCATATTCTTAAAAACCCAAACCTACATCAGTACATGTATAAACATGTATTTGTACAGTTAATGATGGAGATAAGTTATGGTTTAAACAGTTAACAAGACATTTTATATTTTTGATGTACTCAGTGTTTTGCCATATCTATGTCATATATTTGGTATGCAAGTGTATGACCCATCTAGATCATCGCAAGAATATGTGAAAACTTAAGTTGATGAATCATTTGTATTTTCCTCAATTTGTGGGCTAATTGGAATGAGAATATTCACTTTTGATTATAACTGTATTTATAGTGACCTGCATAATCGCCCATTTATTAAATTTCAGCTCTTTTACTTATAACTTAATGTGAAAAATAGAATGTTACATTGATTCCTCCTAACTTGTCCAAGTCCCTACAAAAATACTGAAATGAACAATGAGGGTTTCATAATTTTATAGCTTATGAACTCAATCTGATGCAGCAAGGCTGTGAAAGGGTTCTTTGGTTTCCAGTCATAAAAGCCTACCCAATTTGACTATTGGTTGCATTGCCTCATTAATTACTGGACAAGGGGTAGATAACTTTGTCTTCCTCCTTCCATATAACAAAAAGAACTGTCCATATTTGATAACAGAAGGATGAACTTACATTTTTTTTTACATATCCTTTACTATTTAGGCCAGACTGCATGCTATCCAGGTTGATGCTGAAACTTACTGTAATCCACCATCAGGACCGGAGAAACTGTACCACACGTGGGAGGAATCATTTATTATAGATGAACACAAAGGGGATATATCAGAGCTACTGGTCTCTAAAGTAGAAGTCAGAGCATTTTATACAAAACTTGTAAGTAAAATTTCATACTTAAAAAAAATGAAAGTAAATTCAATTCATATCATATACAGTGTATTTAGACATTTTCATGCAAGTATCTTCAGAACAACATTTGAAGAAAACATCTCCCACAAAAAATTCTTCTCAGTTGTTAAATAATTTGATGGTGAAGCTTTAATTGACCTTGGTCTTGCTTCACAAAATACCTACCCACAAAATTTGCCCTTTGAGATGATGTGAAAGAGTCTACATATAGGATATAATATACATGTATGTTTGGTGGATTCGTGGCTTTGAATGTCATGTTCTAATCTAGAAACTTATCTTTTCCCTCATATTGACTTCATGAAGCTTCTTGAAACACATTATATCTTTATTCCGACTTTGATAATGACTCTTTGACAAAAATGTTACTTACATTTTGTCATTTGATTGAGAAATTAATTCCATATTACTTTAATTAAGTGTAACTTGATTTTATTCAGGTTCCGTCAGAGATATCACACGGAGATTTCTGGAAGCGATATTTCTATAAGGTACATCAACTACAAGTGGATGAAGCCAGGAAACTAGCTTTAATGAAAAGGGCAGAAAGAGTAGAAACTAAGGAAGATTCTATTGGTTGGGAAGGTAGACATGTTTTATTGGACAATTTACATGTACCTTGCAATCATGCCAAAATTTTGTTGAGATGAAAATCTTAACTCTGATAGCATACAGGTGTAGTTATTATCTGCTGCTAACTAAAGACACTTTTTGATATCATTTCCCATCAGCCTGATTACAGAAATGAGTCTTGCCTTAAAGTTTTGCATTTATTATGAAATGTACTTACTGTAAAATTTGCAAATACTTTCACATATTTTATGCATAATTTCCACATAATTTGTGGCATTAATGCTTTTTCGTTCCATGTTCAGATGATTGGAGTGGAGATGAAGAAACGCAAACAAGATCCAAAAGATCGCCAGAAAAAACTTCTGTTGAAGGTGCCAATATATCAGAGTCAAAAGCCAGTGAAAATGACTTGGAAGTGATAGAAAAAATTACACCAGTGACTGACAGTGATACGATATGTATTGAAGACACTCCGGATAAGTCAGAAACAGTTGTCGATCCAGATCTCCAGAAACGCCTTTCACAAGATCCCCAGGATGATTCTGAACTTCACAATTCAACCAACAAAACAAATTCAACCTCAAATCAAGATTCAGAAGATACAATTTTATGTGAACAAATTCAGAAAGTTGATGTTGAACCTGGTCCTCTTAAAGACAATGAAACTATACCAGAGACAGTAAATACAGAAACTGAAAGTGAAAATGCTGAAGTTGAAAGTGTTACAAAAGAAGCTATAGAATCAGATCCTGCACAGGAAATCAGTGTATCAGACAATGTTGTGGAATCTGCCAAAGACAGTAAGATCAGTGAATCGCCGCCAAAGGAACCAGATCAGTGCGCTGAGGAGTCTAGTAGTGAACTACGGACCAAGGAGAAGGGGGAAATGGTCGTAGTTAACCCAGATAGGGACTCCCCATCCTCTGACTCTAGTGCTAATAAAGGTGAATTTGGTACCTTAATATAAAATATTAAGGTGAAATACATTTCACTAGTACCTCAATCATTTATTTGGATGTAAATATCATAATTTTGCATGGAATATTGAAATCATTTAATTTCAATTATTATTTTCAAGAAACGAAAATTCTGATTGGGTAAAAAATTTTGTTGATACAACGATCAACAAAATTTTTCATTATTTTTAGCACTATTTTTAGCACTATTCTTAGAATTGAGGACTCCCTCAAACATGAATAAACTCATACATACATAAAAATACAATTTTTTAATGTTTGCTGAAAATTTTAAGGGTACCATTTCTTTTTTACTTATTAAAATTTGCATGTAGGATTTTCTCAAACTAGTCCTTATTCCAAAGATATAGAGAGACGATCGTTCGCTGTTTGAATCATGGCAGCTGCCATAACTTGCTTACATTGTATCACTGCGCAACCCCCCCCCCCCAAACTTACAAAATATAGTGTGGGATTGATTGTTATTAGATCCAAGAAAACAGTCTTTTTTCCATAAGTAGAGGATATAAAATGATAAGAAATTAATCTTATATTTTTACGGTTGATGCAGGTACAAAAATGTACATGTATCACCCAAAAAATTGGATGGAAAACTTTGATGCATTTTTCCGTCCAGTTTTCTAGGTGAAGGTACATGTATCTCAAAACAAGTGTACTTAATACCTTACTCCCCCTTGTCAGATGTCATACGTAAAACTGCGTCTCCAGTGAGTGTCGTAGTGGAGGGTATATACGACAAGATCAGAGTCCATATTATATCATACTTTCATATAGAAGCAATTTTTGGAGTAAAATCATTCAAACAAATTAACAAGCAATTAAATTGATTGTAATTTATACAAATTTTTGGCCTGATAAGTCTCCACTACGACACTCACCGGAGATGCAGTTTTGTGTATGACATCCGACAAGGGGGAGTAAGGTATTATGTACACTTGTCTCGAGAAGATGGGTGATACCTGCATTAACAAAAAAAAAATATAAGATTCATTTCTTAAATACCTTTCTCTACCTTGTACCATGTTGTTCAGGTACATGTATCTGGACAGTAAGGAACAACAGGTTTACTGACAATTATTTTTCTAATTTTTCTGAAAATGTATTATGGGACATGACCTTTGGTCTTTTAAAATAAGCAAGACTTTACATGTACGCTTGAATTTTGATACCAATTTCATGTATTAAAAAGTCAACAGATTGCAGAACATTCTTTTCTTCCCTCAAAAACATTGAAACTGATTTGTTTAAGGTGTCAAATTAAGTGTTTGTAGAAATTGTGACTGTGAGGAAATTCTTTACACTTTATTTTAAGATACATGTATGAGGATTAAAATGATAGAAAAATTATTTCAAGGAGAAGATTGATTAGCAAATTTCTGAAAAAGAATGATTTGTTATTTTATTTAAAAATGGATTGACTTGATTTAGATATTGTTGTCACAAGATATTTATGTGTATGAATGATAATTTACACAAATTTATCCTGTACAGAGAGTTTGGATGATGACTGGGAACAAGATTTTGATGTGGAATTGACAGAGGAAGACATGAAAGCTGCTGATGAAATTGCCAAGAAACTAAATATGAATGCTTCTGATTACACCAAACTAGCTGGGGAAATGGTAAGTTACTTATAGTGACTAAATCTTAATGCCTATCTTAATTTTACCTTTTTGAATGACCATTCTTGCAAAACACAAAAACTATATGAATAAATCATTGATAAGGTCATTTCTTTGTTTACTATTATGGATGCTGAGATGTACATTTCATTCTATTTACATTAATTTAATTATCTGGTATTTGAATGTATAAAGATGATAATGATTTTTCTGTTACCCACAGGAGGATGATTGGGAAAGTTGGGAGTAAAACGACCTGCCAAGAATCATACATGTCAAACAGATCTCTAAATGCTTCTCAATTATTGTTCCTTAGTACACATCAACATTGTACAATCAATACAATGATCTATAGTAGTTGAAAAGGGGAAATTTTGTCATGTTTCTTTACCATTAAGTTACACCTGTTTTAATGATTTTTAATGGCACATGTATTGTATTCATGTATTTGTCATACTGGTATTACATAATATAGATGTGTTAAACTTGATGAAAAGTGTATGCAAATGTATATGAGGCTTGACATTGAATACCCCCATGACATCAGAATTTTTTAAGAAACATTTTTGGAATGAATATGAGAAAATTGGAGCAATTAATGCCTGACACAAAAAGATTAGAATGTTAAAAAAAGAAGAAAATTTAAATAGTACCAGTATGCCGATGACATGGCCATTTTGCTTCAAGTATAGCTTCAGACCTTTGTATACAGGGCATATTGTTGCACAATTTCAAAGAAAAGACTACACTAGCTCATGTAAAGCGCTAAATCTATAGTTTCATTTTAAGTTGCCAAACACAATTGTGAAAAATTTCATGAATTTAAATCTAAATCTGACATGGTTCTGAATGGTAGAAATTAAATACACCTCAGAATTGTAACATAAACATCAAATAAATAAAACATAGGGAGGTGAAGAATTCATGTAAGAAGTCATTTTTACAAGAGCATACCCCAAAAAATAAAGCATTAATTTGAAATTTACTTGTACTACAGGTGATGGGTCTAGATTTATGAAAGTTCTTATACATGTATACATGTAGGGGCTGTGTGAAAAAAAATTAAAGTTGAGAGGAAAAATATAGTTCTTTTTAAGAATGACTGTTTTATTTATATCATTTGATTTTTTTCTTACAATATTTCAAAATAGCTATTTCCTTTAATTTTCTTTCATTCCCATTTGTCATAATTACTACATTTGTAACAATGATCAGTTTTAGGTGTATTCTTGTGTTAATAAATTATGATTGTTGTGTCGCCTGCGAAGCACAGGGACACTTACTAAGGGATCACTTTTTTTTACCAGAGAACGCACTGTCACTGTTGGCTATATTTAAAAAAGATGAAGATATTGTTATGTCAGTTTGTTACGATTGATGTAATCTAACAAAACAAAAATCATTACAAATACATGTAGCTGTATAGCATTTTGTTAGTTTAAAGCATCATGGATGTGTTATGCCTAAAATTACTACTTTCATTCTAATTCTTAATAGTTGATTGTCAATTGAAATAATTCCTCAGTAAAATTTTTACATTATTGACACCATCACACAGTTCTTGAAATCTTCAAATGAAATGTCAGACATCTGGGGATTTTTATTGATATAAAATGAGCTTTTGTCAGACCAGACAATTTTTAGCTCTACTGGTCTCAGACCAGTCGAGCTTATGCGATCACCCTTCGTCCGGCGTCCGTCCGTCTGTCCGTCTGTCCGTCTGTCTGTCTGTCCGTCTGTCCGTAAACAATTCTTGTCCGGACAACTCCTCTGAAACTGTTAGAGATAGAAACTTAATTCTTTTTGTATTTTACTTGGTCCATGGTCTAGTTGTGCACCTGACATTCAGTTTCAGTCCCTGACTCCCAGGGTCTTAGAAAATGGGCGTGGTCATTAAATTCTATGTAATTTTGTCCGGATGGCTCTTCTATCACTATAAATGATAGAGACATAATTCTTTTTGCAATATGATGGGTCTGTAGTCTAGTTGTGCACCTGATATTTTGTTTGAGCCAATGACCCCCAGGGTCTTAGAAAAGGGTGTGGCCATTTTCTTTATTCCATATTATCTTATGCTTACAGCGCTGACACTATAAATAATGGAGACTAAATTCTTTATGCAATATGATGGGTGTGTAATCTCGTTGTCCACCTCATATTTTGTTTGAGTCTCTGACCCCAAGGGTCTTAGAAAATGGGTGTGGTTGTTTTCTCTCTATGAAACTACATGTGATCTCATGATAGCTAATTTCCCAGAATTTATGGATAATAGTTAATTGATTTATTCCAAAATATTATCGGTTTGCAGTTTAGATGTCATTACAGTATTTTACTTCAGTCCCTGTTCCCTAGGATTCTGGAAAATGGGTATATGGCTATTTTCTCTTACCCTATCTACATGCATTTAGAGTACATAAGTGACAGAAACTATAAATAAACAAAGATATTGCAATTTTACAATATTATCATAGATGAGTCTGTAATTTAGTTTTTCTCATATTTTATTTTGGGACCTGACCCAGGATTTTATCTTCAATTCTATAGAAACGCTAGGGGATAGTTTCGGAATTTCCTCTGATCAATCAATCAACATGAAAATCTTTTCTATTATAGTGTTTATACAGTGCAAGAAAGATATCAAATAGTCAAAATGCATGTATTTCTCACTTATTTTTTATTTGTTTAACATGTTTAAGGTGTAAGATTTTTGGGGAGAGTAGTGAGAATTTTTGTTGCAAGAGTAGAATGTCCGAAGTGATCACAGACTTGAGCTGTGCTTTCTGTTAAATGGGAACACCAGAATCACAAAGATTGATCATTTTATCAAATAAAATAGCAATAATGCATCCTTCACATTGCCAAATGAAAGGAATATTGTGCTTGTGGTTTTTTTTTTTTGAGGGGGGGGGGGAGAGGGGGGAGGTAACTAGAATGTCCTAAGTGATCACAGACTTGAGCTGTGCTTTCTGTTAAATGGGAACACCAGAATCACAAAGATTGATCATTTTATCAAATAAAATAGCAATAATGCATCCTTCACATTGCCAAATGAAAGGAATATTGTGCTTGTGTAAGCTTTTTTTTTGGGGGGGGGGGGGGAGAGGGGGGAGGTAACTAGAATGTCCTAAGTGATCACAGACTTGAGCTGTGCTTTCTGTTAGGGAACACCAGAATCACAAAGATTGATCATTTTATCAAATAAAATAGCAATAATGCATCCTTCACATTGCCAAATGAAAGGAATATTGTGCTTGTGTAAGCTTTTTTTTTGGGGGGGGAGAGGGGGGAGGTAACTCTTACATCTTTCTTTCTTCTTATAAATTCCTCCACTGCTTGGAGTACCACCCCCAATGGGATGTAAAACTGTGTGGTTTGATAAAATTTTTCATGATGTTTACATTAAAGCAAGTGACACATGTTTTAATAGAAGATAACAAGAGATGCCTTATTGGCATATCTACTATGTGTTAATCAAATTTAAAAAAAGAAATAAATAAAATACTAAAAAAAATCATTTGTAAAAGCCGACTCATACAAAAATATTTCAACCCAGGAAAACTTCTACCAAAATTTTCCTTTATTGCCATTTGACAATATTATCATAGATGAGTCTGAAATTTAGTTTTTCTCATATTTTATTTGGGGCCTGACCCAGGATTTTATCTTCAATTCTATAGAAACGCTAGGGGATAGTTTCGGGAGTCCTCTGATCAATCAATCAACTTCAAAATCTTTCCTATTATGTTTATACAGTGCAAGAAAGATAACAAACAATCAAAATGCATGTATTTCTTACTTATTTTTTAATTGTTTAAGGTGTAAGATTTTTGGGGAGAGTAGTGAGAATTTTTGTTGCAAGAGTAGAATGTCCTAAGTGATCACGGACTTGAGCTGTGCTTTCTGATAAATGGAAACACCAGAATCACAAAGATTGATCATTTTATCAAATAAAATAGCAATAATGCATCCTTCACATTGCCAAATGAAAGGTGCTTGTGTAAGTTATAGAAGTTGAATTTGTAACAGGAGAGGGAGAGATGTGACTGTATCGGGAATCGAACCCGAGATCTTCTGCTATCAAGGCAGACGCTCTTACCAACTGAGCTATCTGGGCACGATGCCCGTTCCTGCCACACTCCTCTCTACCAATTTTTCAGGTTTCCATGCACGGGAAACCTCACACAAAACTCCACTTCACCTTGAGTCATTTAGTTTGGTGCCAATTCTGTAACAGGAGAGGAAAAGATGTGACCGAACCGTGAATTGAACCCGAGAACTTCTGCTATCTGGGCAGACGCTCTTACCAACTGAGCTATCTGGGTACGATACCTGTTCCTGCCATAAATTAATGGTAATAAACTAATGTTTCAGGCCTTTTTGTCAATTGGACCTCGAGTCATTTTGTCCTTTTAAAATTTGACCAATCAAAAACATCATTTCAACCTCATGCAGATTTTGAAATATTTTTCTGAACTGGGATATATGGTAGAAATGTTTTCTATAGAGGATCAAATATTTCATACCGGTATGTAAAAATATTTTGTATTATATTTTAATAATTAGCTTCTGTCTACATTAATACCACATTCGCCCTAAAAGTTCATGTTCTTCGTTCAATATTCTATTTACATTGTTTTACATTTACTAAATAAATAGCCTAAAACCTTTTTAGGTTTTAGAACAAAATGGCCGATTCTTTTAAAATTTCACTCGGTAGCTAGGCCACATGTCCTATTATATTTAATTTCAATCTGAAACTGCCTGATTACTTGATCTAAGTATTTTCACTGGTCAGTATAAGAAAGAAGGAAATATCTCTAATAATAGAGTATCCTATGCAATACTATTTCAGCTCAAATGAGAGGTTATTTATGCCTTTAGTCTTAATTTTATAAAAGGGCATATAGTGGTAGGTCTGTCTGTTCATCTGTTTGTCTATCCATCCGACTGTCAGTATATCATTCCATTCAACTAAATTCTGATGAAAGGGTATGAGATAATAGAGCTGTCATATATTGCATGTCTATGAACCTTGAGAAGGCTCATCTTTTGGAGCCAATTTTTAACCTTTGACCCCATCACTGACCTTTGACCCACATTTTTTGAAAAATAAAAACATCTGTTATTTTAGTTTTGATACATATGGTATGTTATACATGTTGTATACATACACGTTTTTAGTAATTCTCTCACATTTTAGAGAAATCTAAGGCACGGTCCATTTGATATTCTTTGGGGGGGGGGGGGGGGACTCCGTTTTTTTCAAAAAAAAAATTTTTGCTCTGAATTTTGATGAAAAAAATTAATTAGGAATTGATGGATATGCATTGGCATGTGGTTGTTGGTTCTAATAAAAAAAAAACTTGATACACATTTATCCCGCCTCTGGCAAATTTCTTGCAATCTGATTGGTCGAGAAGAACCAAATATTATGTTGTATTATTTTACTAACAGAATATTATTTTGATATCCTGCTTCTACTAAGATGCTTAATGCTTTTGACGTCACCAAAATGCTTTAGAATATGTTGACGTAACATACACAAACCAAAAGCGATTCAGCGGGATAAATTCGTTATAGAGTGTTTTACAGGGGGGATACAGAAATATATTGGGTTGATGAAAAAAGTGGTATTAGGCAAGGTGAAGTCCAGCATTCATTCTCTTGAGTGTATATGTACAAATCAACCAGGAGAGAATCAGTCTCATCAGAGACTTCTGGTTTATCTGCAAATCTGCTAAAAGGTTTAGTTTTCATGAACTCTGCATCACTTTGATCAGATGAGAGAAAAGTCCTATTGTATAAAGTGATCTGTATGTGAGAAATTAATGTTTTGTTATTATTTCATTTGTTATGTTTCATAAGTTATCTGATAAGTATTTATGAAATATCAATAAATATATGTACCTTAAAGAATTTTTATACTTTGTTAATCCTTATGTTTAACCAGTGTGGAATTTTATTATTTTACCCGTAAAAATCTAATATAAGGAGTGTATAGGAATTGTCCGGTCTGTCCATAAGTTGTACATCATGTATTGGGATATAACTTTTAATGACTGCATTTATTTAAATACTTCACAAAATGGGTGTACACAATGGGTGTTCAGTGCCCATGGTTGTGTCATGACCTTGAACCAAGGTCATATCTGAAAGAGAAAGGTCATGGTGAAAATAAATGGAAAAATTTTGTCTGAACCAGTTGCTTAACCCCTTTATGGGTTTGAATATTTTTCAGAATTGTTTCCCATTAACATCGGTTTTGTCATGTTCAAGGTCAGAGTAATATGAAATGGTAAGGTCTAGTTTGGAACACAACTTTTTATCATGTGCTTGGATTTGAATAAAATTATGATGTGTTATGAGCATGATCCAAGGCCATATCTGAAGGTCAAGGTCAGTGAAAGGAAAATTGTAAACTCATATACTAGCCATAGGCTTTTAACGTCTGTGGATTTAAATATTTGTTTATGATGATCCAAGGGTAAGTCTTACCTTGAACCTAGGTCATGGAGTGAATTCTACAGTGAATTATTATGCAGTGAATTTATGCAGAGAATTATTATGCAGTGAATTTATTATGCAGTGAATTTATGCAGTGAATTACAATGAAGAGATCATGGCCAGGCCATTACTTTTGACCTTTATATAATTCAGGCTTGGAATACTGGTGTCAAAGCAGTAACCGAACGATTTTGAAGGTTTATTCACGCTAACTTTGTTGTTTTGTTTTGAAAATTGAGACATGAATCTTGGAACAAATAATGGTTGGCATATTTCTCAAATATTTATTGAATAATTATCTAAAAAATTGGGACTTTTCATCATCTTTTATGTCAAGATTTCCTCAATTTTGCAACTTTGCTAAAGCAGTAACCGAACATTTGAGCATACGGATGTGTTTTATTGATCGATTTTCAATTCTATGTTGATAAATCTAAAGTTACATCTTTTTCACAGACCGATTTGTAGAAAATTCAGGAAAATATAGTTCCTACTGAATGTTTTAGGAGGGCACCCTTTCCCAATCGTAATATCTCATCTGAAACTATCATTGCTTGATAAAGGACTAAAAACTATATTCATCAAGTCACCCTTTTATAAAAATGTTGACTCTAATGTTGATTTGAAGTGAGACTTTATAAGTTCCCTTTAAAATTAGGTCTTACTGGAAAGGCCAAAGTTTTTTTTTTATCCAATTTCATTAATTCAAATGCCCCCTACACCGTAATCTTTCGATTACTGCTTCTGTTTGGCTACTTCTTTGTACAGTATAGTTTTCACATTGACGTGAAACTTACATTTGAATACTAGTAAACAGTTTAAGAATATGTACTATTTCGTTAATTAATATCTTTTAGTTGATCAGTCACTCTTGCAGAAGCTAGAAATTAAAAAATGCCTTTAAAACCACTAATTGGATTTCAAGAAATTTTTACTCAATGACAGATCAACCATGTATGTGTCCATAAAGAAGGAGGATAACTGCTAAAGAAATGGCCCATAGACTTGAATTTTTTAATGTATTTTCCCATTGAACAAGTGAGACCTCACACATAATGCAATAAATGATTGCTTATTCAAACAAAATGTATACCAAGTCAGTTCTAGCCATTCATCTGATAGTGACTACCAGACAGACGGACACCAGATAAAGTGATCCCTTTGTGTTGCCAATGCATTGTAGGTGATATCACAATGCTTCATGTCTTTTTAGTTCGCTTCTAATTCCCTATTCCTACTACATTTCCTTCTGTAGAAGAGCAAAGAACAATGCCGGACAGACAGCACCTTATCATAACAAATAAATGTATCATGAGAGTAATAAAAGTATATGAAGATCATCTTGTAAAGCTTTTCATAATAAAAATTTAATACAGGCCTGCATTTGCTGTATATAGCTTATTTGGAATAAAATGCAAAATCATTCAAGTGGAATAAGTATGTCAAGGTCAAATTAGGGAAGTTTGATTAAGGCTTATCCCGTTATTCTGTGCAAGTTTGGTAGTAACGCTAACTTTCATCAATATTGGCTATCTCATGTGAAACCATATGCTCGATCAGAAAAAATACCCAAGGTAAATTCATGATAGCTTGAACACAGATGTATCCAATACATGTATCTTAGTTTGATACATAATTATGCCACTTTCATGTATACTTTGCCAAATAAATGAAATTCCATTAAAATTTATCCATGCTGGGAAAAGTTGTCAGATGCAGCATCTGATGCATTGGTCAATCTCAGCATCTGAAGATGAACACTGATGTACTATGGATTTTTGTTCATTACTCAGCTATCCCAAAACTTTGTAAACAAGTCACTTGTTGGACAATATAGTCCACATACAGCTGCACTTATGCATGGGTCTCTTTTTGGTATTTCAAGATGATTTACTTGTGCAAGTTAGGTAACTGTCGCATTAGAAATTTGTCAAATACTACAGAGCTACACCTACATGTAGCAAAAGCTCACTAAAATTCATCAATGCAAGCTAAAAGTAGCTAGTACAAAAGATACATTCAACTGAATCATGGAATATTAATGCAAAGCAACAAGATATCTATACAATTAGAGTTTTATCAATCTAAATGGCATGAAATTAACAGCTACATGTATAATACAATGCACCAGTACAAAAATAGCTAACAACAACCTTATATATCATTAATTGATAGCTGTCTTTCATGATTAGTAAATGTATTATCAAACTTTATATAGAGTGAGAGCATAAAATTCTTCACAATTCATATCATTTTATGAAGACACATTGATCTGAATTCTGATCTGTTTAGTTTATTCATATCATAATGTAATTTCTCATATGATATGGGTTATCATAACATGTAACTTATATTAATACCCATATAATTAAAATTTAGCACTCTTCACAAATTTTTCACTAAGTTTAACTTATTTACCATTTGAAGGGTATACATGTACATAGCAAAATTATAATAGCATTACAGATCTTACAAGATAGGTGGCATTTACATTTTGTTATCCTAATTTTCTACTATTTTGCTGAAGAACCATTAAGATTTAAAAAAAAAAAAAAAAAAAAAAAAAAACGGTATAAAAAAATATTAATACATCAGTTATGACACATCATTATGTTGTTCTGTTTACGATAACATCAATATGAAATGTATCATTTGTTAAATGTAATTTCTTCATCATGATTGTAAATAATGGTACATACAAGTATGAATAAGTTGACCTTATATAATCACCCTTAATTATAATGATACAAAGTTTAAGCTTTTAAAGGAAGTAAAAATAGGAACAACTTCCCCAAGCAGTCAATTCTAGTATAAATGCTAAGGAAACATAATTTTCAAGCATGATTTCATATTAAATTTTAAACTGACTTCCGCAGAATTTGACAATGTCACTATAACTTCATGTAATCATTAATCTAAACCTAGAACTTGAAGGGATTTCATGATTGATTGCACTGTCCTTAAGTACATGTATATGCTGCCAAGTTAAATGGAACATTATAAAACAGGTGAAACTATCAGAGATACTAAAATGTATTCTTCTCAAATGAATTACACACATTAAATACATAACATTTTGATAAGTACTGAATATCATGAAGGTAATGTTGGAGGACCCTGTATATAGTATATATTTAAAATTGGTATTAAAGCACACATACATGTATACATTTTGGTTTTTACACATTTACTATGGATGGCTCATCAAAAATTCTGAGTGGAGCAACATCCTCGATGGAGTAAGAAGACTCGTGTTCGGTGTCTATCATAGGAGTGCTAGCCAAGTAACTAGGCACTGCTTGTCTTCTTTGGGTTTTGACGTGGTCTATAGGTGACAGGGGAGGTAAATTCTCCAAGGACTGTAGAGCCTGCCTCTCATTTAACCTGCCCTTTGGGGGTGCACAACTTTTGGTTGGTGTCTTTAATCTGGTGTAATCAATAACAATATCACTGTCATCAGTGGAGCTATGATGGCTGTTCGTACTGTAGTTCACCGACGATGTAATATCAGAATCTGTGACACTATGGTCTGTAGGAGTAGAATTTCTAGATGTATTAAACATTGTTGTTTTGTAGCCACTATCTGTGGATCTATCATAATTATTTCTGGACGCTTTGTGAGAATTTTTTATCTGGCTCACCTTACCTACTCTGACAGCACCGTCATGTTTATATGTAGGACAAGGTTTTGTTTGTCTTTCTGATAAGTGAAATGTAGCTCTTTCTAGAGTTGGAGAAGAAAGCCGTCTCTTAGAACTTCGTTTTCGGTTAGCCCTTCGGAAAGGGTGCATATTTTCCTTATCTGCAGAACTGTTCATTGTCCTTGACCTCCGATCAGATTCTCTTCCTTTGTACCTGAACTTGTAAGGAGATTCGTTGAGGTTTTCCAGATCTGAATAAATGTTGTGGAGTAATGGATTCATATTTGTCTTCTTATGCTGACTTTCATTTCTGAATCGGAACTTGTACGGAGATTCTGTTAAATCCATCATCTTATTCAGATCAAGAAGTGATGGACTGTTTTGACTGGTTTCATTTTCACATCTTGTATTGTTGATTGATAATGCCACTGCAGATTCTTCTTTGGTATTTACATTGTTTGACATCTCAGCAAAAGAATTACTGACATCTGAAATATCCATTAAATAGCTTAAACCAGGCAGAGAGGACTTGGTACTCCCTGGTTTGGAACAATCAAATGAAGTGGGCGCATTAATGGTACTTTTGCTAGTATCTGATATAAACGTAAAACTATCACTGTCTTTCCTGCAATAACTTTGGATCTGGTCCAACAATGGTACAGAGAGGGAATAGTTCTTTCTTGATCCGTTATTTTCAATATTTGACTCATTGTTTGCAGTATGTATGCTTGATACTGTACTGTCTGTCACTGACACATCTGACGTCATTTTGTTTTCTCGTTTGTCAAAGTTGACACTTGGGTTATAATGCAGGTTTGAATAGCCACTGTCTTCTGTACTTCTGTCCGACGTTGATCTACTTTGGTTCCTGTAATCTTGGAAAGAGGACGTCTCATGACCCGATGAATTGTTCTGAAAGTTTTGATTATTTTCCTCCAAACCAGAAGTTATATTTTTCTTTTCGAGTGTTATATGGCTTGTTTGGGCACTGTCAGACAGAGGACATAAATGGTAACTCCCTTGCATTGTGCTCTCCCATAGCTTCACGGGGTCTAACGGAGAAAGCGAAAGTCTCTTGATTGGAGTGAATTCCGGAGAGTGACAGAAGCTATTATCATCATTTTTTACTTCAGTTGAATTATTGGAGGATCCAGTGACAGCGTACATGGTCCCTGTAGAGTTAGCTGGACATTTTCTGAAAGCATAGCTGGAGCTTGTTCTTGGAAAATGAACTTTGGTCTCAGCATTGGAATTATCTCTATAGGGGATAGCCTCAGTGTAGCTTTCATCGATAAATGAACAACCATACGGCATATCGAAACTGGTGGATCTTTCTCCTTTATCTAATCGCCAAGGAAGTTTGCACTTCTTTGAAGAGTCCAGTAAGTGATGTGTGCTAGATGATGCACTAAGAATGGAGGATTTAGCTGAATCTATTGTGAGATATTTGTCGAAGTAATTCAGAGCAGATTCAATACTTGGAGTTCTGGATGGTAAGGCATGAGCGTTTGGATTGGGACTCCTTGAACTCAGAAATTGCATTGGGTACTCGTCCCAATGTAAACTTGGACCATTTTGATCCATGGAGGGTCGCCTACTAACATCTCTACTGTTTGCTTCATTACTCAGGGGGACAGAGGCATTCAACCATTCTGCCACTCGAAAAGAGTTCTCCTGACTTTCGAAGATTTGAGGTTTTTTCTTTGGCTGAAACATATGAAAAGTATTTCTTTTACATCTCTAGGTCGAAACTTGTTAATCACACAATACATGTACCTTTTATCATGTTTATATTAATAAAATACACTGCCATGCATATGTAACTATACAAATAAGGGAAATCATTCTAAATTCTTTATAAGTTTATCCAAATTTCTCCATTCTGAACTTGAAAGATCCGTAATAATTGACTGAATCACATATTTCAAAATTTTGAATTGTGATAACGAAAATGGAAATATAGACTTTTTTCATCATCACAACTTTTATTCCAAAAATATATTGTCATTTTTATATAAAAAAAACATGAAAATTCAAAAAATGCAAATATTTTGGTCAAGTTTGTTACAAATTATTTCTTTAAGGTTTACCTTCAGAATTATACAGCAATGGATTTGAAGCTGTGAATTTTCTAACAGCAACATGAACAGAAATGGTGTGTACTAATTTATGGACGGCAGTGTATTACATGTACCTGTGTCATAAATATACATGTAGGATCTCAAATACATGCAGATTTTCATTTCATATGATGTCTTATGAAAGGAGTGGTGTGTTTTATATCCCTGAGCCATGGCGAGGGGATATAAAACGCACTAGTTTCATAATACATGGTATGAAATGAAAATTCACTTGAGATTCTTTTTATCACATGATATTGCTTAAACATTTGTATTTCTAATGTGAAATCAATGTTTCTGAGAACTAGAGGCAAACCACGCCATATGTAGATTGACTGCTATGCCATGAGAAGTAATTCCCCATCCTATAGATCTAATGTGTGTAAAGAGAAATATATTTCAAATTTAAACACAAACACTCAAATACACAAATTTTCAGCCCCTTGGCCTTTATCAAGTGTAAAAAACGACGATCTTGATAAAGGCCAAGGGGCACAAACTCTTTTAAACGAATTTGGGTACACTTGATAAAGGGTACACCTGATAAAGGCCAAGGGGCCGAAAATTAGTGTATAAGAGAGTTTGTGTTTTTATTTGTTATCATCCCTTCCCTCTGGAAGAAATATTTCAATCTATTTCAAATTTGTTAAGTATTTTAATGCAATAATGAATTCAACAACAACAATTTTAATCATAACAGTGGCGGATTCAGGGGGGTGCGGAGGGGGTGCCCGCCCCCCCGGCACTGACCCAAATTTTTCCAAAAACAGGTATATTTTGGCCCAATTTGAGTCAAAATCGGCAAAATTCGCCCCCTGACCCCCAGCAAAGGGGGCGCTGGATCCGCCACTGCATTAATATTGAATCTGGGTCAGAATTTAACAAATTACCAATATTTGAAAGGTCCCACTTGTCAAAGTTTAGGTGATTAGGCTCCAAACTTGACCAATCGCATTCAAGCAGAGCAATAAGTAACATGTTATCATGACATTTGATTATGAAATGACTTTATAAAAGTGAATAACAGGTGTATCATGTGATAATTTCTTTTATCACATGATACACCCGTTATGCAGTTTCATAAAGCCGTTTCATAATCAAATACTATGATAACACGTTACATATCGCTCTGCTCGAATACGATTGGTCAAGTTTGGAGCCTCATCGCCTACACTGTGACAAGTGTGACCTTTCAAATATCGGTCATATGTTAAATTAAGACGCAAATTCAATATCAATGATTGAAATTGTTGTTAATGAAAGAATTATTGCATTAAAGTACTAAACAAAGTTAAAATATTTTTCCCTTTACGCACAGAACATCTACGATGGTCAGAACTACTTCTCATAGCGTAGAAGACGACTTCTAAAGGTCATGGTGTGATTCGCCTCTAGTTCTCGGAATCGTTGATTTCACGTTGGAAATAAACATTTTTTGGCAGAATCATGTGATAAAAAGAATCTGAAATGAATTTTCATTTCATACAATGTATTATGAAACTCGTTGTGCGTTTTATATCCCCTCACCAAGGCTCAGGGATATAAAACACACAACTCGTTTCATAACACATCGTATGAAATGAAAATTCATTTCAGATCCTATATATATGAAAAACAATAATAATTGGAAGTATACAAAATTACAGTAAACATTGCATTTTTTTTTACAGTTTTGAATTATAAATTGTCACCTGTAGATATATGTAGTGGTGTACTGATTATCACTAATAATTGATATCATTCAATAATTGCTTTTGATTCCAATAGTTGATTACGCCTCTCAATAATTTATTATTTAGCGACGTAATTTAAAGAACAAATTTTTATGAAGATGATTCAAGTTGAGTCGTCTCAAATAAATTGTAGTTTAAAAATGACAGCCCCTTGAATATTCTTGATAAAGCAAAAGACTAAAAGGCTATGTAGTCAATGAATGTATCAATATTAACACAAATGAAGTGCTGCATAAATCATTTTCTTGAATAACTACAACTTTCAGTGTAAATTATAAAATTATGCGTAACCGATTAATAATTGATAAAACTGAATCAGATGGTCATCCAATTAAGAAGGAGCAAGTGATTCCCCATCACTACCTGTAGATTTTGTAATCTCCTGAACCATCCTAATTCATCGTCCTCCTGATCTTTAGGTTTACCCCCTGTAGGGTGACAACAGGCGTAGTAAGCCATCATCATTACTCCTCCTGAAAAATATTCCGTAATGTAGTTATCACTACTCAGGAGTTTAAAAATGTATGTTTACAGTCTTACAAACATACAGTGTACATTAAAAGGAGGATACATACTGTAAATGTCATTACTTTCACTGGGGAAAAATTTCGTGATTATCACTATTGCGATATAAAGGTCTCTGCCTTATTAAGGATACTGCAAGTTTATTTTACGCTTGGGGGAAATTTTCACAATAAAATGTCTCTCCCATTGTAAGAATGTAGCACAGATTTTTTCGCCTCAGGGATATTTTTGCAATCTCCCTAGATTCGCCAGAAACGCACAAATTACTCCCAAGCAAAACGCGAAAATTACCCCCAAGCGAAAATTTCCACTTTTACAATTTTTGAAAATTACCCTAACGCTAAAATTTCCATGTTTACGTTACACCATAGGATGATATCCTTCATCATCCAGTACATTCATGTGAGACATACTCAAAATAATGAACAAACTGTGTCCAGTTTTACATGTACTTTTGAAGTGATGAGATTAAAGATGGATTGAGTCAAGTCTTGACAATTTTGTAAAGTGATCCTTACTGTAGATGTAATTACCCATGCGAAATCTTCTAAAATTCTGAATTACTCTCTAGTCCAGTAGTTAAAAGAACATAGGTAATCACAGATTACGAAGCTCACCTCGTGACAGCAAAATTCAATTCAAACATATTTCTTAGTGCATGTATATTGGCTTTTAAAGGCAAAACCACTCAAGCAGAAAAAGTAGGTCGAGGTCATTTTATGAAAGTTTGATCAAAGATACATCCAATATGCAAGTTTGGTACATGTAGCAGTTATACTTTGCTCAATATTGGCTTTATAGAGCAAAATCACTCAAGCGGAAAAAGTAGGTCAAGGTCATTTTATGAAAGATTGATCAAAGATACATCCAATATGCAAGTTTGGTACATGTATCACTTATACTTTGCTCAATATTGGCTTTTAAAGGCAAAATCACTCAAGCAGAAAAAGTAGGTCGAGGTCATTTTATGAAAGTTTGATCAAAGATACATCTAATATGCAAGTTTGGAACATCTAGCACTTATACTTTGCTCAATATTGGCTTTATAGAGCAAAATCACTTAAGCGGAAAAAGTAGGTCAAGGTCATTTTATGAAAGATTGATCAAAGATACATCCAATATGCAAGTTTGGTACATGTATCACTTATACTTTGCTCAATATTGGCTTTTAAAGGCACAAAATCACTCAAGCGGAAAAAGTAGGTCAAGGTCATTTTTTGAAAGTTTGATCAAAGATACATCTAATATGCAAGTTTGGAACATCTAGCACTTATACTTTGCTCAATATTGGCTTTTAAAGGCAAAATCACTCAAGCGGAAAAAGTAGGTCAAGGTCATTTTATGAAAGTTTGATCAAAGATACATCCAATATGCAAGTTTGGTACATGTAGCACTTATACTTTGCTCAATATTGGCTTTTAAAAGCGAAATCACTCAAGTGGAAAATAGGTCAGATGCTGCATCCGATGCATGGGTCCATCTCGGCATCCAAAGAGGAATCACTTGTGCAAGTTTGGTTACTGTAGCATTAGTACTTTGTCAGATACTGAGCTACCCCAAACTTCTTATCCAAATCACTCAAGCGGAAAATGTAGGTCAGATGCTGCATCCGATGCATGGGTTCACCTCAGCATCCAAAGATGAATCACTTGTGCAAGTTTGGTTACTGTAGCATCAGTACTTTGTCAGATACTGAGCTACCCCAAACTTCTTAACCAAGTCACTCAAGCGGAAAATGTAGGTCAGATGCTGCATCCGATGCATGGGTTCACCTCAGCATCCAAAGTTGAATCACTTGTGCAAGTTTGGTTACTGTAGCATCAGTACTTTGTCAGATACTGAGCTACCCCAAACTTCTTAACCAAGTCACTCAAGCGGAAAATGTAGGTCAGATGCTGCATACGATGCATGGGTTCACCTCAGCATCCAAAGATGAATCACTTGTGCAAGTTTGGTTACTGTAGCATTAGTACTTTGTCAGATACTGAGCTACCCCAAACTTCTTAACCAAGTCACTCAAGCGGAAAATGTAGGTCAGATGCTGCATTCGATGCATGGGTTCACCTCAGCATCCAAAGATGAATCACTTGTGCAAGTTTGGTTACTGTAGCATTAGTACTTTGTCAGATACTGAGCTACCCCAAACTTCTTAACCGGACGCGGACGCGGACACGGACGCGGACACGGACTCGGACGCGGACGCGTAGGGTTATAGCATAAGCTCACTCAACTTCGTCGAGGTGAGCTAAAAATACCTAACGTGAATCCTCCGTACACCATACACAGTGCAAAGACATCTAACCAGATAGGTGATTGGCTTTTGTAGTGGAACCATAGAATAACCAAAATTGTGTTCTCAGCTAACACTAGGATGTGATATGTGCACAGACGACATCGAGATTGGCTGTTCTTAAAGTTCAGGAAGCAGAATATATAGATGTAGCCGGCTATGGTATTAAGTAAACGTTTCTGACACGTCGAGTCACCAAAATCAGCATTCTGTACTGTTACCCAGCAAGTGGAGATCAACCAGTGAATTCCTACAATACAAATTGATATACATGTACATGTACCCGGTACTCTGTTAAAACAAAATACATTGAATATATCATACACGTTGTACTGTGCTGCTCAGAGAATGGGTATTTCTTACACTATAATCATCATTCTCCTCCATAGAATTTTTAGCAAGTCTCATATACTGAACATGTTCAGGCACAAAGCAAAACATTGGAATGATGATGACAAATTATCAGTATCTCTATAAAAAATCTCCATAGGAAAAATGCCTATAAATTCGAATATTTGACCAAGCAGTCAATATTTACATCAATATTGGCCCTAGGGCAATAGTTAAAAAAATATTGACCAATAAACGGTAAATCGTTTGTGACGTCACGTCTTTGTTGACGCTATTACCTCTATCTATTTTTCCGCGCTCTTTCTCTTACAGAAAGGGTTAATCGGTTCGTTGCTGCAGTATTGATGTAAGGTATAACAAAACAATTACTGACTGGAAATTCGGGCAATACATGTATATGATTTGTTGGACCTTCAGACTTGGGCAATATTTTATCTTCAGGTCCAACAAATCATATATTGCCCTCATTCCCAGTCAATAATTGTATAGTGTATAACTCACATACATGTATATAGATAAAGTAAGGGTGTTTCATTCACTGACATGGAAACAGAGAAAAATAAAATTACCGATTGGAAGAATGATCCAAAGGTGAAAATGAGTTGTAAAGAGGACAATAGCCACAACCCGAGCAGTGATTAACAACATGTTCCATACAGTATGAACTGCGGTACTAAGTGGTTTCCTGTTGTAGTTATCCTTGAAGAACAGACGTAGTCCGTCCAAGTATGCAGTCAGGGACCAGGCCATTGAAAAGAGGGAAAACACCAAGGATAAAGCTGTAAGGATGAAAGTAAAAGTTGTACAAATACATTAATGTGTACTATTCACATTTCATATTTAACAATTCTTTACAGAGTGCTACACAAACTCTTCACTAATAAAGTTAAGGCTTTGTATGACTTTAAGATGAGTTAGTGGTTTTCAGCAAAGAGGTATCCTAAGGCAGTCAAGTAATTTAAATGGAAACTTCACTGATTTTTCATTTGAAGCTGAACATTCATCTTGGTCATTAATGCATTTTTCTATGTTAAGTACGATGTAATACATGTAGCAGTAAAATATTGATATATTCTTAAATTATATCCTGTACTTCATTCAAAATGAAATGACTGACTCCAAATATATTTCTCAAACTTAATCAGAAGTCCTCAACGTGACAAACCTTGAAGCCATGAGAAGCTGTGTAGACCTAATATTATGTAGAGCTGTAGAATCATTTGAGGAGCGGACTGGAGAAAAATCTGAACAAGTCTCAGCAGACACACGTCATTGTTTGCTCGGAAAGTTGCTGCCAAATCATTCAGTTTCTGGGTTTGCATAGCTTTTCTGCTCAGCTGAAGTACTTTAACATACCTGTTATCAAAAATCATGAAATCTAAATTTCCATAGGATATGACTATACAAATGTACATATCATTTCTTCTAAATGTATTACTTTTCGAAGAAAAACAAGCTGATGACGTCATAGACGCTGCCTATTGTACAAAGTAAAAGAGGACAATGAAAAATTACGTAAAGCAAAAGAAGATCATTTCATAGAGATTTCAAACCTAAATTGAATTGTTGAACTATGAATTCATTTCTTCTTGAAAACAAGATATTCATGATTGTTCTTTAAGCATCAATATAAGTAAATAATAAAAGCACAAATGTCTGGGCCATTTTTACATAATGCGCCAAACTGTAACATTATGATGACGTCATAGAAACTGCACATTGTTCTTTGTTATTGTTTATATTCATTGCAACTCTGAAGAGCCAACAAGCGAAAACATTTAGTGCAATAAACAAATAAAATTTTCATTATGTTACTTTAATTTTGATTACATGTAATAATACATATAGCAAACACATACAATACTAAATAGCATGTAATTTTTGAATGAATACCTATGGAAGGGAGCAATAAAGGACAGATGCACCAGCAGAATGCTCCATGTAACACTCTTGTCCAGAACATGCCAATGGAAACTAAAAATCTGCATTGTGAAGGTGGATGCTGCAACCAAGGCGATTGAAACAGCTCCCCAAACCGCATGGCCATTGGCAAAGAACAAAATCACCACAGCTAAGTCTGAAATGGAATATTGGTACATGTTAGATCATTATGTAGATGTACATCATGTAGTACAAAGCACAGTAGACAAATCATGTGCAACTTGGACTACAGAATTGTGTGGCAGAAACAGGTATCGCGTCTGCCAAGATAGCAGAGGGTCTCGGGTTCAAACCCCAGTCTGGCCACATCTTTTCCTCTCCTGTTACAAAATTGGCACACAACTTTCTGACTCGCTGCGGTGTGGAGTCTTGTATGAGGTTTCCAGGGCGTGGAAACTAGGGCTGGGTATCGATACGATACGATACAATACAAAAAGTACCGATATCCAATATATTTGTATCTAATTTTCTATTTTGTAAAACGTACAAATTACTGAAATTAGCAATTTTATTCACTAATAACTAACCCCAACAACACACACAAAGTCAAACAGGTTCCTGGTGGTTAGGTCTATCTAATAGTTCTTGCAAATTTCTTTAAATATTTTACATACGATTGTATACATTCTCTGATGGGTCTTTTTTATGTTATATAATATTAATATTTTTCTTCCCTATTTTGCCTGTAGTCATAGATCAATCATTTTTTCATTCAGTCTCAAACTTTCCCGTCAAACCCTTTTCAGAAATTCTAGAAATGTGTTTTAGAGAAAACAAACACTTGAGGTCAATTTGCTTACCAACATATCTGGAAAAAAAACCCTAAAGATTGAGTACCGGTACATACACGTGTTACTATATATATTCATAATTCCATGTTTTAATTTTTCCATAATTATAAAAGAAATATTGTAACTTAATGTTAGTACAACATGTAGTTCCAATAATCGATTTTAAATCGATACAGTGCTTCCGATTGTGTCCGATAATCAATTTGTTACACTGTTCCCATTTTTCATCACTAATCTAAATGTATAAGAAGCAAAAATATTGATATTCGTATCGATAATCCATATTGATACGTATCGCTATATTGATATATTGACCCAGCCCTAGTGGAAACCTTGAATAATTGGCGGAGAGGAATGTTGCATGAACGGGTATCGTGCCTGGATAGCTCCGTTGGTAAGAGCGTCTGTCAAGACAGCAGAAGGTCTCGGGTTCGATTCCCCGGCACACCATTCACTCTCCTGTTACAAACAACTTGGACCATAATAGCACCACTTGGCCTGTAAACATACGGTACATTAATTTGTTTATGTTACTCAGCATGCTCAGACTAGGAAGATATAAAATCTCCTTTCCTTTCCTCTCTGCCTCTGGGCACCCGACTTAATGCTATTGGGTCAGTTGGCTGTATAAGTGTATTGATCTTACATTATTCAAATCAAGACCGCTCTTACAGACTGTCGCGACCAATCTTAGCGACTCTCTCTTCCGTTGCATAAAAACTGCAACATACCAGATAATAGACAATTTTCACATTACTGCAGTTAACTTGCAATTCACCCATCCTAAGACCCGACATCACAAGATCAGTCAGAGGTCCAACTTAAATAGCTTATAACTTGTTATCACTTATAACTTAAGCAAGTTATATTGTTTTGGAGTTTATAACTTAATAAAGCCTGTGTTTGTGAAACACAAATACCCCCGATGGCATCTTTGTTAGTATAAACACCATTTTCTGTTAAGTATATGTATGTGAAAGGTCAAGGTCAGGGTCAATCGGTTAACATTTTTGGCATCGATGGAAAAATCTTGTGACAAGGAATATACACATGATACATGTGAAATATCAAAGCCCTATCACTTACCGTTCAAAAGATATTCCAAATGTGAATGTTTTTGTAAAGTAGGTCAAAGGTCAATGTCAAAAATTTTTGTAACAATAGAAAGGTTTTAACATAATACATATGTAAAATATCAAAGCCCTATAACTTACCATTCAAAAGTTATGCCCAATGTTAAAGTTTTTGAAAAATAGGTCAAAGGTCAAGGTCATGGACAAGGTCATGAGGTCAAACATTTTGGTATAAATGGAAAGGTCTTCTCACAAGGAATACACATGCAAAATATGAAAGCCGTATCACTTAACATTCAAAAGTTATGCCCAATGTTAAAGTTTTAGAAAAGTAGGTCAATGGTCAAGGTCATGAGGTCAAAAATTTTGGTATCAATGGAATTTGGAAAGGTCTAGTCACAAGGAATACACAAGTGAAATATGAAAGCCCTATCACTTACATATCAAAAGTTATGCCCAATGTTAAAGTTTTTGAAAAGTAGGTCAAAGGTCAAGGTCAAGAGGTCAAAAATTTTGGTATCAATGGAATTTGGAAAGGTCTTGTCACAAGGAATACACAAGTGAAATATGAAAGCCCTATCACTTACCTATCAAAAGTTATGCCAAATTTTAAAGTTTTTAAAAAGTAGGTCAAAGGTCAAGGTCAAGAGGTCAAAAATTTTGGTATCAATGGAAAGGTCTTGTCGCAAGGAGTACACATGTGAAATATGAAAGCCCTATCACTTACCACTCAAATGTTATGTCCAATGTTAAAGTTTTTCGGACAAACAGACGGACAGGCCAAAAACCATATGCCCCTGAATCTTTGATTCAGGGGGCATAAAAATGTTATTAATAAAAAAGCAGATTTGTTGTAGAATTGCACTAATAACCTTAACAAGTTATAATTGTGTTTATGATTTAAACACACTTTACATTCAAAGTATTTTGACTTATTGCTACAATTCACATTAAGAAGATGCATCTATCCTTTCACTATCTATCTGACCCAATTTTCTGGTGAAGTAGATTGTCTATTGCTTAGTAAATAGGATTTGATGAATGGAATATTCCCTAGAGGACCTTAGTTTTGAGAGCTTTGTGCCAAACTCACAGGGCATGCACTTGATACTGAGGTTTACCCCACCTCTGACAAGTTTGCATTGAAATCCCGGATAGCGATTGGCTAATAACCATTACGGTCACGTGAAGACGTGTTATATCTTATACTGGGTGCCTAGCCTTTTAATTTTTATACAAGACCCCTTGTGATGTCACAATGTTATCCTTCATGTTGACGTTAGTGATAAACCAATTGTCGCCGACAATCGATTGTCGATTGCTAAAACTCTTTAGATTCCAATTATCGATTTCTTTTTCTTACAATCCATTGTCGCGTTACGTCATCATATAGCAGGAATAATGTACATGTAGTTTCGCAGACTATCTGTACAATACAGACAATCCGAAAGTCACCGAAATTAGCTCCGGTCTGGTGAAATATTTCAACTTTTTCTTAATAAACATGTTTAAATTTCTACAAAAGTACAAAAATGTCTGGTAAGTTGTAAAAACTTTCGTGATGTCTGCAATAGCTTTGATCAACAGATCGCCCGTCCAACGTGTTGTTTCTACATATATGTCATTCTTCTTTTTTTTATTATAACTAGAAACAATGTGTGGGACGGGGGAAATATTGAAGCTTCCTGTACATGTGCGTGCCGAATATTGTTCTTTTCCAAGAAAAGAAACTACTGTCAGTGCAGCTCACCGTGACTTCAGAAATCCGAAAATTTAAGTTTTCTCTTTCTTGTCGACAAATTTTGCGATCAAAATTTATATAGGGGGATAGATTTCGAGCTCTCGTAACTATCGGTGTAAATTATATGGTTTTAGATAGGGAGTTTGCGCGACGTTGCCAATGTTTTTTTAAAACACTGAGTCTGTGGAGAACGCCAAAATTAACGCTGAAAATTTGTCGGAAGCCTTGTAATTCTATACATATATTCTCTTATGACCTGTAAAGGGGTACATGTATCATACAGGATATTGACGCTCTTTCTACATGTGCCTGTGATCCCCTGTATAACTACATGTATGGCATGTCCAAAATGCAAGTCTTGCGGTAATGTGAAGATCTATTCCAGTCCTTGTTACAGATGCAAGGCGGAGGTATATTTGCTGTCTCATCTACAGGACATCAGCAAAATACAGCACTCTCCTTCTTGCAGCTAGCAGCTGTAACTACTGTCCGCACGGCTCACTTCGGAAAGTGGATAAATGCGATTTTGATAACTTTGTCATGCAAAAATTAAGATAAAATATATATCACTGAAAACATCTCGCTTAGTCGTAAAATTTGGTATATGTTACATGGTCAAGGGTTTATGCATTCAAATTATACAGACGTACAATATAAATTTAGGATGGGACGTTTTCTTTGTTAAATGTCAGCCTGACGTCGCCTAGTTTAACATTGAGCCTATGGAGAGCGTTACGACTTCACGGGAAAATTAGCATGGGAAATTCTGTCTTTTCGATTTTATAGTCTTCAGTTCGATTTGTGCAGGTATCTGACGTAAAAGCATTGTGACGTCATTAAATTCCTTTGAAAACGTCATATATGTAACCCTATTTCCCTGAATTTCATGCTGGTTTCCATAGATTTTGATGACGTCACAATGCGTTGACGTCAGATACCTGCACAAATGGGAAGTAACTCTGTATTTCGAAAAGACCGAATAGCCCATCTAAAATTTGTTTTGTCTATTAATTTTGATTGCATGCACTGATTCTCATATAACTTATACCAAAATTTACGACTAAGCGAGATCTACTGAATGGTGTCAATTTTATTTAAAGGTTTACATGATGAAATAGTCAAAGTCGCGTTTATCCAGTTTCCGAAGTGAGCCGCGCAGACAGTAAATATCCCAGGCCACGGCCAACGGTCCGAATTTACACTGAAGTGAGGATATTCCGAAGAGATTAGTTACCTGTTCCTACATCAAGTAAAAGAGTCAGCAGCGAAATAAATGATATTATAATATCATATTTTACTATTCTTTGAATCATTTTTGTCAAACTCTTAGAAACAACATTTCAAATAATGCGCTTCTATGTAACCTCGACCCTTCGAACGCGTAATCATTGCTCGGTCGCATTACAAGATTTTACTGTTTGCGGACGCTCTGCGGCGGTTACTCGTGAGACACTGCAGTGATTTTTTTTTCAGTAATTTGGGAATGGGGTCGGGGCCCGTGCAATTGGGAAAATTAACGACACTTGGGAATATTTTGGAAAGTACTAAATATAAAAGTAAAATGACAGTTTATACAATCATTTTCTTTTAAATATGATTTAATTTTTTTTTCTACTTTTGAACCGGTAAATTTCACTATTTTCGCTGATAATTCCATCTGAATGAAATTGGGAAAATTTAGAGCCACAATTGGGAAAAAAAACTCTTTTTCATTGGGAATGGGGCCGAATAACGGCCCCAAAAAGGGGCAAAAAATCCCTGGACACCGACTGAAAATTTAAAAAATTACTTCGATCGGTGACAGTATTTCCATAACGAGTTGTCATTAGTGATTACCATAGGCAGAAAGATCGTCCGGGTATTCGTATGCGCTACTAAAAATCGACATGTTACAGACACATACGAATAATTGCCAGGCGATCTTACGGCCTGTGGCCTTGGTCACCATAGTTGGCACAGATCGTGTTTTGCTTGGTCGGGCTATCTAGCGCGTGGATTGAGCTTGAAACACTTATCTAAAAATGTCGCGACAACGTCAACGAAACTGATAAGGAATGATGGCTTTTATGCTTTATACCAAAAAGACCTAAAGTGAAGTTTTGTATTGTTTGAGGTTCCTTGTCTCTTCTTTCTTGGCTTCGCGACAAGGGTACATTTGTGAGCAATAGACCCTCTCACTGCAAAAATTGTTTGGACGATACAAAGGGGGTTCGAGTATCGTTATTTTGACACTGTTTGGATGGACGAACTAACTTTATTTTTCTCTAAACTCAAAATCTATCTTCAGATATTCTAAAATATATGAAATATATACATCGTGCAGGGCATATTTAGGATCTTATACTTGAACAAAGTCGGGCACTATTAGTGGAAAATCATATTTTGCCCAAATTTTGAGTATAACCAAGGAAAACTGAATAAAAATGAATATAAGGTATCTAAAGTCAAATTTTCTAATGGAAAAGACTTGTTTAAGAACTGCAGGTACTTATTAATATGAATCAAGGCAAAGCCTTTTTGTGCGAGCGGAGAGAAAATAGATATGATTATATAAAATAAAAAACATCTTTCTTTTTATTTTGACTTTGATGGTTTATCTTATCTTACAAAACTTTCTGTTTGATGATTGCCAAAAAAGGTAGTACATATAAGGCGAGTTGAAACACGGAAGCATTTGTAAAATTGATCTAGACCTGCAGATGAACATTTTAAGAGGGGGGGGGGGGGGGCTTAAAATATGCTTCTTTAAAAATATGGTTCTTTATAATTCATTTTTATTTTGTAAGAATAATGTTTAGGCTAGCTGAAAATAAATTACTTAAGAACAAAAGAAAAAACAAACATATTCCGACTTCTAACAGTACGAAACCACCCGAGACGAGAAAAGCAATTAGAGCGAAACGTCTCGTTTAAAACCGGAAATGTCGGATTTCCCGTGGTTACGCCGCCTTGTTGATGCTTTATCGTTACCTGATTTACGAAAAATATTTTCAATAAATTTAACTTATAAACAAATATTGAGTATAACATATACGTGTACTTGGAGTCGAAAAAAAATTTAAATGGCAATATCCAGCATCTCCGCAGCAACTCTGTCTGCAAGGGGACGAAAATTTTTGAAAGCATAGTAGTACATTCTCATTCGCCGCCTTGTTGATGCTTTATCGTTACCTGATTTACGAAAAATATTTTCAATAAATTTAACTTATAGCGAGCGAAGCTCGCCCTTATGGTAACGCGTATACACTTACCTTAGTGAGAAAATATGCTGAATCAAAAAATGAGAATGTACTACTATGCTTTCAAAAACTTTCGTCCCCTCGCAGACAGAGTTACTGCGGAGATGCTGAATATTGCCATTTAATTTTTTTTTCGACTCCGAGTATACGTATATATATATATATGTTATACTCAATTTTTGTTTACAAGTTAACTTTATTGACATAATTTTTCGTAAAGCAGATTACGAAATAGCATCGACAACTCGGCGTAACCGCGGAATCTTTTTAGGAAAGCCGACATCTTCGTTTGAGTATTTTGTTTACTGTGCTTCTATGACGTCATTGACGTCATCGCGCCAAATTCTTAATGTCACTTTGACGTTGTAAGATTTTCCTTTAATGGACGTATTTTGCTTGACGTAAACGCTTCTAAAAAGGTCAATAAACCGGCCAAAGTATTCCCATGGGCGATTTTGTGTTCAATCCGGATGGCTTCACGTTATTAAGTTTCTCAATCCAGAACACTTCTCGGATTTTACGATAATATTTGGAGGCATCCGAACATTTCTCCAAAATTATAATTTTGATGTCCGATATTAAAGTGGTTTTCTTTATTGAAATGTTATGAAACAGGCTTTGGACGATTGTATCTGACATCGGCGAAATGGATTTTTTTTCTTTTGGGCGATATGCAATGAGTTATTTATTTTCATTTAACCGTTTTATAACAAAATTAAAATGGCTTGAAATAAAAAAAATATCACATGTAGGAAATATAACCAGGTCTGTTTATAAATCCTTGGTCTGACCAGTTCTAGCTGAGCTCTTTAAACTAGATCGTTGATATAAAGTTTCAAAATCATACACCTTTTGTGTTTGCTCGTATTTTTCTGTAAATTTGACTGGAATCTCCCCCCCCCCCCCCCCAGGAGATGCTTACTCTTTAAATCCTTGTAGATTCTTTGAACTTAATGTTATTTTGTGTCGCAGAAGTATTTTCTATGTCTTCTGTCGTTTGTTGGCGTGGTACTAGTCTGGTGTTCACTATGTTTCTACGATCGAGGGCTGTCCGTAGAGTTCGTGAACAAGTCTTAAATGAAGGAAAATTGGCGTCAAAGATATTTATTTTTAGTATTTTGAAATAGCAGGTTCACAAGAAATTCAGTGTTATGTTTGACCGGCTTTGAAATCTGCATTGTAGATTAACAATTTACCGTGTATGATTTTTTTCTGCACGGCTAAATTGATGGATATTTCTAGCAAACAGGAGATGCATTTTCAATTTAATTCATTTAAAGTAGCCAGAGTACGTTTCACGTTGAAGCATTTTCAGTCAGGGGTTGAAGGATCGCTTTGGGGCCCCTAATGGGACCAGGGAGAAGTCCTTGTGGGGATTCAAGTGGCGCCGGAATAATCTAATGGATTTTACAGGATAGTTTCCTACGTTAGAATGATCCTTTGTACACTTTCTTTTATTCTTCTTTTGCAAAACGACGTAGAAGCATACGGCATGAGTACTTGCATACGACTGGTTGGGTTATTACCTCCTTCTATATTTGTCCGCCTTTTTTCTTCTCACGAGAATACGCTTCGCACGTTCCGCGCGCCTGCTGTTTTTACTGTTGGGAATCTCCTCCCTATTCTTGTTTTATGTATAAACCTATTGATTTTGGTCGGGTAAGCGAAGTGGTAGCGCGCTCGCTTCTCATCTCTAAAGTCCCGGGTTCGAATCCCAGAGTGGGCGAAGGGTCTTATGTGGGAGGATAGATGGTCCCCAACCCAAGCCTCTGCAGGGTTTTTTTTTCTCTGGGTACGCCGGTTTCCTCCTGCTCCTTGGACCCCTCACATCAACATCTGAGCCAACGTGAGACATTAATATAAGTTGTGTAACTTGTTAGTTTAAACTTCTAAATTTTGAAAGGATAGATTGCCTTGTTGTACATTTGTTCGCCTATGTCAAATGATAAAAACAGACTCAATAAAAAAAAAGCTGTTTTGCGACAAAGAAACCCTAATATATTGGCATGAATATGATCCATATATATATACGATTATTACGCGTAATCGAAATTGACAGAAAGTTGATATAATAAATATATTATATATATATAGGTAAGTAAGCTGGATTTTAAAGTATCATATGCGCATTCGAGGTTTAGGTTCATTTCATAATGGGAGGAGTGTTCAAAACGGAAAGAGTGAATTGTGGGCTTCTTTATTCCGTCACGTGACTTTCGTTGCTCGATGACGTCACAATAAACTCTTGCCTACCGAGAGTTTTTCCAAGCGAGATTTCTCGATCAAAGCTTAAAAAAATTAGCTTCGTTTAGCAAAACAATCGAAACTCAGAAGAGCATCATGGTTATTGAGAAGAAACAAGAAGAACTGGAAGCAGCGGAAAGGACTGGATGTTGCACCGCGTTGAGAAAAAGGGTAAAAATCTGGACTATAACTACATATGCATCATACTCGGAACCGTATTTTGAGGAGCTTTCATTAAAATTTGTTCAGTTTGTTGAAATTTAACAAATTGTTTTGACCGTAATTGAATAATTAGATTATACGTGTCTATCATCACTTTTTATTTCATAGATTAGAAAGTTTTTCAACAACATTAGAAAAAGATTTTCTTGTCTTCGTGGATCAAATGAGGAAGAAGATGCTGAATCATTTCACAGTGCATTGTCTACACAAAGCTTTAATGGTAACTAGAAGTTTGATACTAGTATTTGAAAACGGGCAGAATAGATAAATAAATAAATAAATAAATAAATAAATAAATAAATAAATAAATAAATAAATACGATCCTATAACGACTCTGGTAAAGGTAGATGATTCTAATTAAATTCTTTAAATATCGCTTTCTTCTTTCAAATAATCGTTGAATTGAAACATAGAACATTTGCTCAAAAATAGTACTGAGAACAATTTCGCTCGTAACCACTGATGAAGGCCAAGATGGAAGGCAAATAGAAAATAGTATTCACACTTGAATGAAATATTCTATTTCATCAGAATATCAATTTTAGATGTTATACGTGAAACAGTAGAGCTTCATGATACTGTTATTTTTTTAGACCGGCTGGACAAATTTGTTCAAGAAGAAATAAAAAAAGTTTCTGAAATGGTTCTGGCAGACCCAGAAACCGAATCTTGTGTTGTTGAAAAATCTTCGGTTGGATGCGCAGAGAACGGGGAAGATGTCACTGCTGAAAAAGAGGTCGAATCACCGGACGAACAAGGGACTGGACACACTGACCAATAAACAATTTTTATGATTTGGTGAGTATGTATGAAATGTTACAATATAAATTATACTTATAGTAAAATAATGATAATTATTAGAATAATAGGATGATACTCTTAATTTAAGGGAATTCTAATGAAAGAAAACTCTTTTTTTTTATAGAGAACCCAAATCCAACTGGATGCAAGTACGATTTACTAAAAGCAGGAGCACAACGTGTTGAAGACACTGACAGCAGCCAAGAAATGTCAGTTTGTAAATAGTGATAATAAAAAAATTCTAAAATTCAATCTCGAGTTATTTTCATTTTGAAGTTTTCATTTCATGTTCACTACCTTCAAAGTCAGCAAAACTTAGCTAAATGATTTAAGGAACCATTGCAATATTCTTTTGGTTGATCGAGGTATCAGCATCAAAAATTGAAGGATAACTGCTTTGTGCGCGTAGCGCAAGAAGCATTTATATAAGTTTTCCCTCAATTTTTAGTGTTGATACCTCGATCAACCAAACAAATATTACAATGATTCCTTATCATTTCATTTAGTCGCGTTTCAACGTTTATTTGCAGCTTTGAAATTGTGTGTCAACGACGTTGCTTATTACGTTGCCAAGCGCGTACTTCCGGTTTGGGTTGATGCAGGTATCATTTAATTTGCAGCTTTGAAATCGTGTTGCTAACGACGTGCTTATGACGTTGCAAAGCGCGTACTACCGTTTTGTGTTGATATAGGTATCAACAAAATTTCTCGGCCAATCAGAATCGTCGTTTCTTAATAATAACAATGATACCTATATCAACACAAAACGGTAGTACGCGCTTTGCAACGTCATAAGCACGTCGTTAGCAACACGATTTCAAAGCTGCAAATAAATGTTGAAAAGCGACGAAATGAAATGATAAGAAATCAATTTAAATTTTTGGGGTTGATCGAGGTATCAACACCAAAAATTGAGGGAAAACTTATGCATCTTGCGTTACGAACACGATGCAGTTTTCCCTCAATTTTTGGTGTTGATACCTCGATCAACCAAAAAAATATTCCAATGATTCCTTAAATCAACACAATGTTTCGGCCAATCAGAACCTTAAATGATATAAGTATCAAAAGTATAAGGACATGCAGTATTATAAGAGTCACTATCACACGAAAAAGTAAAACAAGAATCTTTGTCACGATATCTTGTTGACACAATCTTGTTTATGTTGTCGTCTTAGGACAAGTGGGTGGGTTTGTACACATAATCCAGATAACCACATCATTTTCTACTATTGTGGCAGATGGCCGTCTTAATATCAATTCTCTGTACGTAAGGACCAAAATAAGTTGAAAATACTAGTAGCATGTCACAGATTATGATGATTTTGATTAACATGTATTACATGTTTATGATAAACAAAGAATGAAAATACACCTCTTTGATGAAAATTACCTCCCGTTGCCATGGTAAAATGGCCCAAATCTTCAACAGATATTTTGAAGTCTAAAATAAGAGGTTTTCAGGCATCTGGTTGCCATGGAAACCGGTTTCAATTCAGATTTCTCATCACTAATAACATACATCAATTTATTTGTTACTTCAATTTTGTCAATCAAAAATAAATTTATTGGCACTCTTTACAGTAAATCAGCAAAATTCAGACAAAATATGTGACTATTGTCATTGTTTTCCTTGAAAATGTACCAGAAATTAGATCTGTAGATATATTTTTAACATTTAAATAAATAAAAAGAAAGCAATGGGTAAGTAAAATATTTGTGAATTGATTGAGCTTTAATCTGTGTTGACTGATCTAAAGCTTGAGGGGAAAATGGAAGTGCGGAACTGAACAGATTTGCTAGTTTTTAGCTCAAAAAGTTGTTGATCTCACAAAGGGTACCTTTTGATTCACTTTTTAGATATATAAACTTAGGATATAACAAAGATATATGTTTAAGATAACTTTGATGAGTGTCAATTGTTGTATGACATAGATCAAGGTCATTTCAAATTTTTGCAAAAATTCATTCAAAAATTTGATTTTTTCTTATATTTAACGTCATTTTTCATTGTTTTAATGTACTGATTTTGTTTGTTGTTTTTGCTTGATATAAGACTTTCAATAAAGGAAGAAAATAAATTGTGCTTTAGCATGTATATTATTTTTTGGTATGAAATTAGCCTGATCTAAAAATAGAAAAAAAAAAAATTGCCAGCGCCGATGAGAAATGAAATATCTAAAATCTGCTAATGTCTATGAACTTAAGTGCATATTGAATATCATATAATAGATTTCCCATAATTTCTGAGGATTTTAATGTGACGTCATATATTTTCCCCCTTGAAATTCAAGAAGAACGCTCAAATTTAATATCTAAGGTTGAGTGACCCTTGAATTAAAGTATATGAACTGTTTTTTAAGGCTATTTTTAAATTAATATCCCTTTTGTAAATGGTCACATGAAGTTTGATTATAAACGACAGAATAAAGCCTCCATAATTAGCAATTAATGTTTACATGCGCTTTAACATATGTTGTCAAATGTCGCCATGGTATCGGCATCGGTTGTCGGTTGGTCTCGTTTGTTTATATGTAGCCTTTTGTGATTGGCATTTTGATTGTCGTTATTGCTCGGTCTTCCTTGTTCCAGTGGTGTCTCTTGTTGTGTTTGTATACTCTGTGTGTTTTCGCATCTATGCGTTTCATAGGCGGATCTAGGAATTTTTCAAAGGGGGGGGGGTTGAAGATTTTGAAAGGGGGGATGTTTTCGCAATAATACCTTAAAGGGTGCATTATAATAATATTGACTACACAAAGATAATCTATATCTGTTTTATTATCTTTTAAAGCAACGGCGTAGCTCTGCCTGAAAAAGTGGAGGGGTACAACATCCCAAAATTTCTAACAAGCAAAAAAAAAAAAAAAAAAAGGGGGGGGGGGAGGAGGACGAGATTTAAAAAAAAAATTGGGGTTTCATGCACAAATTTTAACATTTCTGGCGCAATTCTAAATTTTAAGTACATGAATAAATGTCTGGCGAGCGGTGGCGATTGTATTTTTACGGTACAAAATATTGCTACAAAAAATGTATTTTAAACAATGTTAATGCATCATAAAATTTTGTGATTGAAAAATGGGGGGGGGGGGGGGCATGTGCCCCCGCTGCCCCCTCCCCCCCCCCCTTCTCCTACGCCCTTGTAAAGTAAACACAATTTCCTATTTATAACTAAACACGCATCGGAGCAAATATTATTTTAATAAGCCTCAAATCTTCAACATTATAATATTCAGACTTCATGTCACAAATGTTGTACACCTCAAGTGGTGTTGAAAGCTTGTTAAGTATGGAGCTCGAGAACAGAGATAAAGTTTTTTTTAATATAATCTCTCTCTCTCTCTCTCTCTCTCTCTCTCTTTCTTTCTTTCTCTTAGTTTTTTTTGGGGGGTCCGACCAAAGGGGGGGTTGCAACCCCCCTATCCACCTCGCTAGATCCGCCAATGCGTTTCTGTGTTTTGCTGGGTACTACAACCGAGTCCTGTCGGAGACCTCCTGTTTCATCTTAATTCAGCACAGCTTGTACGCTCTATTTACTTTATTATCTTGTTTGTAACATCACCATTTTGCTGTTGTTTCTAAAACGAAGTATTTCACTGTGTAGCATCACGTCACTTACATGTAAGTTGATGAAACCACGAACACAAAATGGAGACATACCGCTCGTTTGAAGGAAAGAAAACAGGTACTGTGATGATTGTGTTGTTTCAATTTTATCTTTTCATAGCCGATGTTCTTGTAAAAGAAGGGAGGAGGTTTCCAACAAGACCCCGTTACAGCATCAACAGCAAAGCACCAAAACACCCGATGCAAAAACACAAAAGACGAGTACAGCACGAGACGGAAAAGAGACACACGACATGTAAACATCAAACACAAAAGACTACACATAAACCGACGAGACCAATAGGCAACCGGTGCCGACTTAGGACGGCCATTTGTCACGCAAGTAGCAAATGGTGTGGTTATCCCGGATTACGTGCGCACAACCCTCTCACTTCTCCAATTACCCAGAGGTCTCGAAGAACGTACAATTGTGGTGTAAAAGATGATATTTTGATGCTTCTTTCTTTGTCAATCAAGAAACCATTGTAGTTTTTACAAACTTTGTGAAAAAAGGAACGTCATGGTCGAAATAAGTTAAACACAATGTTTGTGGTGGTTTCCACAAAGATATCTACAGCTTTTGTCACAATGTTTGTAAAAACAACGGAGTTTTACTTACTTACGATTCCATGATAGTAAAAGTACCATTTTAGACAAGGATATAGGCTATGAAAAGAAAATTGAATCAAAGCAAATATTGCAGTTCCTGTTTTCTTTCCTCCAACTGAGCTTTTTATTCATTCGTGGTTTAACCAACTAAAGTCGCGTGATGCTACACAGTGTATTCTAACTCTGCCACCAGAGAATTGCATTCTGGACAAAAATATGTATGCATCAGTGAGTGAAAGTCAAACATTAAGCCAAACTCAGAATCGACAGACATACAAAACCTTGAAAATTCAGAAAAGGAGATCCCAAAAAGTGACGACATTGGAACACACTATAACGAGACGTAAATAGGAATAAGAATACGGTCGACAATAACGTCATATGAGATGACTGTATCTTTATCAATAATTAATGTTTACAGAATCCAATGTATGACATCATACACATTTAAACAGTGATAGTTCCGTTCGATCAATAAGAAGTGTCTGATCTTTATCACCTGGACCAATAAAGATGCAAACTTTATTTTAAAAATACAATACCAGTGATTTTACAGTTTCCCAAACATTCTAATTTCTGACGGAACGTGCTGCTACCACATAGAAACTGGACACAGTGGAAACATTTTACTTTGACTGTCAACTCATAAATAAAACAACAAAGAATAGACATACAGTTACCACTAAAATTACACACATTCAGAAATAATGGAATAAATCTGCAAATTACGGAAGCCCGTTAGTGCCAAATGTGAATAAATAAAAATGGAGGAAATGCGAAATATATTTAGGAAAATGCGAAATAAATTAAGGAAAACGAGAAAAAAATTTAGAAAAACGAGAAAAAAATTAAGGAAAATGAGAAATATATTTAGAAAAACGAGAAATAAATTAAGGAAAATGAGAAATATATTTAGAAAAACGAGAAAAATATTTAGGAAAATGAGAAAAATATTTAGGAAAATGAGAAATATATTTAGAAAAACGAGAAATAAATTAAGGAAAATGAGAAATATATTTAGAAAAACGAGAAAAATATTTAGGAAAATGAGAAAAATATTTAGGAAAATGAGAAATATATTTAGAAAAACGAGAAAAATATTTAGGAAAATGAGAAAAATATTTAGGAAAAAACGAGAAAAATATTAAGGAAAATGAAAAATATATTTAGCAAAAACGAGAAATATATTTACAGAAGGTGGAAATATAAAAACAGGGAAACCACAACCAATAAGCTTGACCTTGCCACTCCCGAAACATTGATGAGTAATGAATTACAGTATCTATTTATCAAGATATAAAGACTTCCTTGTATTTATTCCACTTCCCCGCAACTCCCGCTGCTTTTACACGACAAATGAATCCTATGTATACGGGCAAAGATGCATGTGTAATATTATCTGTCTGGTATTTGGCACTGCAGCTCTTGCAAACATTCATTTCGAAGACTGTTTAGTTTATGATGCGCCTTGACCAGTACCAATCGTTTATTTCTCTCGTAAAAGCAGCGAGGGTCGGGGAAGAAGTGGAAGAAATACAAGAAGGTCTTTATCTCCTGATAATCTCATTAATATTCTGGGATTGGTAAACGGAGAGTGTAGTGTTTATATACATATCGTATTTCTTTTGTGGTTTCCATTTATATATATGGGGAGTGAACAGTACCCCTTCCGCCCCTTCCTCTCCATCCCGCCCCTTAGATTCTTGCTCCCATCCCCTGAATTCCTCCTCCTTCCCCTTTACCCTCCCTTCCGCCATGCACTCCCTTCTTCCAACCCCTGCCCTCCCTCCCACCTTCCGCCCCTGTCCCTCCCCTTCGTCCCCCCCATTTCACCCTGTCCACTCCCTCATTTATATTTTCACTTTCTGTAAATCTATTTCTCATTTTCCTAAATATATTATCATTTTTTCCTAAATATATTTCTCATTTTCCTAAATATTTTTCTCGTTTTTCTAAATATATTTCTCATTCTCCTAAATATTTTTCTCATTTTCCTAAATATTTTTCTCGTTTTTCTAAATATATTTCTCATTTTCCTTAATTTATTTCTCGTTTTTCTAAATATATTTATCATTTTCCTTAATTTATTTCTCGTTTTTCTAAATATATTTCTCGTTTTTCTTAATTTATTTCTCGTTTTTCTAAATTTATTTCTCATTTTCCTTAATTTATTTCGCATTTTCCTAAATATATTTCGCATTTCCTCTTTTTTTATTTATTCATATTTGGCACTAACGGGCTTCCGTAGCAAATAATCAAAAGGTGGAAATTAAGATCAGATTCCCGAAGAGAGTAAACACCCTTCACTTATGCTGTACAGAACAGGTCAAGCAAGTGAATGTGTCATAGTCGTTGTTTTTACATGGTTCTTACTAATAATATCTTGTAATACCCCAGTATTCTGGACAAGTAGATGTTAAACTGTTTAATATTATTTATGCATCGTCCCATTTTTTTTCAGTGACGAAGTCGCTCACAGATATACCCTTGGCTGATTAGTTTCTCGCTTAGCCGCCTTGAACTAAGAATTCAAGTCGTTGTAGTTTGAGGTTTGAGCTTGCCCTTAAATTTAATGCATGTTAGAGATATTGAATCTTCAAGCCAAAATAATTCAAAGAAACCTTTCCATTTCAGTGTCTCCCCTTATTTATTGTCAAACATTTAAATTCGTTAACGACTTACATTGGTAGACCAGGAGTTCCCAAGGTCGCATGTAGCCAAGTTCGATCAACTTCGGTTGATCTTTCTTCAACGCATTCAAAAATTTGTTATCAAATTTTCTTGAAATTTCTAAAACGTGGGCCCTGTAGCATCATACCCCACCCATCCTGCTACGTCTTTAGGTACATTTTTGGACAAAGCAACTTTCACACTCTTTGGCCATATTTCATTGTTTAGATTGAAGATCACTTACGAGGGTTAATTACCCAAAACAAGCCGAAAACATATTCCATAAACCGCAATCGAAAGGCTTACGAATTTTGGGGTAAAGATACAAAACAGAACTTCCCCTCGCGAAAAGGAAATAGGACAAACAGACGGAGAAAACGACACAAGCTCCACGGTAACACGAAGGACAAACAGACGGAGAAAACGACACAAGCCCACAGAAACACGTAGGACAACTTATCTAATGAACCATCTCCAGTGTAAGTGTGGAAGGCATTGTAGAATGCATTGTAGGTTTAAATATATTGTTGGTTCATGTATAACGGTCTTTTGTGTTTAGTATTTGATACCGTCTTTTGTGTATGGTTTTCCTTGTCCCTTATGAGTTTCTTCATATGCTTGCCTAGCCACAGAAACGGCCAACGACACTTGGACATTTGGTTGGTAGGGGTGTGTTGGCCGCAGGAAAGTACACATTGAACAAACCCGGGACCCAAATTTAGGATTTGGCCGGCACGAATCGGCAAATTTTCTAGGGGATTATGGACTGTGTCTCACTCGAATAAAATAAAACTAAACGATCGGCAATCATATTTTACCTTGTTAAGCTTTAATATCAATGATACGGCCGGGATTCTACTTGCCTCCGCTTCGTCTCTTCGAATTCAAGCGCCATGTTGTAAGTTTACACTCATGCGTCAGGTCAAACACGTGACACCACGAGGTTTTTTCCATAACAACGTCCATTCATATGGATCGAGGTGTCACGTGTTTGACCTGACGCATGAGTGTACCAAGTGGTACAAATGTTAAACGTCTTTAGATTCAATAGCATCATTTAAGAACAGATGAATTTGCAGCATGAACCAGACATGCACTTTTCGGGTACTTAACCCTCGTCAGTGATCCTCAATCTAAACAATGTAATAGGTGTTTAAGTTATGTGAACTATATTACAAGACAGTGTGCTAAGACCTTTCTGTGATTTATAAATTGATAAAAAAGATCTAAAATACTAATATCCATCTTAAAAATAACAGTCAAATAACTGTTGTTTTGATTAATAATATGCATTTGACCTGAAAAAAAAATATAACATCGTGTAAGCGTCATGAGAGAGGTGTTGGTCTTAAGGTATAACATCCCTCATGTCTCAGATGCTAATATTTCCTAAATAACAACTTTTACAATATTTTCATTTCCATATATTCAAAGCTTATGTTTAACCTGATATACAAAAAAAAAAATATAACTCGTGGTTTCATGATTATACCGAGAACTTGGCCGTTTGAACTTTAACATTGGCCCCTATGGGAAAGGTAAGAAAAAGTTTCTTTTCCAAAATCATATTAGTTTCAAGTTTGAACAATATCTGAAAGAAATAAAAAAAAACCCCAGCAATTCTGACCTGAGGGATGCTCTACCTTAATAAGGTCGTACATATATTTTATCTTTTAAAAGTGAATGATGTAACTTCATTTGGATATAAAATAAATCTAACGGACAATTTTTCATACACAAATTTATACACATTTATTTTCTAGAGGATTCATTTCATGGTTCAAAAACTAGTTTCTCTTAACAGTGCGAGGAAAAGTACGCTTTTCCTTTTACATGATGTTTTCCAACGAGAAAACTTGTCCAATTCATGTACTTGACAGTTCAATCAGTGAGATCTACTCAAACGAAGGTCTATTTTAGGTAGATGTGTTTCAGTCTTATTCAAAAAGGACCCTCTTTCTCGTGCGAGATAATTTCATCACTTGAAGAAAACATCTTCTCCCAGCTTTGGTAATGTGTTTCCTTTATTCCAACCATTAAGAAAGGAGCGGGATAGCATCTTGTCGGCAGTACTAATAAAAGACGCGCAAATATTGACGAGTTGGTTGTTATCTTAGTTAGCGAAAAAATGAGTTGTCAGGCAATGTGAGGGTTCTTTGACAGAACACTGTGCTCATCCTACTGAATATATTATCTGTTTCTATGTAATTTAATTCATCCAGACAACTAATGAGACATCTTGTTAGATATCTAATAATGAAAATACTCTCAGTTAAATGTTCCAAATAGAATCCGGAATGGCTTCCTGCTGACTGTCCTAAGATATGATAATGGAAAATTGAAATGTGAGAATCTTCATATATGGAAGCTACACAAGAAATTGATAATAAGCGAGAATTCAAAACAAAAATTAGTTCTTTCCAGTTTGAATCTCGCTTCTTTTTTCGTTACAATTTGCTATGTCTTCAGTCAGCGAAAAATAAATATTCGTATTTCATTATTCTTCGTTCATGATTAGAAAATATATAGCATGCCAAAGAATGAATATTGATGTCAGTTTAATATGGTTTTATTGTGTTTTGGTAAGACTTTGAATAAAAATTAAACCTAAAACCCGAAATCAGAATCCGAAAAGATCATTATCAATGGACATGACGTACAAAATAATCGAGAATACAAAACCGAACCAAAAAAAAAAAAAAAAGAAAAGAAATAATTATAAACAAATAAATAAATAAATAAATAAATAAATAAATAAATAAATAAATAAAAAATAATAATAAAAAAAACTTCAAAGGAGCAATAGCGAATCCCTACTGGAGATAAGATCAGCATTCCAGGTAAAGTAAGCATCTCTTAATGTTTTTACATGTACCAAAGTAACCAATCCGAGATAAAGAATGTGAGGCTCACATTCAGATATTTCTCTTTTCCTAAGGTCTCCTGTCTAAGACAAAATTGTGAATATTTCTGTATCTTGATCGACAGTTTATTGATATAAATTAGTGCTGTCAAAAAGAATCCAATCATAAGGTATAAACAGTACTATACCTAAAGAAGATAGAGTTAAAATTGATTTTAAATCGTTGTCGTTCATAAACAAAGATAACATGTTTCAGATCGTTAAATTGATCTAAGATCATTTCTTATCTCCAATATTTATACTTGGTTTGACCTGTTAAAAATGTAAAAAATCGTAACCTACTTTGTTAAAAACCATCTCTTAGAAAGCATCTGGTGTGAAAGTAATAAAATGCAAATAATGATGTGAAGCAGTAGTCGTAACTACTTCATGCGTCTTTATAATTAGATAATACAACTTCCTTGATCTTTTTCGCAGCGTCATAAATAAAGAATTCATGACTTCACACAATTGGTGATACATTATTCAATTTCGGTCAATTTCTGGACGCAGGCGAGCTCTCCTGGTCGTATTATTATCGCCTTCAGCAATGAGCTGCAATATGAACTGTCCGATTCTGACTTGTCACGAACACAAAGGTGTCGTCTGCAATATTTGATTTCCATATGTGTGATACATACGGGCATAAAATATGTAAATTGGTTTTCAGGAGCTCAGCCAATGAATTCTTTCTTTTCTAAGGAAAATTGAGTAACGAAAAGTTTTATCGACAGCAAAGTTAGATACCAGATCGTTCGGAGCGATTTAGAGGACTTTTTCATAAGAGGGAAAAATATAATCAACAACTTCCAGTTGTATATACTTTTAATAAATATCTATACATCTTTTCATTTCAAATATTAACAATCTACATCGTATATCTAAAAAAAAAAAAAAGAAAAACGAATTTGCTTTAGATTATTCCAAGAATAATTTTTCAACAAACATTTTTATTTTCTCTGTAGATACACCAGTAATATTTATCAACGTTTATACAAATTAAAGGGGAAAAGAATAAACACCATTTCAGTTTTTATTACAAAACTTACATGAAGTTCCTACGCGTGTGACGTCATATGTCGCGTTAAATGATGTCGTTCTCTAAATGTCTCATTACAAATGTTACATTTTAGCTTATCGTCTCTTTTCTTCTTCACGGGATCGAATTCACGTTTGTGATGAGATCTCATATGGTAAACGAGATCACTAGTCATCCTGAAGGAAGCGTTACATTTAGCACACCAGTTCTGTGCCAGATTCATTGCCTGTATTGGCATATTGAGACTGGTCGGACTGCTGTGATGGAGGATCTTCTCCACCATTGGGTTTGTCGTTTTCATGAAGGGTACCCCGGCATTAAACCTCTCAGAAAACAGTACATGATTGGTAGGGTCCATTTGAAAACTTTCTAACGAATTTATCATAGTCTCTGCTATTGCCGTGAAGGGATGGTTAAATCTTGGCCCTCCTAATGTTTCACGGATGGGTATTTTGGCATCGTTCGGAACATTTGGTAAAGTGCTTGATCCACCCGGAATAACTAGGGACAATCCATACCGATCTCCAGGGGTAGGTCTACCGCTAGAAACTTTACATGTTGTATTTTCCGATTGATTAGTGGGTGATACTTGTGCCATTGGCGATGTTTCGCAATTTAGCTTGTGTACGGTTGGTCCCGTGCTGGTGACAGGGTATTTCTCAACTCTTCGAAAAGCACTAGACGTGGCCTCTGTTGGAAAGTCATAACTAGATTTAGTATTAGAGTTAATATCAGTACTTGGAGAAAGCTTCAAAGGTACTTCACTAGATGATGGATTTAATCGATCTCTACTCTCCTTTGTAAAAATTCTTGGACTTGTAATGGACAAACTCTCGTCATATCGCCGTTTTCTATCCATAGAGAGGTTGCAAGGTGTTGTCATCAACTTCGCAGAATTATTGTTGAACGCCTCTAATCCCTTATGAAATGAGCTAGCCTCGCATTTGAACCGAATGTGAGCTCTGAGAGGAAATACGTGTTCGAATGTATCACCACAGAAATTACACACATAGTGTTCTTTATCTGAAAGGATTAAAAAAATGTAAAGCTAGAATACTAGTACATTTTAAATTATTTGACAATTTTATTTTGAAGAAAAATGTATTTGTTATGTTTTTTTCACTTTAATTAAAAAAATAACATAACCATCTAAAACAAACATAACGTCATGAACAAAAACTACCTTACCGACATGTGTCAATCTTCTTACATCAGGAATATTCATATGTTGACATAAATCCTTGCTATACCAGACAAGCAGTTCTTCGTCAGCCTTAATTATTCGTAATGTTCTATAGAATATATTTCCATTTTTGATATATGCTTCCATATTCTGCTCATCCTCATTTCTAGCGGGTTGTATCAAAGTTAACCATTCCAAGCCTGGTGACTGGATTGGGCTTACCTATGTTTGAAAAATGATAAATATTGTTTGGTATAAAAAGTAATAGCAGAACTTTTCATTGTTTTTATTCTGTCCTCCTTATCTCTAATGAAATACGTCTTCAAATTTATCACATCATTTATCAAAACAGGATAATTTTACAGAATGGACCAGACATGCACGTTTCGGGTATATAACCCTTGACAGTGATCCTAAAGCCAAAACAATGATCGTCCAAACAGAGAAAATATATCCAAAAGGTTACAAAAGAGTGGTTGGAAGGATGGGATATTATACGTAAGGACCAACTTTAAAAAAAATGTGTAATTTAATGATTAGTGAATTTTGAATGCTTATGGAGAACACGATCATATATATAGCTCGAAACTTGACTACATGTGCCCTCGGGGACCTACTAAATATTATTCATTGTTTTGTTTTCATTGTTTTGATTCTCTCCTCCTTATCTTTAAATAACCTCATATATTACGACACTTTACCAAAGAAAGGAGGGTGTATTAAGCATTCTTTTTTCGGGCAACCACAGATCTGAGTTCACACTACAATGGTACTAAAGGGAGAACATGGTAGTGGTTGTCTTGAAAAAAAATTCTTTAATTTCTAAGCGATTATTAATTATCATGAATAATTTTAAGGAACAAGTCATATTAAGGAATTGATGCTTGAAATAGTTTGGAAATATGTAACATCTCTATTGACTTCTAGACGATCTTAGAAACTTCTCATCTACATGTCTTTCGGTCTGAAAGTTGGTAATACTTCTCAGACTACTAACGTTACATAGCCAATTGTGCTTTATATGAAAATCATGTGAAATTTACATTGACTTTACATAAATGTTGACATGAAATTAATGTAAAACGAGCATGAACAAGAAACTTTACATGAATTTCTTTTACATAAAAAGTGTTAAACGTCTTCAAATTCAATAGCATAATTGAAGAGCAGATAAATTTACAGCATGGACCAGACATGCACGTTTTGTGTACTCAACCCTCGTCAGTCATCCTCAATCTAAACAATGTAATATTGCCAAAGAATGTGAAAATGTGTATGTCTAGAAACGTACCGAAAGATGCGCACGATTAGTGGGATATGATGCTACAGGACCCACGTTTTAGAAATTTCAAGAAATTTTGATAAAAGAAATTTTGAATGCGTTGAAGAGACGATCAACCGAAGTTGGTCGAACCTGACTACATGTGCCCTCGGGGACTCCTGGTCCACCATTAGTGACACTCACCAAATGAAAGAAATGTAAAACGTCTTCAAATTCAATAGCATAATTTAAGAACAGATAAATTTACAGCATGGACCAGGCGTGCACGTTTCGGGTACTCAACCCTCGTCAGTGATCCTCAATCTAAACAATGCAATATTGCCAAAGAGTGTGAAAATGTGTATGTCTAAAAATGTATCGAAAGACGTAGCAGGATGGATGGGATATGATGCTACAGGACCCACGTGTGAAGACCCACTTTACAATTCATGTGAAGTTTCTGACATGAATTTTGTATAAGTTCAATTTCGCATGAAGTCACATAGAAAAATTCATTTGAAGAAATTTATGTGAAATTCATGTCAAAATGTATCACATAAATCTTATGTGAAATTAATATGAACTTCACATGATCTTTCATGTGAAATTAACATGATGCTCATTTCATATGAATTTCACGTGAGGCACAAATGGCTGAATCTCGTGTCGTAAGTCCATAGTTTCTATAGTTAAATTGTCAGGAAGCAGCCTTCTGGATAAAAGTCTTTAAATCCTCAACAGTGATACTTCAATCCAAAAATTTTAAAAGTTAAGAAAGGTATATCTATTTTGTAATTATGAATTAATATAATTTCCATTTATTTTTCTTACCTTTAATAAACCATTTCTGTTGAGTCTATCCGTTGTATGAATTCCGATGTAATGAGTGACGTCAAACCTGGTGTTCTGTATGGAGAATGGTCCAAATATGACACCATAGTCAATGTCACAAACTGTAATCACCCCTGACAACATGACCTGTTTGACGTAAAGTACAGTTTATATTATAAAATCGAGGTTATCAACAAAAATCGGGGTTATTCGAAATTATCAGAAGAAATTTGTATGTCCATGAGGGTATGAAAACAGGTATGAAGAAAAAATTGCGACAGTAAGAAATTAGAAATTTTTTTTATGTTAACGCCCTAGTGTACAGAGTGTAGAAATGTAAATACAGAATGTAGACAGCCACATCATGACTGCTACAGGTAAGAATTAGAAAAAGCGAAAATATTTTGACTTTCAAATTGGTCATTTTTTCTGCTTTATGTCATGGTCCAATTATAGTGTTCATAAGTCAGTTTTCTAATAAATTTGGATAAAATCCTTGTTAATTCATAAGTGAATAGAAAGTTATTGGGAAATGAATTAAACTAGAATAGTTGGGGTTCTTTTACCAAGATTCACGCCGTTATAGAATAAGTTTTCTTTTTGAAAATATGTTTATTAATGTGAGCTCTTATCTGAATTCGAGCTAATACGATTTCATATTCATGACAATTATGAGTTTCATTTCAATTTGTTTTTCAGCGTCCGCTGTTTTTCTTGATAAATTATTTTGGTAAGACATATGCCTTATCGTCATTCATTTTCCAAACAAGTTCTTAATCAATCTGCTGATCACCATCAAATGCATCGTCTGCTTTATGAGCTCAGATGAACCACATGTGATCAATTTTGGCAATGATTCCCTTTGACGGTTTCCAGTCATGCATTCGCATACAAACGGCAAACAAATTTCTCTAAGGGTGAACACCCCAACATTTTATATGGAAGAAATTAGGTATAATGTGGCCGAAGACGATTTATCATCGGGAATACCGAGAAATAATTTTCAGTCCGCCGATTCCAATATTAAAACTCCGTCGATTTGGACAGCGTGATGTGCAGAGTAAATTCGAGATGAAGCAGAAGTTTTTTTACTCCATTAATTTCGTAAATGAAACTGTAGTATTGGTCTGATGAAAATTAATTCACCATGTATCATTAAGAAAAAGAGATCTGAGATACCCATATGTCTGGTCATACGCCATTCAAAATTTGTTTTAGTTTTTTTTTTGGGGGGGGGGGGGCAGACCTATGAAGATAAAACACAACAGTGATAACACTATTGTACTTTATCAAAAATTTTAATTTTTTTTCACTTTGTGGGTCAAACATTAAACAGAATGTCCACTTGTTTAATTGACTTTCGTGTAGGAAGTTGATTCTGTATGTCCGTTCGCTATGTATTCCAAACGCGTTTCTGGTTGTGTATGACACTTCTATGTGTTTTCATGTTTCGACATTTGTGTGAATAATTTTTATAGTTGGTATTGCTATAACGTCTTGAAGGTGATTTCCGCCTTTCCATATTAATGTTATTATTAGTTCATCAAATTCTTCTTCAAAACAAAGAGGGAGCATTTTCTTTCCCATGGATCAAGAAAGGATTTTTCCAAAACCTCCAACTTTTTATGTATGATACATTGCATATGATTTGAATAAACTAAAGGATTTGCTTCAATAAAATTTCAACCAACATATTTCTTAATTTTACTTTTCGACATTGCTAAAAATTATTTATCGGTGCTTGGTTATTCTGTACCATTGAAAATTTTTTTCTAACGATGTCAGATTCTGGATAGATTGATCAATTCAAACCATGCATATCTAAAAGGACGTTAATTTTCATGAAAAGAAAGTTTACATTAACTTTTTTCTATCGTATTTTGTATAAGCCTAAAGCCCCGTTTACACTATCAAAGTTTTCTTGTACAAGAAAACTTGGTCAAAGTTTTTGACGCGAACTTTGATAGTGTAAACGATCCAAGAAAACTTTGATCAAAGTCCGTCAAAGAACTTTGATGGACTTTGACGGAATAGAACTCCATCCTATTTTTCTTGAAACTTTGACGGACTTTGATGGGAATCGACCAATCGGAGTAGAGATTCAAAGTTACACCAGAAGTATTTTAAGTATTGATGAAAGAAATAGAGGGAATTTAGAACGTTAAAAGTAATGAATATATCAACAAAGACAAAAGACGCGTTGCAGTGAATTCCATCTATATTTTTTTTGTTTTATAAATCCTTGAACTCGTGCTTAATTGTTCCATATCATGTAATAAGACCTATGAACAACCACTAACATAAACTTTAAAGTTTTCATGAGAAATATTCACAATATTTACATGACCCATCTATGTTTTGGTGCATATATTTACCACGTTTTCTTGTACAAGTCGCTCAAAGAACTTTGATAGTGTAAACAGACAACTTTGTCAAAGAAAACTTTGACCAAGTTTTCTTTGACGGACTTTGACCAAGAAAACTTTGATAGTGTAAACGCGGCTTAAGTACATAAACATTCAGATACTGACACATTTCCTGCATTTTTGAAATAAATTTCAGGACAAATCTATATAGAGATGTTACAACATTTTCTGACAAATAAGAAGAATTTAAGAAGAATCTGTGGAAGAAGATAAGAAAAGATCCGTGCACTTCTTTTTAAAAGAAATGTTTATGTACCAATTTTTTCGTTACAATATTTTGTGCGATAATGAACGGATTATATTCTTTAATTCGTATTCCAAAAAGAAAAGCATTTTTTTTCATTTCACTCAAAAGACATGATACTTGAAAATAACATACTTTATATAGATATCATATACGAAACCTATTTCACTGAATCCAAAAGAAGTGACTGATTTTAACACAAAAAAATGTTTTCAAAATTACAAAAATGAATGAAACAAGTTACGTTCACCAAATTGTTCTGAAAGCATTAATAGCTGCATTCAGAAAAATGCTTTTCAAGAAGGTTTAAGCTTTTGAATTGTATCAAAAACTGTATCATTTTATGTCTTTTATTTATTTTTTTACGTACATTGATATTTACCACCCGGTCTTATAAACAATTTTAGGTACTTAAAGTTGAAACTCTTATTTCATTATCTGGTGATCTACTTCTGTTTAAAATGTTTCTTGTTCTAATGTTTTGAAATACTAGAAGTATTATATAATTTTTTACATGAGGAATAAAGTATTTTAAAAATCTGAATGCTCGCTACTTAATGCCTACATAGATATTGTTACATCGATCAATTTTGATTATCTTACAAAAATATCGTTTGGAAGACTACTAATTTTGTGACATCATGGTGCACAATTTTGAAATGCAAATACTGAATGAAAACACATTTGAAAAATTATAAGGTATCATCACAGGCTTTTTAATATAAACATGAGAAGTTACATTTAGGGCTTTGATAAATGATAAATGCCACATTGCCTTAAAAGTAGCTTCTGTTTATTTTTCTTAAAATAAAAAGCTTAAATGGGGTTCGCACAAGAATACGTGGAACGCCCCTCTTTTATATGGCATTATCCAGGCCAAATGGTATAATTTGAAGTTTACGGCGAGGGGGAGTTACCGAAGGCCGTAAACGCCAATATCGTGGAAATAAAATTTGATAAAGGGATGTTGTATTGAAAAGTCTCGTGACATAATCTGTAAATGATAGTAATTTATAAACATTTTACGGCAATATTTCTTTAATGATCAAAATAAGTTTCGTAACATAAATTTTGTTACAATACCGAGCCATTAAGAAAATTTAATAAATTTTGAGAAGGAAGAAAATGATGTTTTAGATAACATTTGCCAGATAATGATGTAAAATGAAACCTTTATAAAATAAAATTTCCCTAAATGGTTTGAGAAACATAATTTATACTTGATAGCCTTTCATTTGTATAGAAAAGACGAAGTAATAAATAAGAAATAGATAAAAGATTGAACATTTAAAAGAAACATAAAGGAAGACACAGCTTCAAGGATCATTATCGTGTTACTCCGAATGGTAGAATCATTTGTATCATTAAAAGCACAAAAATTGAAATAAGCTAACATGTGCGAGTAGAAATAATAAAATGAATAAATAAATAAATAGATAAAATGAATAAATAAATAGAACACTATTTTGTCTAAAAATACAATCGGAATTTATGAAATAAGATTTTCTTTCATCATCCTCTTTCCGTCAATTTTTAAAGAAAAAAGTTTTGAACTTATGCACTATAATAACTGAAATAAGTTTGATAGCTGCTTTTTATGTGAATATAAGAAAAAAAACATTACCGTAAATAAATATATACTTACTGAAACAGGAAGTTTTGTTCTAAAGTGTCCACGGTATCACCAAAGATATCACCATAATGCAGCTGTCAAGATCTTGCAAGAAACATCTTTTTGTAGGATGGTTTTACATTGCGCATGCGTACCAGAAACTTCAACCGAATTGAAACAAATCTGCTACGTAACGCTTGGCAGATAAACCCAATGCGTTGTGACGATTAGATGGTTAGATTCTTTCTCCTTGAAATATCACTCTATTTGAATGAAACTGGTAAGAAAATGATTACAAGCTACCTAAGTATATCTGGAAAATAAATGGTAATGCTGATTTGTTAACTGTAAAAGATATAAACGAGTAACAATGAAGACTGAAATGCACTGCCCCCAAATAAGGAGTGATATTTCAAGTGAGCATATGCCGTGAACAATGCACAGCAGGCCGCTATTGATCTAAGACAGATCGGCTTTCGAATTCAGCATAAATGCCTGAGTTTATGTCAAAAGCTAGCATTGTTATTCTAGCAAGGGGACTTTGTTAACTTTAGAGGGTGGATGTTTACTGCTGATGCAGCCATCTGCTCGACTGACAATACAGATCACGTAGATCGTGTCTCCCCTCAAGTCCTCTCCATTTTTTCAAGTGGAATTAAGCTTTTGACCCTGGGCAGTCACCACAAAATCGAGGACTAGCAAGAGCTAATGAGATGAAAACGAAGCAAACGTACCTTGATCTGGGCCCATAATTTCTTAATTTGTCTCCCGTTTAATTGGCACTAGATGCATTCTGAAAACATGTTAAGTGCCCGGAGGTGTCGACAAATTTATGATTGAGTTTCAGAGCAAATTTAAAAGTTTATTCTTCCTTCTTTGACGCACATAGTCACATTCACGCCCTTTGCTTCGTAATTATATTTTAACATCTTGATTTTCTGTTTCACTAACTGTAATAGCTTGTAGTCAGTTTTTGATCAAACTTAGGATGTTTTGAACCTTCTCGTGATAGCTGACAGCTATTTTCTTTCATGAAAAGATTTCATAATAGAAGGGTCGCATGAAGAAATTACTCATATCACTGGAAAAAATTGAAAGTTTTAAAGAGGAAAATGAGAGCACCATAAATAGTCTGAAAAGAAGATGACAATTAACCAGTCTCGACCGATGTATAAGGGTTTGGGGAAAATTGAGACTCGTACACGTAGAAGATAATCTTAGAATAATTAAAATGTGTAATAAAACATAGAGAATGCGATAGGAAATGTTTCACAATCTAGAAAGTACAAAATGTAAATAACCACGATGTCTCTATCTTTAAGTGTTTTTGTTTTTGAAAGGGCATACTGTCGCGTGAGTACAGATGCAATGTGCAGGCAGTTAAATCAAAGCGTAAGCACATAATGCACAACTGAAGTTATGAAAAATTTTTTCAATATTGATAACGATAATTGGTGTATTCAGTCTTCTTTAATATTTTTTTTTTCAAAACAATAACAAAGAGAACGAACTTATTTATTTCACTTATTTTCATGAGAAAACAGTATATTGAATTTTTACTTCTCGATTTAGAGATAAAAGTGGTCTACATGTTATTTGTTTATTTGAATTTATTAACCACTCCCTATAAAGAAAAAGATAAATAGATGAAAGTATATTTCAACGAAATGAATTCTTCTTCTTTATGAAGATTTTTATTTATTCATTATTTTTTTTGTATGTGTGTGTGTCCTTTTCCCTTTATAAAGCCAATACCTATACTTTCCTGAAAAGCTACATTTTTATAATTGGCGTGTCATATCATCGTCTGAAAACCACGGACCCTGCTCCTCAGCGCTACGTAAGGTATAATTACAGTGCAATAGACCGTGGATTTCCGACGATATTGTCATATGTACTTTATCCATTTTTGTATAGGAAAAGAATCTCCAGCCAGACCGCTTCCGCACTGACCAGAGCGGAACACACCAGTAATACTCCATTTTCGTATTTTAATGTATTATACTTAGTACTATAATGTTCATAACATAGTCAATAAGTCGAATCTGACTGTATCATGAAGCGGTGTTTTCGAACTGTATAAAACACATAGTGGATTAGAAAAGAATATCGCATTTGTTTCATGTGTTGTTTATTTTATTTGGTTTTAATTGTTTTGTCTTTCTAAAACGTTTACACGTGTCTTGCGTAGATGCTATTTGGCTTGGGGTATAACTTTACCTACAAAAGATCGTAACTCGAGGGGCTTGTTGAACCATCGCTTTGTATGAGTATATTCAGTTCTATCTTGCTGTTGCTGTCTCTATTTACAAACACATTTTGTTTTATGATTTTTTTTCTCAAATTTATCTACCTTTTTCCCTCCTATTTAGGCAAGACAGAATGTCTCGGATCCTAAGACATGTAATCAAACTAATCACATGCATTTTGAAATCTCGTCAAGGAATCTAATTATTGTCGCCGCTATAACACGGTGATTTCTCTGCGATATCTCCTTAATTCGCTTAGGGACACACATGTCATTGCGGCTTTAGAACGCCATGGCTACATATTGCCCGCGCGTGCAGATCACAATTTTTGCAAACATGATATTAAGGACTTTATTCACACTAGATTAATTCAATTAATAGTTGAAGGTAAATAACATCTCCACGGCTTAGTTCGGCATATGGCCACATGTTTCAAAATTCAGTTTAGGAGAAGCGGTGTTCTTCTCTACTTAGAAAGTTATTTAATGGCTATTTAAATTCAATGAGCATATTCAAATAACTATTTGGGGTAAAAGTATTGTGAGAAGGTATCATTACAAAGGCGTCCAATAAGGAATTGCAGAGGACACAAATCGCTGTAATTTACTGCTCAGATGCTAAATATGTCTAAATAACATACGGTTAGTAAATTGTGTTTTGAATTTTGTTATTCATTTATATCTTAATTTACTGATTTGCATGTATTATTTGAAGGTCTAAAAACCAAATACAAAAAAAAAAAAAAAAAAAAAAAAAAAAAATCAAAACAAAAATAGTTATGAGCAGCATTTTCAAATATAAGTAACACTGGCAAGTTTGAAATTTGAATAATTCAATCCATATCTTTTCCTTCTTTAACCCTATTTCGGTTTGATAATTTCCTTTGTCAGAGTGCTATGCGCCTCCGCATATGTTTGACTCAATATAAAAGAAACAACTATCAACAATTCATATGAACACGTTTCCTTCTCTAGCTATGTTTGAAAATTTATTTTAGAAATATATAAATCTGGTTGGCAAAGATAATCACACCAAACCGAGCAACACAAAAGGCGAAACTTCATTGATACATATAGCATGTCGTGATGCTTGTATTGAAATGTCATGCCTGCAAGGGCCCATTTTGGTTAATAAACTATCTTATCTTATCTATAGGTCATTCACGGAAAGGAAAGATACCCATGTTAGCAGATGAAAGTAAGAGAAACTATTCGTCGAGATGCATAATAATGGTAATCAAGCCTTGTAATGCAAATATCACAGATGTCCGATGTTGTCAGATTTAAATAGACAAGTAAATAAATAGATAAATAAATAAATAAATAAATAAATAGATAAATGAATAAATAAATAAATAAATAAACGTCAGTGATCCTCAGTCTAAACAATGAAATATGTCCAAAGATGTACCGAAAGACTAAGCAAGATGGGTGGAATATGATGCTACAGGACCCAAGTTTTAGAAATTTGAAGAAATTATGATAAAAGAAAATTTCGAATGCGTTGAAGAGGCGATCAACCGATGTTGATAGAACTTTGCTACATGTGCCCTCGGGGACTCCTGGTCCACCAGATGATTTGTATGATTTGTAGATCTTTACGTTGAATATCTATACCATTTGAGTTGAGAATCATTTTTCGGTCCTTGTAGGGTGCCTTCAAAAAGATAGTCTTCTTTTAAAAAGCTCACATTAAACCATTTTCTACAATAAAAAAAAATGAATAAAAATAATATTATGATAAAACTTTATATATCAGAAATGTTTCTCTTACAAATCACTTTTTGTAGTTTATTGTTCTTATCAAAGTGTAATACTTATTTTGTATTTTCTTCAAAATGACAACCTGTCTGAGCATTTGCCCGTGCAGCGTTTTATCATCACCTTCATCTAAAAAATCTTGACCGTCAGTCTCTAATTCCTTCGGATGTTGATCCTCTAACAAAATTACTTCTATATGCTTAATGACAAGCTGGGGATGAGCCCATTTCGGTGTAAAGCCTTGATGGATGGTCATTGTAAACTGTAGCTTTTGAAGCGGATCATATTTGCGGCGACTTTCATTGATTTTGACAACTTGTTTGTATTGCTCTCTTTAGAAATCATACCGGCTTGCTAATATCCGTGAAACGTCGGCAATCAGGGAATGCCATAACAAGCAAGGCATTTACATTTTGAAAACATTTAAAATATTTGCCAAACTTTCTGGGGAAGACGTTAATCAAATAAAGACATAAAGTATGCGGTAGAATGATCAAATTGCAAGAGAAGACGATTTTCCCTTGATGGGTTTTTGCTTTGTTCGTCGCTCTTGATTTGCCTAGCCATTCATATTTTAAACTCTTTTAATCTCGAAAGTGCAAATTACATTGTCCATCGACCGCTATAGTCTTCAGCATAGGGAAATCATCTTCCAAGATGTAAGCAAGGCTGGGCCCTTTTGAATGATTCAATTTACGTGTAGTAGAGTTGATATAACTAACATTGATTCCCGTCAATTCCATAAATTCAATGGTAATGGTTTTTCCGTATATGAGAGACAGAATAGATGGGGAGAGACATCCGGAATTTCTTTCCCACGGTAGCAATAGATACAAATATCAGAATTTCATATGAAAACTTCTCACTCGATATGATGTATAACATTTGTATTAAAGAAGACATTGACTGATGTTTTTCCGCAACCACTTTAAGAAATGATTTCTCGCATTTATTTATTTATAAATTGAAAATATAAAAGTTGTAATCTCTTGCAATCTCTCAATGGCTTTGCTTATTGACGCTTAACGGTGGGGATTGAAATTTCCCCTATGTTTGTGTGTCTATCTATCGTCTTCAGTCTTTCTTATTTTATATTTACATACATTGTGCCATGTCGCTTATTGTGTTCAGAACAGACAATATTGGACTATCATCTAATACTTCAGTATATGACATTAGTGACCACTCCGAGAAATTACACATTCCTCTTTCCTGAATAGCAAAATCTCTTCTCCGCCCTGCTTATGGTGTTTGCGTATAGAAATTGATACACTATTCCAGAGCAAGCTAAGAAATACAACTACTTCTATCCGAAGGCATGGCAACTAACTGAAAAACTACTAAACGAATAGTAAATTTATGAGCGACTGACTTTGTCATTGCAAATCGTTTGGACAATACTTTGAAAATCAAACACAAGACAGCATCTCGTTGTCCACAAATTTGACTCATGACTCATTCGCCGGTTTTAACCTTTTCTGCAAGGCCTAAATGGCTGGTGTTGCTAGCAAGCTGGAGATGCTGACTCTTCGCGTGGCCTCTGATTATATTTAAAAGTGGGAGGGTTGTGCGCACGTAATCCGGATAACTACACCGTCTGCTGCTGACGTGGCAGATGGCCGTCCTAGGTCGGCACCGATTGCCCATTGGTCTAGTTGGTTTATGTGTAGGCATGTGTGTTTGATGTTTCTGTGTAATTTGGCGTTCCTTGTACCATTTGTGTCTCTTTCTGTGCGTACGTGTCTGCTGTGTGTGTTTTGCTGTTGGTACTGCAACCGGGTGTTGTTGGAGATCCCCTACTTTATTGGGATTCACTTTTCCTCCTTTGCAGAACTTTTTTGTTCTTGTTTTTGTTTTGTACATTTTCAGGACTTTGGATGCCCATTGATTTAGATTTTTGGACTCTGATTTTGGGTTTGTTTTGACTTTTAATTACATATGGACAATGTAGTATTCAGTGCATTTGTTATTAACGTAAAGAAAGTTTTGATTTTATGTAACAAATTGGAGTAATTATATTATAAAAATAATGGAGGGTTACTTCTATTTCACATAATGGTATCCGTGAATGGGCCTAAATCATGGTTTAACTTACGCTTCCCAAAAACCAAACTTTAAATGTTTTTTTTTCACCTGCTTCATTTTAGAGACATGATTTGTCAAGATGTTCATCTAGCGTATTTTTCAAAATCAAAGGCATTGTATGGTTGCTCATTTACTTATAATCCCTCATTTGTCGTGGCCCAGAGCCGTGACCCGTTGCCTCCGTCTGTTTTTCCCTTCTCGTGAGATTGCGTTCCGCTGTTTTCACTTATGGGGATGTGCTACCAATTTTTGTGTAGTTTTATCTGCGATTTTTGGATTACGATTTTGGCTTTCATTCACTGATAGAGCACTATCTAGTATAAGTAGTAGTGTATAAAACAATTTTTTAAAGTATAATATCCAAAAAGGTTAAAGATCTTGAGGATACATAGTTAAAAAGATGGAATATACATGAGTACTTACACTCTTGCTTTAAAAGAAAAGTTAGTAATATCAAATTTAAAAGATTCACTATATACGTGCACGCCGCCTCTGGAAACCAACTTCATTCCAACGTTTTCAAAATTCAATGTTTCAAACATAATTATTACCATGGGAACCAGCACAATTGTAACAAGTTGATATTTTTCGGTGTAAGAATTTATGACCCAGTCAATCTATTTTGAAAGTACTTCTTTAAACAAAGAATGAATACATATATTGGTGTATAAAATTGGTCCAGCCGGACAGAAGATAGATCTTTTCTCCGGGTTATGACATGGCTCATTGATCAGGGACTGCATCTTCATAAGACGGACTCAATATGAATTTAATTTGCCAAGAAGACAAACGTTGTGGCGACTCCAGCTTGCATCTATCATTATCCGGAAGTGAAAAATGAGCTTCCCATAAACCTTTGCGCCTAAGATCCATCACTTACATCACCCTTGTAACATTACTGTCGTTCATATATCGATCTTATGTAATTTGGGAAAGAATGTTTCTGTTTTGATTACAAATGAATATACATAGAATATAATTCTGTTTAGTTATGAGCCATCGAAAGAAGTTCGGTGTTAGGACCAGTCATATTGTATTGTTTGAAGGTTTGTAAGTTTAGCCTCTTAAAATGAAACAAAACATTCAGAACAATTCAACGAAATGTAAAGTTGTATTCAATCCGTTTAGAATTTATCATTAAACGAAGTATAAATTATATTTCAAAGGGGATATCGAGAAAGATGAAATCTAACAGACGTAGACAAAATGAAGATGTATGTGTATAAAAGGTTCATGACTAGTCAAAACAGATAAAGAAAGGTGGGATATTCAAAGGGACTCAGTATAGCACCGCGATACACCCAAATGCGAAATCTATCATTTGAATTTAGAACCACAATGAAAAGTACAAATGAAAAAATACAATGACCGAACAACCACACAAAACAAAGACGTGCCACTATCAAACAGAAACACGTACTTGTGTATAAAAAAACCGTATATAACAGATGATCGGAACTTAAAAAAATATGTAACATAATGATCTTCATGTATATTCTTTAAGTTTTTTTTTTTCTATAAATTTTATCTTGAATGCAGGGTTCCCCATCAGACAATCAAATCTTGAATAAAAAAAGTACTCTATACAAGGAACCAGAATTTCCAAGAGTGCCTGCCCTAACTATATTTGTGAAGTGCAATTATTTGAGTTTCAGACTATTACCGGATTACACATTTTACTCTTTGCAATAATTCAATATGTCGCCGAGAAGAGATGGATTTATATTCGCCTGTCATATGTCTGACAGATGCTACATGAGATTTTCAGTTTTGATGAATGAAGAAAGGTCAAACTACATCGGAAAACAAAATCTGCAACTGATGATGTAAATAAACTTACACAAAAGCAAATACCAATTTAAAGTCTCATGCCATTCTAGGAGGACTAGAGCTTTTTGATGCCGACAAGGCAATCTTCTGGCTTTTGACAAGATAGGACTTCTTGTCATTGTTGCTCTCTTGTTGTGGAAGCAATAGGGACATGTCAGTTATCCCAGTCCGTCTTATTTAGTTGCCGAATAGATGGTTGAGAAAGGAAAAACGTTAGGGGGGTTCAAGAAAATATCATTTTCGATGATTGTGATTGCGATGAAATATATTTTTCATGAATTCTTCAAAATGAGCGGCATGAGCACGCAAAATTTGAAATAAATAATGGCTGGAAATAAGATAACTGACGATGGTTAAATACCCGAAACGTTTATGTCTGATCCATGCTGTAAATTTATCTGCTCTAAAATGATGCTAATGAATTTGAAGACGTTAAACATTTGCCAATAAAGAAAACAGAAGAAAGGGGGATCTCCGACAACACTCGGTTGCAGCACCAACAACAAAACAAACCTTGTTTTTTTAAGTATGTCACAAAAGAACATTACGTCTACAAATTCATAGCATCAAGTGAAGTAGGAACCTAGAATGCCTATAACTCCATTATTCTGGAAATTATTTATCATTAAATTTCCATTGTCATTTTCAAGAAACGAAGATTCTGATTGGCTGAGAAATTTTGTTGATACATCGATCAACACATTTTTTCACGGAAGTCTATTTATAGCACTATTTTTAGAACCGGGTGTTCCTTCAAACACGAATGAACTCGTTGCTGAAAATACAATTTGTTGATGTTTGCTTATCATTTCATGGGTACCATTTCTTTTCTACTTACTCAAAAATTGACAGTGCATGTAGAATTTGCTCAGATTGGTCCTTATTCCAAAGATATAGAGAGACGATCGTTCACTATTTGAATCATGGCGGCTGCCATAACTTGTTTTGGCAGACGTATCACTGCGAAACCCTCCGACTTACGAAATTTAGTGCGGTGATTGATAGTTTATAGACCCAAGAAATAGTCTGTTTTCCATAAATAGATGACAATTAAACGATAGCAAATGAATCTTATATTTTATCTGTTGATGCAGGTATCATCCGCAAAATTGGACAGAAAACTTTTGCATCAACGCGCTACGTTTTCTCCGTTAGTTTATTCATATGGCGTTTTTTTTTTTTTTTTTGCATGATATCACCCTTTTCATGTGGTCTCCGTCAGTTTGTTTATCTGGTGGTTTTGCATGATATCACCCTTTCCTCGTGTTCTCCGTCAGTTTGTTCCTACGGTGGTTTTGCATGATATCACCCTTTTCACGTGGTCTCCGTCAGTTTGTTCATATGGTGGTTTTGCATGATATCACCCTTTCCTCGTGTTCTCCGTCAGTTTGTTCATATGGAGGTTTTGCATGATATCACCCTTCTCACGTGCTCTTTGTCAGTGTGTTCATATTGTGGTTTTGCATGATATCACCCTTCTCACGTGTTCTTTGTCAGTTTGTTCATATTGTGGTTTTGCATGATATCACCCTTTTCTCGTATTCTCCGTCAGTTTGTTCATATGGTTGTTTTGTGTGATATCATCCTTTTCTCGCGTTCTCCGTCAGTTTGTTCATATGGTGGTTTTGCATTTTATCACCCTTTTCTCGTGCTCTCCGTCAGTTTGTTCATATGGTGGTTTTGCATGATATCACCCTTTTCTCGTGCTCTCCGTCAGTTTGTTCATATGGTGGTTTTGCATGATATCATCCTTTTCTCGTGTTCTCCGTCAGTTTGTACATATGGTGGTTTTGTATCATATGACTTTTTCTCATCTCAAGCGGGTGTGTTCGGTGTTGGTCAAATCAACATTGTCATGGTAAAAGTAATATCAATATGTTTTTGTGCTCAATGGTCTTTTTGTTCATACTCTGTAAATTGTCTTTATCATTGTTTAATGTTGTTTTAATTTGTTATGCTCGTTCATTTTAGGGTAAATTATGATCAGAGATATTTTTATCTCGGTGCAGATGGCATCGCACAGATTTTGTCGTTTGTTCATTTGTCGTCCGTTCGTCTGTCTTTTTCAGCAACGCAGAACAAATACTTACGAAACTGGGTAGGTCCTGAATACTTATTGTCTTCTGTTTAAAAAAACAACTACAGGCAAATGAACATACCAAAGAAAGGAGTGGGTCTTCAACAACACTCGGTTGAGCACCCTCAGCAAAAGTCCAAAACACCCAATGCAAAAACACAGAGCAGACATCCACAGAAAGAGACGCAAAAGGGACAAGGAACACCAACTCACACCATAAAAAACATGAAACACAAAAGACCACATATAAACCGACGAGTCCAATGGGCAGCCGGTGCCGACTAAGGACGGCCATCTGCCACGCAGGAAGCAACACGCAAAAAGTCAGAATAATCTGGACAATTGTCTCATAAGGTCTTGTTAAGTTCCGTTCTTAATTTTAATGTCTTTTTAATCGATGAGTGAAAATTAAACAGATACCCTATGATAAACGTCTTTAAATCCAATAGCATCATTTAAAGCGATTAGATAGCTGTCATCATCACCAAGCAAGAAATGTTTACCTGATTTGTACATCAAAATGTACATCGAGACAACCACCGAGTTTGACCAGTTTTCATGGAGCTGTTCCGACGAGTGTTGCATGCAATCAGGAGACACTGACTCTCCCGGGCACCTGGTCTCATTTCGGAGTGTTATTCATTCCGAGGTTCGCAGCCTTTACAATGGAAAATCTAATGATTTTGCCTCGCCTTCTTGACTTTGAGACTAAATAATTGATAGGTAGTTCTTGGATGTATCTTATGAAGAACAGATAAATTTGCAGCATGGGCCAGACATGCACGTATTTCAGATTTCCAAAAATCATCATCAGTTGGCACTCAAAACTAAACAAACAAATAGCATTCTGCAAAGGATCAAACATGAATCCCAAATAGAAATAGGATCAGGTACATGTACCCATGGGGATCAGGTACATGCGCCCATGGAGAATTACCGATGGGATCAGGTACATGTGCCCATGGAGAATTACCGATGGGATCAGGTACATGTGTCCATGGGGATCAGGTACATGTACCCATGGAGAATTAGAGAAGGGATAAGGTACATTTGCCCATGGAGAATTACCTATGGGATCAGGTGCATGTGCCCATGGAGAATTACCTATGGGATCAGGTACATGTGCCCATGGATAATTACCGATGGGATCAGGTACATGTGCCCATTGCGAATTAGCATCCCTGGCTTGCTAGCAATAGCCGTCATATTCTATAAATGTACATAGAGATGATTTGATATTGTACAGGGTTCCCGTATTTTGGTCTTTTCATTTCGTCATGTAGCAGCGAGAAGGTTCTTTCTTTTTACAACAACTTTGTGTCTTGGGTACCCATGTGTATTCCGTTAAGTTGGATGATTATATATATACTCATGTTACCTGGTTCACTCAACCATTTGTTATTCATAAAGCAGGTCATCGTCAAAATCTACATGTCACCGTCAAAAGCAACATGTGTTTTACATTGTTTTTGCTTGGTTCACTTATAAAGTATTCTTGGTATGTTTGTCCCCTTTTGCCTCATTTTCTTCGTATGTCTGTAGGTATGTTTGTTTTACATGGCACTGGTAATGTGATGCATTTCTTTTCGTTTATTGCGTCGTTTTCACAGCATCGTTTTCTTGTTTGCAAGTTTTTCTTTTGATTTGTTTATTATCATTTGACATTGTTTCTTTCAGATATTTGAAATTAAAAGAAATCTAAGGAAAGTTGCATGTGAAAAAAAATCTAAAGAAAATAATATAATACCAAGAAACTTTTAGGTCAAGGTTTCCGCTTTCATACATAAGTTATACTTAACGGAAATTTTACAAAAACTACTCTCAGATTCTTTTAAAATTCGGATCATACATGCAACAGAGTGTATTATTTTGGAATTTTCACAACCTGCCTTTTATGACGTCATAATAAACGAAATTAGAAGGATACAGAATGCGTCAGAATAATCAAACGTATTTTGTATATACCCTGGATATGATCCTGTTGTCACAAAAAAGACACTTGGCATGGTACTTGACCAATCTACAACATTTATTAGATTGTATTATTTTGTATTACAGAGTGTATTATTTTGGAATTTTCACAACCTGCATTATTTTGTATTACAGAGTGTATTATTTTGGAATTTTCACAACCTGCCTTTTATGACGTCATAATAAACAAAATTAGAAGGATACAGAATGCGTCAGAATAATCAAACGTATTTTGTATATATCCTGGATATGATCCTGTTGTCACAAAAAGGACACTGGGCATGGTACTTGACCAATCTACAACATTTATTAGATTGTATTATTTTGTATTACAGAGTGTATTATTTTGGAATTTTCACAACCTGCATTATTTTGTATTACAGAGTGTATTATTTTGGAATTTTCACAACCTGCCTTTTATGACGTCATAATAAACAAAATTAGAAGGATACAGAATGCGTCAGAATAATCAAACGTATTTTGTATATACCATGGATATGATCCTGTTGTCACAAAAAGGACACTGGGCATGGTACTTGACCAATCTACAACATTTATTAGATTTGCTGTCTGACTGACTATGACGACGGACTCCATAACGGGCCCTGTCAAACCGACAGGATCCTGACCACCTGTCCTCTCAGAATGTCGGTCGGACTCCTCCGTTTATAACATGCATGCATGAGCACGCTTCAGTCGACAGAACACGAATTGTTTTTCGTATGCCTCTTGTTTTTTATATCCATGTACACATTCATCCGTCTGAAGCTTTGTTCCCTGCGTTTTGCTGTCCTGTTTGTGTGGTCAACTTACAGTGAGGAGGTTATTATACACAACAAGTGTGCGATCTTCGAGACCTCTTTGAAACCAAAAAAGTGGAAGGGTTAACCGGTTAAGTACACTCACGTGACAGATGGCCGTCCCAAATCAGGACAGACTGCCCATCAGTCTCCTTGGTGTATGTGTAGTCTCTTGTGTTTGGAACTCTGATGTCGTATTTGTTCCTTGTCCCTTTTGAATCTCTTGCGGTGGATGTCTTTTCTGTATTATCACTTGGGGCGTTTTTATGCCCCCGAATAGGAGATTTTTGGTCTGTCCATCTGTCTGTCTGTTTGTCCGCAAAATCTTTAACCTTTGCCAAAACTTTTGAATGGTAAGTGATAGGAATTAATTCATATTTCTAATGTGCATTACCTGTTACAAGACCTTTCCATGGATACCAAATTTTTTTCCCTTGTGACCTTGACCTTGGAGTTTGACCAACTTTTGAAAACTTTAACCTTGGCAATAACTTTTGCATGGTAAGTGATAGGGCTTTTAATTTCACATGTGCATTCCTTGTGACAAGACCTTTCCATGGATACCAAAATTATTTACCTCTTGACCTATACCTTGGAGTTTGACCTTATTTCGAAAATCTAAACTTTAGCCATAACTTTTGAATGGTAAGTGATAGGTTTTTCAAATTTCAGATGGATTGTAAGTGGCAAGACTTTTCCATGGATACCTTGACCTTGTGACATTGATCTCAAAATGTGAAACTACTTTTCAGCTGTTTTACTGTCAAAGATGCCAACGGGGACATTCGTGTTTTACAAACACAGGTTTTAATATGTTTTGCGTCTTGTTGGTGATCCCATCTTTTCTTTTTATCAATCCATTAAAGTTGTGAAGAATTTAAAAAGGTTTCTATCCAGTCACAAGACTTGATATACAAATGTATATAATGAAGACGTTAATCACAAGTATTAGTGTTACTATTTTCATGTACTCTTTCCAAGATTCGGACTCTTATCATATTTTATTCTTTCACCTACATCTTAAAATGACGTATGAGGGATAAAAGCTCACTGGTATTAACTGGAATATTCGTGACAGTTTTATTGAAAGAAAGGAGGATATCTTAAGAAAGAAGTTAGAATATGTGGGGTTGCGATACAAAATTCGATGAATTATTCTAACTTCCTGATTTCATTCCTCTGTCCTTAGCTATTTCTTCGGCATATATTTTATGTTATGTTTAGAATGTCGCTTTTCATATACGGTGTATTCACTATTTCTTTACTTCGGTCTCGTGCATCACTGATGGAACATTATTGTTGAAATGCTCATATTATGCACTAAATTATAACGATAAAGCATATACTTTGATATTGATAGTTAATATCAAAATATTTTTTTCAAGGTTACTGCTTTCAGGATAGAAACAGAAAATTGACACTCGTCGTAACAGTATGCATGTTGACCATATGAATATAGCTGCAGATGAAAACCGTCAACAGAAATGAAGATTAAATGCCCCACTTTCTATGAAAAACATGATGAACCAATTTACTTCCGTAACGGAAACGACATTCTAGTTTGTTACTGTAAGTAAACTGTTCGGTTCCTTAAAAGGGGTCGTGCTTCTCGATAATTCATCACCAATTTCTGTCAAATCGAGCATACAACTTTAAGCATAATTCATACTTTCTGGCGTAAAATAAATCAGATCGGAGATGTAGGACATTATTTCCGCCCGTATAAGATCGGAAGTATGACAAATCGAATAAATCAGTCTCGCATTTCAATATTTGATGTCATTTTATTCAAGAAGTGCAATATTTTCTTCCTCATGTTTAAGCCGGCGAAGTTCAGTCATGTGACGAGATGCCATAGTTTATTTGCGAGATCTGATATAGGACTAATAAAACGATAACTTCCTCTCAGTTGAAACGCATCCTTAAATTTTGATACTAATAAAGTAGATACTAGTACTTATTCTTTTTCAATTAAGTATCTATACAAATCAATGGAGTGTTAATGTAAAGATTGTCAAGTGTTTTGCATAACAATAAAACATAACTTGAGGTACTACTGATAAAACATCCGAAATATTAATGCCTGATTCAATGAATTTGTCAATTTGTGCCATGAAGGGTGCATTCCAGCAGCAAAGTTTGGGCATTTCGTCAAAACACACTTTTCCTGCATAATATCACCGATACTGCGAAGAATGTTTCACTGCAATCACTGTTTTACTGGTAAATATGTCCCTCCGAGCACAGTACGAAGGAAAGGATACAGAACTCGGTACGTTGCGGCACTTACAGCAAAACACCGAAATGTGAAAACAGACGACAAGTAGAAGACAACAGACGACAAAAGGACAAGGAAGTCCAAACACCGAAGACGACATCAAAAACTAAGCACATAAGACTTACATATATACCAACGAGACCAATGTACAACTAGTGTTGACTTTGGACGACCATCTGACACTTTACTAGCAAATAAAATCGGGAGTTTATAAAACATAGTAGTGACATCCCTACGTCTCCTGACTATTGTGTATTCATATCGCAATTATCACGCTATTCCAACTACAACTTCATTCTGAGGACGAGGAAACTAACAGAAAAAACGTCTGAACCAACGGTACATTTGTGAGCGACTGACTTTGTCACTTAAACATTTTTAGACGATATATATGGAAAGCCAAAGGGGTCAAAATTCTAACATTGCAACTCTGCAATTGCATGTTCGTAAATCAAGATTTGTGATTTGTAGTCATTTGTAACATTGCAACTCTGCAGTTGAATATTCTAAATTAAGATTTGTGATTTGTAGTTCTGTAAATGTACATTTGTAACATTGCAACTCTCAACTGAATATTCGTATATCAAGATTTATGATTTGTTGTTCTAGACAGACAGAAATTGTGATGGGCTTTGGGTTTCCTTTTAGTCTACCTGTTTGGATACTCTACTTGCTTTAGAAATGTAATATGCTTCATGTGGAGCTTGTGTCATTGTCTCCGTCTGTTTGTCCTATTTCATTTTCATGTGAGAGGGTTCTGTTTCGTGTTTTGTATTATCCAAAATTCGTAAGCCTTTCGGTTATACCTTTTAGAATGTGGTTTCGGTGTTTGTGTTATGACTTTCAATCGCTGATGAAGGCATAAGGAAGAATGGATCAAAAGCAGATATAAAAACAACAAAACAGGAGGGAAATATTTTATTTTTATTTTTCACGAGAATTCAATTTTGAAATCATGATCCCTTCTTTCTTACTACATATGCCTTCCAATTGTCGTATCTTCACTAGGTTATCAATATGATAAGAAAAAACAAAGTCAACAAAAGATATATAATAAAGATTACACAAGCGCTTCCTCGTTTTTATAGAAAAGACAGTTTAATGAAATCGTGATAAGGAGGAAATCAATTTAGTTAAGTGAAGATCTATGTTTTCACACTTAAAGACTTTTATTGTAGCACAATCTTAATTTTCTCTATGACCAACTAGAGAGTTCTGGTTGGAACACACAACCGCATGACGATAATCTATCCCAACTAAGGAAACTGTGAATTTATTAGAATTGATTTGAAACTGATCATGTTTAGCACTGACAAATTTGCTTCATTAAGATGTACATCTTGATCAGCATGACAGAAAACATCAGTGTTTAGAGGTTTGGGAGCTCCTTTGGGAAATAAAATGTGTCTGTCTAGTGTTAAGCTTTACTTGAAATGAAATGATGAAATAAACATGTGTTCTATGGGGATCCATCGTATCAAATAATGAATCTTATTCATCAATTATCCCGATACCCGAACGCCTTTCATCATCTGTTCATTGAAGAAAAAATGTATTTTAGTTGTTTATTGTGTAGAATATGATAAAACGTGTGTTTTTTCCTCTTTGCAATTATTCCACTTTGTCCGACCAGATGGATAAAGGTATGCCGTGCACAATAAATACATTCTTTATTAACAAGTAAAGAGCATTTATCATAATACATGAATTAGGCAGAGATAAATTGATTTTATGAATAGTTGATTCAAGGGGTAAAGGTAAATATCATTATCTTGTCAAAGACTTGTTAACAAAATGAGTTAAAAGTCAGTGAAAAACGGTGCAGTGAATTTTGTAGCCCACGACAATGTTGATAAGGAAAATTTGATTCGCAATATAATCTAACTAAGTTAAAATGCATTGACTAGAAAATTATCATTTATCGAGGAGTTAACTAGAACTAATTTTATATCATATTATCCGAAGAACCTACTGTCATCTACATAGATATTGTGAAAATAGTATCAAGATGACCAGTCTACTGATATTTGAATATCAAATCAACAAGATGATAAAAAAATGAAATTGCTGTAATATAATGTTGACGAGGAGATACTTTTTAAATTCATCTACACAGCCAATTGTGCCTCATATGAAATTCATGTGAAATCTACATAGACTTTACATGAAAGTTCACATGAAATTTATGAGAAAGGAGCACGAACATGAAATTTACATGAATTTTTTCACATGAAATTCATGTGAAGATTTTTACAAGGATGTTATGTGAATTCAGTTTCCTGTGAAGGTCACTTAGAAAAATACATGTGAAATTCATGTGAAGGAAATTTATGTGAAATTCATGTGAAATATTTTTCACATAAATCTTATGTGAAATTTATATGAATTTCACATGAACTTTCATGTGAAATTTACATGATGCTCATTTCAGATGAATTTCATGTGAGGCACAATTTGCTGTGTACTTATCTGATTTCGTAAATTATTTTCATCTACTAAAATTTACGAAATGGCAGAAGAAAAAAACACACTATTAAAAGAAACAGTTTTGTAGGCATGTATCTTTCGTAACATTATATTTCATCATTTTGCTTTTCAGTAAATGCATTTCATGTCAAAAACGTTTTTCTTTCAGCCATGAATTAGTTTCGTTACATGAAATATCACAGTACAATGGAATTAAAACAGAATACAACACAGCATCATGTAAAGTGATTAGAACGGCGTAGAAAGCATAACATTTTGATTGAGATGTTTACCCGTAGTTTGTGTGATGTCCGCCGACAGATGGCGGGTCATTGTCTCCGTGAACACTCCAATAGCTCTCAGGGTTCTGGTAGCAAGCTCAGATTGAATTTACAGATTCTTTCCCAAATGTCACCACCCTTTATTTCCATAACAAAATCAGTATGTTTGTTCTCCTACTCTTCATTACACTATAGTAATTAAATCCCTTCTCCGTACAAAAATGTCATTGTTTCACTGAAAAGCGGGATTTTTAGACCAAATTACATTATCATATGCGATCGATTAGAATTAAATACCGAAAAAATATGCTAGGCTTTGCTTTATATCGAACGTCCGCGGCAAACACATGGTAGGAAGAACTGTCAAGTAATTTTGCTCGAATACTTAAATTGTTTGATGATTAGAAGACAAATACATGGTTGAAACAAAAAATAAATAACGATGTGATCAAGTATGACCGTATGTTACTACAGGATACATATCATTTTTGATTGTCCATATGAATTTCAGAGAGTGTGACTACACATACATATACATATCAGTATCAATGAGTGTCAAAGCACTATTTTTAATTGATTAATGCACTGATAAGTGGAAGGGGTAACTTAAAATAAATGACACTGTGGCTTTTTTAAGAGTCGGAAAAAAAGAAGGAAATTACAAATTGAACGGTTCAACTATAACGGGTTACAAACAAAATAGTCTAGGTATATGTCTTAAACCTTGCTGTAAAAATCAATATTTTTGAAATTCAATATATAATTAAGAAAAAGAATTTCATAGCAAAATTCTCAACTGAAAAATTCAAAGTAAAAAAGATCGATAAGTACTATCAAGCTGTCATAGTATCGAAAACAGAAATACAAAAATTTTGCCACAACATTATACAAAAAATTTGACTGACATCATGTGATATCTGAGTTGGAACAATTCCGTATCATCGAAAAATGTTTAAACTTTGCAAATTGACACGACACGTTTCAAAAGCGCCACCTACCGTGCATTCCGCACGATCACTTGACTCTGGAGATTGTTCATTAGATACGTTGTCCCTCGTCTTTCTATATAGCTGTATCATTGTGTTCGTCAAATTTTTCATTTCGAGCTTTGTTTTATAATTTTTTTTCAAGAATTTGTAAGCCTTTCTATTGTGATTTTTTGGAATCTGATATCGGCTTTAGTGCATGACTTTCAATCAATGCAATCCCATCATGGACCGACAAAATTTTGTACACAAGGGCTGAAAATTCGCCCTCCCTCCCTCGTGGGGTTGCTCTCCTACGTTGACGACTTGTAAAGGTCCATTACTTTCAATCAATCGAATTTTTTGATGTCGAAGTTGAAATGTCTGAAGTGTATTCATTACTTCTGTCCACCTCTGTCGCTTATAGTTTATTTTGTTACTTCTGTCCACCTCTGTCGCTTATAGTTTATTTTGTTACTTCTGTCCACCTCTGTCGCTTATAGTTTATTTTGTTACTTCTGTCCACCTCTGTCGCTTATAGTTTATTATATATGCACAGGCTATGTAATTCCCTGAGACGTTACTATTGAAAGGAACGTGCTTCAATTCGTGCATTAACACTCGTGACGTCACAATGCATAAGATATAAAGAAACATGCCGCGACGGCTGTTCTAACCTGCAAACTAAACCTGCGGTTAGATGAATTTTAACGTCGCCCTTTTACCTAGAAAAAGCAATTTCAGAAAACAAGAATGGAACAGACAACTATGGTGCATATATATAGAATAAATGTCATAATTTGTGTATTGTTACGGGTATGCAACACACAGCAAGTGCATTTATCGCATGAAATGCACTAATACGCATTACATGTACGATAAATGCACTTGCTGTGTGTTGCATACCCGTAACAAAGCACAAATTAAGACACTTATTCTCTATTTGTTACTTCTGTCCACCTCTGTCGCTTATAGTTTATTTTGTTACTTCTGTCCACCTCTGTCGCTTATAGTTTATTTTGTTACTTCGGAAATATCATCGAAATTGTTATTTGATTTTAATATTTAACTATGCTACTGAATCCACCCTATAGGAAATTTGGACACGCGCAGTCTTTACAAAATGAATAAATTGTAATTCAAAAATATTAACTATAAGGCGCTACTGAACTACATTTGGCTGTGTCTGATAATAAGTTTGGCATTTAATCAAATACCACTGACGAGGATTTACTACCCGAAACACGTATCTGGTGCATTAAAATTGTTTCAAATTTTCTTCAAGAAGGTAAAGAGTTGGACTGAAGTCATCTCTAATGTTGTATTGTGATGTGTTCAAATGAACGTCAATGCTCTAAGCTCACTATAAGGTTAAGATTGAGGAAGAGCAAAATTAATTGAATGCAATGACGAGTTTATCAAAGTATAGTGTCATATCGGCGATGTTTTAACCATTGATCTTCTTGTTTGGATGGACTCCCAGTCGAACTTAGAAAAATATTAAGTTGAAGATATGACAGCGTTTCACCATAAATTATAATCATACGGAAGTGTTCCAACTCTATACCTTCTTGAAGAAAATTTCAAACCAATTTCCATGCACCAGACACGGGTTTCGAATATCCCATTCTTATCAGTACTATTGATGACTTCATCCAAAGTGCTTTTCATAAGCCGCCCAAATTTATTTCACTAGTTTAAGAATTTAAATTTATGCATTTACTTTACAGAGAGGACGCGACTCCAAATTTCCTACAGGGAAAAATAAATTATAACTTAATGTTTTGAATGTTGAAATGTATATATGACATTTAAGTGTTACCTTCCGGGAAGAGAATTTATGAAAGTACTATTACATAAGAGTACTTAATTTACTAGGTTAACTAAGATTAGAACTGTTAATGAGACTGGAAACTGTATGTTTCTCATAGATACATGGTGGTCCTGTTTATCAGATAAACCGAGGATAAAAGACATTTTTTCCGACGAATTGTTTTATTTCGATTGACGAGATATAATTTACATATACTGGAGTTCATATACATTTGTAACTTATTTATTTCATTCAAGATGCTTTGTTTTCCTGTTGTGATGTCCATCTTAGCCTTTCAATCGGTAAAATGTCAAAGTCTTCTGTTAGGAAAGCCTAGTGTGTGTAATCAGTATGAAGCAGTAAGGGAGGCAATTCTATCGGAACTCAAGGCAAACAAGAAGGCATTTGAAGTCGAAATGCAGGCACTGACATCAAAATATCAAGCTGAATCGACGAAACTGAATGATGATATGACCGAATTAAAGATGAATTTTTCACATATGCAGACTGAGCAAGAAATGATAAATGATAGAACGCGCCATGAATTATCAGAAACTGCCCGAAAGATAAATGCCTTACCTGCTCACAATGGAAAGATTGGCTCTCAATCTGCCATGGTTTCGTTTTCAACATATAAAAGGACAACTCTACAAACTACAGTAAAAGATGAACGAATTGTTTTTGAGGAGGTGCGATCTAACAATGGTGGAGGTTACGACAATTCAACGGGTATTTTCACGGTTCCAGTCGATGGTACGTACTACTTCTTCGTCAGCATTCTGACAACGACTCCTGGGGAGTTCGTGCTCATCTTAAAGGAAAATCCCAGACTTCCAGATTGCATGTTTCTGATCACTGGAACTTCTGGATACGTGCAGACGAGCAATTCTGTGGTGGTCAACATGAAGACCGGCAACAAAATCAGCGTCAGAACACATTGGCCTCATGGTCCGGGTATCTACACGGTGTATCGCTACTGGAGCTCTTTCACCGGATTCTTAATACACAAAAATTAAGACAGTTGTCATCGTGTACGTTAAGGAAAAGGTTACTGATAATTGCAGGTTATGTTTCTAGATAATAGATCGTGCGAGAAAAAAAGAAACTGCGATATACGTGAAATTAATTTGAACTATTTTATTTGTACAAAACATAGTGCGTTTACAATACTGTTGAAAGCCTTATATTTACACGAATTATAAAATATAGATTTATTCATGCACTTGAAAATTTATTTGCTGAAAGTTAACATAATTTACTTGATTCATATACGTATACATGTATACTCATTCTGTAATCAACAAACGTTTTGAGAAAAATCTAATCATTTAGTTGAACTATTGATAAAGTTGAGCGGGGAACTGTAAAAAATCCGTTTTTTTAAAGTGAATAAAAAATGTAAGCATGTCCGAAAAAAAGATCTATTATTATACATTTTCCGAGTATATAACTTTTATTTCATTCCATTCTCTTGATATTTCAAAAGGATAAAAGCCCGATCTTTTTTCACTAAATATGAAAATAAACATGCATCTTTTATTGAATTAGTTATCCTCACATCGTTTTCAAATTTTACTTACTACGGTAATATTTCATACGTTTCATTCCTTGTTTATATACTTGCCTTTTTGTACATAATAATCACAAAGTATATGTTATATATTTCTTCTAACCGGAAAATTAAATAATATCATATCTAGAGAAGCAAATTTTTACTTTTTTGTCACCCTTGAAAGGATTTTTTATTCTATGTCACCTTAAAGCCAAGCAATATTTAGGACTTCTTTGTCCCGAGTCCGTTTGTCTGTCCGTTAACTTGCCAAAATTCTCCCTCTGTCTTTTCTGAAATATCGATATGTATCATAGTTCCACCATTCCCCCTAATGATTTTGACATAAACTTACATATTTATTTGTTTAAAAAGTTACATGGGACACTGCGTTATGCCGTTTTGTGCGTGTCGTAATCGAACAGTTATGGGGATATTATACGCAGCAACTCTATGTTCTTCTAGACCAATGGGCAACCGGAAAAGTAGGAGGGTCATGCACAAGCAATTCGAATAACCATTGTATTTGCCTCTTGCTTGGCAGGTGGCCTCGTAGGTCGGTACCGGTTGCATATTTGTCTTATTGGGTTATTGTAGTCTTTTGTATTTTAGTGTTGTGATGTCGTCTTTGGTGTTTTGTCTTCCTTGTACCTTTGTTGTCCTTTGTTGTACTTGTTTAGTGTTTTCGCATTTTAGGTATTCGGTGTTTTGCTGCGAGTGCCGTTGGAGATTCCCTTCTTCCACTGAACATTCATGTGTTGTCAAGGTTGAGACGCATCAATTTCAATGTCAGATCTTATTTTCAATATGAAACCTATGTTACGCGACACTTTCTAGTATCACCATCAGTAAATGAAATTCAAACACTGGACCAGAAATCAGGATCCACCAATCACAATCTAAAATCTTGCAAATTCTTGAAAAATACATAAAACAGAATTTTCTCCAGAGGAAAGAAAATTCGGACAAACGGAGACAACAACACAATTGCATAATTCAATTAACAATATCCAGAGTCCAGCTCAAAGTACGAAATGTATTGTATGTGGCGCTTTGAATAACGCTTTGCATTAATTAACAAAGTTTAAACATATTCAAATACCACATGAATTATGAAATATACATGTATATGATGCAATGACAAATATGGACAATGACCATATCCCAGTACACAATACAAAATCGATAATTCAGAAAATCGTAACCGAATGCATAATTATACAAAATCAGGATAAAACAGGAACCAAAGCAAACAAACAAAAACACCCACCACATGACAAGAAGCCAACTCCCAGTATGGGAGTGAGACCAGGTGCCCAGAAAGAGTCAGCATCTCCTGCTTGCATTTCCATTTCGGAAGATACAAGTATATTCTGTGGTTGGATGGTTCAAATGGTCTAGGACAGAATATCAAGTTCATAAAACTTCCTTCGAATTCTTTGAAATCCACATCTGGTTAATACCGCTTCGATAATATACTGTCGATCAATATTGGTGAAGTCAATATTTGATTTCAGATAAAACTTTGGTGAGTAAGATCGATACAGATTTGGTAGAACATTTTGAAATATGGAAGTGAAAGAAAAGTGAAGAAAATTTCAAACTAATTTTTCCTGCACCAGACACGTATTTCGAATATTAAAGAAGGGAGGAGATCTCCAACAAGACCCCGTTGCAGCATCAACAGCAAAACACCAAAACACCCGATGCAAAAACACAAAAGACGAGTACAGCACGAGACGGAAAAGAAACAAACGACATGTAAACATCATACACAAAAGACTACACATAAACCGACGAGACCAATGGGCAACTGGTGCCGACTTTGGACGGCCATTTGTCACGCAAGTAGCAAATGGTGTGGTTATCCTGGATTACGTGCGCACAACCCTCTCACTTCTCCAATTACCCAGAGGTCTCAAAGAACGTACAATTGTGGTGTAAAACAACCTCCTCACTGTAAGATGACATCACACAAACAAGACCGCGAGACGTAGAGGCCCCAGAGACACAGATGAATATGTAAATGGATATAAAAAGAGGGCATGCGTAATACAGTCCGTGCTCTGCCGGCTGTAGCGAGCTCATGTATGTAATCACCCGAGGAGTCCGACTGACATTCAGAGAGGACAGGTTGTCGGGGAGGACAGGTGGTCATCTCATCAGTGATGCTTCCAGCGGAGCCACTAAAATTCATTTCAGTAGCACCCTCTTTTATTTTTTGAATTTAGATTTGTACATTTACTTTACAGAGAGTGTGCGGCTCCAAATTTCCTGTAGGGTCGATTCAGTAGCATATCCAAAGTTATAGTATCGAAGTAAGTAGGGCCAAAAAGGAAGATTTAATTTTAAGGAAATCTGTCTATCTCTCGCTGTATTATTGAAAAAGGGGGTCGCACATTTGCCCCGGTATAAGAACAATGACAAGAACAATCAATCTGATCACCATGAATAAGTTCAATGAGGAAATAATCACCATCCCTCCAATGCTCTTTGGTAACAGATCTAATTTAATTATGCTCCCGATTCCACCCTACAGAAAATTTTGAGTCGCGCACTCTTACAAAATAGATGCAAAAATTGCTAAAGAGGGTGCAACTTAAATAAATTTGGCTTGTCTGAAAATCACTTCGGCTTAAAGTACCACTGATGAGGATTTACTAACCGAAACACATTAGTTAATGAAAGTCAAACACAAAACCCAATGTATCAATCATAGATGACACATATCAACACTGATGACCAAAATATTTTTGTTTAAAAATTTTCTCGTAGTAGTGAGAAAATAAGATACCTTAAATGAGATAAAGAAGATCCTGACGACAATTTATACAGCACTCACAATAGAGCACCAAATGGAGCATCGATGGACCCCTAGCAAGCTAGAGGTGGGACCAGGTGCCCGGGAGGAGTAAGCATCCCCTGTTTGGCTAGTCGCACCCGCCGTTGATGTTCATGCACGAAAATGAAAACAATATCTAAAAAAATGAGGTAAAGTCTATATAGAAAGTGCTATGGCGACCACTTAAATAATGCGTCAATGATCAACTTCAAGTTAGTTACACGCTCGACAATATTTGCAAATCTGAAAAGCCTTTCCAGCAATAAAAAGGGTGAATGAATTCCCAGCGACAGTTATACCACGAATACTTAATACTATACTTGAGTTCTGCCACTTAATCTAAACGGAACTTAAGGGATCCGTCGATGCTCAATGTGGTGCTCTATTGCGAGTGCTGTTGAGACTATCGTCAGGATCTTCTTTAACTCATTAAAATACATATACTGCATGAAAGGAAGTGGTACCTATAATAACCATATAAACATCCAACAGATAATCCGCATTAACTGTTTTAGCTCCGCATCATGGGATTGTCCTTATTGACAAAGATAAGATTCGGTGCACCAGCCTAACATGCTTACATATATCACATCATCCCATAAGGTTGTCGTACTAAAGAAAGACAAACATATAATTCAACTGTGACCTCATAGTACCGGAAAACACATATGAGGCGCTATAAGTATGTAATCATATATTTTTAAACAAATTCCGAAACTGAGGTGTTGAAATCTCTCAATATGGGACATTTAATACGAAATTTTTTTACAAAATAGCTTAATTACATAAACATGTAGAATGTCATTCAAGAAGGGAGGAGATCTCCAACAAGACCCCGTTGCAGCATCAACAGCAAAACACCAAAACACCCGATGCAAAAACACAAATACGAGTACAGCACGAGACGGGAAAGAGACACACGACATGTAAACATCAAACACAAAAGACTACACATAAACCGACGAGACCAATCCAGCATAAACACAAAAAAAAACGTATTGCCATAGTTATAAATAATTGAAAATGAACTATACTTTTATGATTTGTACAAATTACGATTACATAGGCTTTTTCCTTGAGAATTAAAAAAGGTCGCCGTTAAAATCCCACCGTATTTCAACTTAAACTGGGTAAAAGTAGTTCTTACACATAGGATATGTTCAATCAGTCAAAAGTTTAAATCCAAAAATTAATAGGGATACAAAATACAAGATACTTATATACTTTTTTCGACTCGCACACAGTTTGTTAAGCCCCTGTCACACCTACACGTTCTCTCGAGACGTTCTTACTACGTCCTTGAAGTCCTTGAAATTTTGCATGAACGTAGTGAGAACGTGGCATTTTTCACCCGGAAGGGCTCCCCGAAACAATTATTGACGACTCCAATACGTGCGCAACACGACCTTTAGCGTCCGTAACACGTTAGTAGCGCGTCCTTCCCGTCTTTAATACGTTTAGTCAAGTTCGCACTACGATCGGCCCCAAGTTCACACTACGACGAAGGCGTCTGTTTTACGATAGTACGGCGTGCTTACTACGTTCTCGAAGTCCTTACTGCGTTCATGCTACGATCATGACACGTTCAAAGGATAAATTGTTTGTATGAGGTCTATTTTGATCTTTTCGACCTCTAAAACCAAGAACGTGGTAAGGACGGCAGAGATGTGACGATCTCCATATGGTTATATGTAAAAGTTCAAGCCGTCTGTACTACGACCCTACTACGTTCGCGACACGTTTCTAATACGTCCATGAAGTTCTCAATACGTTCGCAAGTAGTCCCTAACACGTTCTATCATCGCCGCGTCCTCACTACGACTGTTTTGAACAGTTCAAAACGGTCGTGGTGGCTCGGCGTACGGGCATGTTCGTCGGCGTCCATACTACGACCTCAATACGTATCAACGAGTTCTTACTACGTTCCCCGCGTCCTTACTACGTTCACACCACGTTTCGTACAATTTTGGTGGTCGTAGTGCGAACGCCATGCCAGAACGTGAAGGTGTGACAGGGGCTTTAGGATCAATGTCACAGAGGACATCTTCGGTCGCTATTAAAAAATATAGATATACCAAAGTGTGACATTTCTTTCCTTAAGACATCAGAGAACGTTCTGGATAAGAATTATTGCGACTATTGGAATATCAGAAATGGACACATCCTTTGCAAAGGGTACCCTGAAATAACTACAGCTGCAAAATCAGTTGTTTATTGACCATCCAGTGGCGCGTCTAGAGCGTTACAGTAAGTTTTCTCTGCTATTATATATTTTGATCTTTGTCTCCTGATTTTTAAATTCAAAATTTTTCGCTTTATTCATAAAAAAATATCCTCATAAAAATGCGATGACTATTTGAAGTATGCAATAACAATATATTGTCCAACAACAGCAACCGGTTGCAGTACCAACAGCAAAAATTCCCTAAAAGCAAAAAGCATAAATTTCCGGATATTTGTCTAGAGTCCTGACATTGTGCACGTAATCGGGATACCAATCCTGTTCTCCATTAAACATGTAACCAGATCAAATCACTTTGCGTGTCGGTCCACACTGTAAATCTATCTGCTTTAAAATGATTGAATGATGCTAATGAATTTGATGACGTTAAACATTTTGAAGGTAAAAAGTTGGAGCACTTTCGTTTTATTATATAATGGCGACACGTCTACATTAGTATGTGCTCTTTCTTCATGTTTCAAGTTTCGATATGTCTGCTTTGTTTCTCTGTTGGTCCATGTGGTGTTATATGGGTAAAGATCGCCAGCAAGATCACCTTGCAAAGACCAAAAAGAAACACCCACATGATTGTGGCAACAGAAGACGAAACAACTATCAAGCATCAGGGGGGCTAACAGGAAATACCTCTCTGTCCCTCCCTCCCGCTTAACTCCCCGCTCTCGCACATTCCTCCCTCTTCCTCTTCCTCCCTGTCACTCTTCCCTCCCCATCCGTCCCTCCTTCCGCCCCTTCCACCCCTCCCTTTCCCTTTCACCCTGTCCATCCATCATCAGGGGACAATGAGATATACCACAACACGTTCAAGAAATTGAGCAACAAACCACCAAAGCACACACACCGAAACATTCTACAAGAATGACAATACATGGAAACGAACGTGAAATCGGCGCCGACTTTGGACGTTCACCTGCTACGGAATATCGAGCGGTGTAATTCTCCCAAATATCCGAATACTCAACGATCTTCCGATGCGCACATATATTATTCATATTTTGAACTATAACAAGGAAAACAAAATTGGACAAAGGGCAAATAAGAATATTTCTATTTCAAATATATTATCGATTAGTACTAGACAATCGCACATGAATATATATGTATTTCAGAATCATCAAAGAAACATGAATTAGATTAAATTGTACATTGGTATCAATGCAGATCACACGGTGGTGACCATTTCACAGTCCGAGTCGGCTCTCACTTCTTCTTCACTTTCTAATGCTTTTGGTTTACGTCGTCTGGTAACGTCTTTAGTTTCCTTTGGTGATTTCGCTAATGGAACAGTGTCGAGATTTTCCTGAAATAGATGAAAGTAAACTTGTTTTTGAAAGTTCGAACGAGTTCAATAATAGACAACTGAATGAGCACTTGGATAAAGATGTCATTTATACTGACAGCATACAAGTTTTACCCTGAAAGGCATAACAATATTAAGGATGGATATTAAATGTTGAAGAGTGACATTTTAAAAAATGTTTTAAATGTTGACAACAATCCTACTTGATACAAGGTCTCTCTGATGTTAAAAGCAAGAAAGGACTCCATAGAAGGATCGTCTGCTTCGTAAGTTTGATTTACAAGTTTCTTGGCTTTTTGTCGACTTTTGATAACAGCCTGAATCTGAAAAGAATAATTTTCTTTTTCGTTTTATTCTTCAAATCTCATTTTAATATATGATACGATCTCTAACTTACAGAGAAGATTTCTTTTATCAAAAATTCAGCGAGCATTGACTCTCGTAAGAGTGAATTTCACGTTATTTTCATTCATCTTTTCTTACTATTTCGTGTTGGAAGAATTTAGTGAAAAGAAAGACAACTTCCATCAAAAAAGAAATTTCTAAAAATGGACTTTACCTCCTCGTGTAGAAAAAGGAAGAAAACCAGGAAAAAAGCACCCTGAAAAATCAAATTGCTTGACTTTATCACAACATCAGCAAATGTACCATATTATACTTGTGTCGTTACTTCGTTCAACTTCTATGCATGTTAAACATAATTATGTTGAAAATACACATCATGCACATATATCTAAACATTGATGAGTGGATAGCATATCGTTTCGGTTGAACTTTACAATTGGTTTATTTTCCATTTTGTCTGATTTTGTATGATTTATCTATGTGTCTCTCCATAGTTTGCCATTTATACCTATTTATGGAACATATCAGATTAAATTAAGGGACAGAATGAGATATTGAAATAAAACCAAATGCCATTGAAATATTTACATTGAAACGTACAGCAATAATTACCAATGAATCATATTAGTATATAAAACTTACTTGTAGTGTGTTCATTAAAGCATATAGATATTTGATAACAGAGTCATGCATCTGTAATGACAGGAAAGCAAAAGACCATGCCACTGTTACTAGAATTATCTGTATCCATAGACCTTTCATATGGATTCTGAAACATTATGATAGAATTAATATGTTAATTTTGGCTTTTTAGTAAAAACGTCAAAACGAACATTTATTGTAAAACTATTTTTTAGCATGTCTTTGACTTTAACTTAAAAAAAATACAATGGAAACTTACAAAATTATCTTATTTGTTTTTTCACTTTTGGTATATGAATTTTCGTTGTGTTCTTTGGCGGTGAAAATTAAAACCATGATTGTAATCTGAAAATAAATAAAGATATGTTGTAAAACATATAGAGAAAAATTTTCATCAAAGAGACCTGGTAAATGAATTAGTAAATTAAACAAAATTTCACATTTGGTATAAGATAAAAATATCAGACGAATTTTATTAAGCTTCTGATATCATGACATCAGGAGTATGAATATTGTTCTTTACCGTGATAAATCCGACCATTGGTCCAACCAACAGCCAAATACTATCCCATGAAGTGCAGCACCTACAAAGATTATATCAAAGATTCTGTAGATAACTCGATAGAAAAATTGTTCATATTTAGCATGTGCATTCTATACAATAAACATATGGAAAGATCTTATCTATAAAATGATCGCAGATAACGGGCATTATTTTTTTTTTATTTGGGTGTTTGTTTTTGTACACGTGAGTTTGACTCTTACATGTATCACTGTAACGCGATCTTGTATGACATATTTTCGTATTCTTTGATTTGCATCTAATTGATTTTAATAAACGATTTAAATGAAATGATTAAATATACATGATGAACATGAACATGAACATGATGAACATATATTAGAAAGAAATATCCCTTTAACTCACATTTGTACTGCATAGTAACTATTTCCTTGGGAGCCAACAAAAGCACCCACTAATACTGCTGGAATTACTGCAAGTGAAATAATGTCCTATTCTAAGGTTGATCAGTTATAGATTTTCATGATATGTTCAGACAAAGGCGATATAAATGTCCTGTTTTAAAGTGCAGAAAATGATAGTATTCACAGGCTCGAGCGTTCAAGTTTTCTTTTGGAAGACTTTGAAAGAAGGAAAAATTATACTTAGATATTAAAAGACAACATATCTCGAACTTGCAACATCGTGGATTTGAAAAGACTGATTAACATTAATTCAACGTAATCTAATCTTCTGATTGTGCACATATTATGATAAATTTTAAATTCAGGATACATACTCCATCCTAGAAAGTAATATCTAAACATAGAACCGGAGTCGGTGAGTTCTCCGTGTGAATGTGCTGAGTATGTTATGACGATGTACTGGTTAAAGGCTTCATTCATCAGCCATGCATGGTTACAGAGGACAAAATAATGGATGAGGACCGCGAACACTCGGCACATCACCTGAAACGCACAAAACAAGCATTCGAATTCTCTCAAAGTTTAGCTCACTCTCAACTCAACAGTGTCTGGTTTGTTGTTTTCGAAAAAGAAGAATGTTTAAAAATCTAGCTCTTAAAAAAAAATATGTAGAGAAGAAACCATACCGGAAAGTCATATCTGTCTATTCCGACCATGAACACCACCTGACTGACGGCAATAGACATTGCCAAGTTTTTATGGAGCGAAGCAGTACTAGACGATGACCTAAAATGTATAGATAATGTTCATCGACTTGATGAAAGGTTTGTCCGGAAAATATATACGTTAAGAGAAACAAATGAGTTATAGTTAAAAAGAAAAAAGATTTATTCAATATTTTAACTTTTCAGTCTTCCTGGGAGATTTTGATCGTTCCGCAAATGTGCTAAAAATTTATTGCTTTGACCAACGAGAAATAGTAATATTATCCATAAACATACTTGTATTTGATATGAACAAAAACCGTCGTCAAACACATGAGCGCCGACAATGAACACCCCAAATAGGAGGCAAAATTCATAAGAATAGGCCGCTTTGTCCCTTTCTTCCACTGCAAAAAAAGAATAAGGTGATGATGGTTCTCATATTTTTGTATCTATTAACTGTATGTGAGATGCAAGTATTTGGCAATTTTAGTCAAAAATGTTTCTCTGCTGTAACAGACCTTACTATTCCACATTTAACCTTCAATCATTCACAGGCAAGAAAAGGCTTAACTAAATGTTTTGGTTTACCGGATTTCTGAGTTTGTGCCAATGAGAAGCTTGATCTCTAACTTTTTTTCTCATACTAAGAGCCTTCTTAGACGGACACCTGCCATAGTTAAAGCAAATGGTCTAATATTGCTTTTAAGCAACCACTGCCTCTAATGTTAAACGTCTTCAAATTCAATAGCATCATTTAAGACCTGATAAATTTACAGCATGGACCAGACATGCACATTTCGGGTACTGAACCCTCGTCAGTGACCCTCAGTCTAAACAATGTAAAATGGCCAAAAAGTATGAAAATTATGTCCAAAAATGTACCAAAAGACGTAGCAGAATGGGTTTGATATAATGCTACAGGACCCACTTTTTAGAAATTACAAGAAATTTTGTCACAGAAAATTTCAAATAAGATCCACCAGAACGAAAATTTATTAGTGTTAAACTTCTTCAAATTCAATAGCATCATTTAAGAACAGATGAATTTTCAGCATGGACCAGACATGCACGTTTCGGGTACTTAACCTTAGTCGGTGATCCTCAATCTAAACAATGTAATATTAAAGAGTGTGAAAATTATTATGTCCAAACATTTACCGAAAGACGTAGCAGGATGGGTGGGATATGATGTTATAAACAGAACACCGCCTCAATGTAAGGTTAAAGATTTTACGACTTTCATTTGAATTGATATAACATTTTCCTCTTAATTTTCATATAACTGATACGGATACATTTTCCTTTCCTTTTCAGTTATCTTCCAACAATGAGTGCCTTTACGTATTTCACAATAGGACATAGGACTTATAAAATATTCTGTTCAGTAGTATACAAGAAATAAAATTTATCCTTTATAATATATATTTTTTTCATTTATGTTCAATCTGATTTCACCTTTATTAGCTAATTGATCTCGATACCTACGTTTACGTTGTACATGTCTGTTATTACTGCATACACTCCGGGTCTTGCGCATGCGCAGTGAGCTTCGTATTCGTCAAAAAACGTCAACTGACAGCTTCCCCGCGCCCATCTCCAGCGTGATGTACTAACAAATATTTTCAATAACACATTTTTATAATAACACGTCACTTCTTTGTTGAAATTACATTTTTTAACATTCGAATTGAGAAATTTAAAGTGTTCCAACTCTTTACCTTCTTGAATACAATTTCAAACCAAATATAATGCACCGGACACGTGTTACGGTTAGTAAATAGTCACCAGTGGTACTTTAAGCTAACGCGATTTTCAGACACATCCGAAGGTATTTCAGAAGCGTCCTCTAGCTAGTTTTATTTTTTCAATTTAAATTTTGCATTAACTTTGAAAAGAGTGTGCTGATCTAAATTTCCTGTAGACTCGATTTAGTAGTATAGTTGAATAAATCATATGACCGAAATAGCATTGGAGGAATGGTGTTAGGATGTTGACATCCCTTTATTTCGACGAAATTTTGGATGAAATGACAAGTTTCCGAAATAGGAAAATAAAATGGACTATGTCAAATTGATAAAAGGCTAAAGCAAAGCTTATTTCAGATGACATAGCTGGAAAGAAGTAAATATTACATATGAAACATTCAAATACGAGTTTAACTGTTAAACACTGCAAAAGAAATTAATGTTTTTATTGTCTCCGTTTATTTGTCCGATTTTTTTCTTGTGAGAAAGTTCTCTTTTACATTTTCTTCAAAACTATGTAAGCATATGATTGTGCTATTTGGATTCTGATTTCGGGTTTTGTGTTTGACTTTTTGACAAAAATCATATTCTTCTTCAAGGCTTCATAAAATCTTTTATCATAATAAAAAAAAACTCTAGATGATGATAGAAGTGTCGGTTCAATGGCATAGTTTTAAATAAAATATAATGACCAAAATGGCATTAGAGGGATGGCGCTTAGATCCTATCCTCTTTTCGTTTCGTTGATGTTTAACATGAAATGAAATGAAAAGTCTCTAAAATATCAAAGTAATATAAGATGTTTAATTGTTAAAGGGCCAAAAGAAAGCTTTCTTTTTAGGCGACAGTTATCTTCAAAATACGCTAAAAACATTCAGTCGTGGAGAACATGTATAACTGCTCAACACTGCAAAAGGAAATATTTTTAGATGATGAGAAAGTTGGAGTGTTCCAACTCGTTACCTTCTTTAATGAAGTTTCAAACCAATTCTAATGCACCAGAAATGTTTTTGGATAGGGGATGCTTACTCCTCCCGGGCACCTGATCCCACCTCTAGCTTGCTAGGGGTCCTTCGATGTACAGTTTTGGTGCTCTCTGTTGAGATTTCCTTCAGGATAATTTTTTATCTCATTTTGGATAGTAAATCCTCTTGAGTAGTACTTTAAGCCAATGGGATTTTCAGACACGGCCAAATGTATTCAGTATACTCAGTGAATAATAGCATCAATATTAAATAATTATAATAAAAAAAATGTTGAAAGACTAAATACTAATGACATGAATACATTGACGAGGAAATTATTCTCTTGCTGAATATGTTTGTTCTTTATACAATTTCGTAATTACCAGTTTCATACCTTGATCCGTTGTTGAAGCCATGTTTCACGCGTGCACATTCATGATTTGAAATGTTGAAGTTCTGTGTAAAAATAAAATTAGGGTGTGATATTGCGTTAAAACGACGTCGAGAACATGTCTTTCTTACTTTTGAAAATAAAGGAAAGGACAACATTGAACTTGATTTGAAGACGTTTAAAATTGATATGGTTTTGTTAACACCGTTATACATTTACAGTTTTTATTGATATCATCACACTTAGCCTAATATTAAATCTGAATTATTTTTCTGATAGAGATAATATTTATTAAAAATGCTCACATCTAGAAATGGAAACGAGAATGAAATATGTTCCGAGAAATTATCAGGCAAGTCTGCTTCATTTATGTGCAAGTAAACTGCTATAACAGGAGTGTTAACGTGGTCATCTTTTGATAAACTGTAACATATAAAGAAAATTAACCATCAATTATACATAAGTAAAACAACACAAATGCAATTACATTCTTTTTAAGGATGTTTTTCACAATGAGAGAGAAAATTTGGAAAGAAAGATTCGCAACCGTTCGGAAGGGAATTCTCACGATTTGGCCATGCCTTCTCGACTTTGAGACTGAATAACTGTTAGGTACTTCTTTGATTTTTATAAGTTCAGATCGAAGAGAAAACAGAATTGAAGTGAAATTTATATTTAAAAGCATGAAAATGAGATTTATTAATTATAGAATTCTATATAAAAAAATATTAATGATGTCATGAATGAATTTATTCTTTTGGATTAAAAGAGAATTCTTTTTGATTTATAAGTGTGTGATAATCAGATAACAAACCTTCTAATATTATGATTAGGTAACTGTTTCGCCAACTCCATGTATCGAAAACTGGATATTGCAAAAATATCTGCGACAAAATAAACATAGTTCGTTTAAAATAGTATTAATTTTTCTTTAAATGCTAAATTTATTCAAATTCATCAGACATTTGAAACGATTGAGAAAAATATTCACCCGGAAAGCTCGTATTATACTGGGTGGAGAATATGTCCCTGGGAACTTGCACACTCCCGTCGTTAAACGATATCTTTTCCTCGATACGATCTACAGAATCTGGATACAAATAACCATGGTACTCTTCCATGTGTTGCATCTCAATCTTGAACTCTTAGAGAAAATAGATTGCGAGATATTGTTTAAAACGTTATTAAAAATATCACATAAGTCAGAAGTGTGTTTGGGTTTTCTCCTCGGTGAAACTTTTGAGCTACATGTATATTACTCTCTAAAAAAAGAACTTCTTTTTCGCTCCTTTCATTTATATCTTACCGAAAATGTATGGGGCTATTTTATCATTTCTTTTTTTTTTTACGTTAAAGGAAACAATAAAACATTCTACATCTACCTATCCAGTCATATACAACAAGTATCCTCCCCTCCTTAACGTGTAAGCTGTTACTATGGACATGATGTTCCAAGCCTCTGGCGACAACATCGGCGAACATCTCCATTACCTTCAGTAATGTATCCCCTTCAACACCCTGGGGACGGATAGCATTCCACCCACGGTCGTTGTCAGCTTTTAGGAGACTGTTAACCGTACTGATGATTATCTGTAGAAACCATACACGTAGATTTGAAAGTTTCGAATCTATGTGTGATCCAAACATCATAGACTGATCAATTTTGTCAATCATAACTTGTTGACCTATATGTATCTGAACAGTAGAAAGAGTCTTTTCATTGAATGTGAATGGTCACATTATCAAAGGAGCAATTAATTGTTTACAAAATAATAAGAAGATTCCAATAAGACGATGTTGCAGTGGTCTTTCATTGAATGTGAATTATTGTCAAAGGAGCAATTAATAGTCAGCAAAATAATAAGAAGATTCCAATAAGACGATGTTGCAGTGGTCTTTCATTGAATATGAATGGTCATATTATCAAAGGAGCAATTAATAGTTTACAAAATAATAAGAAGATTCCAATTAGACGATGTTGCAGTGACCAAAGCGATAAAACACACATGAGACCGCAACAAACGCCAGCACATAATACTACAAATAACAGAGTGTCTTTGGTTGCTGTGTTTTGTGTTTGACTTTCATACACTGAAGTATTTATCAAGGCGGAAATATTCAACAAAGTGGTTAATACATCCATGAGACGATAAAGGGAGACACCACCAAAATCTGCCACTTCAATATATATGGAAGTGTTCCAACTCTCCACCTCCATTTACTTTGCAAAGAGTGTGCGGATCCAAATTTCTTTTATGGTCGATTTAGTTGCATAGATTGCATAGATTAGTGAAATAAAATCTATGACCTAAATAATATTGTAGGGATGGAGCTAGTTGTCAACCTCCTTTAATAGACCTTCTTCATATTACCGTTAGACTTGCATTTAAGACACTCCAAGACCCGACATCACTACTTTTGACGTTATTTCTAATTGTGACGTCATAATTCAGATACGAAGTCACATTTAAAAGTTACGTCAAATGTTGTCATGTCGGGTTTTCGGATGTGTAAAACACAAGTCAACTGCGGTAATATGAAAACCGTCTATTTCGATGATATTTTAATAGCATAATAATAGAGAAATAATACGGAAGTTTTCCGACTCTGCACCTTCTGAAACAGACTAATACATCGAGAGCAATCACACTAAAATGAAGAACAAACAAATTGCCAAGGCTTGGGGATTAAAACAATCATACAACTCCTTTCATAAAATTCCGATTGAAATAGAAAACAATCTGAGATCCGGTATGTATTACAAAATCAAAGAAGCTAGCTTAAGAAAAATTTGATTTCAAAACTTAAGGAAAGGTTATAATAGGCATTTACTTTACAGAATGAACACGATTATCATATCATTTTTTTTTTAATTCATCCTTGTTTCTTGGTCTTGTCGATTAATGTGTGATCTTTTGCATGCGTTTAGTGTTTTGATGTCGTATTTTGTGCTCCCTGTCTCTTTGACGTCTCTTGCTGTGATTGCCTACTATGTGTTTTCATATAGGGGTGCCTCTGTGTTTTGTTGTCGTATTTGGTGTTCCTTGTCTCTTTGGCGTCTCTTGCTGTGATTGCCTACTATGTGTTTTCATATAGGGGTGCCTCTGTGTTTTGTTGTCGTATTTGGTGTTCCTTGTCTCTTTGGCGTCTCTTGCTGTGATTGCCTACTATGTGTTTTCATATAGGGGTGCCTCTGTGTTTTGTTGTCGTATTTGGTGTTCCTTGTCTCTTTGGCGTCTCTTGCTGTGATTGCCTACTATGTGTTTTCATATAGGGGTGCCTCTGTGTTTTGATGTCGTATTTGGTGTTCCTTGTCTCTTTAGCGTCTCTTGCTGTGATTGCCTACTCTGTGTTTTCATATAGGGGTACCTCTGTGTTTTGTTGTCAGTGCAGCAATCGAGTTTTGTTGGAGATCCCATCTTTCTTCGATATTAAAAGAACAACTATTCAAATGTAAAATGTTACACGTCTTTAAATTCAATAGCATCATTTAAAACCTGATAAATTAACAATATGGACCAGACATGCACGTTTCGGGTACTAAACCCTCGTCAGTGATCCTTAGTCTAAACTTTGTAATATGGCCAAAAAGTATGAAAATTATTATGTCCAAAAATGTATCAAAAGACGTAGCAGAATGGGTGGGATATGATGCTACAGGACCCACGTTTTAGAAATTTCAAGAAATTTTGTAACAGAAAATTTCAAATGCGTTGAATAGACAGACGATCAACCGAAGTTGATCGAACTTGGCTACATGTGCCCTCGGGGACTCTTGGTCCACCAGCAGTGACACTCACCAAGTAGTTCAAATGTTACACGTCTTTAAATTCAATAGCATCATTTAAAACCTGATAAATTAACAATATGGACCAGACATGCACGTTTCGGGTACTAAACCCTCGTCAGTGATCCTTAGTCTAAACTTTGTAATATGGCCAAAAAGTATGAAAATTATTATGTCCAAAAATGTATCAAAAGACGTAGCAGAATGGGTGGGATATGATGCTACAGGACCCACGTTTTAGAAATTTCAAGAAATTTTGTAACAGAAAATTTCAAATGCGTTGAATAGACAGACGATCAACCGAAGTTGATCGAACTTGGCTACATGTGCCCTCGGGGACTCTTGGTCCACCAGCAGTGACACTCACCAAGTAGTTCAAATGTTACACGTCTTTAAATTCAATAGCATCATTTAAAACCTGATAAATTAACAATATGGACCAGACATGCACGTTTCGGGTACTAAACCCTCGTCAGTGATCCTTAGTCTAAACTTTGTAATATGGCCAAAAAGTATGAAAATTATTATGTCCAAAAATGTATCAAAAGACGTAGCAGAATGGGTGGGATATGATGCTACAGGACCCACGTTTTAGAAATTTCAAGAAATTTTGTAACAGAAAATTTCAAATGCGTTGAATAGACAGACGATCAACCGAAGTTGATCGAACTTGGCTACATGTGCCCTCGGGGACTCTTGGTCCACCAGCAGTGACACTCACCAAGTAGTTCAAATGTTACACGTCTTTAAATTCAATAGCATCATTTAAAACCTGATAAATTAACAATATGGACCAGACATGCACGTTTCGGGTACTAAACCCTCGTCAGTGATCCTTAGTCTAAACTTTGTAATATGGCCAAAAAGTATGAAAATTATTATGTCCAAAAATGTATCAAAAGACGTAGCAGAATGGGTGGGATATGATGCTACAGGACCCACGTTTTAGAAATTTCAAGAAATTTTGTAACAGAAAATTTCAAATGCGTTGAATAGACAGACGATCAACCGAAGTTGATCGAACTTGGCTACATGTGCCCTCGGGGACTCTTGGTCCACCAGCAGTGACACTCACCAAGTAGTTCAAATGTTACACGTCTTTAAAATCAATAGCATCATTTAAAACCTGATAAATTAACAATATGGACCAGACATGCACGTTTCGGGTACTAAACCCTCGTCAGTGATCCTTAGTCTAAACTTTGTAATATGGCCAAAAAGTATGAAAATTATTATGTCCAAAAATGTATCAAAAGACGTAGCAGAATGGGTGGGATATGATGCTACAGGACCCACGTTTTAGAAATTTCAAGAAATTTTGTAACAGAAAATTTCAAATGCGTTGAATAGACAGACGATCAACCGAAGTTGATCGAACTTGGCTACATGTGCCCTCGGGGACTCTTGGTCCACCAGCAGTGACACTCACCAAGTAGTTCAAATGTTACACGTCTTTAAATTCAATAGCATCATTTAAAACCTGATAAATTAACAATATGGACCAGACATGCACGTTTCGGGTACTAAACCCTCGTCAGTGATCCTTAGTCTAAACTTTGTAATATGGCCAAAAAGTATGAAAATTATTTTGTCCAAAAATGTATCAAAAGACGTAGCAGAATGGGTGGGATATGATGCTACAGGACCCACGTTTTAGAAATTTCAAGAAATTTTGTAACAGAAAATTTCAAATGCGTTGAATAGACAGACCCAACATGACACAATCATGGATGTTAGCTAAATCGAAACTTCCATAACCTATCTGAAGGAGTCAACAATCATTCACTTTTGAATTTGAATGTTTTGCGATCATTCATCTTTGCATTTGGACATCATATGCTTCAATAACACGATGATGGTCATTTGAGCACCTTTCAATATCTATCATGAGCATTGCGGCCTCTATATGTTATATCGTAATATGACCTAAAATGTATATCAAAGAGCCAGGTAAGGACAGAGCTATGCCATCAAGGAGATAATGTTAATTGTTGATAAATTGATCAAAGCAAAAAACAGATATGTAGATACCTTTGAAAATTCAATAATCTGTTGAAATGTAGGTACGGTTTCTACTGTTTTCTTGTAAATTCTTTGTCCATCTGTTAATGTTTCTGTTTCCATGACTACGGCTAGAGCTTGGATTTTAATAATATCTTCTAAAACGTCTATAACAGTAGCTACGTCAATAGGATTGGAGTAAACGTTCTCTAACGTGTGGTTCTGTAGTCTTTTACTGTACTCTATGATCATTTCCTCATCTACCTTGCTATTTGATAGGTATGCTGCAACCTTTGAATTAAACATTTTCTTTCTTTTAGGGAAAAAGAGATAAATCTCCAATATAACAATAAAGCATCAATCATAATTGTTCTGTACTTTCATTAAAGGCTATAATGAGAAATAAAAGAGGCACAAAGAGAAATTCATTTCTAAAACCTATCTAGCTAGTCATGTAGACACTACCGTGAAAGAAGATAAGAGGCACAATTGTCCCTATGTTGCTCAGGGAGAACAATGTACACTACCAGCTAAGTAAAGTGAGTGCTGGTTAAACTTGAATTACCCAAAATTATTCCAAAAAATCAACAGTTAACCATGTCATCTTTCAAGAGCGGTCTGTTGCGTTTTGTTTGTCAATACATGATTTATTTCTGAAGAATTTTTTTTCAAAAGATGGTATCTTCTGCGATCCCTTTTACCTGTGGTGGAACCGTTTATTGACAGAACCAGAGAAAAATTATAACACGGGGGGATCATAATTATTTCATTCCTACCAAGTTTCATGAAAATCACTTTCGTGTGACTATCGTCTGAAGAAGTCGAATTACAAGAGACGAATGAAGAACGATGAGCATTGGAAAAGAGAACCAAAAACGAATCACAGTAGGTCTTGCATTGAAAACAGACAAATCAAGATTCTTAAACACTATTGAAACATATTGTCATGGCACTAATAAATATCTAATTCATCCGGTATGTACTTACGTCTAACTTGATGGTTCTGAGATCTTCAGTGACACACTCATCAATGTATGCCTTGCTCCAAACTCCCTCGTTATTCTGAGTTCTCTGACAAGTTCGAGTCGCTGTATCTGTTCATAGAATACCAATTTTGAAACGCTTTCTTTTACATCGCAGACAAAAAGAGGCCAGAATTTTCAATCAGAATTGATCGCGGGTACCAAATCGAAAGAGGCATTTTCAGTTTAAAAGAACTTTATACATACATATTGGATCAACAAAGTAGAAAATCCACATTGGAATTACCATAAGTGTCATTCCTATGCGCTTGTTCCTCCTGGCCTGGACACGGAACGGTCAGATTTTTGACGGCTGGTGTCCTCACCCATACGATATTTTCAACAATTTCCATGTTACATTGAGCACCTGGTAAAAAATAACGACCTCTGCTAATTTGTTAAATGCGAACATACTAGTAATCTCTCAGATTTGCATTATTCGTCCAGAAAGTTGGTTCAACTTTTTTTTTTTCAAGTTGTTGGTTCAAGTCCTGGTTCAAGTCTTTCTCGACTTTTTTGAAACAGGATATTGTATTATAGACTATTAGCTGATACTTGAGTTGTGTTATTTTTACAGGTTTATGTACGCAGTTTATGCTTGCCAAGTTATTTTAAGTTTACCTAATTTTCGTATCATGACTTTCTCCAGGAAAATGGTAGATGATCAAACGTACTTCAAATGTTGAAAATGGTTTAAGGAAATTTCAACTTTAAGGATTTCATGACATAAAATATCAGTTACTTTTAGGAAACTTACCTATTTCGTCACTACACCACTGATTACATGTAGATGCTGATTCTGATATTGTAAAACAGGTCTGATCTATATGTACATAAAATGTATGGTGTCAAAAACGTATTCATCATTTATTGTTCAACATTTTAATATATTTTTTTTATTTTACGGATTTGCAGCAACAAATATAAAACAATCAACCGATTTCTGTTCAAATGGGCGAACATGTTATGCTTACTGATAATTCCTGATGGCCATCGTAGTTTCATAGCACCTCTGGTACCTTTTCTGAAATCTGCCCATTGGACCACGTTACCACAGTACATAAAATTACACGACGTATACATTTCCTCCCGCTCTCTTGCATTGAGAATTTCGTTCCAAATATTCATATGAGCCAGATCGCCCAAAAATGCTGATTCCATCCAAGATTTTTCATATTCATAAGATTGACCGAGGACAAAATGACCGCCGTTCGGTATGACGTTAGCTATATCTTGTCTCTTTCCACGGCCTCGTTCTGTATTGTCAATGAAGATTGCCCATTCTCCGTCTACAAAAGGACGTATTATTACGATTATCATATAATTTGTATTTTTGAAAGATGTGGCTACCATTATTTGATAGTGAAACCACCAAAAACGATCGTGCAATACTTCTTTGAAAAAGTTGATTTCCAAAAAGGCTCCATTGCAACACCAACAGAAACACTAAGAGTAATACACACAGAAAGGACAAACACAACCACAGAAAGCAGGGCACAAACAAAGCAAAACATAAATAAAAATACAAAACACCAAAACACAAATGACAAAATGCTGCTAGCAAACAGAATATACTTAATCTTTTCATTTTTGTCCATACTCCGATGTTATTTCTTTTTTTTTTGTGCTTTTGTTGTTTCCTGATTATGTATATCCTTTGATGTTTCTGACATTCAATATTTCATTACTCACTTGTAGATGACCACGTCCATATTACGTGGTACCACTTCCATGACTGCATGGTGATGTTAGTTTTGATGTTAGCTTGCCACATGTCGAATTCCATGCTGTTTCCTATCATCATACGGAAGACATTTCCTTTCCTATTGTGTCTGTACGAGAATACAGCGCCATCGTTATCATTGTCATACAGGCGGATCCAAAAACTGATGGTGAAATGTTTCAATGTCGGGAAAGCCATGCCCAACAGCAATGTGTATCGAATTGGCTCTTTGTCTTCAAATTCTAACCTCGAATCAATCGCTGTCGCTGAAAAAAGTATAAGAGTCCATTCGATCAAACTTTACACTACAATTTCACATTCTAAATTGAAAGGGAGACTCGCAAAAATTATAAGTAATGCGTTTACAAGTAAGAACGGTAATCGCAAATACAAATTTATTGTTTTTAACTATGACAAAACCTACTTTGTAAAAGAAAAGTCCGATTCTGAAAATAAGTACACTGAAACTGATATTATTCAGATGTTAAACTTTCTGATCGACAACACTTTTGTTGTGTTTGGAGGAAAGGTCTTCCAGCAAATTGTCGGAATTCCAATGTGGACCAATTGTGCCCCACTCCTTGCCGACATTTTCCTTTACTCGTACGAAGCTGAATTCATTCAATCTTTGGTCTCTGAAGGGAAAAGATACTTAGCTTCTGACTTCAACTTCACTTACAGATACATAGACGATGTGTTGATCATCAATAATCCAAATTTCACGGATTACCTGAGCAGTATTTATCCTTCGGAGCTTGAAGTCAAAGAAACTACAGAGACAAATAATTCAGCATCCTATTTGGACATAATGTTGTCCTACGACACTGATGGTCACATGAACACCTCACTTTATGACAAACGTGACGACTTCAATTTCAGCATTACAAACTTTCCTGAGTAGCAACATCCCTTCATCGCCTGCTTATGGTGTGTTCATATCTCAGTTGATACGCTATGCCAGAGCAAGTACCAAATATACCGATTTTGTTCTGAGAGCTAGGCGTCTTTCAGATAAGCTTCTCAGTCAGGGATATGTTTGTGACCGACTAACATCGTCAATGAGGAAGTTCTACGGTCGATATTGGGAACTCGTCATACACTATGATGTCCCACTCTCCAGAATGGTGGATGAAATTCTGTCATAGACCATTTGAACCATCCAACCAAAGATTATACTCTATGTCTTCCGAAATGGAAGTTACCGGATGTTACAGTTCTACCGAATTGAAGCGGCGGGTATTATATGCAAGTAGGAGATGCTTACTCTTCATGGGCACCTGGTCTCACTCTCATATCGGGAGTCCGCTTCTTTTCATATGGTGGAGGTTTTTGTTTGTTTGCTTTGGTTTCTGTTTTATCCTGATTTTGTATGCCTTCGGTTTCTGATTTTCTGAATTATCGATTTTGTGCTGTATACAGGGATATGGTCATTATCCATATTTGTCATTGAGCAAATGGATTTTTGTAGATACAGTTCTGCTTCTTTTTCTACATTGATAAATATATACATGTACAGTAGTTTCAAGTATTTGCCGTCATGTATTTTACTTTTGCCCCATATCTTATTTATCTATTTTTACTTATATATTCATTCATTTATTTATTTATTTATTTATTTATTTATTTATTTATTTATTTATTTATTTATTTATTTATTTATTTATTTATTTATTTATTTATTTATTTATTCATTTTGTGTGTCTTCGAATGTTTGCCTTGTCTATCTAGATGGATTGGAGGGTTGTGCACACGTAATCAAGTAATTACACAATTTGATCTTCGAACTTGGTCAGCTTCGGATGCTGTCCAGTTGGTTCATTTATGTTCTCCATTATGTTCATTGGTATCCTCGGTCATATTCTGTTTTATATTTCCTAACGAATTATATTTTCTAACGGTTTACGTCGTATTGATTCATTTCACGCAGTCAGAATATTTTTGTCATATTTTTGATTCCACGCCAGTACTACGACAGCATTAGACTGAGAACAGGCCAAAATTTTATTCTTGAGTTTGTAAAATACCAACTCAAGAATAAAATTTTGGCCTGTTCTCGGTCTACGACAGCATGTGATTACGTCGAATTCGTTTGAATGGCGCCACCTATGATAATTTGTTTAACATTGAGTTCTGTATTCATATCGACAAGTAGTCGTTCGTGTTTCCATGGTGTAATGTTGTCGTCTGTATAACAAAGGAGGGGATCTCCAACAACACCAGGTTGCAGCACCCAAAGCAAAACCCCAAAACACCTAATGCAAAAACACAAAGCAGATAAGCACAGAAAGAGACGCATAAGGGACAAGGAACGTCAACGCACAACACAGAAACATCAAACACAAAGGACTACACATAAACAAACGAGACCAATGGGCAACCGGTGCCGACTTAGGACGGCCATCTGCCACGGAAATAGCAGAAGGTGTAGTTATCCTGGATTACGTGCGCGCAACCCTCCCACTTTTCCGATTACCCAGAGGTCTCGAAGAACGTATAATTGTGGTGAAAAAACAACCTCCTCACTGTCAGATGACCACACACAAACAAGACCGCAAAACGCAGGGGCCCAAGCAACACAGATGAATATATAAATGGATATAAAAAGAGGGCGTACGTAATACAATCCGTGCTGTGCCGCCGCGAGTTCATGTATGTTATCACCCGAGGAGTCCGACTGACATTCGGAGAGGACAGCTGGTCGGGGCCATCCTCTAAAGAGGTTTGGACAGGGCCTGTCATGAAGTCCCGTCGTCACAGTCAGTCAGAGTGCAAGTTTTAAGAATGCTCTGGTACAAGACTGTAGATTGGTCAAGTACCAAGCCTAGTGTCCGTCTGGTGACATTAGGATCATATCCACGGTATAAAAGGCGTTTGATGATTCTGACGCATGTTCGATAGTTTTGATCCTTCTTGTATGTTACTTTTTGTGTCGCCTTTGTCCGTAGTCCGTCTGTCTGTCACACTTGGATGTCACACCCTATAAAAGTGATTCCTGAGTGTCGCTATGTTTCGCAGGCGACACGTGCATTCCTTGGAATGATTTTTTCTCGTCTGGTTAGTGTATGTTCCGCTGTTTTCAGTGTTGGGGTCCCCTTCTATCTTTGCTTTGTTTTGCATTTTCAAAGTTTTGTATGCTCATTGACAATGATTTTTGGATCATGAATTTGTGTTTTATGTTAGAACTTCATATTAATCGTTTTCCTCGGTCATGTTCACTTGGATTCACGGTTATTATCATTGGTGTTGCCTTAATAAGTCAACGCATTTCCCTTGAACCATCTACAATATACCTTGAATTATATGACATTAAAATAAAATATTGAGAATTGCTGTCTTTATGGCTGCCTGTTGTTGTCAGCGTTTATTGTCCGATGGTCCGCTTGGTGCAATGTGCCTTTTATACATCATACCATTGTGTATCGTTAAGCACCAATCGAAGAATGTCATTATTTATCCTAATTTTGTCATATCACACGCTTATTATTTTTCTGTATTGATGTACATGTACATCTTTTGTCTCAAGGGCTATTTCAAAAATTTCTTTTATGAGAAATAATGAATCGTGAATCTTCTTACTAGTATCTTTGTGTACATAGCGGTCGGTGGATTCTTGTGCGTCCCGCTGTTGGTCGTGCACATTTCAATTTTGATATGATACAAGATACTTACACATGCACATTTCCGTATTCCAATGATACCCAGCTCCGCATTCACAACCATATCCGTCGGTACGGTTCAGGCATTTAGGCTCGTTGTAATAATTGAGCTCTTGGCACTTGCTCTTCAGCACAGATGTGAGAACTACACAGAGAAAATAAATGCATTTTAAAGTATATTTTCAAGTTTGATACGTTATTCCTATGTAAACATAGAAGAGGCAGATATTTAGAAGTATTTTACTCTTTTTATCGTTTACAGCTCAAGGAATAAATCAGAATCGGCTTACAAAGAAATGGGGAGCTCTATGAACAAGAATGAAAATAAAGCCTGTGTTTGTGAAACACGAATGCCCCCAGCGGCATCTTTGTTAGTATGAACACTATTTTCTGTTAAGCACATGTATGTGAGGTCACTGGGTTAAAAGGTCAAAGGTCAAGGTCACGAGGTCAAAAATTTTGGTATCAATGGAAAGGTCTTGTCACAAGGAATACACATGTGAAATATGAAAGCCCTATCACTTACCATTCAAAAGTTATGCCAAATGTTAAAGTTTTTGAAAAGTAGGTCAAAGGTCAAGGTCAAGGTCATGAGGTCAAAAATTTTGGTATCAATGGAAAGGTCTTGTCACAAGGAATACACATGTGAAATATGAAAGCCCTATCACTTCCCATTAAAAAGTTATGCCCAATGTTAAAGTTTTTGAAAAGTAGGTCAAAGGTCAAGGTCATGGTCACGAGGTCAACAATTTTGGTATTAATGGAAAGGTCTTGTCACAAGGAATACACATGTGAAATATGAAAGCCCTATCATTTCCAAATCAAAAGTTATGCCCAATGTTAAAGTTTTTGAAAAGTAGGTCAGAGGTCAAGGTCAAGGTCATGAGGTCAAAAGTTTTGGTATCAATGGAAAGGTCTTGTCACAAGGAATACACATGTGAAATATGAAAGCCCTATCACTTCCCATTCAAAAGTTATGCCCAATGTTAAAGTTTTTGAAAAGTAGGTCAAAGGTCAAGGTAAAGGTCACGAGGTCAAAAATTTTGGTATCAATGGAAAGGTCTTGTCACAAGGAATACACATGTGAAATATGAAAGCCCTATCACTTCCCATTCAAAAGTTATGCCCAATGTTAAAGTTTTTGAAAAGTAGGTCAAAGGTCAAGGTCAAGGTCACGAGGTCAAAACTTTTGGTATCAATGGAAAGGTCTTATCACAAGGAATACACATGTGAAAAATGAAAGCCCTATCACTTCCCATTCAAAAGTTATGCCCAATGTTAAAGTTTTTGAAAAGTAGGTCAAAGGTCAAGGTCAAGGTCACGAGGTCAACAATTTTGGTATCAATGGAAAGGTCTTGTCACAAGGAATACACATGTGAAATATGAAACCCCTATCACTTGCCATTCAAAAGTTATGCCCAATGTTAAAGTTTTTGAAAAGTAGGTCAAAGGTCAAAGTCAAGGTCACGAGGTCAAAAATTTTGGTATCAATGGAAAGGTCTTGTCACAAGGAATACACATGTGAAATATGAAAGCCCTATCACTTCCCATTCAAAAGTTATGTCCAATGTTAAAGTTTTTCGGACAAACAGACAGACAAACAGACAAACAGATAAACAGACAAACAGACGGACAGGCCAAAAACTATATGCCCCCGAATCTTTGATTCCGGGGGCATAAAAAAATGAAAGATAGCACATCTTCGATATGAATGAACTGCGAAATACTAGAACTTAATTTGTAAAATCTTCTTTTAAAAGAAAACGTACGTACTCAGGATTCTTCCTGCCCAAAACGAGGATATGAAGAGTCAGGGTAAAATCTCCCCCTCACTCGGTAAAGACATAATAGAGACCTTTTTATTTCTGGAAATTTTCTTGCAAAGCATTATTCCTACTACTGTTTTAAAAATCAATTATTATCAATATAATTTCATTTTATCATAGTTTCATTATTGGTATGATAGGTACCTTTAGAAGAACAAAACTGGGCCCTGAGTAGGAGCATGAATGCTGTGACACAGAAGATGAATGGTCGGTAATGCACTCTTGTAAGGCATCTCTTATCCATGGTCACCGTCCAATCAAATGGTAACATCCATGTCTTGTAGCATATTGGTCATCTATAATTCATTTATATGTCATCATAATGGAGAGAATGGCCGGCAAAATATTATAAACATTTTGTTTGTATGTATATGTGAAAAATTAACAGATGGATGAAAGTCTAGTTGATACAAATAAAAAACGAAGATTGTTATACCGTGGGTTTCAGTTTATTCTGTCGACTATATATAGTCTCCATGATTTGAGTAACGCAGGTTTCTTTTGCTGGTTTCCGTCAACATTTGATCGTATTTTCTGGATGAATTCAAATCCTATCTATAGCAACTAGATATCTGAAGGTCACCCCATCACAAAGCATTTGAATTAAACATTTATTTATTACATGAAAAATCTAACTTAATCAGCTCTCTTTTAATTATCTCTCTATCGTGTTAATTGAATTGCATAAAGGCTAAACGAGCCAATAAACACTTTTCCTTTCTTTGAATATTTAATCAATAACATAGAACGAGTACTATAGTATGATGGTCGTGTGGTCGCAGATACGTTTTGTATATCAGTAAGTAAGAAGCCCTGTACATATGCAAGGCAAAATAAAATGCATTATGCATATAAGTCTAGTTGAAATTACCTCATGCTTCTTCGTGCATCCTGGAAGTGTTTAGGACAACGGACTGCAAGGTTTCATCATGTAATCAGCAGGTTGGTCCAGGCTGCTTCCTTTATGGGATACATACGTGCACTGCCAGCTCTATAATCAGCACTGGACCGATTGGTCCTTTACATTTATGTACGTAGCCTTCCATATTGATCCACTCCTAGTCTACAAGTAGAAGGAGTAACGGTGCCAATCTCACAGATGCTATTACCCAGGCTAATCGATACCATCGGCAATATTATTTTGAATGGAAAGGCATTCAAATTTCCTATTTTGTGTGCCTAGTACATGCAATTTCGGCATAATAAACATCAAATTAACGACTTGATATTGGAATTGGAGGAAGAATTCGGCATATGAAAAAGGCTAATTGCATGGTTGTACTGTAACATTGAAAGCATCTAGTTGATCAAAGACATATAAATCAAGTCCATTGGCTGATGAAATGGTAACTGTTTTGCTCAAAGGAAGTAATTTTGCTTCAATAATAAGTAATAAATTTGCAGTATTTCGCTGGTATTTCTTAGTTATATCAAGAGGGTATTGGTTTTGTAATACTCTAAACATAAATGAGAGAAAAATGTAGCTCAAACTTAGCTGAGGAAGTTTTACGGTCGATATGGGGAACTCGTCATACATCATGATGTCCCATTGTCCAAAATGGTGGATGATATTCTGTCTGAGACCATTTGTACCATCCAACCACAGACTGTGCTTATATCTTCCGAAATGGAAATAACCGGATATGACAATTCAACGATTTGAAGCGACGGGTATTGCATGCAAGCAGGAGATACTGACTCTTCCTGGGCACCTGGTCTCACTCCCACATTGGGAGTTCGCTTCTTTTCACGTGGCGGATGCTTTTGTTTGTTTGCTTCGGTTCCTGTTTTATTCTGATTTTGTATGCCTTCGGTTTATGATTTTCTGGATGATCGATTTTGTACTGTGTATGGAGATATGGTCATTATCCATACTTATCATTGTCACATTTTATCAGAGATGATTGTAATCATTGGCGGACTCCAAGAGATTGTTGCAAACCCTCCTCTCTTTCTTCAAACTAAAAAACATGCAAACTCGCACGCCACAAAATTTGTAGCTAAAGTGAACAACACCAGGTAGCGCGCCTATACAATGAATCCTTAGGTATATCCTCGGTACCCCAGGCTATTTGCGCTTTGGCTGAATTCAGCTAAAGCGCAAATAGCCTGGGGTATCGAGGATGCCTTAGGCACAGTCCATTTGATATTCGGAGGAGGGGGTTCAAATAAAATAATTTTGCTCTGAATTTTGATGAAAAAAATAGATGAATTTTGATGAAAAAAAAATAGATTTGCTTATGGTGTGTCAGAAAAAATATAATCTTGCTCTAACAAGTAGTCTAAATTTAAAGAATTCCCGCAAAATTTCGCTTAATATTCCTGAAAATTCCCGGCTCGCTTCGCTCGCTGCAGCTTTCAATTATATAAAAATGTTTGGCTCGGTTCGCTCGCCATAGTTTTCTATCAAAACATTAATTTTTAATGGCAAAGTTCATAATTGAAAATAATCAAAAGAATGCATGTTAATGGAAAAAGGGCTTCATTAGACGCTTAAATATATTATCAATATAATTGATTATAATTAATAGATGCATGTATCACCATAGAATCTAATTTTATATATAAGCTTTAAAGGAAAACTTCAGTTTGTCCCCAATTTACAATTCTAAATTCGAAAATTTGTCTAGAAAACCCTCCCCTCAGGCACTCTTACAAGATATAGATTTTGTTAACTGAGGATTATATTGTAAAATACTTCTATCGCTCTATTTAGAAGTGAATTAAAATTTTCATAAAATTAAAGTAATAATTTAGAGTTTTTAATAAAAATCAAGAATTTCTATTGATAAAACACAAACATTCTTAATATATTGCACATCACTTGTTAGAAAAAAAATTTCTTGCTCCAAGTTTGCAAGAAAAAAATAATTTTGCTCCGGTCCGGGGCGAAAAAAAAACCTTGCTTCGACAAAAAACCCAAGCGCCCCCCCCCCCCCCCCCGAATATCAAATGGACATTGCCTTGACCGCTAAGACGGTATGGCCAGATTGCGAAGCGATATAGGTTTAGTATCTACCGTATAAGAAAACTACCAGTGAAAAAATCACTACCCATTCTAATTTAAAAAATATAGCTAATTGACCCTTCCGAACGCGGGAAAAAATTTGAGAAATTCCATGACGTCACAATGCAATGTTTGACCGAGGTTCGAAGCTTGGGCTGCGTTCCATTTGCCGGATCATTCCAGAACGATCCCATTCTGATAATGGAACGACATTGATTCCAGAATGACTTCACCATAGCAACCATGGATAGAGGAAAACCTCAATATTCACAAATCCAAAAATAAAGTTGAAATCAATGTTGAAATAGTTCTATTTTTACTTCTTTTATCAAATATTGATAATTTCTAGTGACATCCATACCAAAATTTCCAATTACAATAAAAATTTCCAGCACTGTAATGAGATCGTAACATTGTCCGCCATGTTGGAACAGCCTGGAACGTCGGTCCTAGACGTGCCAGACGATCCGATCCGCTGGAACGGCGCGTTCCATTACCAGAAACAGCCGGAACAACCGGATCGATTCTGCAAATGGAACGCACCCTTGGTTGTACGAAGTAAAAGCATTGTGACGTCACAAATTTTTGGCATTTTTCCCGCAATCGGAAGGGTCAATTGTAAGGTCAAGGTCACGGTCATAAATGAAAGTTTCAAGGTCAAGGTCACAGTTTCAATTGCAAGGTTCAAGAGATACCGAAGTATAAAAGGTCAAAGCCACTAGGCCAAAAGGCCGGATTTTATTAAAATGTGTTTGTTGTAAGGAATCTATGAGTGAAATATGGAAGCTGTGTACGTATCCATTACAGTTCAAAAAATAAAACTAGTAAGGTTTTTTTTTTGAAAATAGGTCAAACTTCAAGATCAAGGTCACTAGGTCAAAAACCAAGGTCACAAATGAATGGTCTGATCACCATGTATTTGCAAAATCAAGGCCAAGGTCACTGGGTCAAAATTCATGGTCTGAAATGAAAAGTCTTTTCATGGTTCATGATCACTGTGTACAGTTACATTGTACTTGTTAATTCTCCTCATTGTTCAATCCTAATAGCTGAAGCACAAAATCAGAAATTTCTATCTCAAGGTCAAATCAAGGTCAAGGCCGAATTTTGTTGCTGCATTTGATTTGTGTTATCATGGGTTATCGCCATGTAAAGTTTCAAGTTGCTACTCCAAATATTTCTCTTAAACTTTTTAAAAGACTGAAACGCAACACTTAAACCAAAATGTAAATACAATAAATTATTATGAATTTATTCAGACATTGTATACTAGTAGTATATGATCCATGTGGGCTTATATTTGGACCTATATTTACGGACTGAGTGGATGGCATGCGCGGATCCAGAGGGGGGGCGGGGGTCTTGACCCCCCTGAGATTTTTGGAGATGGGATCCATCTTTGGCCCATTTCTAATGGAAAGGGGACTAAAAATGCATAAAAAGTCCTTGAAATTTAAAATTACGGCTCGCTTCGCTCGCTATTTACAAATACACAATTATTTTTTTCTGCAAAATTCCTTAATTATTTTCATTTTTTTTTATTCTAAATAATTTTATATAACTGCCTTGGGTCTCATTTTCAACAGTCCCTTACTTCATAGGATGTAACCTCCCTCATCTTTTTCAAGGTTTTGTCATTTTAAGATGTCAGAATATTTGGGGAAATGACTTACAGTATCTATTTATTCTCATGAAATATAGACAAAATGTTAATTAATCAAAATTTTCGCAGCTCGCTCCGCTCGCCGATATACACCTGTAAAATGCGAAACGAAACGAAATGGAAACAAAACGAAACGAAATGGAAACGAAACGAAATGAAATGAAATGGAAACGAAACGAAATTGAACAAAACAAAACGAAATGAAACGAAATGAAAACGAAACGAAACGAAATGAAACAAAACGAAATGAAACGAAATGGGGACAAAATGAAACGAAATACATGTAAGAAGATGTTAGTCCCTAAGTTGTTGCCGCTCCCCATGATGTGCACAGAAATATACCTACATGATAGGTCCACTTCCTACAATTTTGGACCCCCTCTGACCAAAAATGCTGGATCCGCGCGGGCCGAGTGTTATGCGGTCCGAGTTTTCCACTGTTACACGCAGTACGAATCAAACTCATTCGAGTTGACCTTCGATTAAAACCAAATGACGTCACATGTAAACACCGTTAACACGTGCTTTTGCTTTTAACTCAGCGAATTGTAGGATAAAATGGGAAAGAAAAGAAAGAGAGTGAGCATGATTAATTTTTCTATTTTAACGTATAAGTATGAAAGGACAATCATGTTTTTACAGTTTTAGTATTCAGATCGAATTGTCTCTGTTTTCTATTTTTAAACCATAAACAGATACAAATGTCCAACATTTTGCTATTTCTGTTTGGTTGCACGCAGTAAAACCTCTATCAGATCATCTGGCTCTCTTTATATTTTATATGTTGCAAGAGGAGGCCGAGTGCCACATCATCATGTATTGTAGAAAACACGAGACTACCCCCACCTGGGATCGAACTCGCAACCTTCTGATGTTATGTCTGACGCTCTACCGAGTGAGCCAATGAGACTTCCCACTGGCCCAGTCTAGTACAAGTGCCAGTTTACTACAGTACTCTCCCCTTTCAATTTTGGGCCTCCCTACCCCTCTTCGACAACCCTCCTACCCACCACCTCTCTGTGGGATTTACGTTGGGCGCCATTGTAGAAAACACGAGAATACCCCCACCTGGGATCGTACTCGCAACCTTCTGATGTTAAGACTGACGCTCTACCGAGTGAGCCAAAGAGACGTCCTACTGGCCCAGTCTAGCGCCAGTTTACTATATAATGTACATCCCAATAAAGACACTATTTTCTTATTCGGTTATTCCTGAATAACCGAATTAGAAAATAGCATCTTCATTGCGCTGTAACTACATCATTTACATGTACCCCACAGGGTACATAGAAAAAATCAGGATGATTGACACCTATGATGCTAAAGTACAAAAATGTAAATGACTGGGGTAATTAACCAAACTGAAGCCTAGATTAAGGTCAGGGTGGCGACTTTTATGAAATGAGGTAGAAGAAAGATGGATATGTCCACATGTAGAGGAACATCTCTTCGAACTATTCAGACCTAAAATCAAAATTTGCCTATCTCGTTTTTTGGCCATAAATGTCCATTTTTGGCCTATTTTAACATTTTCGTCATTGTAGAGAGTACCACATCATAACTGTACATACCTCTGCATGGCATGAAATTTCAAAAAGTCATATATACCCTTATTTTTCTTGATTCTTATAGCCTATGTATGAATTAAAGCCTATTTTGAAAAATTCTGATAAAATAAACAGTTCTAAGGATAGTATTTTCTTATTAATTCGATTTTGCTGTTTGCAATGGCAACAACTCATTATTTTTATTAATAGCTAGAAGGTCGCCAGGTACACAATTTTTTTTCTGTGTATAGAGCTATGGTATTGCTTTATCCTAAATCAGTCAAACCAATATTTACCCAAATTCGTTTTTGAGCAAAATGACTTTCCATAAATAGTACAATAATTTGTGCAAAAAATCAAGTTTTTGACTCGAAACATAGAGATTTTCTCCAAGTTTGAATTTCTAATCCTCTCATTTTTAAAGGGTACAGTTGTATATTCTGATGTTTGAATCTTTAGAAGCAGAACTCATGCGAAAATGACAATTTTTTTTCCTATTTTCGGCGATTTTTCATTGAAAAATACGCATTTTTCCCAAACATACCCATTCAGCAATGAAAATTTCAAGGATTATTATTTTTTTCTGAAATAATGCAACAAAATGAGCTTATACCATTTATCGTCCATGTCAATTTTAAATATTACGTGATATGAAATTCAGAAAATAGAGTTACCGGTATCTCCCTGTAGTGGTAACCCTAACTTTAATTGGCCTTTATTCAATGAAATAATTTTGCTCTCGTTACATGTAGATAATGTCTATCTACTATACAGTATGTTCCCATGATGATTTCATACCTCCAAATTAACTGCCATATTGGATTAACTGTCAGACTTTATTCATTTCTACCATGCAAAACGTTGACATTTAAAAAAGTATAACTAAATTTTCAGAAGAGATTCATAACTAACCTACTGACTATTCTTTAGAAATATTTTGTTGTTTGTAATTCTCATCAAGACATTGATGTATGCAATGTGAAAACTACAGAAAATTTGTTAAAGCAAAGCAATTTTAACATATAGCAGAGATGGACAAAGTCTGAGAGTTGTAACTTGTAATCCAAAGAGAGAGATACATGTAACTCTAGCAAATTGAGGAAATATATGGCTGTGTGGGAACATTTTTTTCTTTTTATCAATGTTCAAGGCAAAATTTTTTTTTTTGGATGTTGAAATGTCGAAATTCTTCAGAACTACATTGCTCATGTTGATTGGTCAATTTGGTGTAAACAAGCTGTCTGACAGTGACATATCATTTTGCAAATGCATCTTTTTTTCAGGGAGGTCTTCCAGCCAAAATTTCCAAAAAGAATCAGATTGCCAAGCAGGAGGAGGATTATAAGAAGTCTCCCCATTCGTTTGTTTTCCATAGAGGACTTGTGGGAAAAAATGTCAAACAATTAGTCAATGATCTGCGTCATGTCATGGAACCTTTCACAGCTTCACATCTACAAGTAAAAACTTAGATATCTTATGTTTGGAAAGAAAGTTCCTTTTTTATTCCACACAATTCCTCTGATTCCTCTAATCTATTAATACTGGTAGGAGAGTCATGATAATGTATACAATGAGTAACGAGGCATACATTTCCCTGCATGATGTTTGAAGATTGAGTGATCCAGAATTATACATATACATGTAGCTCAGTTGAAAATTTCATGTTATATTCTGATAATTACTTATTTTCTTACTTTAGGTAAGGAAGAAAAATGTGCTGAAAGACTTTGTCCATATAGCTGGAGTTCTCAATGTCTCTCATTTTGTCATTGTAACTAAATCTGAGGTAGCGACCCATCTGAAGGTATGCCGTCTTCCACGTGGCCCCACTCTCACATTCAAAGTCAATAACTACTGCCTGAGTAAAGATTTAGTATCGACACTGAAGAAGCCGAACATGGATCCTAAACAGTTCTTACATCATCCGTTGGTCGTCATGAACAATTTCAGCTCAGAACAGAATGAACAGAAACTTGTGTCGTCCATGTTTCAGAATATGTTTTTATCAATTAATGTCAACAAGGTAGGTCTAGTACCAGGTAGTATGTTACGCAAGTTGAAAAAAATACAGGAAATAATTTTTTTAAACTACATTATTGCAAATGAATACATGTATTGAATGTATCAGAAAAGACAAGGCATATGGTATGGAGCTTATTTAGATTAGAACGTATTTAACATTATTTTGTCAAAAAAAAAATTCTAATGTTTTTATGAAAAGGATAAAATATTAGGATTTATATGAATGTGAGTACTCATTCAGTATAATGGTAAATGTGTCTTCTGCTCTTGTGATGTACATGTATGGTATGCTCTAAATTTTCTATTTTGTATACAGGTTAATTTGAATAACATTAGAAGAGTTGTAATGCTGAGCTACAATCCAGAAGGGAAAACTATTGATTTTAGACACTAGTAAGTAATTAAAGACATTTGGTTTCTACCTGTAGATTTCTTATATTAGCATGGCAATGTCAAATCCCTCTCGACAAGTTTTTGACAAAATGACAGTGTATTTATGTTTATGAGGTATATTCACCATTAATAAAGAATTAAGCCTGTGGACATATATATTCTGACTTTACCTCCTAAGAGTTTCTTGGAGAATTTGTATGAATGTTAGCAAACCAACATCATCGGAAACCCACACTCGGTCACCAAAGCTCACCTCCCGTGGGTCATAATGGCAGAATTTTCGCTGGATAGCATTACAAAAATTTAATGCGAGTACATGTCAGTGATTGAGCTATTTAAAGCCAATTTAAACTGTAATATTGTTATGCAACTCTTAAAATTAACAAATATGAACCATTGTCAACATTAATTAAAGCATCTTTTGTTGATAAAAATGTAAAATAGATCATGCTTTTGCTGTCGATAACACATTCACTGACCAAGTTCTCGCTTTAGATTTTGTAATGCTATCCAGCAAAAATTCTACCGTTATGACCCACGGGAGATGAGCTTGCGTGACGGAGCTTGGGTTTCCAACAATGGCAAACCAATAACAAATCGTATCTAAATGTTGAAATTCTAAAAGTCAGTGGACTATGTCTTTCACTACTAAATCTCCTCATTGAAATGATATTTTGTATCTCATAAGTCAAATGAATTTATCATTGTACCTTTTTACATCTTTTAAGAGAATTACTTCCTTCTGCATGAAGGTTGATTGTCATTCATGATCACTGCCTTCTCATTTTTAAAACAGCAACATTAAGGTAGTTCCTGTGGGGATGAGCAGAGGTGTGAAGAAACTGATCAAGGCTAACGTGCCTGACATGAGTAAATACAAAGACGTTAGTGACTATATAATGCAGTAAGTATGAGTAAATACAAAGACGTTAGTGACTATATAATGCAGTAAGTATGAGTAAATACAAAGACGTTAGTGACTATATAATGCAGTAAGTATGAGTAAATACAAAAAGGTTATTTGGTGACTATATAATGCAGTAAGTATGAGTAAATACAAAGACGTTGGTGACTATATAATGCAGTAAGTATGAGTAAATACAAAGACGTTAGTGACTATATAATGCAGTAAGTATGAGTAAATCAAAGACGTTAGTGACTATATAATGCAGTAAGTATGAGTAAATACAAAGACGTTAGTGACTATATAATGCAGTAAGTATGAGTAAATACAAAAAGGTTATTTGGTGACTATATAATGCAGTAAGTATGAGTAAATACAAAAAGGTTATTTGGTGACTATATAATGCAGTAAGTATGAGTAAATACAAAGACCTTAGTGACTATATAATGTAGTAAGTATGAGTAAATACAAAAAGGTTATTTAGTGACTATATAATGCAGTAAGTATGATTAAATACAAAGACGTTAGTGACTATATAATGCAGTAAGTATGAGTAAATACAAAGACCTTAGTGACTATATAATGTAGTAAGTATGAGTAAATACAAAAAGGTTATTTAGTGACTATATAATGCAGTAAGTATGATTAAATACAAAGACGTTAGTGACTATATAATGCAGTAAGTATGAGTAAATACAAAGACATTAGTGACTATATAATGCAGTAAGTATGAGTAAATACAAAGACATTAGTGACTATATAATGCAGTAAGTATGAGTAAATACATAGACGTTAGTGACTATATAATGCAGTAAGTATGAGTAAATACAAAAAGGTTATTTGGTGACTATATAATGCAGTTAGTATGAGTAAATACAAAGATGTTAGTGACTATATAATGCAGTAAGTATGAGTAAATACAAAAAGGTTATTTGGTGACTATATAATGCAGTAAGTATGAGTAAATACAAAGACGTTAGTGACTATATAATGCAGTAAGTATGAGTAAATCAAAGACGTTAGTGACTATATAATGCAGTAAGTATGAGTAAATACAAAGACGTTAGTGACTATATAATGCAGTAAGTATGAGTAAATACAAAAAGGTTATTTGGTGACTATATAATGCAGTAAGTATGAGTAAATACAAAAAGGTTATTTGGTGACTATATAATGCAGTAAGTATGAGTAAATACAAAGACCTTAGTGACTATATAATGTAGTAAGTATGAGTAAATACAAAAAGGTTATTTAGTGACTATATAATGCAGTAAGTATGATTAAATACAAAGACGTTAGTGACTATATAATGCAGTAAGTATGAGTAAATACAAAGACCTTAGTGACTATATAATGTAGTAAGTATGAGTAAATACAAAAAGGTTATTTAGTGACTATATAATGCAGTAAGTATGATTAAAAACAAAGACGTTAGTGACTATATAATGCAGTAAGTATGAGTAAATACAAAGACATTAGTGACTATATAATGCAGTAAGTATGAGTAAATACAAAGACATTAGTGACTATATAATGCAGTAAGTATGAGTAAATACATAGACGTTAGTGACTATATAATGCAGTAAGTATGAGTAAATACAAAAAGGTTATTTGGTGACTATATAATGCAGTTAGTATGAGTAAATACAAAGACGTTAGTGACTATATAATGCAGTAAGTATGAGTAAATACAAAAAGGTTATTTGGTGACTATATAATGCAGTAAGTATGAGTAAATACAAAGACGTTAGTGACTATAAAATGCAGTAAGTATTAGTAAATACAAAAAGGTTATGTATGAGTAAATACAAAGACGTTATTGACTATATAAAGCAGTACAAAGATGTTAGTGACTATATAATGCAGTAAGTATGAGTAAATACATAGACGTTAGTGACTATATAATGCAGTAAGTATGAGTAAATACAAAGACATTAGTAAATATGTAATCCAGTAAGTATCAGTAAATACAAAGACATTAGTAAATTTAATGCAGAAAGTCTCCTCCCATGAATTAAATTTTTATGTAATCTTCAATTAAGTTATTACAGAATTCTGTACAAGGAATTGACACGTTAATTACGGTACAAATTGCAATCTCATTTCATCCATTAGTGCAGACAAATTTAGAAGCATACAGAGATTTTATAAAATGTGAACACAATTTTGTAATTTCTTATTTAAAAGGAGATCAGATGTTGTAAAGTAAAGAATATAGAAAAAAACCTATTGCAAAATGAAATTCATGTTATTTAATGATATTGTTAGAAACTTTCAGCCCTAGTTTTTGTGAAGCTTGTTGTAACAGCCTATGTTTAGCAAGTACTAGTATATCTGTAGATCAAATAAAAGTAAGAATGAAGTTTCATTGATTGTGTTACATACAATGTACTTGAGTGTAATCCACATTTAGAGTTTATTTTAATTTCCCATTACCAGGGGTGGTAACCTATCAGAGAGTGAGGCAGAGCTAGATGGGGATCACAATGAAGTGGAGGTCCCACAGCATCTTAGTAGCCGTGGTAACATCAAGGCCGCAAAGAGTGCAATAAGGTCAATTCTTTATTTCAAAGCATTGCTTCAATTTCAGATGGGATTCTAATTCAGAACGGTGCTTGCTTAAAAGCACCCCTTCTCCCTTTTTAGGTCACCTCAATGAAGTTTAGCTTCTGTTATAACCCTTGGTGTCCGCCTCCCCATCCATGTCCGGTTAAGAAGTTAAGGGTAGCGCAGTATTGCACTAAGTACTGATGCTACAGTAACCAAACTTGCACGTGTGACTCATCTTGGGATATTGAAATGAACCCATGCATCAGATGCTGCATCTGACTTATATTTTCTGCTTGAGTGACTTGGTTAAGAAGTTTTTGTAGCTCAGTATCGGACAAAGTACTGATGCTAGAGTAACCAAACTTGCATAAGTGATTCATCTTGGGATGCTGAGATGTAGCCATGCAGGTTTTAAATGCCAATATTAAGCAATGTTTAAGTGCTACATGTACATATTGAATGTATCTTTGATCGAACTTTACAAAATGACCTTGATCTAATTTTTCCGCTTGAGTGATTTTGCTTATTTTTCAATATTGAGCAAAGTATAAGTGCTACATGTACCAAATTTGCATTATTGATGTATTTTTTATCAAACTTTCATAAAATTGTTACGGTGTTACGGATCATTTGACATTAAAAAAAACATATTGAAAAAAGTATTTTTCCTCATCCAAACTGTCAAGCATTCATCATTAGACAAGGACAGCTTCAAATACCATAGCTGTATTTAAGGAGGTATGAGTGTGAACCGCATTTTCAGGGAATAATAGAAATTGAAAATACAGTCCCACCTGTGTTAACGGACACCTTTATATACCGGACAACTGTACATAACGGACAATTTAAGTTCCCCCAACGTTTTTTGTGTTATAAATGTCTTTTGTATAGCGGACACCTCCGTTCTCCGGACAACGGACACCCTTCTGGTACCCCAATCGGTGTTAATAACCTCCTATAACGGACATAATTATCTCGGTTCCGCCTCTGATAACGCACAATGCCTTTGTGAAATCCTTCGATCCGCGTCCTTTTCTATCGTGGCTTCACAAATTAATGGTTATTAGGGACGGGTAATTAGTGGTCAATTTATGTTTACCTGTTTTTATATTAATTAAAACAAGAGCGTATAAACAGAGGCTTTGACGCTTGGTGAAGGGTGTAATAATGGAAAATCGCAAGGGTACAAGAGCCTTGTATTCACAATAGAAATCCTTCGTTTCACAATAGAAAGTTTATATCCCGACTTCATTTATTGTATAGCTACTGACCACACGCCGGCACGCGTCGATATTCTTTTCAATGAGTTCGACATACTCTTTTCTCTCTCGGTCTTTTTATAAATGTAAACAGCATATGTATACTAATAATTATGCTGAACAACATCAGGAATTTATTGTTATATTTCAAATTCGATTGATAATGACGTTCATGACTTTAGAGGTATTCACGGACCGCCGACACGCGACAAATGTCTGTTTAAACCTTAATCAACGTTATCCTTAAATGTAAGGATTTAAACTTACGTTTTATCAACAACGTTTTATGTACCCGAGTACATACATGTAATATTTCGATCAACCAGCAGTTTAATGTCAATCAATCTAGCCTTGGCTTCCGTATACATGCTGTACGCTGTCCTACTCACGGGCCCTCCTGATTTTAAACAATCATGTAAATCGCGGGGATTTCAATAGGCAAGATGAGAAAACGCAATACATTCCGAGCCTTGTACGTGACATGGCGCTCCCGTGATATTTATCATGAATTACGTCTCCCCTTTCTCATAAACTGAATGGGAGGAAAGTGGCATTTTAAAACTTTATTTCCCAGTTTACTTAAGGAAATACTCTCTTATGTAAAAACATGTTTGCAAAACTTAATGCTTTACTTATATTGCAAGAGTACTCTTGATAAAAAAAATATACTACCTTCCTTAATTTCCTTTTTTTTGTAGTCTCAATAATCTGAGAAACATGTTTTTAATTCTACATGACCCAATTACATGTATTAGTACATGTATTCTGTTTTATCACTAATTTACCTTGTAAAACTACTTATCAAAAATTGACGGAAATCATTGCAAACTGCATATCAAACTGAACCTCTGCATAAAGGACACCTCTCTATAAAGGACAATATTTGATTTTCCCCGAGCCGTCCGTTATAGACAGGTTAGACTGTAATTGTCTACATATAAAAGAATATCCCTTCCTTCATTGATTGCAATATTTCATGAAAAAAAAAGTGTAGCCGTTTGTCCCCTTTATACCGACAAAAAAGGGAGGTAACTCTGCATTTTTTTTCTAAAACAATGTCCCAACTTTGGACTTTATTTTAAAAATCAACATAACACAGTACAAAGTAATTTTTTATCCATTGACGTAGTAAATGAAGTTAATTTATCATTTTCGAAAAAAAAATTTGTTGCCATGGTAACCATGCTGAGAAAGGACATTTATTTCATCCAATTTTTGACAATAAAATTTGTATGAAAAGTTTAAAAACATTAATTTTCGAAGTAGTTGGCATAATAGAATTTTGATAAAATGTTTCTTTTATCATCTAGTGATACATGCTAAAGATAAAAAAATATTTATAGAAAAAAGAGTGTAGCCGTTTTAAAATATTTAGCTTAGAATTCCTCTGACCAAGCCTCTGGATATGTTAAATCCGTTGCTTATGATTAAAAATGGAAAGTTTTTATATCTAGTTTTTATATATAGTCTTTACATTTTATCTGAGATTTCTTATAATCTTGACTTCAGACTAAAAATTTGAGTCATATTCTGATCAATTTCTTATTTATTTTCCCAACTCTTAGCGCTTTTAAGCACCAACAAAGTAACGTGACGTTGCGCACATCATGACGCTCACTTTAGGTAATGCTTGGCGATATTGTATACTTTTAATCTCCTATCTGTATGCTCCTTCTCTCAAAATTGATTTTGCTGCATCCACACGTATCTATTTATTCGTGTCCATGCGGTTTTGACATTCGTACATATTATATTGTACCAGATTTTAAAAAAAATGAAGCAGCTTAAGTAGAACAATGAAACGAAGGATCTCTTAATCTCTAGATAAGTATGCTTTGAAATGATTTATCTAAAGTTAGCTGAGGCACATTTCTAGTTTCAGTTTACTAAGTGCTGGGATTAGAAGGGGGGGGGGGGTCGGTATGATAGAAAAGGTAGTAAACGCACACCCTGTCTTCCGCATTGATCTCCTTCACATTTTCTCTTGAATGAATGTCGTTATATCATAGATTAGTAAAATTAAAACAGAATAATTCCCTTTTCAACAGGGCGTACAATGGGAAGTGTGTTTACGGAGTCCTTCGGATCCATTTATTTTACAACGTACATGCATGTGATCTTTGGTCCTTAATTTTGATGATTTGAGAGTCGGTCGTCATGCTCACTTATTACAACTACTAATCAAGGCTTCATGATATAAATTCTACCTAAATCATTATAATACATTCGTTTTGTAAATGAAAGAAAAGTTCTTTCAAGACATATTAGTTTTACATGTTTTCAATATTTGAGGTAAACTGCGTGGTCAGTAATGCCGCATCGTCAACTTGTACTATAAAATACAATTATTCTTTTGAATTTATTTGTGTCTTTTTTACATGCAAGAATAAATTTGAAGTATTAACTTACTCAGTTCAATCGCAATCAAATTATTCCGCTCCGTAAAGTTGTCATTGCTTGAAATAATATAGGACAAACTGAATTACCAGCACAAGCACAAAACGTTTTCATGATAATTCGCGGAAAAATATTGCAACGTCACAATTCAGTATGACGTCAAATAAACTCCCGTTGATGACGTAAACTTTATGCCAAGGGTAAAACGATGTAGTGAAAGAAGCTTATTATAGATGTAATCAATGATATATATTGTTCGTCATTCGAAATGCATTGCTCTATAATCAAGAGGTTTGTTCAACCATTAGTTCAATAAGTTTTCAGATTTTGTTTTTTATGACATCGATGCGGTTTACGTTTGATTTGTTCACGCTCATACCCTCTTAAGGCATTCATGAGTCATTATCATTATATTTTATCATTAAGAAAAGAAGTCAATGAAGGTAAAAAACATTTTTCTGTTTTCTATTATTTGAAGTGTATGGTATCGAAAATAACCGAATCAGAGACCTTGAATCACAAACATATCGTATCATGATGGAAGTGTATCGTTACAGCCCTAGGTCAAAGTCACATTAAAGGCCAAAGATATTTACAAGTATTACAGTCAACTATGCAGTGACGATGGAATAACACAAAAATGTTAAGCAATGAGTCACGGTTAATATGAAAGTTTAATTTTCCTTGATTATCAGCACAAGAAGTAGTTTCACAAACATCTCATACCCTCAAAGAATTAACAATAATACAAACCACACTGCTGTATTGTATTCTGTTATTACGGATAGGATCTCCCAACGCAGTTTTATCTTTACGACCACACCCAGTTCATGTACATATTCATTTCCTTTAGTTTCTTACATAATTTAGAAATCAAGTTTTACATTGATTTTGGGTTTAATTACAGGTTGACAGAGTTAGGACCTAGACTTGCGTTACAGTTGGTAAAAGTAGAGGAGGGAGTATGTCAAGGGGATGTCATCTTTCACGAGTTTGTTAAAAAGACAGAGGAAGAAATAAAAAGTATAAGAGCTACAAGAGAAAAGAAAAGGTAAAAAAGTACAAAAAACTTAAGATATTGAATGAAATCTTAAAATGGTATAAGAATGTAAATTGGAAAGGACCAGTGTCTTTGCCTCTCAGTTATTTCTTTTTGAAAAATGAGAAAAGGAAGCCTTATAGGAAATCTTCTTCAGAGATATTTTTTTTATAACTTAACATGGGCTTCACAACACTAAAAGAAGAATTAATTGCCCATAAACTGAAATGAAACCTTTCTATTTATATTGCATTTATTGTTGACAAAGGAGGATAATCTAAAAAAAATCTAAAAGTTTATGTTTTGAAACATTTGGAGTTATCTATCTTTGCATTTCACAGAAAATTGAAAGAAATGAGGAAAAAGCAGCAGGATGAAAATGTGCGTAAAAAACAACAGAAGAAGGAAGAACATCGTCAAAAGTCATATGCAGGAATGAAGACAAAGGAAGAGAATGAAGATGAAGATGATAATAGTAAGTGCATTATCTACCTTCAAGTACAGAGTTAGTGGAGGGTGGGGGAGGGTATTCAGGACCCCCCGAAATTTACCAAAAGTGCTTATTTTCCCATTTATTTTCCGAAACCATAGAGTCCATAGATTTGACATATCCCTCTTTCATTGACAATTTCTATATATGTCCATGACCTTGCAAGACAATATACAAAACACATACAGTTTTGGGTCAAAGCTATTCATATCAGAATGGACAACGTGCATTTAGCCATTAAGTTTAATAGGAAAATGGTTTTCTCCATGTAATTTTTTCGGTCAAAATTGTATAATTGTCAAATGCTTTTTTGCATCAAACAGTTGAGTCCTTGATAAAATTAAAAAAAAACAAAGCTTGGGGTATTGTTACTTTTGGATAATCTTTCCTTCTCTTTAAGATTTGAATATCCCACTCACGACCTTGTTTCTAATGGGATGTAGTAATACGAGGTGTGTTAAGTAGGTGGATAAATGGGTTGGTGGTTAGGTGATCTTCTACTATTGTAGACACTCTAGAAGTCACAGGTCTAGAAGTACTTTTGATAATTTTGGCTTACCTTGCAAGTGAGAGGGAGCTTATGCTATCACCCTGTTGTCGGTATCCGCATCTGCCTTCGCACTAATGTGTTAGGAAGTTTTCTTTCATTATTAAGTGCTAGGAATAACTTGCACATATGATGCGTCTTCATAAGTAGATCACAAATCTACGTTCAAATGGCTGGGTTAGCGCAGTGGTAGATGTTCTCTACAAAGACTTTTAAATAAAATTCAATCCTATCAATCAACAGGTCTAGCTGTATATGATCCCAGAAAATTACGTGCTGAAATATGACCTTTAAGTATATAGAAAATCTTCCAATTTTCAAGATCCCAAATTCTTGAACTCTTTTACCATAATATTTTTGTGTGCATTGTATCTAAAGAAAGTTTTTTTGAAAGAAGGACTTTCTTTTTAATGCTGTGATAGTCTTTTGCAGAAAAAAACACCCAGATTTTCACTCTGCTCTTAATTTGATGTGACATGGAAGGTAGTCTGGTGCAAACAATTGATTTCTGGAACATGATAATTCCAATATGTTTTAACAGCAATGAAACTTCATTCACCACTTACTCACCATGAGTGGAAGTATTAATGTCAAAAGGTCAAAGGTCAAGGTCAATTGATTTTAATAAGTGAAAATGGTTTCTGGATCACAACGAGTGTGTATTGTACCTATCATCATAACACTTGCTAAAAAAATTTTTCCCTGTGAGTCGAGAATGAGCCCTATTAATTTTGGAGGTCATGGTTCAAGGTCACAGGAATTTAATTGAAAATGGTTTCTGGATGATAATGAAGTGTGTATAGCACCTTTCATCTTGTAACTTGCTAGTAAAGGATTTTGGGATCTGAAGGACAAATGTCATAGGAATTTAATGATTGAAAATAGTTTCTTTGATAAAGTATTGCATCAATCATCATAGAAATGTTCCCTTTGAGTCAAGGATATACCATATTGAGTTTGGGGTCATAGGAACAAAGGACAAGGTCAGAGGACTTTGATGGTTAAACATGTTTTCCATATGATAAGGGATTGTGTATTGTATCTGTCATTATCAAACCTGCTAGAAATGTTCCCCATGAGCCAAGGATTTGTCCTATTGAATTTGAGGTCAAAGGTCAAGGTCATATCACTTTAATGATTGAAATTGTTTCCAGATCATTGTGAAGTGTGCATTGCACATATCACCATGAAACTTGTCAGATATGTTCCCATAAGTCAAAGATGTTCCCTATTGAATATAAGATCAAAGGTCAAGGAAATAGGATTTTGACAAACGGCAATTGTTTTTGTATCATAACAGATTGATATGTACCATAGACTGGACATTCACATAGATGTGCTGCAGTTATGGGACTCTAATCTGTCTTTAAATACATATATGTAGTGCAGCATAACATTATTCAATGTCAGGTGCAAGGTTTTCAACTCGGCACATTGTATCTGTAATGCACCTTAAGCTCGTTTAAAATATAATATTATTGATAGCGTAGTTCATTGTACTGGTTGAATGTTGAACTTAACTAGATTCTGGGTTGTTACTGTACATTATATTGAGGTTACAAGATACTATTGACGTCAGTAAGTAGAAGATATATTAAAAGCTCTCTCTGAATTTTGATCTTTCTGACCTAGCTTTTGTGCCCCATTAACTTTCTACATACTTTTTAGATCAATTAAGATGATAGCATGCACGGAGCAACTATTTGATGATAGATTTATCAAGGGATTATTCAGCTTTCCTAGGTTACTGTTTCCTTTAATAAAATCTAAGAATCATTTGTATGAATGGAAAATTGAGCTAGATAGAGTTTCAATTTCAGACAATTAAATTGATAAGAAGACACTTAAGCTTTGATATACTACAAAACTGGATTTCAATTCATCAAAGGATAACAAGTCGGACAATTACAAAATATTTATGAAATGTCTGTTGAATTGGTAAAAGGAAGAATTGAGAAAAAGTACTTCAATAAATCATTGATTAACTCTAGATTGATTTCATGCAGTTTAATTTTATTGAAATCTTGACAACAGTTTAAAATGAATGAGTATCATTCTTTCTATTGTCTATGTATTTAAAGTATATGTGATATTTATGTCTCCCCCAAGAGGAGGAGATGTATTGTTTTGCCTTCTTGTCAGTCCTTCAGTCTGTCTGTCACACATCCTGTCTGGGTTATATATCTTGATCCGTGTACTGGATCACTTTCATATTTTAATATGTTGTTGCTCATGACCGAAAGGTAACATCATCTTGACCCAAGGTCATGGGACAAAGGTCAAGGTCACTTAGTACAGTTTAATGAAATTGTAAAGGCTATCGTGTCCGGGCTATATGATCTCTTGAACTGTTTACCGGATCACTTTCATATTTTAATATATTTTGTTGCTCATTACCCAAAGGTTTCTTGTCACCTTGATTCACGGTCATGTGCCCAAGGTCAATGTCACTTAGTACAATTTTTATGAAATTGTACAAGCTATTCTGTCCGGGCTATATCTCTTGAACCGTGTAATGTATCACTTTCATATTTTAGTATGTTTTTGCTCATGACCCAAAGGTTTCACATCACCTTGACCCAAGGTCATGTGTCCAAGGTCAAGGTCACTTAGTACAATTTTTATGAAATTGTACATGCTATCCTGTCCGGGATATATCTCTTGAACTGTGTACTGTATCACTTTCATATTTCAGTATATATTTCCCCATAACCAAAAGGTCATGTGTCCAAGGTCAAGGTCACTTAATACATTTTTTATGAAATTGAACAAGCTATTGTGTCCAGGCTATATCTCTTGAACAGTGTACCAAATCGTTTTCATATTTTAGTATGTTGTTGCTCATGACCAAAAGGTTTCACATCACCTCGACCCAAGGTCAAGGTCACTTAGTACATTTTTAATGAAATTGTATGTCTGTCTGTTATGAAATTGTACATGCTATCCTGTCTGGGATATATCTCTTGAACCGTGTACTGTATCACTTTCATATTTCAGTATGTATATGCCCATGACCAAAAGGTCATGTGTCTAAGGTCAAGGTCACTTAATACATTTTTTATGAAATTGAACAAGCTGTTGTGTCCAGGCTATATCTCTTGAACAGTGTACCAAATCACTTTCATATTTAAGTATGTTGTTGCTCATGACCCAAAGGTTTCACATCACCTCGACCCAAGGTCAAGGACACTTAGTACATTTTTAATGAAATTGTATGTTGTTTCTCAAGACTGAATGTTTCTTATGACATATTTTCCAAAGTCATATAACCAAGGTCAATGTGACTTTTTTTCTTTAGTAATGAAATTGAATATGCTAACCTTGTCCAGGGTATAGCGTGTATCCAATAACTTTCTTATAACAGTATGTTGTTGCCCATGATCCAAAGGTTTCAGATCACCTCAACCCAAGGTTATGTTATCAAGGTCAAGGTCATTCAATATGTTTATAATGAAATTGTATGTTTGCTAATCATGATCTGGCTATATCTCTTAAACTATATACTGAAGAATTTTCATATTTTAGTATGATGTTGCTCATGAATCAACTTCACCCAAGGTCAGGGTGAGACGTCCGATTTTTTTTTCAACATTTTTTCAACGTCTGTCTGTCTGTCAGATAAATTAATTATGTCTCCCCCCCAACGGGGAGGAGACATATTGGTTTTGCCTTCGTCGTCCGTCCGTCTGTCTGTCCATCTGTCCGTCTGTCACACATCGTGTCCGGGCTATATCTCCTGAACCGTTTGCCCGATCACTTTCATATTTTAGTATGTTGTTGCTTATGACCCAAAGGTTTCACATCACCTTGACCCAAGGTCATGTGACAAAGGTCAAGGTCACTTAGTGCATTTTTTATGAAATTATGCATACATTCCTGTCCGGGTTATATCTCTTGAACCGTTTGCCGGATCACTTTCATATTTTAGTATGTTGTTGCTTATGACCCGAAGGTTTCACATCACCTTGACCCAAGGTCATGTGACCAAGGTCAAGGTCACTTAGTGCAGTTTTAATGAAATTATGCATACATTCCTGTCCGGGCTATATCTCTTGATACGTTTGTCGGATCACTTTCATATTTTAGTATGTTGTTGCTTATGACCCGAAGGTTTCACATCACCTTGACCCAAGGTCATGTGACCAAGGTCAAGGTCACTTAGTGCATTTTTAATGAAATTATGCATACATTCCTGTCCGGGCTATATCTCTTGAGTTGTTTGCCGGATCACTTTCATATTTTAGTATGTTGTTGCTTATGACCCGAAGGTTTCACATCACCTTGACCGAAGGTCATGTGACCAAGGTCAAGGTCACTTAGTGCATTTTTAATGAAACTGTACATACATTCCAGTCCGTGCTATATCTCTTGAACCGTTTGCCGGATCACTTTCATATTTTAGTATGTTGTTGCTTATGACCCGAAGGTTTCACATCACCTTGACCCAAGGTCATGTGACCAAGGTCAAGGTCACTTAGTGCATTTTTAATGAAATTATGCATACATTCCTGTCCGGGCTTTATCTCTTGAACCCTTTGCCGGATCACTTTCATATTTTAGTATGTTGTTGCTTATGACCGGTAGGTTTCACATCACCTTGACCCAAGGTCATGTGACCAAGGTCAAGGTCACTTAGTGCATTTTTAATGATATTGTGCATACATTCTTGTCCGGGCTATATCTCTTGAACCGTTTGCCGGATCACTTTCATATTTTAGTATGATGTTGCTTATCACGTAAAGGTTTCACATCACGTTGACTCAAGGTCATGTGACCAAAGTCAAGGTCAATTAGTATATTTTAAATGAAATTGTATTTGTTACATGTATTATGTCCAGGCTTAATCTTTTGAACCGTGATCGGATCACGTCATATTTTAGTATGATGGTGCTGATGACCCAAAGGTTTCACACCTCCTTGATCATACAATGTTAAACGTCTTCAAATTCAATAGCATCATTTAAAAACAGATAAGTTTGCGGCATGGACCAGACATGCATGTTTCGGGTACTTAACCCTCGTAAGTGAGTGTAGGTTTCAGATCACCTATATCCAAGGTCATGTGACCAAAGTCAATTTCTTTAAATATGCTTATAACGAAATTGTATATGCCAATCATGTTTGGCCTTTACCTCAAACAATGTAATGAATCACTTTCATGTTTTAGTATGATGTTGCCCATGACTCAAAGGTTTCACATCATTTTGCATTTTGGCCTAAGGTCAAAGTAACTTAGAGGGAGGGGGGAGACATCTGTTTTTTTATGAAAAACATTTTGTTTAATTTATTTTGTATATTTTTAGATCTCGGAAAGGGTGGTTCACATGTCTTATTAAGTTGATAGACAAGGTTATTAATCATGTATAATTCTCCACCCAGCCTCTTCGTCATGATCTTTCTTCAGTTTGCCATCTGGCAAGATATAGCGTGGTCAGGACTCAAAGCTGCCACGCTTCACTGCAAACAGATGCAGTAAATCACGCTTCATTAAACAACAAAGAGAGAACTATAATCCACTTTACTCTTTCAGATCTGAGCCTGAGAAAATACTTTTTCATTTGATTAAAGTTTTAATTCAAGTTTTGGTTGCACTCTCTACACTTATGATATCCATTTCATTTATTTATTTTTTATCCCAACCGCAAACTGAATTAGATGATTTTTATCAATATTCTGTCTAGCCATTCGTTTTTACTGTTAACGTGGTCAAGGTTTTTATAAATGAGTTCAGAAGGCACTACAAGGTAAATGCTATTTGTTTGACTTAAAATCTTTGTAACACTGGAACTCGAATAATCTGAGAGAAAGGCTCAAGTTGATAAAGTCTATTTATGTTAGAGTGATACGTTGGAGGAAATTTGAAGGTTTGAGTTGAAAAGGTCATTGTCACATTTCAGGTGTTTCATCGATTCCAAATTGTCCTTATTTTCAAAGTGTGCGTCAGGGACCTTCCGAACTGCCAGTTTCTTATTTCCGGTATTATGTTGTCACAAGTATGGTCGTCATATGTTTAGATGTAAATCTAAACCAGCTTAATGATTTAGCCGTTTTCGTTACTTTGCTCTATGTTCCCAAAGTGATTCCAAAACGATTCTTGACTTGTATTTTTTTTTTACATCTATTGAGTTTGCATCAATTTAAGGGAATAAATCAGCAACGTTTCCAAGTGTTATCGCAAAGTTCTAACTTCATTGGTTTTATCTGTGAGCAATACTTGCGTAAAAAACAGATACTTGTGGTTTTCTCTCGACATTCTTGCACGTTCTTTTTTGGATACTTTGACCTACATCTGAACAGCTGACTGTGACCGCAGATTGGGGGGGGGGGGGGGGGTTGCCTCTTTAGTATACATAGGTTCCAGAAACTCAGAGGCATTATGTCTATTTTAAATCAAAATTTGATATTGTTGAATCATAATTTGAAAAAGAAAAACAGATGTGAACCTTTTTAAAGGAATCAATATAACTTTGGAAATAAATCCGAGAAAAGGGGAGAAACTCCGAAAAATTATGATTTTAAAATCAAAATGAGCAAACTGGCACTAGTGATCGTTATATTAGAACATATTCTTTTCTGAAAGGTGTCTCGACGACTGAGTTGTTAAAGTGTATATTTACAAATTGTTATATCTGAATTCTTATAAATATATCATTACAGGTGGCGATGACGAGGAGGATGACGCGGCTTATTATAGACAAGAAGTAGGGGAAGCTCCTGATCCAGGTATATTGGGTTGTTTAACCCCCCTTAAAAGATATTTTAATGTAATTGTAGTTTATTAACGTACCCACTTTTGCATTTCGGACCTAGGAGTACTTTTGAAAATTGGCATGATCTGATTTACTAGATTTTGGTTACTTTTAATGTTGCAAACTCAAAGTAAGACTTCTGAGAAATATTGGATGATGTGACTTGTTGAAATAACATAATCTTGGTATTAGTATGGTCTTCCTGTCACTAAGATGAATTATACTTGACATAATTAAATTTTGACAAAATTTAAATGATGAGTCTATAAATAGGGCCGATCAACGACGATTCATGTACTAGTTATATCACAATATACGAGTATAGAGATTAGGGGCATTTTATACATGAAGTCCGTCTGTCTGTTCGTTTGAGGCGAAGAAAAAAAAAAGATGGAGGAAAATTAGTCATATGTGTCAGATTTTTGTATTCCTTTTTTAGATGGATAATGTCTGATTTTGATTAAGTTTTTTCATGAACTCGTCTTATTTCATTGCAGAATTATTTCCATCTGGACAGAGAAGAGGTAAAAAGATTGTTAAAAAGAGGAGGAGAATAGAACAGGATACGGAACACGTACCTAGGAAAAAGCAAAAAACTGATGGAGTCACTGCTAAAAAGAACTTCAAAAATAGCCCAAAGGGTCCCTCACCTTTTAGCAACAAAACGAACGATCGATTTCAAAAGGGAAGTTTTCCAAAAAGAGGGAAGAAAAGTGCCAACAAGTTGAAAAAGTCAGGAGAAATAACAAAGAAACCTAAATTTAAACCTAAGCATAAGGGGAAAAAGTGAATTGTTCTTAACATTTTGATTTTGTTGCAATGTAAAGCAGTATGTTATATGAAATTAAAGTTATATGAAATAAAACATAGTCACGATAAATAGATAAACACTGTAATCCATAAATAAGTGTATAAACAAGGAAATCATTCTAAATTCCTTATTAGTTTATCCTAATTTTTAGCTCACCTCGACGAAGTTGAGTGAGCTTATGCTTTACCCCCGCGCGTCCGCGTCCGTGTCCGCGTCCCCGTCCGCGTCCCCGTCCGCGTCACCGTCCGGTTAAGATGTTTGGGGTAGCTCAGTATCTGACAAAGTACTGATGCTACAGTAACCAAACTTGCACAAGTGATTCATCTTTGGATGCTGAGGTGAACCCATGCATCGGATGCTGCATCTGACCTACATTTTCCGCTTGAGTGACTTGGTTAAGAAGTTTGGGGTAGCTCAGAGTGGCTTGGTTAAGAAGTTTGGGGTAGCTCAGTATCTGACAAAGTACTGATGCTACAGTTACCAAACTTGCACAAGTGATTCATCTTTGGATGCTGAGGTGAACCCATGCATCGGATGCTGCATCTGACCTACATTTTCCGCTTGAGTGACTTGGTTAAGAAGTTTGGGGTAGCTCAGTATCTGACAAAGTACTAATGCTACAGTAACCAAACTTGCACAAGTGATTCATCTTTGGTCCCTGAGATGGACCCATGCATTGGTTGCAGCATCTGACCTACTTTTTCCACTTGAGTGATTTGCCTTTAAAAGCCAATATTGAGCAAAGTATAAGTGCTACATATACCAAACTTGGATGTATCTGATCAAACTTTCATAAAATGACCTTGACCTACTTTTTCCGCTTGAGTGATTTTGCCGTTAAAAGCCAATATTGAGCAAAGTATAAGTGCTACATGTTCCAAACTTGCATATTGCATGTATCTTTGATCAAACTTTCATAAAATGACCTTGACCTACTTTTTCCGCTTGAGTGATTTTGCCTTTAAAAGCCAATATTGAGCAAAGTATAAGTGCTACATGTACCAAACTTGCATATTTGATGTATCTTTGATCAAATTTTCATAAAATGACCTTGACCTACCATTTCTGCTTGAGTGATATTGCCTTTAAAAGCCAATATTGAGCCAAGTATAAGTGCTACATGTACGAAACTTGCATATTGGATGTATCTTTGCTCAAACTTTCATAAAATGACCTTGACCTCCTTTTTCCGCTTGAGTGATTTTGCCGTTAAAAACCAATATTGAGCAAAGTATAAGTGCTACGTGTTCCAAACTTGCATATTGGATATATCTTTGATCAAACTTTCATAAAATGACCTTGACCTACTTTTTCCGCTTGAGTGATTTTGCCGTTAAAAGCCAATATTGAGCAAAGTATAAGTGCTACATGTACCAAACTTGCATATTTGATGTATCTTTGATCAAATTTTCATAAAATGACCTTGACCTACCATTTCTGCTTGAGTGATATTGCCTTTTAAAGCCAATATTGAGCAAAGTATAAGTGCTACATGTACCAAACTTGCATATTGGATGTATCTTTGATCAAACTTTCATAAAATGACCTTGACCTACTTTTTCCACTTGAATGATTTGCGTTTAAAAGTCAGATACATGTACTTAGAAATATGTTTGAATTGAATTTTGCTGCCACGAGGTGAGCTTCGTAATCTGTGATTACCTATGTTTCAATTCTGAACTTGAAAGATTCATAATAATTGGTTTCACATAATTCAAAATTATGAATCTGACAACGAAAATGTAAATGGAAACTTTTTTTTCACCAGCACAATTTTTTTATCAAAAATTGTCATTTTTATACTAAAAAAATTTGAATATTTGGGTCAAGATTGTTACAATTGATTTCTATAAGGTTCATCTTCAGAATTATACAGCAATGGATTCAAAACTGTTCATTTTCTAAAAGCAGCCTGAACAAAATAGTGTATACTTATTTATGGATGGCAGTGTACTTTCAGTCATACTAGTTTGAACATCTCATATGTTCGTCCAAGAAGTCAAAGTTTGCAGCTTGTTATGAGATCACAGCTATGTTTTGGAATGGATACAGCGTCGCTGCCTTGTGTCCACGTGTGTGTGTGATGGTGTGAGGGTGTGTCTAAGGGTGCGTGCCTGTGTCCAGTGTCTTGTTAAAATATTGATCATAGGACCACCACACCTTGCATAGACATTCCCAATAGAAAGAGGATGAACATTATTGATTTCCAAGGTCAAGGTCACTTTTGACTTTAGACTTGAAACCTTATGAACAGAAATAGAAAACGAAGCAGTCATTGTATGATCACCAAGCCTTCCACAAATGTTATCAATACGGAGATGCGGGGACTATAGATTTCTTGCCCTCCGTCTGTTCAAACACGCTTGTCAGCACCATTACGTTCCACTCTCTGTATTTATCTGAATATTTCTTAGAGTTGTTGCCCAGGACCTAAGGGTGTCATGGCTATAATCCAAGGTCAGATTTCAAAGGGTAAGGTCACAGTACTTGCTGGTTGAACAATTAATTTTCACTGTGTGGATAGATTTTCACATAATTGTTACTCCGGATCCAAGGATACGTCAAGATACTGTTGCAGTGCACTTGATTAGGCCATAGAAGTTACATATGTTGTTTTACGTCCCGATGATTTTCTGAAAGGTACCCTCCAATCAGGCAAGAAAACACACACACACACATCCTCTCTCTCTCTCTCTCTCACACACACATACCCTCACACACACACACACTCATGCATCAGAACTCGGGATTTTTCTGACAAGAGATGGAAAGGGGGAAGGATTTAAAAAAAAATTCCAGGGGAACTGGATAATGCTAAAATTGTTCTCACAGGTAATAGCGAGCGGAGCTCGCTGCAAAGGCCCGAAGGGCCTTTGCGAGCGAAGCTCGCCCTTATGGTAACGCGTATACACATATTTTATTGAGAAAATATGCTGAATCAAAGAATGAGAATGTACTACTATGCTTTCAAAAACTTTCGTCCCCTCGCAGACAGAGTTGCTGCGGAGATGCTGGATGTTTCCATTTAATTTTTTTTTCGACTCCAAGTAGACGTATATGTTATACTCAATTTTTGTTTATAAGTTAAATTTATTGAAAGTATTTTTCGTAAATCAGGTAACGATAAAGCATCAACAAGGCGGCGTAACCACGGGAAATCCGACATTTCCGGTTTTAAACGAGACGTTTCGCTCTGATTGCTTTTCTCGTCTCGGGTGGTTTCGTACTGTCAGAAGTCGGAATATGTTTGCTTTTTCTTTTGTTCTTAAGTGATTTATTTTCAGCTAGCCTAAACATTATTCTTACAAATAAAAAATAAACTATAAAGAACCATATTTTTAAAGAACCATATTTTAAGCCCCCCCTTAAAATGTTCATCTGCTGGTCTAGATCATATTTTACAAATGCTTCCGTGTTTCCACTCGCCTTATACTACCTTTTTTGGCAATCATCAAACAGAAAGTTTTGTAAGATAAGATAAACCATCATAGTCAAAATAAAAAAGAAAGATCTTTTTTATTTTATATAATCATATCTATTTTCTCTCCGCTCGCACAAAAAGGCTTTGCCTTGATTCATATTATACATGTATATTTATTTCATTTTGAGATGGGATTAGAAAATTCTGGTCTTAAAGGATCTGGTTTGATTTCAAATGAATTTTTAATTTATTTTTGGATATCAAAATGGATGTCTGTGTGTGTGTGTGTTTTTTTTTTTTCTGAACAATTCTAAAAAAAAGTACCCCTATTGGAGACGTAAAATAAAATATTTACTTACTATGGCCTTGTTAAGATTTTGGATGTAAAGCAGATTATATCTGAATTTCAATTGAAGCGTTCTCGGTAGAGTTGCTGGACTTATATTTATGCCGGTAGGGGACATATATCACTCGGCGTTCAAAATTCTGTTTTAGAAGACAAAGGTAAAGGTTACTGGGGGAAAACAATCATTGTTGAATATCTAAATCTTACACAAAGGTTCTCCATAGGATGAGGATAAACCCTATTTATTTTCTAGATCCAGGGTCAAATGTCAAGGTCATTGTAGACATAACTTGTAAAATGTAAACTATAGAAGACATACAGTTGCGAGGGGATGATACGCTTGCGTTGCTGTTAAAGTGGTGCGTGTTGTCGGCTTGACGCCGTGACTGGAGGTCTTGTTTATGTGTAGATATAGGTTTTCGTTCAAATATTATTGTACGTGGGGGAGCTTAAGGATTTGTCCTGTGTTTAATAATACCGATACTTTACAAAAATCATAACCAATCCGCAAACAAAGATGACCGCCATGTATCTGTTTGGCTGAAATATTACCTTTGCATATAATTTGACATGTTTCCTTAAAATAAGGGAATCGAGTACTCAAGGTGCTCTGTCAAAATTTCAAGAACTAGTAGCTCCATCATAACTGTCAAGGACACAGAATGGTTGAGACTGTTGGATTTGATCCAAACCTCACAGAAAGTACCTGGTCTAGTGTGGAAAGGTACTTCAGTAGTTTATTCTTCAGCGGTATTTTCGAATGGATACCACCAGTGTACCAGTCTATTGTTCAGAGGTTCAAAGTAAATTTTATTATAGTTCCTTCGACGCTGTGTCATTCTCTGGTTAACATAGCCTCATAGACTGAAATTCTACAAATGGGATTTACAGAATTACAGAGAAAAAGAAAAATATTAATCGAAGGATCAAATATACTCCCGCCTGGCTCATGTCTCATATAGGCTAATGAAAGTATGTCAAAACATAAATTTAGTGAATATATATGGTAGTTTTCAAGGTCATAATTCTGCACATAATATCCATATTTAAAATTGTCCTGTGTTGCTTGCATGGTGTAAAATCAATGTCCAAGATATGAATTGATTCTCTGTAATAAATGTCCGGACACCACAAAATATTTAATTTTTCCAAGTTTCAAGATGCATAAGGCATGGTCCATTTGATATTCAGGGGGGGGGGGGGGGGGGGGGGGGCTTGAGTTTTTTGTCGGAGCAAGATTATTTTTTTCGCCCCGGAACGGGGCAAAATTATTTTTTTCTGGCAAAGTTGGAGCAAGGAAATTTTTTTTAACAAAGTGATGCGCATATTAAGAATGTTTGTGTTTTATCAATAGAAATTATTTATATTTTTACTCAAAACTCTAAATATTAATATATTAGTGTATTTTTATGCAAGTATTCAATTCACTTTTAAACAGAGAGATAAAGATTTTTACAATACAATTCTCAATATTTTATATAAGGTACATGTATATAACATGTATAAGAGGGTCTGAGGGGAACTTCTAGACAATTTTTTGAATGCTACTAAATATTGTAAATTGGTGAATAACTGAAGTTCTCCTTCCAATCTTACAAGAATATGACTCTATGAGATACATGCAACGTGTATTAAAAGCAATACATAAATATTGATAATATATTTAAGCTTTTAAGGAAGCCCTTTTCTCATTTACATACATGTATAACTTTTGATATCTTCAAATATCTGAAGTTAAAATGCTATAAGTGAATAATGTTTTGATAGAAAATTATGGCGAGCAAAGCGAGCCAAAATTTTTTGATACAGTTTGAAAACTGCGGCGAGCGAAGCGAGCCGGAAAATTTTCAAGAATTTTGGCGAAATTTTATGGTAATTCTTCAAATTCAGATTATTTGTAAGAGCAAGATTATTTTTTTCTGACACACCATAAGCAAATTTATTTTTTTCATCAAATTTAAGAGCAAAATTATTTTTTTCGAAACCCCCCCCCCCCCCCCCCCCCCAGAATATCAAATGGACCGTGCCGAACTCCTCACAAAATTGAGCAACGTGGCCAATATTCGATCTTGACCTGAATATAAAAGTTAAATCTAAGAAATGAATCTATTACCTGTGAGGGTTTTCCTTAAAATCTCCAGAAATCATAAAATACTGATTTTATTCTAAGTATCAAGGGGCATAGCTCTGGTATTTCGTGATGTAAAAGCTATATCCAAGAAATGAATTGATGCTTTGTAATGGTTTTTCTTTAAATGTCCGGAAACCACAAAATCTTGATTTTTGTTCGAGGGACGTAATTGACATAATTTAGCCATATTACCCATATTTGACTTTGACATGTATTTCTTGCTGTAAAAAAAATCTATATCCACAAAATGAATTGATTCTCTGTGACGGTTTTCCTTTAAATGTCCGGAAATCAAAATATATTTATTTTTTCCAAGTTTCGAGGGGCATTACTCTGCACATGATTGAGCAACATGACCAATATTCGAACTTGATCTTAATGTTATATCCGAGAAATGAAATTATTCTCTGTAAAGGTTTTCCTTTAAATTTTTTAAAGTTTCAAGGTGCATACATGTATAACTCTGCACATAATTGAGCAACATGACCCATATTAGACCTTGGTGAAGATGCTATATCCAGGAAGTGAATTGATTCTCTGTTACGGGTTTCCTTCAAATTTTCGGAAACCGCAAAATAATGAATTTTTCCAAGTTTCAAATGGCAGAAGTCTGCACATAACTGAGCAACATGACCCATATTAGAACTTGATCAGTATCCAGGAAATGAATTGATTCTCTAAAACGGTTTTCCTTTAATTCATGTGGGACGGACGGACGGACAACTGCATTGCTATATACCCCCGTAAATTTTTGGTTGTGGTATAAACAATTGCCGATTTGGGATTAAAGAACAAAAATCAGCCAGATTTGAGGTTTGTAATGACCCATTTCTCCTATCCTCTATGCTTGCTGTAAGAATGTGCAAGATGAGAATTTATATGTAATATTTATTTTAACAAGAACATTTAATAAATACCTAGCTACTTGTACAAGAAATATCCTTACTTTTGTCCTTAAACCCAATATATATATTTTCTAGTACATTTTTGTATATAGTCATTTTTCAGATTATCAAGAAGCTTAACAAAATTCATTAATATTGTAACAATTCTTAGGTTAAGCTCCTATACATTGTAGTTCTAATACATATCAAACATAATTATAATATTTGTAAATTGATTATTTTTATACATATATTGGATCTGCTATAAGAACGCTTTCAATATATATATATTATATATTTGTCAAATATCAGGTTACCTTATTTTCATCCTGTAGACTTTTTGTTTGTTTGTTCTTTTAACATTATATGCATACATGTATATTTTCATGATTTTAAAATACGTGCAGATCTAGTATGGCATATAAAATTTGATTTGCTGCCTCTTTTACATCATCATCGTCATTTTGTTTACCATTGTTATAACTCTTTTCTTTGATAATACACTTTCATTATATACTCGTCATTGATTTCGAGTACCATTCCTTTTGCTATCTTGCTGAAGTTTTCATGCTTTACAAACGAAGATGACTTTACACATTAATCTTATCATTATAGAAATCACCATCGTCATCATCATCATCATCATCATCATCATCATCATCATCATCATCATCATCATCATCATCATCATCGTCGTCGTCGTCATCATCATCATCATCATCATCATCATCATCATCATCATCGTCGTCGTCGTCGTCATCGTCATGCTTTTCATAAGCGCCTTTGCTTTCGTCAATGCCGTCATTTTCAAGACCCAACATACTTTCTTCATTTTTTGCCAATGCCATAGCAGGTACGGGAGTCGTCTCATCCTTAGTAACAAACATGTAATTTTGGCTTTGATCTTGTTGCATGCTCATAGCCATGCTTACTGCAGCGGCCTGATACTCAAAATAATCCATGCCAGTCTGCCCCGCTGGGCCAATTTCTCCTCGGTCTCCTCTCCTACCTGGGTACCCGGGCCATCCAGGGCGGCCCCTTTTACCAGAATCTCCCATAGGGCCGTCTGGGCCTTGATGACCTTCAGGGCCTGGCAAGCCAAGGAAACCTTCAGGACCGATCTCCCCCGGTAACCCTGGAAAGCCCGGATCTCCAAGTAACCCCTTCATTCCCTGCTCACCTGGCATTCCTGGGTAACCTATATATCCTAACTCGCCGATTATTCCAGGTAGACCGGGCTCACCTGAAAAATTGAAATACAATTTCATTTGGTCCGTAATTTTGTAAAAGAACTTAACGATAACTATTTTCTTTTCGTCATCACCTATTTGTTATTGACATTAAGTTAAGATTTCTTAGATGATTCTTTTCGAAACAAAACAAACAAATCACAAATATGACTGGTACCTGGCGGTCCTGGATATCCGATTCCGCCCTGCTGGCCTTTGTTACCCATTGGACCTGTAATGCCCATTGGACCTATTTTACCAGGGGCACCAACTCCGCCTGTTTCTCCCTTGAGACCAGGTGGACCTACCGGTCCACGGCGTCCCATGCGCCCCATGCCTCCTGTCACTCCTTTATGCCCTGGGGTACCATGCTGCCCATAGCCGCCCTGAAGACCTGCTTCACCGGGTTCACCACGTGGGCCTTTGCGTCCTATAATGTTTACAGAAATATCTTTAATATTTCACAAGGAAACTAATTTTAGGGGGTGAGCACATTAGATTGTACTAAATTGCTGTAAAGCTCATGCGCGGACTGATGGTATGAAAACGTTTTCTTCTTTTATGAGGATTCGCACCCTGAGCTTTTTCAAAGGCTAAGCTTGTCATTTCTATGAATATTAGCAAGTATATAAATCTAATATTATCGAATAGACGTGAAATGCAATCTTGAATGCAACCGATTTCTTTTTATCTAATAACATTGGGCATGGCACTGGACATAACCGAGTTGTATTCTAAACAATTTAAAAAAAAAACGGTGTTAAGTGCAGTGTAAGAGGACATCACAAACAAAGGGCCTCGGATAAAACAAACGCTTTGTAAATAGATCATGCGAGCTCATGACCATTCACCATGACCGACCAACTTTGAGATAGGACATTGGCTCAGGACCCAACCTTTCTTGTGAGATTTCGACAGGGCCCTTCATGGAGTCCCGACGAAACGGTTACGTCACATAGATAGAGTTCGCCTTGATGACATGTACTTACCTGGATCACCAGGTGGACCTCTAGGAATCTTCATCCTCCACGTATGTCTCTTCTCTCTTCCATGTTCCTCTGAGGAGACGAGAGGTAAAATGTCATAATAAAGAATTAAAATAAAACCGCCATTGTAAATACTAAAAATACCAAGAAACAAATATGAGACTAGCTTTTCATATTGAAATGAAACCTGGGCATAATCCAAAAATATTGAAGAGATACACTCTCATTACCACAATCAAATCGGAAGTAAATGGACTGTATCTACATTTAACATTAGCAAAAATAGATTTTAAGACATTTATATTCGGTTGAAATCAGTAAACGAGCTGGTCGTGAAGTGAAACGAAATTAAGGACATGGGTACATTCCTTGGTATTTGCCGAGTTTCATGAGCACAGACATTCGCAACTCAACAAATTACTTGAAGCTGCGATGTACCCGTTTATCATATTCGAAAGCAGTGAATGTATCTCGGACATCCCTACTGTAGACATGACCTGGGCTCAAAGACTTTTAATTCAGAGTCCAATTTTGTTTAGCCCCCGCGTGATATTGCAAATATTTACAGACAGAAACTTAAATGGGTGTCTAAATTTAAATACTCACCTAATTCAATTTCAGCCAATTCTAATCTTTCCTTCAAAATGTCTATTCTGCCTTTGATATTTGTCAAATCCTTTGACAATTTGTCAATTCCCTGAAACAGGACGTCATTGTCAGCTATCACTACTGCACATGTCATAAAAACAGTCAGAGTGGTCACAGTCCACATGATGTTGACAGGTATTAGGCTTACTGTGATGGTTCTATAGAGTGTTACGTGTTACCAGACAGAAGGCAATATCAGAGTGTATCATCATGGTCAACTGAGTTTGATACTGAGGTATGGATCATTAACAACAAGAGTGTTTGCACTGAAGGAGTAGAAAATCTTGTTTACACTATCATCAGATGGCGACTATTTTGTTTGATGTGTCTGATTTTACAATTAAAACATGCCTGATGCAACCTCCAAGTTATGTTATTGAATATAGAAGATTATCGAAGAAAATCAAGAAGTTTTGAAGATAACTATTGTAGATATTGGTCCATTTAGGCATATACAAAAAAACCCACATTTTTGGTGTCTTCCAAAATTTATAAAAGTGTAGATTAAAACATGACTTGATAAAGTAGGTGCTAGTCTTTACAGAATACAACTGGGTCAGTTCTACACATACATGTACAAATATGGTAAAAGTACACAAACAACTATAGTGATTAGCAATTTGAGTACTAACTAATCACCGAGTCCAAATCTTGTAGCTACATTTCTTGTTTCATTTTTGTTTTACTGTTTTGGTCTGACTAATCGCGACAACGGGAATCCATGGACTGAACTTGGCAGAGTCCAGTCGTGAAAGACAATACACCTACCATCATTTCTCACAGATTAAAGTTAAAGAAAACGAGTCCGCTCCAGTTAGTATGACACCAAAATAATTATCATTAATAATAATTATTGTAATTATTTGAACCAAATTTTTTTTATTTTGAACTATGTACGGCACCATATTGATTCATTTGAGTGGCGTCATCTATAACACAAATCGTTTTTACTCCGTGGAGATGATTCATAAACATAGTGTTGTTCTTCATGTTTTAAGTAACTAAGTAATAATCAAATGTGGTTTAGATTCATTTCTTCTTTGTATTCTTTTCTTCCAGTTTGGAAGCTTAATTCGTATCCACAATGTACCTAAAAGATTCATTACATTTTGGTCAATCGGGAGATGCTGTTCGGGTGTTCTGGATAATCACGGTATTAGCAAAATCATTTCGTAAATGCTCTTCACAAGTCGGCCTCGATTTTCCGTTAGTTTCTTCTATTTATTTGTTGTGGTGTATACTCTAATTTTCTATGAAGTAGAAAAAAAATTGTCAGTTGTCGCTGCAGTGAGAAGATGTAACTTGCAAGTAAGCTACTTGTTAATCATCATTTAGGAAGTTCTTCGGTCGCTTCGGGGATATAATAAAAGCATATCAGATCCCCTTTGCAGAATGATCAGTGACATTCTGCATTGTGATTAAATGGCTGTCATCATCACCAAACAAGACATACTTACCTGATTTGTACATCAACGAGTGTTGCATGCAATCAGGAGACGCTGACTTTCCCCGGGCACCTGGTTTAACTTCGGAATATTGTTCATTCCGGGGTTCGCAACCGTTCCGATAGGAATTCTCACGATTTGGCCTTGCCTTCTCGACTCTGAGACTGAATAAGTGTTAAGTACTTCTTTGATGTTTATTATATTCATGTAGTTGTCATTCAAATAATCAAGTAATGACAGTATACTGGTATGATGCATCAAATAAATGAATCTGGCAAGATTTCTTTTAAAATGTTCAACAGTTTAAAATAAAGAAATGTACTACTGTTCGCGCAGCTTACTTCAGAAATCGGAAAATAAAAGTTTCGGCTACTTTTTCATAACATTTCATATAGGAAGTTATATGTTTGTACGCCCACTGTCACAGAAAATAAATTTAGATTGGGACTTTTCTATGTTAATTTTTTTTACTCCCAATCTAAATCTATATTCTGTCATTGTGAATGTAATATTGGTCGTTCAGAGATATAACTTACACCGTTAATTGCGAGAGTTCGAGATCCATCACAGTATGAATCTTATTCAGAAAATATTCTGACAAATGAGACGAAACTTCAACTTTCCGATTTCTGAAGTGAGCTGCGCGGACAGTAGTATAGTTTATGTATGACATCAGAATGTTTGGTTTTTGAAAATGATTTCACTTAAACAATGGGCATTCTAAATAAATGAAAGGAAAATATATCACTGTAAATGATGCTAAATATTTATTTGTCTTTTTTTTAATGAAGGTAGGAATGGGAGACAAAACTTAAAAGAGGAAAGGCTTTGTATTTATGGTTGTAATCTTCGAATTTACAGAGAAGCAGATGCTGATTATATATCTTTGAATCCTTGTTCTGTTGAGAGATACTGAAGTCTAAGTATCTTGTTCTACACTTGTTTGACATTCCGTCACGTGCTAGAGTAAAAGCCAAGAGATCATTCAATTAGAGCTCTACGTTTTATCTTAATTGTGGAATTTTAGAGGCCTGACTGAAGTTTAGAAAAGATTATGACATTCTCTTGGCGTTGATCTGAGTATCTTTGGCGTCCATCTTAAAAAAAGAAATAGATTCAATCACAAACCCTCTGTCTGTGGTATTGCCGTATATATCCATCTATTTTCATTAAATTCAATACTTTTATTCCATACATATTGGCCCTTGGCCATCTTTAGTGGAATTTTTATAGCAACTATTTTTAAAGTAGAATGAATTTAATGTAACTTTACTTAAAATAGCTATTTCATAAATTATTAATTTTTCATCTATTTATCTTTTGTATATGAAATTAATGAATTAATAAATCTGAGTCATGAAAGATTTGAAAAGGGACAACAATATTACAAAAACATGCATGGACATTGTATGAAGCTGTACTTCAAAACATTTTTCAAATCAGTATTTTCATTTTCACAAACATGGAACATGGTGCCAATCAACTCCGTATTGATCGATTGAATCCTCAATGTTTTCTTGTAGTGATTCGTATAGGAAGTACGATATTATCAATACAGTAGATAAAAAATCACAAACAAATGATATTTTCATAATAGAAATTTTTATCAAATTTATATAACACAAAGTCATATTTAACGGTATGGATTCCGCTCTCAAAAATTTTTTGGAAATTTTACAAAATTTACAATCAGCTTCTTTTTGTTAGAGTATTAGAGTATATTACTTTGGGTATTACACAACCTGCCTTTAATGGTGATATGTGTATTCAGTTTCCTGTGAAGGTCCTTGGAAATTCATGTTAAGGAAATTTATGTGAAATTCATGTGACATTTTTTTCATATAAATCTTATGTGAAATTTATATGAATTTTACATAAACTTTCAAGTGAAATTTACATGATGCTCTTTTCATAGGAATTTCATGTGAGGCACAATAGGCTGTGTATTACGTACGCCCTCTTTTTATATCCATTTACATATTTATCTGTGTTGCTTTTGGCCCCTGCGTTTTGTTGTCTTGTTTGTGTGATCATCTAACAGTGAGGTTGTTTTGCACTACAATTGGCGTTCTTCGATACCTTTGTTTTAAGTAACCGGAAAAGTGGGAGGACTGTGAGCACGTAATCCGGATAACCACACCATTTGTTACTTGCGTAACAGATGACAGTCATAAGTCGGCACCGGTTGCCCATTGGTCTCGTTTTTGGTTTATATGTAGTCTTTGGCGTTTAATGTTTCTATGCCGTATGTTTCTTTTTCGTCCCTTGCTGTGCTCGTCTTCTCTGTGATTTCGCATCGGTTGTTTTCGTGTTGGTATTGCAACCGGGTCTTACCAGTATGTCTAATCTGAAATATCTGATAAAAGAAGGAATGGATATCCAACAGGACTCGGTTGAATCACCAATAGCAAAACACTTAAACATCGATATGCGAAAATACGGAGTAGACAATCACGACAAGAGATTATCATACTAAATGGAAAGGAAGTCGAAACACTAATGACGACATCAAAACATAAAATATTTCACAAAGACTAACGAGACAAATGTGCAACCGCTACCGACTGAGTACGGCAAGTAGTGAATGGTATGGCTATCCGGATTACGTGTTACAACCTCGCTAACTTGCCTGGCTACCAAGCGGTCTCGATGAACTCATAACTGTTGCGTATACATGTAATTGCCTCCTCACTGTCAGATGACGACAAATACAAGACAACTAAATTAGGGACCCAATTAAACAGACGAATACGTAAATTGATATTAAAAGCATAAGGGCTTATTTGTACGAAAAACAGTCCATGCTCTGCCGACTGGAGTGAGCTCATGTATGCAATCACCAAAAGAGTCCGACCAACATTCAGAGAGGGCAGGTGGTCACGGCCCTGGCCAAGGCGAAGAGAGGGCAATTATTTCCTTACATTTTAAATTTCTCGTGGACACAGTTTAATAAAGCTAAGGATATCTATTTAGAGTTTGCATTGGATTATTATTGTGATAGGGACTTTGTTTTATTTGTATAATTCTATTGTCATAACTGAGATGAACATCAATTTTTAAGTAAGTCGTCTGTATTTGTACAACTCTTGGCTACAAAAAGGTCAACGGAGCCAATTTTCTACCTCCTACCAATTTCTGTAAAAATGAGAATTTACGAAAAATAGAATTTTGACACAAAATCTAAACGGACTGAATAATTAATCAGTAGAAATTGCATGTCTGATCCAAAGTACACGATGATATTGTTTTGAAAATCCGGTATTCAAACTGAGCTTATCGCAGTAACGAATATCTGACATAACCCTTGTAATTTTTGATAACGTACGACAAAGAGTGAGAAAAATTTTACAATAAATGTTAAACGTCTTTAAATTCAATAACATCATTTAAGAACAGATAAATTTTCAGCATGGACCAGACATGCACGTTTCGGGTACTTAACCCTCGTCAGTGATCCTAAATCTAAATAATGTAATATTGCCAAAGAGTGTGAAAATTATTACGTCCAAAATTTTACCGAAAGACTTAACAGGATGGGTGGAATATAATGCAACAGGACACACGTTTTAGAAATTTCAAGAAATTTTGATAGCAGAAATTTTCGAATGCGTTGAAGAGACGATCAAACGAAGTTGATCGAACTTGGCTACATGTGCCCTCGGGGTCTAGCCCCTGTCACACCTCACACGTTCTCTCGAGACGTTCTTACTACGTCCTTGAAATCCTTGAAATTTTTCATGAACGTAGTGAGAACGTGGCATTTTTCGCTTGGAAGGGCTCTCCGAAACAATAATTAGAGACTCCAATACGTGCGCAACACGACCTTTAGCGTCCATAACACGTTAGTAGCGCGTCCTTCCCGTCTTTAATAGCCATTCTCTGTAAGGACCAAAATTGTTCGGCACGGCATGTCATGGATTTTGATGATTTACGGTATAATGGGTATATATTAAGTACTGACCATGAAAATAACACTTTTCAGCCAATGTGACCTCTGGTTGCCATGGTAACGACGTCATTCTATTTATAGCACATTTGGGACCATAAAATAAGCCAGCTCTGGAGACTTCGTTGCCATGGATACCACTGTAACAGCTTGTTCATCTTTATATAATCTATTCTTCCTTACTTCCATTCTTACTTAGTACACTTAGATGTGATATTTATTACAGGAAGCTTATTGTATTAAGCCAAAATAAGTCAAAATGAAGCGAAAAATAGAGGTGAAAATAAGGGGCAATTTAGTGTGTTTTTGACCATTTTCAATCTTAAATATCACAAAAGGCACCAATAGGAGACTAGTGATTTTCATCAATGGAAATGTATGTATATTGACAAATAAAATTAACGAAAAATTGGAGTGGATATTTAAGAGTTTTACCTAAATTCTGTCGTCAAAGACCGTTGCCATGGCAACATTTGACCTTTTTGCTTCTTTCATATCATCTTTGAAATTGATTTTATTCCTCTTTAGAGTAACATAAGATTGTCAAAATGTATGCATGTATAGATATGACTTAAATCTTTTACATAAGAACAATTAAAATGTTCAAGGTCATTGGCTTGATGTTCAAGGTCATTTATACTTTTAGACTAAAATTTTGCATAAAATATTGATTTTTTAATATTTTTGTTACCGATTTTAGTGATTTATTTATTTAAATATTTTCATAGGTCATATATATTATGAAAGCACATGAACATAAGAAAGAAAATCATAGAATTTACTGAATTGTAGCAATTCAATAGGAAAATATTTTTACGTCAAAAACAAGAAAAATACAGATTTCCTCCCTTTTTTATCAAAATACTCACCAAGAATTTAGATATTTGAAGATGTGAAGAAACGTAATCAATAGCTCTAAGAAATAAGTGATACATTTATCATTTTATGGCAAATAACTGTTAAGTTCAATATTTCAAGGTTTCTAAAATATTGACACCTTCATTTTATGAAAAATCAGGATTTTTCGTCAAATCTTGTCACTTAAAGTTTAATGACCTTGAAAATTCAGTGGGTGACCTTGAAATATTTTCAAGGTCATTTTTATATCAAAACGCCTCTGATAGATGTATTCATGAACTTCTGTTCCAATATCATGCGTAGATAGTTTGATAGAGGTTGTGTTTAAATTCATCGTATTGAAACCTTTCAGCCGATTGTTGCCATAGCAACTAAATTTGATGCTGCTTTGCATATAAAAGGACAAATTAGCCCAATTAATTTTTTATATTCATGTAGAGTTCAAAGATGATACTAATTGGATAACTAGAATTTGGACTTCAAAAATTGGTGCTTTTATGAAATTTTCAACCTTGTAAAACAGTAAAAACATGCAAAAAAGGGTCTTTGAGTGCCCAAAACAATGCCTTTTGATACCCTGTTTTGGCCCAATTTTTCATCTTGTATACATAAGGCATCCGAGATGAATGTAAAAAACTTTACAAATACGTATGATAATAAGGATTAAAAGAAAATAATCAAAGCAAATAAAGATTTAAAATGTACCTGTTTCCATGGTAACGAAGCCTACAAATATGCCTTGTCCTATAGATTTTCCTGATTTTTGAAACTTTAGACACGGTTACCATGGAAACGACAACCTTTTTGAAAAAAACTGGGGTTGAATTACATACTAGTACTTCATATTGAACTTCCATACCAGAAATCTCAAAAAACCATGACATGCCGTGCCAACATGTTTTGAAATTCTTTGGTTCTTACAGAGAATTGCTGTTTAAAATACGTTAAGGCATGGTCCATTTCATATTCAGGGGGGGGGGGGGGGGGCTTGGGTTTTTTGTCGGAGCAAGATTATTTTTTTCGCCCCGAACCGGGGCAAAATTATTTTTTTCTGGCAAAGTTGGAGCAAGGAAATTTTTTTAACAAAGTGATGCGCATATTAAGAATGTTGTGTTTTATCAATAGAAATTATTTATATTTTTACTCAAAACTCTAAATGTTAATATATTAGTTTATTTTTTTATGCAAGTATTCAATTCACTTTTAAAGAGAGAGATAAAAGATTTTTACAATATAATTCTCAATATTCTATATAAGGTACATGTATATAACATGTATAAGAGGGTCTGAGGGGAAGGTCTTCTAGACATTATTTTAAATGTTACTAAGAATTGTAAATTGGTGAATAACTGAAGTTCTCCTTCCAAGCTTACAAGAACATGACTCTATGGGATACATGCAACATGTATTAACAGCAATAAATAAATATTGATAATATATTTAAGCTTTTAAGGAAGCCCTTTTTCATTCACATACATGTATACATAACTTTTCAAATATCTGAACTTAAAATGCTATTAGTAAATAATGTTTTGATGGAAAACTGTGGCGAGCGAAGCGAGCCAAAAATTTTTGATACAATTTGAAAACTGCGGCGAGCGAAGCGAGCCGGAAAATTTTCAAGAATTTTAGCGAAATTTTATGGTAATTCTTCAAATTCAGATTATTTGTAAGAGCAAGATTATTTTTTTTCTGTCACACCATAAGCAAATTTATTTTTTTCATCAAAATTGAGAGCAAAATTATTTTTTTCGAAAAAAACCCAAGCCCCCCCCCCCCCCCCCCCAAGAATATCAAATGGACCGTGCCTAAGTCAAGTTCGCACTACGATCGGCCCCAAGTTCACACTACGACGAAGGCGTATGCGTTACGATAGTACGGCGTGCTTACTACGGTCTCGAAGTCCTTACTGCGTTCATGCTACGATCATGACACGTTCAAAGGATAAATTGTTTTTACGAGGTCTAGTTTGATTTTTTCGACCTCTAAAACCAAGAACGTGGTAAGGACGGCAGAGACGTGACGATCTCCATATGATTATATGTAGAAGTTTTAGCCGTCCGTCCTACGACCCTACTACGTTCGCGACACGTTTCTAATACGTCCATGAAGTTCTCAATACGTTCGCAAGTAGTCCATAACACGTTCTGTCATCACCGCGTCCTCGCTACGACTGTTTTGAACAGTTCATAACGGTCATGGTGGCTCGGCGTACGGACACGTTCGTCGGCGTCCTTACTACTTCATTACGTATCAGCGAGTTCTTACTACGTTCCCCGCGTCCTTACTACGTTCACGCCACGTTTCGTACAATTTTGGCGGTCGTAATGCGAAGGCCATGCCAGAACGTGAAGGTGTGACAGGGGCTTCTCCTGGTCCACCAGCAGTGACACTCACCAAGTGGTACAAATGTAAACGTCTTCAAATGAGGGGATTTAAACTGAGCAATAATTTATTATATATCTAGTTAAATGATAATCACAAGTTTGTTTATTAAGTAAAGGTAATTAAAAAAAGAGATAAAGGAGAAATAATTATGATTTTTGAAAAATTTCAAAAAATGAAAGCAATGACCAGACATTCTGTTTGACAGGTTTGTCTCTAGTTTAGCTCCAGTATTTTGATGAAAATTACACAACACTATTTAGAATGATCCCTAACTTTTCTTGTCCAGTATACTTGTTAATCAGATAATGTTGGTAGAGATTTAAATACATTTCTCCGTCTCCTTGGTATTATTTCAGATAATTAAGTTGATAGAAAACAAAAAGTAGCAACGCTAACGCTGCAAAATACGCCCGTCAGGACTTGTTCATTATCAATGAAGTAAAATTTATGAAAATTGTTAAAAGCTCTCCAGATTATTTCATTTTTGAAAGCAGACACTTAAAATAATGTATGTTCTTCAATAAAGCTGTTTCTAGTAAAACAAATCACCCTAATCTTTGATTACTGACCTTGAAATAAAAAAAAATAATTAAGGTTCTTCCTCCTTATACAGTCAAGATAAGTACAAACAACCAATCTAAAAGCCAAGGTTCAGCATATTATTTGCATATACAGCATAAACAGGTTTATGTAACAACCCTTGAAGTCTCTTTATGCATTATTTCTAAATTATATTGCAGGAGATATGAAAATCTGTAATACATAAGAAAGAGAATGATTTCTTCTTTAAGTATTGAAAATTTTAAAACATATAGCCCAAGAATAGATTTTCAATGACATTCTAAAATGTTTTCACCAAAAATCTATAATTAGCCCCCAAATGGCCTTGACCTTTGACCACTGTCCTTATAAATAGTTTTTTACACGTTAAGGTCAATCTTCATTGCAAATCTGAAGCTGCTGCCTCAAACCGTTTGGTCTCTATCTTGTGAACGAGACATGTGAGCATGTATCCTCTTTCCCTCATGGATAGTTTCTCGAACATAGAAAAAAATATATATATCAAAACTTGATACACATGTGAAAGGACATGTCTTCTCCTGCAAGTATAACAACATTTCAAAACAGTTTAACTAAAAGTAATTTTCTAATGAATTTCTAAGATTTTTTCTCCAAGTAGACTATCCGAAACCGACCTTGACCTTTGGCCCCTATTCGTAAGGCAAGTTTGGTCTCTACAACAACTACAGCATTAACAAATGTGGGCACACAAATCCCCAGTCCTTTCCCCTAACCAATAATTCCTCATATATGAGATAAAAGATATAAAAACCCGTAACATATATGGAAGATCACTTTTGTCAAGGTCAATCTGCATGTCATATTAAGAGTTCTTATCTCAAGTGGTTTGTTGTCTATCTTGTGTACAATAATACGGTAGTGTTCCAACTCTTTACCTTCTTGAAGAAAGTTTCAAACCAAATTTAATGGACCAGATACGTGTTTCGGTTAGTTAATCCTCTTCAGTGGTACTTAATTAAATGCCGAAGTGATTTTCAGACACAGCCAAATGTATTTCAGAATTTTAATTTATGCATTTTGCAAAGAGTGCGCGCTCCATATTTCCTGTAAGGTCGATTCATCTATGTCCAAAATAGCATTGGAGGGATGTTGCTACGATGTTAGCCTCCTTTCAATTCTATGATGTTTTGTTTGGATGAACTGGCAAGTTTCCGAAAAAAGCCAACTAATATTTAATTTCAAATTCGTAAAGGACCAGAACAAACTTTCTTTCAGGCGACAGAGCTGTACAGAAGTAATCATTACACTTTAAACATCCAGTCACGACGGACAAGTTTAACTGTTCCACCCTAAAGGAAATAAGTGTTTAAATAATAATACGGAAGTGTTCCAACTCTATACCTTCATGAAGAAAATACCAAACCAATTTTTTTCCTGCACCAGACACGCGTTTCGAATATTAAATTCTTATCAATGATGCTTCTAGCGGAGCCACCAGAATTCATTTCAGGAGCGCCCTCTTTAATGTTTTGAATTTAGATTTGTACATTTACTTTACAGAGTGCGCGGCTCCAAATTTCCTGTAGAGTCGATTCAGTAGCATATCCAAATAAAATAAATGTTCAAAATAGCATTGGGGGATTAATTTCGGTGATAGTTTTGAATGGAATGAAAAGTTTTCGAAACAGCAAAATAATATCTATGATGTCAAATCGATAAATGGACAAAACAAAGTTTCTTTCAGGCGACAGAGCTGGAAAGAAGTAATAAATACACCTCTAAACATCAGATCACGGGGAACGAATTTAACTGCTCCACACTGCAACATGAAATAAGTGTTTATAATAATAATACGGAAGTGTTCCAACTCTACACCCTCATGAAGAAAATTCCAAACCAATTTTTTTCCTGCACCAGACACGTGTTTCGAATATTAAATTCTCATCAGTGATGCTTCCAGCAGAGCCACCAAAAAATAATACCATAGAAGTTTTCCAACTCTTTGCCTTTTTGAAGATAATTTCAAACCAATTTTTATGCTCCAAGCACGTGTTTCGTTTTGTATTGTGTGGCAGATGGCCGTCCTAAGTCGGCACCGGTTGCCCATTGGTCTCGTTGGCTTATATGTGGTCTTTTGTGTTTCATGTTTCTATGGTTTGAGTTGGAGTTCCTTGTCCCTTTTGCGTCTATTTGTATGAGTGTCTGCTCTGAGTTTTTGCATTGGGTGTTTTGTGGTTTTGCTGTGGGTGCTGCAACAAAGTGTTGTTGGAGATCCACCTTGAGGGGCGAAACGAACCAACTTGAGAAGCGAAACGACCAACCTTGTGGGGCGAAACGACCGATCCTGGAGGGGTAAAGGGGCGAACCGACCCATCTTAGGGGCGAAGGGAAAAGGGGCGAAACGACCCGGAACCGATGGACGGACGGACTGATATCGCAATACCATAAACATAGCAAGTGCCGTCTTAAGACAGGCGTATAAAAAGTATCAATTTCGTATAAGATTTTTTTCTCTTGTTGAGGTGATACATCATTGTGATTTGAGTATACAATGGAAGCCTCGTATTAAGTTTCTGGTCCAGTTGGGAGGTTTTGTGCAGATAATCCGGATAACCATAAATTTTAAATGGTTCAATGTTCAAGTCGACTTCGATTGCCCATTAGTTTCTTCCATTTATTTGTTGTCTTGTACATCGTGTAGTAAGTTTATCCATGTAATAGTGCTATTTTGGGTTAGAACAATCCGAAAACACAAAATGTGATGCATTCACCGGTTTTGCCATTTGCTTGTTCCTTGTTAATATGCTTTTTCTCATCGGGCACCTAATTCCATCCTCATTGGGGATTCATTTTTACTACACTGCTGACTATCTAAGTTGACATGACTTTAGAAGTGCATGTTTTGTAGATATTGTTTTCATATTCGTGCGTGAACATCGATGGCCAGTGTCGCTAGCCAAACAGGGGATGCTTACTCCTCCCGGGCACCTGCAGCCTGTTTCACAAAAATACTTACGAAAAATTTTAGGAATTTTCGTAAATGTTGACTGCTTAGTTCTTCTTATAAACTAAAAATCGTGATGTTTTGTTTTTGAATTTATATTTAGTATGTAGAAATGATAATAGAAAGCACAATATAATCTAAATTGAAAAACAGATTAAGCTTTTATTTGATGATGAAAGTTATGAAAATTCCTGAAATTTTTTGTAAGAATTTTTGTGAAACTGGGCACTGATCCCACTTCTAGCTTGCTAGGGATCCGTCAATGCTCAGTTTGGTGCTCTATTGTGAGTGCTGTTGAGATTGTCGTCAGGATCTTCTTTATATTATTCTTGCTGCACGGCAAAAGTGACGGGTGTTCCTAGCGAAAAGGAAATGCATACTCTCCTCGGGCCCTCATATCATCTCCATTGGAGATTCACTTCTGCTTCTCTGCAGAACGTTTAAGTTCATTTTATTCTTTGTTGTTGGAATATTTCTGTGTTTCTATGTGGTTGTCTTCAGAGTTTACTGTGCTTTTATTTTGTAGAAATAGCAGATTCCACACTCTTCAAATTATGTTTGGTATGCTTTTGGATTTTGCATCGCAGCGTACGTCTTATTCCTTCGTTCAATTTATACAAGATAACGCCACCAACATTGAATCTCGGAAATTTTCTTATTCTAAATTCTGATTCCTGGGCCAAAATGCGACCTCTGGTTTGTCTTTAGATAACGTAGAGAGATACGTCTAAAATAAGATTCCTGTAAGAAACTCAACTAATTTATACAGCGCCATCTACAATAAATTCTGTTCTTGCACTAGACTCTGGAGACTATTAGATAGTTTTGTCCTTCGTATTCACTGACGAGGGTTAAGTACCCGAAACGTGCATGTCTTGTCCGTGCTGCCAATTGATCTGTTCTTAAATGATGCTATTGAATTTGAAGACGTTTAACATGCCTATGTTATTGTGTTCGTCTGTTTGTCCACTGTAACACACAGTTTCTAATCTCGTGATAAAGTTATTTTTTCCAAAAATGTGTAAGCCTAATTGATTGTGATTTTTGGGTTATGTGTGTGACTTTCATTTACTGATAGATTTGTTAAGTTTCTATTAATGTTTGTCATGCCGAATTATGAGATTTGGATTCTGACATTGAGTTTAATGTTTAATTTTCACTCATTGATGTTAAAGCTTTTCCTTGAAACACGCTTATTTGACAAAGAACAAATTCAATGTGTCCAATAATTGAATAACAACATTCAGCATTCATTGAAATCTTTCCTTAGTCTTACGTACTTGACTACTTTAAGTTATTCGTGAGATACTATATCTGTCAGAGATACCAACTTATGTGGCGTCTCTTCTTACAACCATTCCGTGATAATCAAACTATGGTAGCTAGGAAATTAGGAATCAACTCTATTCAGCCTTACAGACAACAAACAAGTGCCTGTGGAGGTTAAAACAAAGATTGGGATCTCCAACGAGACTCGGCTGCAGTTCCCACAGCAAAATACCCGTATGTGAGAACAAAGGGTCGACAAGCACAAGAAGAAAGAGCACCCAAAACACTAAACACATACTACACATAAACCAAATAGACCAATGGGCAATCATTACTTACTCAGGACTAGTGATCTGGAGAAACGCACAATTGTGTGTAAAAATACTGCTCAAAACCATTTTCTCCTTTCTGATGTTTTGCTTTCAAAATCGATATCTATGTCAACTAGCTGAACAATAAGTCACACAAATATTGATTTTTTTAATTTTTTTTTTATTTTGTTTTTTTTTTTATCACACCTCAGAGAGCCGTTAACTCAGTACTGCGTCAACCCAAACTTTGGCTTTAAATAACAAGTTGAGTCTTAAAAAAATAATGAAAAGATGGAATCAGAATAAAATTTGGAATTCATAACTAAATTATACTGTCTTTTTAACCTGCTTTAAGATTCCTAGAGGCTTTTGCAACTGGTGCTGGGGCGTATTTTGACGGTGCTTGAGCCATGGCCCCTGGGGGACCACGTGGGCCCATAGGTCCGGCTACTCCACGGGATCCCTTACTTCCGGGATGTCCAGGTTGTCCTTGTGCTCCTGGATGTCCCATTTGTCCTTTTTCTCCACGTGGTCCCATGGGTCCTGGGAATCCCTGAGGTCCGGCAGGGCCCTGTGGTCCTGGTTCTCCGGGCATTCCTGGGAAACCAGAATCGCCTGCAACACAAATATAATTGTGTGAATACATGAAGGTTATCAGGTAGTCCCACAAGTTGACCCAATACTGTGTTTAGTTTTGGGTCAGACAGTGATGCACATGTATAAGTTCCGAAAATTATCACATTCAAAATCAGAGTAACACGACTTTGTATTTGGTTCTATATTGCATATAGAACTAACGACCTTGGCGGATGAATCCCCGCGAGGACGAGTAGAAGTTTATACAAATAATGATCACTTTTATCAAGGTCCCTCAATATCTCTTGAAATCTGTGTCTTCAGAGACATAATACGTAAAATCTCTTGAAAAGGCCCACTAAAATTACCAAAGCAGGCTCGTAGTGCAATTACTGTGCATTGTATCATCTTCATTTTTAGCTTGAATACAATGTAGGTTTATCAAATGTAAAAAGAAGAAAGAGAAAAGGAAAGATGGGGGAACTGAAAAAAAGATATTTGTAATGAACTTGCATATAGGGTGAAAAACAGTTAAAAGCACTTTTAACCAATCGAAGAAAATAAACTTGAAACAATAAATGAGAAAAAAATGAATATGCATAAATGACTCTGAATAAAAAGCAAAGTAAAAAAAAAAAAATAGATGAAAGGAAAATAAAGCTTCTTAAGTTATTGTAATTCTTTTATGACATGTACGTATAATTGTTCAATTCAAGAAAGACATTTTTATTTAAGTAAGCCAAATATTTAATAGAATTCAGATCCGCAAATCATTCATTATTACCGTCATTCATGACCATTAAGGACGGGGGGGGGGGATTAGGAGTAAAGAAGACTTTCGTCAGCCAGATTTTTTTACTTTTATTTATTTATCTGTTTACAATAAAAACACTTTATTTTTTCTGTACGTTTCAGCGAGACGTTTAGACAAGTGTAAGTCTAAATCTTTCCACCCCGTCCTAAATTGTCATGACTGACGGTAATAATAGATAAATAATCATCTATTTATTTATTTTTTGCAAAGCCGGAATTTTTTTTTCTGCGGCGCTTCGGTTCGGATTATTTTTCGTTAAATCAACACCGGCTGCAATATAATCCAAAGAGCTGGATTTCTTTCTATGGGTCAAATATCCGAGAAGGAGATTATTTGTCAAAGTCTCCCCTTAAATTAAAAGGGCTGCCCCCTGATCATTTGCGACCTATTGACATCGGTAGAATGAATCTGGACAATTATAGGATTGTTCGACATAAAAAATTTAGATATTGATACTTTCTGAGTCTAGATAAAACAATTATGTTCAGAATCTGTATGTTAGCTTCTTTCAATCAAGTTGTATTTACAACATAGAGAAAAACAGTACATCAAACATGCATGATAAACAAAGAGCATTTTCTTCGACAAGATGAGCCCGAAATGTCTTTGCACCGACATCATCGAACCTTTCCGTAGCTTGATCGGACGAACGGAAAGGCCGAAAATGTGCGATTGGTCTTACATATAAATATGCATTGCAAAACAGATTGTGCATTCTGGTTGAATTAATTTTTTTCCTTTGGAATCCTTTTTGTTGAAAAACCTATGCATTGCAATACAGATCGTGCATTCTGGTTGAATTGCTATTTTTCTTTGGAATTCTTCTTAAAGTCAGCCTTTTTGTGAAAAAAAAACTAATACTTTTCTATTGCTAAAATGATGAGATTATTGATAGCATAAGCATAGATCAACTGACCCTTTTCTCCTGGTGCGCCTGTCAATCCTGGTAATCCCGTTGCTCCGGTATCTCCCTTTTCTCCTTGTAATCCTTGCTCTCCTGGTACTCCTGGCGCTCCGGTAAGTCCTTGGTCACCTTGGGGTCCCTCTGGTCCTTGAGCTCCTGGCAGACCTGGTGCTCCTACATCCCCGGGTACTCCGGTATCTCCCTTCTCTCCCTGAGGTCCATGGGGACCAGGTCCTCCGGGAGCACCTGGGGCACCGACCTCACCAGGCTCTCCGGTGTATCCAGGGAATCCTGAAGGTCCAGGCTCACCTGGAGCTCCGGGAAGTCCTGGATCTCCCTTATTACCTACGTGAAAATAAAACAGAATTATATAGCTATAAAATAAATCATCATGAATTACTTCCGACAACTCTGAACTAAAGAAAAAACTAAAAAATATCACTCAGTCACGGGAGAGACATCTCAAAATTAAGTGCTTAATGTACTAAATTTAGGATTCTTAGTGGCATCATTTCTTAATATGCTCATCGTCAGAAATGTATGGCAAAAACAATATATGAATAGCTCGTACACTTTTTTGAATATATTTATTTCTTATATGTTAATAACTGAAATATACCAACCAGCAGGTCCTGGTGCTCCCGGCATTCCCATTATGTATGATCTCTTATGTCTTCCGTTTGAGGTCTCTGAATAGAAATACAAGATATATTACCAATAGCTTGTAGACATAAAATTGTTTAACACTCAAAATCGCTTTTTTTTATCTACACCTCTACATATATGTTTATCAAATCAATTAAGTATTATTTCGTTTCAATTTGGTCGTGTGATTGGAAAAAATAAGACAAGGATAAAGAAATGAACAAAATAAAAACAAACAAACAAAAACTTACCAAATTCGCCTAATTGTATTCTATTTTCCATTTCTGTTAATTTCATATTTGCTGCCATCACTTCTCTCTGAAGTGAAGCTAGTAAAGTTTCGGCTTTGTTACACATGGAATCGGGCGCCGCGAAAGTCGCGGTGACTCCGACCAGAAACAACAGCACTAACTGCATGGTAAAGGATTTGATCACAGAAACGCCGAGTCCAAGACTGGGGCTGAAAAGCTCATCAACCGTCTTATAAACCATTGCCTAATTTGCAAATCTCATGATGTCGGCAAAAAGTGGAGGGATGATATCAAAATGTTCGAATTCTTTTTGTTTTTTCTTCTCACTGCAAGGGTCGATCAAGAAGTAACTAAAAGTATATTGAGCATGAGCAGTTGATAAAACTAAATTCCTGTATCATCACGGACGGGACATAGATCAAGGTCAGACAAATGAAAGTCATGTGAAAAAATGATCATTCAATATATTGAATACGAGTGTTAATCCCAAACCAGAATTCAAAAATCGTTATCAATGACAATACAAACTAGAAAAAGAAGCTGATTTTATTTCCCAAGTCGGATGAGATGTTGTACTCGGCGAGCGTAAGCAACTCCTGCTGTTAGCTACAACCGTCACTATAGCAGAGCAGAAACTTCGATGTTTTTGAATTATTCTAACCGAAAACGTCTTTCAACATGGTCGACAAAAAGATAAAGTGATTTTCAGAATGCAATAAAATGTCATTTTGTTTGTATAGCCATCTTACAGCGAGGAGGCTTTTCACAAAAGTTGTGCGTTCTTCTGGACCTCTGGGTAAACGGACAAGTACAATTTGCTGCAAATGTGGCAAATGGTGGTCCTAAGTCGGCACCGATTGCTTATTGGTCCTATTGGTTTTTGTGTTTGGATGTCGTATTTGGTGTTACTTGTCCCGTTTGTTTTTCTGTTTTTTTATTCATTTATTTATTTTATTTTTTTTTTTGCTTTTCTACTTTGTGTTTTCACATACTGGTGTTTGGATATTTTGTTGTGCTAACTGTAACCGAGTGTTGTTGGAGACACCCTTCTTTGTTTGGATCAAAAATGAAAACTTTTAACTCCATGAATAGAAAGAAATGTCCTTAAAAATAGTAAGCAACTCCTGCTTGCTTGTAACACCCATCACTTTGCTGAAAATTTTCAAAATTTGACCATTTAGTAAATGTCCTTACTTTAACACAGTTATATATCCATAAATAATAATGTGAAGTTAGACTATCGATATAACCTTTACATTTCCTAGGATTTTGGGATACCTTTTGAACATCCCCCAACGGAAAGACAATTTCTGCATGTTTGCAAATTTGACGCGGTTTGTTAAATTTGATAAGCTAATCAGCTTTACGTATCTCAATTGTCACGGTTGAATGAGTTGAGGTTTACTTACGTCTAGTCAACGTAAAAAAATCGGACTGTATCTTGAACGTGTATCTAAATACTGCGCGTGTTGATAACAATTTCAAAGAAACTTTAGTGGATGATTTGAATTTATGTCTTACAATAGAGAAAATCTCTTTCACTCTTCCTTTCAAACTACTAGCCACTAGATAAATGTACTGTTTTGTGTTTTAATGTTCGCGTAAATTCGAGAATAAAAGTGAGTGTCGTAACCTTGTTTTTAATGTGAACAAGATACCTTTAACGAAAGCGTTTCTGAAAGGGAGGTGAAAACATTTTCTGATATTGATTTTTTTTTCTTCTTTTCCTTGTTAATCACTTACCAATAGGTTATTGTATTGTTATGAGCTTTAATGTTGGCGTAAATTTGAGAATGAAAGTGAGTGTTTCTCTCTCTCTCTCTCTCTCTCTCTCTCTCTCTCTCTCTCTCTCTCTCTCTCTCTCTCTCTCTCTCTCTCTCTCTCTTTTAATGTGAACAAGATGCTTTAATGAAATTTGCATTTATGAAACAAATTTAAAACATTCTCTGATTTTGTTTTCTAAAATTTTGTTTTTGTAAAACTTGCACAACAGAAATAAATTTTTCTATAACACGTAAAAGGAACTTTTATACGTTGGCCTCTACACTCGAAGCTCTGAATTTCTAACCTTCACTAGTAGATCATAACACCGATGTCTTCTTACTTTCTGTTGGTTAAGATGGAATCCCTATCCATATTATTTTCATAGAGAAGACAACTTTCATCACGAAAAAAAAAGGCATGAGAACATAAATTTAAATTACGTTTGTATAGATCATTAAGGCAAGAAAATTACTTAGAAGGCTTGCTACCTAATGCAAAATGAAAGTCAAACACAAACGCCGAAACCTAATTCTGAAAACCACAATCGAAAGACTTGCGAATTTTGAAAAGAAAATGGGACAATTACACAAGTTCTACAAAAACACGAAGGACCAACCAGTGCAAGTGCGGGAGGCAATGCACAATGCATTGTAGGTGGCGCTGTTAAAACGCGCCTAACCACCAATTATTTATATACATGTATATCGCATGAATTGTTAGTATAGTATCCAAGTAGGTAGGACCAAACTGGGAGCATATATACATTAAGTGCAGCATAAATAAACTTTATTCATAATATACATTATAAATAAAGTGCAGCATGTGCTCATTTTCAGACCTCTTCATCCCCTAAGTTTCTTATCAAATTTGTCCTTTTTGACATAATTTTCTTTTATGGACGCCTGAAGGTTCTGATAGAATTTCGCGGCATTCTATAAAATCTCTATCCAAGGAAATTTTATAAATTTGTCCCGTCTCGAGAAAGATGTTTGTCTAGCTGCTTTGTATAGATATCATGAACTCGCTACCGCTCGCCAGTTCTTTATAGACTTTCTGAATAATTTAGCTAATCTGATCCATCCTTTATACAAATTTCTTTATCAATGTACATGAAGACATTTAACTCAAACTATGTAGAATATTATTACATGCACTTGTTTATGATAGAGGATATAGAAAGTATTTTCTGATAAGTCAATATTTAGTTTGCTAAAAAAGTTTCCTGGCTCGCTACCGCTTGCCAGACATTAATCATGTACTTCAAATTTAGAATTGCACCAGAAATGTTAAAATTTGTGCATACAAAACATGAAACCCCCATATTGTTTTTAATCTCTTCCTCTACTCCCACCCCCCCCCCCCCCCCCCCCACCCCCTCTTTTTTTTTTTTTTTTTTTTTTTTTTTTTGCTTGTTAGAAATTTTGGGATGTTGTGCCCTCCCTCCACTTTTTCAGGCAGAGCTACGTCATTGTGATTCGTTTGTAGTTGATCCTCATCCAAGCCACAAATTCATCACTAAAGTAAGAAGTTACTTTGGTCATGTGACCTAGGGACAATGTGATTTGAAACATTTAGTTCTGAGAAACTAAAAGAAAATATGAAAATAATTGTAAGATGTAGCCTGGACAGGATAAGTATTATTACGCCTAAATAAATTCAGTGCAATTTCTTCGTCGACGGCGTTTTAAATACCTGTCGTTACAGATAGATTATTGCGTCTGTAGCGGTTTGTGAATGTTGTTCATCTAACGTGTCGTTAGCCTCGTTACAGGTAGATTTTTGTAAATAAATTCTGTGCAATTTCTTCGTAGATGGCAGGGATTCCATTTACCTGGACAGTGTATGCGGTGAAGGAAAACGTAACGGTCCTCATTTATAGAGACTTGCAGTTCAGATATATAAAAATTCATAATTAAACAAAAGAAAGAAAGTAAACTGCAATTTTAGAAATCACGTATATAAGTTAATTTATTTACAATGTTTAAATGCTTCAAATTGAGGCACAAGCAGCTCCAAGATCATTTGACAGAAAATTATTCTTATAATATAATATGCTGTCTCTCTCGCAAAAATTAAAAAATAAGTTATACAAAATGCTATGGTTTTATTTTTTTTTAACAAAAGTCAATTGAGATTTTATCGTGTTAAAAATGATAATGTATAGTATAAAGGTACTTTCATTAAAAGAAACTATCGTACTATAGATATATCAAAGTAGCCTTTGCAATCTTCAGACGTTATGAATGAAACAACCAGATACTAGTAAAATGCATACATCAAATTATCACGACAGAGAGTATTAAACAGATAAAGTCTGATCTATTTAGAACTGATCGAACTTCGCTAAATGCCAGTTCGACAGGATTTAAATCCGAAGAATAAGTGGATGTACAGATGTACTCTACACCAAAATTATCCAAGAAAGTTGATAGTGCCAGCCCCCCCCCCCCCCTTTTTTTTTATTTCTATCAGCAGGTGCATTGTATGCTACAACAATGTCGCCTGGACATATTGCATGCTCGCCATGTTCAGTGTAAGCATCCAAAGATTGAAAAAAATGGGAGGAGAATTTAAATAAGCTTTTAGCTTTTTATCTTATCCCAAAATTGTTTGTTCGATCAAATGTACATTTATGCTGATTTCCAAATAAATATGTTTAAACCTACTCAATACCACATAATTTTTGAGTAACTGCCTCTCATATTTTTGAAAAATCACAGAATTTTGCCAAATTTTGTGAATTATATTCAAGATGACCTTGACATTGGGTCCTATGACCTTGAAAAATTTTAAGGTGATTTTTTAATCAATAACGCTCTTTTATATGCACTGATAAAAAATGCTTAAAAATATATGACGGACAGCTGAAAATTTACGAATAAATTACTCTATGTGTTATAGCACTGAACAGAATGTCACCATGGTAACCGTTTTTATACCCTTTTGAATAAAATTGTAAAGAGGTCCCACTCAAATTTTAACATTTTCTTAAAGATCGAGGATTAAACTTAAGAGATAATTGGCAGTAGAAATCAAGTTAGCCTGACATTTCAGATTATTTGCCCTAAAATTTAAGCAAAATCATGTAAAATTAAGAGCTTTTTCGGTCTTAAAAAGGGCCTCTTCAAAACAGGTTTTTGCCTACATTTTGAGCATATTGACAGAGAGAATAGCGGGCAGAAACATACTTCTTGTGTAATATTTATACTACTAAAGATATAAAGAGAAAAAATAAGGAAATTTCAGTTGACTACAATAGCTGTTACCATGGAAACGAGCCTTGTGAAAATACCATATTACAAGTATTCTACTGATGCGTAAAATTTCAAACATGGTTTCCATGGCAACGAAAACATAATTTGTAAAAAGAAAGTTTATTTTTGTCTCAGTACATCATATTCACCTTCCACACCAAAAATCTTCAAAATTGGAGACATGCTGTTTCCACGTGCTATTGAAATTATTTTGGTCCTTACAGAGAACTGCTATTAAATACATCCACAGCTCGACCTTTCTCTTGAATTAAGGCCAGCTTCGTAAAAATCATTTTATGAGCCTATTTTTGATGCATGTAGTTCAAAATGCTTGAGTGTATTGCATATTTGCATAAGTAAATCTTTCTGCAGATGGTTTTGAAAGTTTCTTTAATGTAAATGGGCCCGATGACAATGAACTTTTAAAAGGTTCATTAAGGAGGCTCAATAATCGTTTGACGTCATCAGATATCGAGTGCAGTACTTTTATATGTGGCCTTTTTTAGTTTTCGGCCTTCAAACTCCTCCGTAATTCGCTTGTTTTTTGACGAATTTCGACATATTTGGTATCGATGGAAACAGAAAATAATCATCTACAATCTGAGTGTAATAAATATTTAGTCAAATATATCGTTTGATTTATATATACAAAAATATCCCGTAAGAGAGGCACCCTGGCTATCGCCGTAAACGTATCGTTTTTAGAACGTCATCGGCGGAAATTCAACCGCCTGTTGCCTTTGAACAAATTAAAGAAGGTAAACTTAAGTTCACGATAAAACAGGATATTTCTTGGAGATTTTAGCGATATCATAGATAAGATATTTCAAGTTTGGTTTCTCTAATAATCTTTGGTACAACGATTTTTTCTTCAATTTTGGCAAATTTCGTACTTTGCAACAAGATGTTATCGAATAAAGTTTTCCTATTTGAAAGATTAAAGCGAACGAATTTTAGTTTTAAGTCTGCTTTATTCAAAGATATATCCATTTCACAGATAAGTGCACGCATTATCGAGAACGAGGGAGGGGATTGACGTCCACTTACTGACCTTGAACGTCAAAATGTTTAAAAACGCTTCCGTTTACTTTAGTTCTATTTCTTTTATATATATTTCCGTATCTATAAATAGATTGATTGAATCAGGTATGAAATTTTGAACAAAACATTTTTTTAAGCTTTGGCTTTTTTTTTTAACTTTATTTGACAAAACTCATTTAACTGACACTAACAAAACATGAAAGGTGAGTTTATAAAAGAAAAGGTCGAATAACGTTTTGCCAAGGATATTTAGAAGTACACATCTTACTTTCCTTTTCTTGTTTATTTTTTTTTTTTTTTTCGACAAATCATTTGTACACTTGTTTATTCTTATTTGATTTCGATGATAAATGGTAATTGTGTAAGCATTCTTCCTTGTATCAGAATTTGAAACTTTCACTGAATGTTGGGAAAGAATAATCTCGACTCGGAGTGTCTGATTTTTAGCTCACCTGAGCTATTGTCATAGCGCGCCGTCCGTCCGTCGTCTGTCGTCCGTCCGGCATAAACCAAGTAGATTTTTACAACATGGAAACGAGGTAAAACGGAATGTCTTGTACTTTTATTAAAAGATTAGAGTCTGATCTTGAAAAATATGTCAATTATAACAGTTTTTAACAAATATTTTCATCGTTATAACGTCAACTAAGGGAACAGGGCATTTTAATTTGACTTGTTGCAAATTGTTACAAAATCGTTACTATGACAACCAAATATTTTAAATCAGAATGAACGATAACATGTACTTTTTTATATTTCTTTTCGAAGAAAAGAGTTTGTCGTTGAGAAAGATGTAAAAGAAAATAACTTCTGACAAAGACTTCTTATCACTTTGATGTCAAATAAGGGTACTGAGTACTTTTTTTTTAGATTCTCATTTTGGGCAGGGGGTACCCAAAATGTAATTTTCTGGAACAGTTTTAGCTATTTCACTCTTTGAAAGCATTATCTATAAAGAAATACACATATTTGATGATATTATGGTGAAAATGATCACAAGAATGGTTTCAATCAGGAATCATTATCAATATATCATGTTTTTATCTATCAAAATTCATTGTTTTGCGACATATCTAGGGGCTGGTTTACATATGTATATTCAGAGGACCACTGGTCAGTCAAATGGTCGATGATATGTAATCTTAATTACAAATATAAATCATCAGATATCAATGTTAAATAAACAGAATATTTTTTTCTCCTCTGACAAAGAATTCTTGGATTATTGAGCCACCTTAATAGTTATGATACTCACAGTCACTCACTGAGTCACTGCATGGTTTGTTGCAATTAATTAAAATTTTATCCTGTAGTTCTCTTTAAGTAATCGTTGGGTTATTTAGTTTTTAGAATTCGAGATATTTTAAGGAGGTCCAGGACAGCCACACTTAAATTTGATCCTATCATTTAATTTTCCTAAAAATCATAAATGTTAATAATTGAAACATGCTTTTTCTACATGCAAAGTTTCATCAATTTTTTACCGTTAGTTTTGAAGCTTAGAACGTACATATATACCCATTGGAAGCCCCAAAGTGGGCCGTAAATGTGACGTTAAAATTAATACACTTTAGGTAATGAAGAACAGTTACAAATCTTCTGTAGAGGCAGAATATTAACAATTTCTGAATTTTTCATTTAGATATGATGTGGGCAATCGGATATGTATAGAATTATACAGAATATCAAAAAGTTCTGTATTTTTCATTTTGATATGACAAAACAGAACTGATCGTCTTTTCTCCGAGACGTTGTACACGGGATCTGTCGAATATTTCGATCACGTTTGATGGGTTTTCAATCGGAGCGGTGCCCGTCGTCAAAAATTTGGGAGCCTTCTTCGATAAAACTCTTAGCATGGACAAACATCTATCTAACGTCGCTAAGTCTTGTTTTTTCCAAATAAGAAACATTGGAAGGATACGACATCTAATTGATGAAAATGCCTGTAAAACATTGGTACATGCACTAGTTACATCTAGACTGGACTATGCCAACTCACTTCTATTTGGCTTACCAAGTGGTGCAATCAACAAATTGCAAAGGGTACAAAACACTGCTGCGAGACTGATTACGCGTTCGAACGCCGTCCCTGATTGATCTCCATTGGCTTCCGGTCCAGTACCGTATCGAATACAAAGTGTTATTATATGTGTACAAAGCCATTCACGGCTTTGCACCTGGATATCTAAGCGAAATGGTGACGCCGTATTGTCCGTCCAGAACCCTCCGATCACAAGACGGAATGTTTTTAAATGTTTCTCAATCAAGAACGAAAGCGTATGGTGGTAGACAATTTGACTGTGCGGGGCCTAAATTATGGAACGATTTGCCTGCAGAACTTAGACGCACTAAGACTCTCAGCGTATTCAAGAAACATCTGAAGACACATCTTTTTAAAAAAGCTTTTAATATTTAAGAGTTGTATCATAATTTTAACATATCATACCATAGAACATTTAATTTTTCAGTGACTTATTCTATATTCGATTCTTAGTTTTTTTTATATGTTTATACAATTTTATGTGAAACATATTTTAATCTCACTAGTTGTTTAATGTAAAGCGCTTTAGAGACTTTGATAGGGCGCTTTAAAAATGCTTGTATTATATATTATTATATATATTATATGATGTGGGCAATCGGATATGTATAGAATTATACATGATCACTGAAACTTTTAAAAGAAATTGTCGAAAGGAGATTAACTTATGTCTATTTTCAGAGCTTTCCGATGGGGTTCTTTCGGATACTGTTCTGGACCCCCTTAAGGGAAAGAACCCCATCGGAAAGCTCTGGATCAATTATGACGTCACAATAGAAACGGCGACATTGGCGCGTTTTTCGCAAGAATGTCAGGATTACGTTACGTAGAAATAAGGGGGAGGGGTAACAAAATCATTATAACTTAAAAACTGACGGTCAAATTTCAATAGGAATTTATCGGTTGTTCACTTGGCATATGGAGAAGTTTTTATGGAAAATAAATGATAGGGTTTCAGATAAACGGACTTTATGATTAAAAATTAGCAACTCAAAGACGTTTTGAAAATAGACATATCTCCTTTCGACAATTTCTTTTAAAAGTCTTAGTGATCATGTATAATTCTATACATATCCGATTGCCCACATCATATCTAAATGAAAAATACAGAACTTTTTAATATTCTGCCTCTACAGAAGATTTGTACCTGTTTTTCTTTACCTAAAGTGTATCAATTTTAACGTCGTATTTACGGCCCACTTTAGGGCTTTCAATAGGTATATATGTACGTTCGTAGCTTCAAAACTAACGGTAAAAAATTGATGAAACTTTGCATGTAGAAAAAGTATGTTTCAATTATTAACATTTATAATTTTTAGGAAAATTAAATCATAGGATCAAATTTAAGTCTGGCTGTCCTGGACCTCCTTAAGTCATTCATTTCGAACAGTTTCGGTCTCCCAGCATTGGACAGCAAATATTCCTTTTTGTCGAAATGATTCCCAAGCACGTGTAAACACAGTTTTAACTCGTCTGCGACCTTTTGCTTTACACCTAGTTCCATTTTCTTCATTGGCACCGCAATTTTTAAGTTTTGAAATAACATGCATTAACAGCTAAGATCATCATCGAGAGGCCTTCCTTTCACATAAATTCTGCCAGTTTTACCTTCAACCATATTAACTATTTGTCTCCGAAAATATAAGGACTCTCTTAAAGATTCAAATGATTAATGAGACCAGTGCAAATCACCAGGGGTGGATGCAGTTTTTGGTATTGATATCACTGCTTATTTTAGTTTAAATAAGATCAACTATGAAAAACTCATATTGAAAAAATAATTTCAACCTGAAAAAAGTTCTTTGGAAATTGAATATTAATAAATATTGTTTAAACTCAACTAATTCCCTATCGTTACTCATTCTTCCCTCGTTAAAGGTGTACAATTTTCTAGATCCACTCCTGATTCATATCATGCTAGGTCTACTAACATCTGTACAGATTTTATGACATTTACCATGTTTACAGTGATAAGGATCTGTATCATGTACGTCGCCATTGTACTAATCCTATAATTATAGCTTGTGACAGGCCCCATCCGCGATGACAATTTATATTGGTTCTTATCAATTTTATAGAACATGTATACCCAGATACATACTAAACAGTCACTTTTAACCATTATGTCCAACATGTCGGACGTCGTTAGTCCATTGTACTTCTCCTGGAAGTGAAACTCGCGTTTCTGCGGAATGCAACATATGTGACTTACGGTTACCATGGATTTTGTGAAAAATTAAGAAGTGAAATTAACATGTCCGCTGAGACTATGAATCGTGACGATCAAGGCGACTGGGTAGATGCAAATGAAAAGTCCTTCTCAAAACTTTTATCGGCTGCAAGACATGATTCAAAATGTGGACCAAATCCACGCATGAAAGTCTTTGGGAGGTTGCCATTTTTTGCCAAATAGTTATTCTTTGAACATAGTGGTGAAACGAGATAAAGAAGATCCTGACGACAGTCTCAAAGTGGCGCGGAAAAAATTAAAGTTTTCGAAATCACATCTAAGTCCTTTAGAACTTGACATTAAAAAAGAGGAAATGAAATATAATGAACTATGTGCAAAAGTAAATTCATTGGATGACCTTTATTGTATAAATGTTACTGAAAACATAACGGTTCCGTTATGCGGGAATTGTCATCTAAGTGTTTCGAAATCCCACAACAAACGAAATTGTAAGACGCGATCATGTGATGATTTACGTATGTGTGGCAGTCTTTTTTCCCATGAAAATGCGATGACAGTCAGGGATTGAAATTCATAGAAGTTCCAAAGGAGCCATACGGGCTCCTAGTTCTGGAATTCAAGGAGCCTGTACCAAAATTCAAGACGCCCGTAAATATTAAAGTTTCTTTTCTATTAATTACATAAGATAATTGATGAAAGCCAATTATTTAATGTGAAAGACCATCTTTGACAGCAGTTTAAAGACAACGTTGAAGTAAATCATTTGGGTCCAAGTAATCTCTTACAAAGAAAGCTGACAATTTTTTTTAACTAAGCCTAAAATGTAAGAGCGCCCCCCCCCCTTCCCAAAAACATTATATACCTTGTAATGAAATACTTAATAGAACATTACATTGTAAAATGTGCGTGTGTACATGCGTTCATGATTTGGGGTTTTTATCTATTTTTTTTTTTTTTTTTTTTTGGTCATTTTATACAAGTTTCTTTCTTTTATTCTTTCTTTCTTTAGTCGCTAACCACAATACGTGTCATGTGTAACATACGATACTCTGCAAAGTAATGGTACATGTACTGAGGCGATTAGGGATTTAGCACCACTGCAATCAATATACTAGAAACGCCATCTACGAAGAAATTGCACAGAATTTATTTACAAAAATCTACCTGTAACGAGGCTAACGACACGTTAGATGAACAACATTCACAAACCGCTACAGACGCAATAATCTATCTGTAACGACAGGTATTTAAAACGCCGTCGACGAAGAAATTGCACAGAATTTATTTAGGCGTAATATAAGAAATAAATGACATTGACCTTGGGCACATGACCTTGGGTCATGGTGATAAGAAACCCTTTGATCATGAACAAACAGCATACTAAGAATGAAAGGGATTCAGTATTCAAGAGATATAGCGCAGACAAGATAGCAAGTACAATTTCATTTTAAAAAATGTTCTAAGTAATATTGACCTTCGTCACATGACCTTGTTGGTATGAAAAGCATCAACATACAAAGATATGAAAGTAATCTGGTAAACGGTTCAGGAGATAAAGCCTGGACATGATAGCATGTACAATTTCATTAAAGGTGTATTAAGTATTTTGATCTTGGTCACATGACCTAAGATCAAGAAAATGTGAATGTTTGGGGTCATAAGCAACAACATACTAAAATATGAAAGTCATTGGACAAAAGGTTCAGGAGATATAGCCCGGGCACGATTTGGGACAGACGGACGGAAGCGAAGGCAAAAACAATGTCTCCTCTCCGGGGGGGGGGGGGGGGCGACATAATGACATTATTGGAATAAATTATTCGTCCATGCAGCAGTTTTGGTGAAGGTCTATTATTATATTCTCAGAAAAATGGTTTATAACATGCCTATATATGAAAACATTGAAATAACTGCATGAAATAGGGTAAAACAGTACAAATTTGCTTTTGTTGTCATTGGAACTATATATAAAGTAATTTATCGGGATAGTTTATTCACGTCATTGTGCAGAAATTCCTTCATCATATGCTTTTTATTACTTTCCTGTAAATAGTTTATTTGCCGTCCTAAGTCGGCACCTGTTGCCCATTGGTCTCGTTGGTTTATGTGTAGTCCTTTGTGTTTGATGTTTCTGTGTTGTGCGTTGACGTTCCTTGTCCCTTATGCGTCTCTTTCTGTGCTTGTCTGCTTTGTGTTTTTGCATTGAGTGTTTTGGGGTTTTGCTGTGGATGCTGCAACTTGGTGTTGTTGGAGATCCCCTCCTTTGTTTTATATGCTATAATTTTCGCAAATTCTAAATATACCATTATATAAATATACACATAATAATTATTTTTCATCTTATCATTTCTATTTCAGGTTAAAAAAACCGCAAAAATTGTGTAGTGCAGTAAGAAGCCCCTACTCTAGCTTGAAAATTCATGAAATATTTCATATATATTTCAGCACATGTACTATATAGGAATTTTGTAGTGTCCGCTACACTGTAGTATTCCTTACATGCTTCAGAAACTCATTTCTTGTGCCTCAGTCTAGACATTTTGAACTTCATTCATATTTTAAATTTTATCTCAATTTATAACAGAATATTAAGTTTTAACAGCAGAGTGTCATATTCTTCGTGATGTAACTGAGTATGGCCGTCCTAAGTCGGCACCGATTGTCCATTGGTTTCGCTGGTTTATGTGTAGTCTTTTGTGTTTGGTTTTTGTGTCCCTTGTTACCGGCAGTCAATCGTGACATACTTGCACGGATAAAATAACTCTTGGCAATATAATTGGTGGACAACTACATAAAATGCAAATATTCGTCAAGTTTATTCAGAATCTGTGCATAAGATACGTTCATTAGGTCGGCTGAAGAGTCTAGATGACTCGACAAACGAAAGTCATATCGCATCAGTGCATTTTCTACCGAAAGATGCATCGAACAGTGCATGTCTGGTCCATGTTGCCAATTTATCTGTTCTTAAATGATGCTATTCAATTTGAAGACGTTAACATTTGTACCGATACGTCCTACAACGATCACAGATTCTCGGAAATTTCCGTAGCTCGAATCGGAAATAAAAACGGAAAAGCCCGGATATGTGCGATTGGTCTAACAAGAATAAAAATCGTTTATTCCATTTTTTTTTTCTTACTAGAATTTTACCACATTACTGCCGGCAAGCTTTTTGTAAAAGCTAATACTTGTCCCTTTTGCATCTCTTTCTGTGTATTCTCCCCCACAATCCTCTATGTTGGGGAATTTGCACACTGTAGAAAGAGGGATAACTCTAAATTTTAACACTATTGGCTTCGACAATTTTTTTGCCTGCACAAAATCGGCAGCATGTGCCGACCGTGTTGATTACACGCTCCGCGATCGTTACTTAATTGCATGAACGTTACTCACATGTTCCGAACACGCTCGCAAAATAAGCTTGACGATAGTCTAGCGTTCGCGCAACGTGTATGTAACGTGTACGGAGCGTGTCTCTAACGACTGCCTGGCGTTCTCGGCGTGTACGAAACGTTCGAGTAGCGACCAAATCACTTCAACTAGACAAATTCAATACTGGATTAAATGATTTTGAAATTCAAGTTGAATCACATCAAAAGAAAAAGGAACTATTGATTAATTATCAAGTTTGGTATTGTTTATACTCTTTTTACAAATTATTACATGCTTAGTTACAAAAAGTACAAAAAAGTTTTATCATGATAATCTGAAATGAATTGATGTTATATGTAATAAAATAAAGACAAAGTAAGCGTTGACGGATGAGAAAAAGGAATATAAACCATGCAAGGTCATGGGTTTATGGTGGCTGATTTGTGCCATGTCGCGTTGTCGCGCCGCGCTTTGTCGCATTGTCGCGTTGTCGCCTTTTAAAATGATAACAGGAATGTATTTTCAACTGTAATTGTTTAGATAGATTCATTCATAAATTAAATGTTTGAAACAAAAAGGGTATATTTTCTACTTTATTTTGGGGCAAAATGCCTGGTTTTTTTTTGTTTAAAAATAACAGATTTCTGGACAAATTATCTAAATTTAGAATCTAAACTAGAATTAGAGATTCAAAGCTACTTTCATATAGAAAATAAATCATCTTATCAAATGAAAGTGAAAAGAATGTAATAATTCATTTAGAGCAGTATTTTGGGGTAAAATATGTTTTTTTTTCATACAAAAACCACTTATTTTGAGAAAATAGTTACTATTTCTTTTAATCTGCCTGAATTGACACATTTTAGTTTTGAAGGATGTTTCTTATTATGTAGGTATAGGAATTTAATGTGAGAACTGGAATTCAATTTCTATGCTATTTTGGGGCAAAAAAAACCCCTAACTTTTGTGTACAAATAACTTATTTCTTTGAATCATTTTTAAAATTATTAGGTAATGGCATTTAAGAAATCATGTGAAATTAGCAAGAAAAGATTGGTTTGATTATTTTTGCTATTTTGGGGTGAATTCCTGAATTTTTATTTCAAAATCGCCGATTTCTGGAAAATCTTTATTACTATGAAATGCTACATTATTTATGATATTCAAAAGTGTAACCTTGGGTTTATCATAATTTGTCCTTAAGATATATGAGTTTTAGGTATCCTTTGTTAATTTGTTTGATATTTTGGGGCAAAAAAAGATGTATATTATAAAGGTAGATTAGGAGAAATACTGATTTAAATGAATTATTACATTCTTTATACTTTCATTTGATTTATGTGTGGTCATTCTTGTTTCATGTTTCTATGATGTGAGTTGCTGTTCCTTGTCCCTTTTGCGTCTCTTTCTGTGGTTGTCTGCTCTATGTTTTTGCATTTGGAGTTTTGCTGTGGGTGCTGCAACCTAGTGTTGTTGGATATCATCTCCTTTCTTTCAACGCATTCGAAAATTTCTGTTATCAAAATTTCTTGAAATTTCTAAAACGTGGGTCCTGTAGCATCATATACCAACCATTCTGCTACGTCTTTCGTTACATTTTGGACATAATACCTTTCATACGTTTCGGCCATATTACATTGTTTAGATTGAGAATCACTGACGAGGGTTAAGTACCCGAAACGTGCATATCTGGTCCATGCTGCAAAGGGGTAGGGCCATGAGACCCTTAAATCGGAACTCGATTTTTCTCTAGAAATAAATGTCATGAGAAATACTTGATATCTCATAAAAAAAAAACACGAATGTTTACCGCCTATAATGGAAAGAATAATAGGTTCTATCACGATCTACTGAGTGAGACATAAAATTTACACGAGTGACGGAAATTTCGTCTTTTCCCTGGTGGAGCGGAGCGGTTGTAAATTTTTATGTCTCACTCAGTAGAAAGTGAAAGAATCTATTTCTTCTTCAGAAAAAAGTAAATTCAAACAGCGTTTCATGCCATTTTAACGCCATGTATTTGACGACGTTACTGTGACGTCACAATAAGATTACATTTTGTATCTTTTAAAATCATTGGTCAGTTGTAGCCTTTGAGACAACTTATGTGTCTCACATAGGCTGTCTCACAGGGTACGAGCAAAAATGAAGAAGAAAAATATAACCAAACAGAGCGTCATTCAACTGTAATGATGTCATGAAGTGACGTTATTTTGACGCTATTGACAAAATATGGCAAAAATTGATCGAAATTTTGCCTTTCGTGGAAGAATGCAATGTGGCTACATGCGTTATCTGAGACAAAAGGATATAATGATAATCTTTCACATAAATTTTACATCTTAGTTAATGCATGCGGCCATTGGTAAGTTAATAGAAATATGTCGTTTTTGCAATTTTGCGGAATATGACCTATTTTGGTGGATTCAAAGGGCTTAAAGCTATTGATAAACGCAATATTTACAAAAGATAGATTCGTGAGTCAGAAGAGAACGTTTCAAAATGTCAAATCACAGTAGGGTCCGTCGATGCTCAAATTGGTGCTCTATTGTGAGTGCTGTTGAGATTATCGTCAGGATCTTCTTTAACTCATTAGAAATTCCAGGAAGAACAATGTTCAAAATTAGGGCCAGTATCGGGCTTCATAACCCTACCCCTTTATCTATTCTTATATGATGCTATAGAATTTTAAGACGTTTAACATTGAAATCAGTCACGGAAAGAATGTTTGTGATGGTCTTTGTGCAACCGTCAAGAGCATATGTCATCAAGCTGTTATCAGTGGAAGGAAGGTGATTAGCAATGCCGAGGATTTATACCTGTACTGTAAAGCCATGGAAAAGTATAATTGTCATTTATTCTAGTAAATTGTTAGAGCTTATACAACTTTAATTATCACAACTTGATATACTCTGTCATAATTCCTTGACAGGTCTTTCATGTACTTGTGATATGAACCATGTATCAGCCTCAGATATCTAATCAGAGAGGTGTTGGAAAAATAAAGTCAAAAGCCATCAAGGAATGAGCCTCAGCCCAGTTGTAGTAGCCAAGGTTATGGGTCTGTTGTGTATTACTATTTTATATATTTTCATATTCAAACGAAGCTGAGTCCATTCAGACTTTGCTCTTCACTGAGCTGTTTTTATCAAGCTTTAGATCTCATGTTCTTGGTAGTGAAATTTGAAGATGAAGATAAACATCAAAGAAGTACCTAACAATTATTCAGTCTAAAAGTAGAGAAGGCAAGCCAAAATTATTAGAATTTCCATAGGAACGACTGCGAACCTTGGAATGCTTAACATTTCGAAGTGATACCAGGTGCCCGGGGAGAACCAGCGTCTCCTGATTGCATGCAGCACCCGTCGCAATAGATCAATCGAAACTTGACAAATTCGGTGATTGTCTCGATGTACATATTGATGTACACATCAGGTAAGTATGTCTTGTTTGGTGATGATGTCAGCCATTCAAATACAATGCAGAATGTCACTGATCATTCTGGAAAGGGTGATATGATATGCTTCCTCAAAGATGATTTCAGCTGTTGTGCAATATAACCCTGATCAAGAAGCTTACTCGCAAGCCGTCTGGCTCTAACGATGTATGACAAAACTTCCTTTTCATGAATAGCAACATTCCATCTTTTCCTGCCTATGACGTTTTTGTTTCTTAGCTTATTCGGTACGCTAGCTAGGACATGTTCAAATTACGTCGATTTCATCGGCTTGTAAGACACAACGGCTGAAATCATCATTGAAGTTTTTCGGTCGATACGGGGATCTTTTAAATATGAGATCCCTTTTCCAGAACGATCAGTAACATTCTGGATTGAATGGCTATCAACATCACCAAACACGATATATTTACCTGATTTGTACATCAATGTGTACATCGAGACAATTACCAAATTACTTTCTCAACTTTGAGACTGAATAACTGATGGGTACTTCTTTGATGTTTCTTTTTGTATATTCTGTATTATTCTATGTGTTCGTTTAGTTTCAGTTATGTTTGTGTTTATTGCTTGCAACTAGTTTCTGCCTTCTTAATTATATATGAAGTTTGCATGATATTCTTTAATATGTCAGGTCTCAGTAAGTATATGCATGCTAAAACTGAAGTTAGTCCTTGTAATATACTCGCAACATTTACATGCTAGTATTAAACTTTCTTCTTGTACTAACATTCACAAAGAGCAAAAGTTATATCTAACATCTTATATACTTCTATCTTTCGACGCAAACGGCCATTTCAACACTTCACTGTATGACAAGCGTGACGATTTCAGCTTCCACATAATTAACAAAGGAGGGGATCTCCAACATTACCAGGCTGCAGCACCCACAGCAAAACCCAAAAACATCAAATGTAAAAACAAAGAGCAGACAAGCCAAGAAAAAGAGACGCAAAAGGAACAAGGAACGTTAACGCACAACAGAGAAACAATGGACAACCGGTGCCGACTTAGGACGGCCATCTGCCACGGAAATAGCAGAAGGTACGGTTATTCTTGGTTATGTGCACACAACCCTCCCATTTTTCCGTTTACCCAGAGGTCTTGAAGAACGTACAATTGTGGTGTAAAACAACCTCCTCACTGTCAGATGACCACACACAAACAAGACTTCAAGACGCAGGGCCCAATAAACACAGATAAATGTAAATAGGGCGTACGTGTGATGAAATATTTCTTCCAGCATAATATTTATTCCTTGGAAATTTTATCATATAATATTTTTTCCCAAGAACTTTTATTATGTATCAAAAATTCCGAAAGGAAATTTTATTATGTAATGAATTTTCCATGATCATAACAAAAGTTCTCATACCATGGAAAATATAGTACATAACAAAAATTCCATCTGGATTTTTTAATGTTCATAATATTTGTTCTGATACTGGTACCATGGAAAAGGATTTCATAAATGTGCATAATAATTGTCATTGGAAAAATATTGTAATTATTTTTCCATTATTTTTAATTAATGTTACTGTAATCATTGAAGTGTTTAAATTATGAGAGAATATCTGTAAATCAGTCATTCATGTGTTTGTTCTTAAGAAGCATATACGGAAAAATTATTATACGTGATACCCACATATAATATTTCTTCTGTTTTAAAGAGAAAGCAGTCTTTTGGGTAAGTAAAAAAGAGCAAAACATTAACAGTTTTCATAACAATGTTTCTGTCTAAACATTGCTATGAAAACTGTTGATGTTTTGCTCTTTTTCACTTACCCAAAGGACTGTGGAAAAAGTATTATGAACAAGGAAAAAATATTCTATAATAAAAAGTCCTGGGAATTTTTGTTATAATAATAAATCTTCCAGAAGGAAGAAATATTATGCGGAAGAAAAGTTCGTTCACATACGCAATACTTCGCTTTCATGAGTAGCAACATTCTTACTTCGCTTTCATGAGTAGCAACATTCCGTCTTCTGCTTTTGGCGTTTTTGTTTCTCAGCTGATACGGTACGTCAGAGCATGTTCCAAATATGAAGATTTCATCATTAGATCCAGACGCTTGCAAGTAAGCTACTTGTTCAGGGTTATATTACACAACGGTTATATTACAAGACGTTTACATCATGATTGAGGAGATTCTGAGATTCTTCGGTCCCTACGGGGATATACTAGTAATAAAAGCATATCAGATATCCCTTTCCAGAATAATCAGTGATATTCTGCATTGTGATTGAATGGCTATCATCATCACCAAACAAGACATACTTACCTGATATGTACATCAAAATGTACATCGAGACAATAACCGAATTTGACAGGTTTCCATGGAGCTGTTACGACGGGTGTTGCATGCAATCAGGAGATGCTGACTCTCCCCGGGCACCTAGTCTCACTTCGGACTGTTGCTCATTCCTTGGTTCGCAACCGTTCCGATTGGAATTCACAGGATTTGGCCTTGCCTTCTCGACTTTGAGACTGAGTAACTGTTAGGTACTTATTTGATGCTTATCTTCAGGTACCTATTTGATGCTTATCTTCATTTTCTAATTCCACTGCCATGAACATCGTATCTATAGCTTGGTAAAAAAAAACAGCTCAGAAACTTTCTCGATTGCGTAATTTGAATACATACACTTTTCAATATAAAGAATCTGAAATCTAAAAACATTGTTTTTCAGTTTGGACCAATTTACGCCTGGGCAGTATGTTAGTGTTCTGCTGTTAGGAAAAAAAAAGTAAACATTCTTTGGTCAGGTAGTTCAGTCATTAATAGTTATGATAACATTCCAGACTGACAATTGTTTACACCCTACTCATCTTCATTAGCATATAGATTACAGGTATTGACAAAGAAACAAAGAAGTAGAAATTTAATACATGATCAGTTTCTTGGGAAAGCATTGACAATATTTCTGCAGTATTGTCAGACCCGTTTTTTGCACCCATTGGTGACAAAGATGGACAGTTCTATTACTTTGAACTTTAATGCTAACAAGAAACTATGAATTTAATGCAAGAGACGTAATTTAATGTTTCATTTAAAGTTTTATTGCATGCAAACAAGCTTTTGATAATACATAAAAACTGCAATGTGCTCAGCGTAGTATTTTTTCTGGGTGAACTATCCGCATTAGACTAAATGATAATTGTGGTTTGACCATGTAGTGATACATCATCTTGACTCTATATAATGAACATGCACGCAACTGGAAACTAGAGTGAAAAAGAAGGGAGGGAATCGCCATCCACTATCGGTTGCAATATCAACATCAAAACATCCGATGCGAAAAAACAAAGACGAGCACAGCAAGATACGAAAAAGAGACATAGGATATAGAAACATCAAAGACAAAAGACTACACATAAACCAACGAGCGGTGCCGATTTAGGACAACAATTTGCTACGCAAGTAGCCAATGGAGTGGTTATCCGGATTACGTGCGCACAACCAGTGTAGTGTCTGTTACAGTGTCCAGTATTGAAAATTATCAAATAAATCTTCCTGTGGTTATGGTAAGAAATTGTTTTCTTAAAAAATATCAGTGTATTTTGTCTTTTGTATATTTAAACCATATGTTGATACCAAACACAAACACAAAAGTGTACTTGATTATTTGGCTCGCCGGAGGGGATTAATGGTTTCCATCCCGTTTGTCTGTCTGTCCGACACACTTTAGTTTTCCGGAGTTTTTATTTTTCGCTTCGCTGTTGTTGCATATAATGAACTCTTTTTTGGTATGTGGATATATCTCAATGTGATATTTAAGACCTTTTGACATGGCAAATTTTACAAAATTTTAGTTTTCCAGACCTTTTCTGTTACTGCAGGTAATGAACTCATTTTCGTTGACATTCATCTTTTGGTGCAAGTACAGGTCAAGTTTAAATTTATGTTTAATTGAAGCGTTCTAGGCAGAGTTGCAGGACATAGATTTATTCCTGTAGGGGACTTATATTGCTCAGCGATCAAAGAGTCAATTCTGAAGTTGAGAGATTCATAATAATTAGCTTCCCATTATTCATTATTCGTTATTTTGATAACGAAAATGTGTACAGAAAGATACTTTATTCATCAGCTCAATTTTCTTTCAAAATTGTAATTTTTATAACTAAAAAACCTAAAATAAAAAAAATATATAAATATTTGGGTGAAGTTTGTTACAAATTATTTCTCTATGGTTCATCGTCTGAATTATACATTATATGGATTTCTAACAGCCACATGAACAGAAATGGTGTATACTTATTTATGGATGGCAGTGTAATTATTGCATTAAACAAAGACTCAGTCACTAGTACTACAGAAGACCTGATAAATTTCCTATCACATTGTTGTAAGAGCAACTAAACGTATAATGAGGAAATGGAGCAACATTTCAGGAAAATTTACGAAACAAAATCGTGAATTGAACCCTCGTGTTCTTTTTTCTTACTTCAGGTAGAAGTTCTCGGTAGAAGATAACGCATTGTTTAATATGAGTAGATATGAATTTACATTTAAATGAAAAAAAAAATCGTTCTCTGATAAGGAACGTCATTTACATAGACCCTCAGCAGTTCATTAAAAGACACGCGGCAAACATTATCATTGCTATGAACATGCTTTTGATTTTTTTCTATCCTCTTAACATAATGGTTCTTTGTATTAATTTCACATGACCGACATTTTCGTAAGTGTTATGCAGAAAGCGTACGAGTGTTTATTATTTTGAATGGAATTATCAAGATTGAAAAAAAAAATGAAAGAGAACAAGGAACAGAACATTGAGTTAAATATTAAAAATTGTATAAAAGAATACCAGTAATGAATTATTAACATTAATATTTCCATCAAATGTTCATTTTTGTGCAACCCAAAAAGTAGGCACCTACAACTTAACGTCCTTTATGCAACCTTACAATAAATGTAGATATCTTTTGTTATGCAGGTGAGCTTATAGCGATTGGCTTATGACGGTCACGTGAAGACAGGATATATCTTAAACCGGGTGCCTGGACTTTTATGCCAGGTCCTCAAAGACGTCACAATGTTATATTTCGCGTTTACGTCGCAAGCGCAAACAACAACGACTTCCAAAGGCTTCACGAATAATATCAATAGGTCAACGGTGGGGTAAATTCGTTACCTGGTCATATAGTGACATGGTACTGGATGATACTAGGTCACTAGGATTAATATCGGATCTGGCTTCGCCTCGCCCGGTATAAAACCTATTGATCTGGTATAACCCCGCACCCGCTCACTAGATGAATAGGTTACTCTCCTCGCCAGGTAAAAATCCTTGTGATCTGCATTTTATGGTGGCATAATTAACAAAATAAGAAGGATCAAAGGTAGACAGAATTACCATCGAAATTGTATTAGAATCTATATCGTGGATACGATACCTCTGACACCAGACGGACACTTGGCTTCTACTGGACCAATCTACAGCCTTTTACCAGTGCATTCTCAAGAATTGCATCATGACTGACTGTGACGACAGGCCCTGTCCAAACCTCTTTAGAGAAGAAAGGACCCGACAATCTGTCCTCTCTGAATATCAGTCGGACTCCTCCAGTGATCATATGCATAAGCTCGCTACAGCCGGCAGAGCACGGACTGTATTTCGTATGCCTTCTTTTTTTTATATATCCATTTAAATATCCATCTGTGCTTCTTTGGCCCCTACGTCATGCAGTCTGTTTGTATTACTGAGGTTATTTTACACCACAATTGTGCGTTCTTCTATACCTCTGGGTAATCAGAAAAGCGGGAGGGTCGTGCGCACGTAATCCGGATAACTACATCATCTGCTAATCTTCTTTAACTCATTTGCGTGGCAGATGGCCGTTTTAAATCGGCACCAGTTGCCCACTTGTCTCATGGGTTTATGTGTGGTTATTTGTGATTAATGTTTCTATTGTCCCTGTTGCGTCTCTTTCAGTGCATGTCTGCTCTGTGTTTTTGCATTGGGTGTTTTGGAGTTTGCTGTGGGTGCTGCAATCTAGTGTTGTTCGGAGAATGGAGATCTTAGGCATATAGTGACCATTTCCCCGATAAATATCATCGAAATTAAAGAAGTTTGACATCTTAGCACCGTCCCCACCAGATAATGCAGTAAGGAGATATCTTTGGGAAGAGAAAGCTGCGTAATATGGAGATTTCTGTAAATTACATTTTAAAGAATTCAAGTCCTGATGAGAATAATGAATGAAGGTAAACATTCAATAAGGGGAAAAAGATAAAGCAATTGAAAGTAACTTACATTGGATATTTCGTCTTTCTTGTTCAATTCGTGCAAGTGTGTTCCGCTGTAGTAAGTGCAATGTAGTTTTTTTTGCTAGATATATTTCCATATCCTTCTTCCTATTTTCTCGTTTTACTTATATCTTTGTACCTAAAAGTTCACGTATACGTCAATGTTTTCTCTTTATAGTTCAAGGACAAGCTTACGTAAGCTCAGACTGGTGAATTGGCTGGCAGTGACGGTAGTGCGGTTGCTGTTGCAGATTCGAGACTTCCAACAAAACGTATACTGGTTGTGCAATACCTAGACAATCTTCAAAAACTAAATCATCAATTGAAAACCGCATTGTGCTTCAAAAATGGGAAAAAAAGGAAGGGATCTTCAACAATACTAGGTTGCAGGACCAACAGCAAAACGTGCCAAGTAAGGCACGGTCCATTTGATATTCTGGGGGGGGGGGGGGGAAGCTTGGGTTTTTTGTCGGAACAAGATTATTTTTTTCGCCCCGAACCGGGGCAAAATTATTTTTTTCTTGCAAAGTTGGAGCAAGGAAATTTTTCAAACAAAGTGTTGTGCCTTTTAAGAATGTTTCTGTTTTATCAATAGAAATTATTTATATTTTTACTCAAAACTCTAGTTATTAATATATATAGTTTATTTTCATGCAAGTATTCAATTTACCTTTAAGCAGCTGAGAGATATAAGATTTTGACAATACAATTCTCAATACTTAATGTAAGATACATGTATATAACATGTATAAGAGGGTCTGAGGGGAAGGTCTCCTAGACAAATTTATAAATGTAGAATTGTAAATTGGCGAATAACTAAATTTTTTTTAAAGTTCTCCTTCGAAGTTTACAAGAACATAAAATCTGACTCTATAGGATACATGCAACATGTATCAATAGAATGCAATACACAGATAATATATTTAAGCTTTTAAGGAAGCCCTTTTTTCATTCACATACATGTTTAACTTTTAATATCTTCATATATATGAACTTTGCCTTTAGCAAATAATGTTTTGGTCGAAAATTATGGCGAGCGAAGCGAGCCAAGAATTTTTGATACAAATTGAAAACTGCGGCGAGCGAAGCGAGCCGGAAATTTTTCAAGAATTTTAGCGAAGTTTTATGGTAATTCTTCAAATTCAGATTATTTGTAAGAGCAAGTTTATTTTTTTCTGTCACACAATAAGCAAATTTATTTTTTTTTTCATCAAAATTTAGAGCAAAATTATTTTTTTCGAAAAAAAACCCAAGCCCCCCCCCCTCCAGAATATCAAATGGACCTTCTCAAAAACACAGAGAAGACACAACAAGAGACAAGGTAGAGAAAGCATGACATCAAACATTAAAGACTATGCAAAAGCCAACGAGACAAATGGGCAATCGGAACCGATATTGCTTTAATTTTCGTGCGTGAACATCGACGGGGCGGCTAGCCAAACAAGGGATGCTTATTCCTCTCGGGCACCTGGTCCCACCTCTAGCTTGCCATTGGTCTGTCTATTGGTCCGTCCGCTCTATTGTGTGCTGTTTTGTGCTCAATTTTGTGCTCTATTGTGAGTGCTGTTGAGATTGTCGTCAGGATCTTCTTTAACTTATTCAAATGATCGTTGTCACTGATCGATAGTAGTACGTCTAAGTAGGAGGCTGAAATGCTGCTCTAAGTTGTTTCCCAGTTCAATGGGATTTATTGTGCCAAGGTAATCGTGAATGTTTGGATAATTGATGGAGAGTACCTCATCAATATATGTATATAAATCCAGTTGAACTGCGATGCTTGCTTCTTTTTGCTAATTAAAAGCAATACGTCAATGTTCAACCTTCTCAACATTAAAACTGAATAACTGATTGGTACATTTTGGATGTTTATTATCCTCTCGAAACTCTGTTGTAAAGGGGGTATATCATCGATCCCGTACGTCCGTGTGTTTGTGTGTGTACGTAATCCAGATAAACACATCGTCTGCTACTTACGTGACAGATGGCCGGTGCGGGGTACTTTTTACGAGCTCCACACGGCAAAGGGCATAAGTGTGACACAAATGGGTTAAAAAAATATCCTGGCGATAATCTCAACAACACTCACAATAGAGCACTAAAGTGAGCATCGACGGACCCCTAGCAAGCTAGAGATGGGACTAGGTGTCCGGAAGGAGTAATCATGTGTCCTCGGGGAATCCTAGTCCACAAGCAGTGACGCCGACCAAGTGGTACAAATGTTACGTCTTCAAATTCATTGAATCATTTTAGAACAGATAAATATTTCAATAATCAAACATTCCGATTTTTGATTCTATAAAACAGATACACTGAAAACAATCCCTAATAATGTTTGCATAAAACCAAAATCAAAAGAAGTGAAATAAAGAAGTGGAAATGATGGGGTAATATCTAATCGTATTATTACTTTATATGTTTATGTTTTTATGAAAATACGTTTTCCCTGTTCCATATCAATAGCAATGACGTTATTACCCGTTGAAAAAAAAACTCCTGTCGGTTGTTTTTGGTAAGCATGTTGAATTCCAGAATATGAATAATACGGAAGTACCGTTTTCGCTAACCTTAAAAAAACCGGAAGAATGCGTACGATGGCGAAGAGAAAGTAACGAGAGGGAAAGATTAACTTCTGTCTTCTGTCGAATATGTCAGTGTTCCCACTCCTACAGTTATGCTTCGTCGGTACCTATTGTCGTTTAGTCTCGTTGGTTTAAGTATAGGCTTTAGTGTTAAATGTCTCTATATTGATGAGGATTTATACAAGCAGGTTGTAGAAATTCCTATGGGTACTTACTGTGCGCCTCTTGTTGCAGATTTATTTTTATACACTTATAGAAAAGAATTTATCCAAAGTCTTCAAAAGCAAAGAAAATTTGATGATCTGCACGTTTCAATAATACTTCTAGGTATGTGGATGATATTCTGACTATTGACAATCCTGCTTTTGAATTATATAAGAATGAAATTTATCCACAAGAATTAACAGTTAACAAGGCAAACGTTACAAATACAGAAGCACCATTTTTGGACCCAATTATCAAAATTGTAAACGGAAAGATTCATACAAGTGTATATGACAAAAGGGATGATTTTGGATTCAACATAGTAAATTTCCCCTGGCTTATTCAGTCTCAAAGTCGATAAGGCAAGGCAAAATCATTAGAATGTACATTGGATCGGTTGCGAAAAAACACCACGAAAGGAGGGGATCTCCAACAAGATTCGATTGCAGCACTAACAGCAAAACACACCCCATGCAAAAGTACAGAGTAGTCAAGCACAGCAAAAGACGCAAAAGGGACATGGAACATCAAATGCGACTTAAAAGAAGGGAGGTGATCTCCAACAAATCCCTGTTGCAGCATCAACAGCAAAACACCAATACACCCGATGCAAAAACACAAAAGGCGAGCATAGTATGAGACGAAAAAGAGACATACGACCTGTAAGCATCAAACACAAAAGACTACACATAAACTGACGAGACTAATGGGCAACCGGTGCCGACTTTGGACGGCCATTTGCCGCGCGAGTAGCAAATGGTGTGGTTATCCTGCATTACGTGCGCACAACCCTCTCACTTCTCCAATTACCCAAAGGTCTCGAAGATCGTACAATTGTGGTATAAAACAACCTCCTCACTGTAAGATGACCACACACAAACAAGACCGCAAAACGTAGATGCCCAAGCAACGGGACTCTCTGACGGGTCCTGTCCAAACCTCTTTAGAGAAGACAGGGCCCCGACCACCTGTCCTCTCTGAATGTCAGTCGGACTCCTCGGGTGATTATATACATAAGCTCGCTACAGCCGGCAGAGCACGGACTGTATTATGCACGCCTTCTTTTTATATTCATTTACATATCCATCTGTGTTGCTTGGGCCTCTATGTTTTGCGGTCTTTTTTGTGTGATTTTGCCTTGCCTTATCGACTTTGAGACTGAATAAGTGATAGGTACTTTACTTCTTTTATGTTAACATTTCAATATTATATTTAGTGTTAGTAGTCATCAGAATCCGTTGCATCCCATTTGAGTTTCTGTTTCATTTAAAAAAAAATACAATAAAAATCACAAAGGCATAAGGTTGCGAAAAATGATTTATTATCTCTGACCGACAGGCTTTTATGATGATGATTATACAATCCATATATAGGCTAGCTCAATAGGTTCCGCCAGAAAAAATTAAGCTTGGCAGGCTATTAAACAGCTGGAATTGCATTTCTAAATAATATATTTATATACAAAGATTTTGAAGAACTCTCTTCTGTGACCTTGAGCAATGATAAATGCACATACTCATACCAACTGAAACACGAATAGCGGTATTAGTACTCCCCCACCAAAAAATGTTAATGCCCTTGTATTACAGTTTAAATATTGTCAGAACTACTCTAAAATGGTCTTATCCAAAATTAGAAACCTGACAAACTTATTTTACCATGTTTCATTATTATAACATGTTTCCTAGAATTTCAGCAAGGGAATCTCCAACAACACTCGGTTGCAGCACACACAGCAAACACCAAATGTTTAAATCACAGAGCAGATACTCACAGAAAGAGACGCAAAAGGTACAAATGTTAAACGTCTTCAAATTAAATAGCATTATTTAAAGAACGCCAAATCACATAGAAACATCAAACACAAATGACTACACATAAACCAACGAGATCAATGGGCAATCGGTGCCGACTTAGGACGGCCATCTGACACGCTAGTCGTTATTCGAATTACGTGCGCACAGCCCTCCCACTTTTCCGATTACCCAGAGGTATCGAAGAACGCATACAATTGTGGTGATAAATAATCTCCTCACTGTAAGATGACTATACAAAGAGACAGCATAACGCAGGGGCCCAAGAAACACGCAGATGAATATGTAAATGAATATAAATGCGCACGGAATACAGTTCGTGCTCTACCGGCTGAAGCGAGCTCATGCATGTTACCAGCAGAAAGTGTAACAATTCATTGACGGGATGAATGACATAAGTAGTGGATGGAACATAGTTCCAATGCAGAGGTTATAAAACCTATGTTCTGCCACAAACCATCTCCGAAACGACAGCATATGTTTTGTAAAGTTCGATATAGTGATGATGGCAAAATGAGTTAAAGAAGATCCTGACGATAATCTCAACAGCACTCACAATAGAGCACTATTTTGAGCATCGACGGACCCCAAGCAAGCTAGAGGTGGGATCAGGTGCCCGGGAGGAGTAAGCATCCCCTGTTGGCTAGCCACACCCGCCGTCTATGTTAATGCACGATGAAGAACACAGTATATAAAATGCATGCACTGTCTGACGTTAAGTCTATATAGAAAGTGCTATAGCGACCATGTCAGGGAAATATATTCAAAACACTTACTGTCAAATCACGGACCGCAGGAGGAGTTGGCAAATTTTCCTACAATCAATAGAAGGTACAGATACATGTACAAAGACTGTGTAACTTTTAAATTATTTCGTGTATTGTGTCTTGATGGTATACGCATTTTGTTCATTGGTTGGTGTCTTGTTTTTGTAGTCATCGTGTGCTTTCTTCGAGACCTTTTGGAAATTGGAGAAGTTAGAGAGTTTTGGGACGTAATCCGGTTAACCAGACCAGCGGATTGCTTTCATAAATCGGCATCACCCATTGGTCTCGTTTGGGTTATGTGTAGCCTTTTGTGTTTCATGTTTCTATGTTGTGTTTTGATGTTCCACTCCCTTAACGTCTTTTGCTGTGTATGCCTCCTGTGCTTTGTGTTTTTGCATTGGGTGTTTTGCTATAGGTGCTGCAACCTGGTGTTGTTGGAGATCCCCTCATTTGTTTTTCATGTTGTGTTATTGTTGTTTTGCTGTGAGTACTGTAACCGGGTTATGTTGGGAGGATCCCTGCTTTCTTTATGTGGGTCAAAAATGAGCTTATAATCCTATAAGAGACACATATTGGTCAAGGATAGGTATATTGCCCATATGAGATCATGTTTGAATTGATGCGCTATTCCAGAGCAAACTCAAACTACAACGACTTCGTTCTGAAGGCAATGCGACTAACAGAAAATAACTTCTTAACCAAGGCTACATTTGTGAACGACTGACTTTGTAACTGCACATTTTTTTTGACGAAAATGTTCAGCATTATAACATTCCGTTATCCTCCTTTTATATATTTCAAGATAGAACATATTTGCCGTATTTAACTTTCTAAGTGACAGGTGTTGCTAGCAACAGGACCCGAGCAAACTGGAGATGCTTACTCTCATCTACATTGGGCTTTCTCCTTTCCAGAATGTTTAAGTTGGTTGGATTATTTAAATCTACATACAAGTTTTTGTAAAATAGAAATCTATAATCAATTTGTGCGGCGCCGCACACACGTTAACTACTATAGATATAAAAAAGGAGGGGATCTCCAACAACACCAGGTTGAAGCACCCACAGCAAAACCCCAAACACCCAATGCAAAAACACAAATGAGTTAAAGAAAATCCTGATGATAATCTCAAAGGCACTCACAATAGAGCACAAAATTAAACATCGACGGACCCCTAGCAAGCTAGAGGTGGGACCAGGTGCCCGGGAGGAGTAAGCATCTCCTGTTGGCTAACCGCACCCGCCGTCGATGTTAACGAAGCATGGAAATGAAAATATATAACATTCATGCACTGTCTGACGTTATGTCTATATAGAAAGTGCTATGGCGACAATGTCAGGGAAGTATATTCAAAACACTTACTGTCAAACCCCTCGCGGGGAACTTTTTTACGAGCTCCACAAGGCAAAGGGCATAAGTGTGACACAAATGAGTTAAAGAAGATCCTGAAGCACACAATCACAGAAAGAGACACATATAAAGGGACAAGGAACGTCAAAGCACAACACAAAAACATCAAAAACAAAACATTATGTCACCATAAATGCAGGTTGTGAAATACCTAAAGTAATATACTCTGTTCCCTGTATTGGTCCGAATTTCAGAAGAAGTTGACAATAAGTTTTGTAAAATTTCCAGAAAGACCTTCTCCCAAACGTTTCTTGGTAACTTGTAAATTTTTACTATAAAAATCCGAAACATCAGTTCATGCTCTAGCATACCGGATGAGCTGTGAAATGTAGATACCATAGGACGGTAATCTAGGAACATCACCGTCAAGTCAGGGGAAATTTACTACGTTAAATCCAGAATCATCTCTTTTGTCATACACTCTTGTATGGATCTCTCCATTACCAATTTTGATATTTAGGTCCAAAAATGGTGCTTCTGTCTTTGAAACGTTTGCCTTGTTTAGAATCAATTCTTGTGGATAAATAACATTTTGATACTTTTCAAAAACAGGATTGTCATCCAGGTACCTAGAAAAAGGAAGGAGATCTCCAACAAGACCCCGTTGCAGCATCAACAGCAAAACACCCGATGCAAAAACACAAAATACGAGTACAGCACGAGACAGAAAAGAGACATACGTCATGTTAACATCAAACACAAAAGACTACACATAAACCGACGAGACTAATGGGCAACCGGTGCCGACTTTGGACGACCATTTGTCACGCAAGTAGCAAATGGTGTGGTTATCTTGGATTACGTGCGCACAACCCTCTCACTTCTCCAATTACCCAGAGGTCTCGAAGAACGTGCAATTGTGGTGTAACACAACCTCCTCACTGTCAAATGACCACACACAAACAAGACCGCAAAACGCAGGGGCCCAAGCAACACAGATGAATTATAAATGGATATCAAAAGAGGGCGTACGCAATACAGTCCGTGCTCTACCGGCTGTAGCGAGCTCATGTATGTTATCACCCGAGGAGTCCGACTGACATTCAGAGAGGACAGGTGGTCCTCTCTAAAGCGGTTTAGATAGGGGCCCGTCATGGAGTCCCGTCGTCGCAGTCAGTCAGAATGCAAGTTTTAAGAATGCGATGGTATAAGACTGTAGATTGATCAAATTCCAAGCCTAGTGATTGTCTGTTGACATTAGGATCATATCCACGGTATAAAAGGCGTTTGATGATTCTGACGCATTTTCGATAGTGATGTTGTCTATCTTTGATCCTTCTTATCTTGTTAATTATGTCACCATAAATGCAGGTTGTGAAATACCTAAAGTAATATACTCTGTTCCCTGTATTGGTCCGAATTTCAGAAGAAGTTGACAATAAGTTTTGTAAAATTTCCAGAAAGACCTTGTCCCAAACGTTTCTTGGTAACTTGTAAATTTTTACTATAAAAATCCGAAACATCAGTTCATGCTCTAGCATACCGGATGAGCTGTGAAATGTAGATACCATAGGACGGTAATCTAGGAACATCACCGTCAAGTCAGGGGAAATTTACTACGTTAAATCCAAAATCATCTCTTTTGTCATACACTCTTGTATGGATCTCTCCATTACCAATTTTGATATTTAGGTCCAAAAATGGTGCTTCTGTCTTTGAAACGTTTGCCTTGCTTAGAATCAATTCTTGTGAATAACATTTTGATACTTTTCAAAAACAGGATTGTCATCCAGGTACCTAGAAAAAGGAAGATCTCCAACAAGACCCCGTTGCAGCATCAACAGCAAAACACCCGATGCAAAAACACAAAATACGAGTACAGCACGAGACGGAAAAGAGACATACGACATGTTAACATCAAACACAAAAGACTACACATAAACCGACGAGACTAATGGGCAACCGGTGCCGACTTTGGACGACCATTTGTCACGCAAGTAGCGAATGGTGTGGTTATCTTTGATTACGTGCGCACAACCCTCTTACTTCTCCAATTACCCAGAGGTCTTGAAGAACATACAATTGTGGTGTAAAAAAACCTCCTCACTGTAAGATGACCTCACACAGACAAGACCGCGAAACGTAGAGTCCCCAGAAACACAGATGAATATGTAAATGGATATAAAAAGAGGGCATGCGTAATACAGTCCGTGCTCTGCCGGCTGTAGCGAGCTCATGTAATCACCCAAGGAGTCCGACTGACATTTAGAGAGGACAGGTGGTCGAGGCCCTGTCTTCTCTAAAGATGTTTGGACAGGGCCCGTCATGGAGTTCAGTCGTCACAGTCAGTTAGAGTGCAAGTCTCAAGGATGCGCTTGTACTGTAGAGTGGTCAAGTACCAAGCCTAGTGTCCGTCTGGTGACATAAGGATCATATCCACGGTATAAAAGGCATATGATGATTCTGACGCATTTTCGATGGTTATGCTGCCTACCTTTGATCCTACTAATTTTGTTTATCATATCACCATAAAAGACAGGTTGTGTAATACCCAAAGTAATGTACTCTGTTGCGTGTATAGATCCGAATTTTAAAAGAAGTTGACTGTAATTTTTGTAAAATTTCCAGAAAGTCTTAACTAGTTTATGAAAGCGGAAACCTTGACCTAAAAATTTTTTGGTAATATATAAATTTCTAATGTGAAAATCCAAAATATCAGTACATGCTCTAGCGTACCGGATGAGCTGTGATATGTAAATGTACCGATGAAACATTTCACATCATCATACATTTCACATCATCATAACTCCCCTCTGATTAGTCGCAATTGTTGCAGTAAGTTTTAAAATATTAAAACCAACAGAATGTTTGAGTTGGTTGTATTACTTGTTGTGGAAATAATTTCTAATTATTATTTGGAATAGTAGATTCTATCAGAAATTCCTGAGAATCATCTCTTTTATCATAAACACTAGTATGAATCTTTCCATTTACGATTTTAATATTTAGGTGAAAAAAATGGTATATCTTGTAAAATCATTTTGAAAATTTTACAATAACTATTCTGAACTTCTTTAAAAATTAGGGACAACTCCAGTATTATCACTGGCGATTTCATTGCTTCATTTTACGGTGACCTTATGAACAAAATCAGAAGGATCAAAGGCCTCCATTACAGAGGATATGATCCGAAAGTCATTAAAAAAAACTGGGCGTGGAAAAGGAAGGGAGATCTCCAACAAGACCCCATTGTAAACATCAAACACAAAAGACCACACATAAACCGACGAGACTAATGGGCAACCGGTGCCGACTATGGACGGCCATTTGTCACGCAAGTAGCAAATGTTGTGGTTATCCTGGATTACGTGCTTACAACCCTCTCACATCTCCAATTACCCAGAGGTCTCGAAGAACGTACAGTTGTGGTGTAAAACAACCTCCTCACTGTAAGATGACCTCACACAAACAAGACCGCGAAACGTAGAGGCCCTAGAAACACAGATGAATATGGTATCTTTCCCAACGTGCAATCAGGCCAATCCAGACGACGGGCCTTGTTCAAATCTCGTCAAAGAAGACTCGGTCCTGATCTCTGTCATATCTGAAGGCTGGTCAGACGTCTCGGGTGAACGATCTTGAGTTTGCTTAAGCCAGCAGAGCACAGATTGTTATACGCATGCTATAGAATTTTTAGATCCATTTAGATAGAATGTGTTAGGGGAGGCCCATTGATCCTGAGAGGGGGGGGGGGGGGGGGCTAGCAAATGATTTCGGGTCAGATTATTTAATTTCAACCCAGGGACGGCCTGATTGTATATTTTCTAAATATGCTATCATTTATTTACAATGTGCATTTCAATAAGGCTATATACATATGAATGTACATGTATCACCTGCATATTCTAAAGTTTTTACAGCACATTTGGGGAGGGGTATGCCAAGAAAGTTTCTGCCATGTCGAGTAAAAAAGTAGGTAGTTTATGTACTATGTACTATAGGCATTCCTATAAGACATGAAGCTTATCATATTTGTAAAAACATAAATATTCATTTTTTATACTTGCATTTGCAAAACTGTGTAAATGTCTAAATAGCATTTGATATAAAATTTTGTGGAAGGACGATTAGAGCGGAGCCTATAGCTAGACATTTTGGAAACTTTTTGGAATTGAAAACACATATGTGGGCCAGATTATTTATTTTCAACATTTTCTCGGTCAGAATATTTATTTCAAAAAATTGACAGCCCCCCCCCCCCCCTCAGGTTTAAATGGTCGTCCCCTTACAAGAGGCCGCCACCTTTTTGTTTGTTTGTTCATACAACAATTGTGCGTCTATGGAGACCTATGTGTATTCGGATAAGTGGGAGGTTGCGCGCACGCAATCCGGATATCAACACAATTTGCTAATAGCAAATGACAGTCCAAAGTCGGAGCCGGGTGCACTCGTTCCACGTGGCCTGATGTTTGTCAAGTGTATTAATTATTTCTTTCCAGCTCTGACACTTGAAAGAAGGTTTGTTTTGGCCTTTTATCAATGTAAAATCATAATTATATATTTTTGCCATTTCGGAAACTTGCCATTTCACCGATAAATATCATCGAAATTAAAGGAGTTTAACATCTAAGCGCCATCCCTCCATTGCTATTTTGAACATAGATTTTATTTGGATATGCTACTGAATCGACCCTACAGGAAATTTGGAGCGGCGCACTCTGTAATGTAAATGTACAAATCTAAATTAAATAAATTAAAGAGGGCGCTACTGAACTGATTTTTGGTGGCTCCACAAGAAGCATCACTGATGAGAATTAAATATTCGAAACACGTGTCTGGTGCAAGGAAAGTGGTTTGGATTTTTTTCAAGAAGGTATAGAGTTGGAACCCTTCGACATTATTGTTTCTATACGTCTGTTTCGATTGTTTTGTATGCTGTTCTAGTGAATATTGTGGTGTCTTTTTGTGGTTCGTAGTTTTGTCTGGTGTCATTTATGTGTCGTTTTTTGTAGAAGTGTTTCGCTTGGTGAGTGCAGGGTGGTCATGCTGGAGATCCCTTTTCTTCTGTGTTTGTAACGTTTGCCTTATTGAGTGAACTTCATCTGGAAAAGTACCTCTGCCGTCAGCCGAACTACTTTTCTGCAAGAATCTTGCAATAACTTAGCTGAAGCTTTAAGAACCCAAATTAGTTGTCTCAATATAAAAGTTATGATAAAGTAAGACAAATGGAAATGCATAGGGAGACAAAACACCCTTAATTTATCAAATTGCAGGATCTTTTTTGGACGAGCGAATGAACACGGTTGAGTAAATACATTCAACATGGCTACAGACGAGAGGGTGAAAGAAATAATTTTAGAGGAGGGGAAACTGCTATATCCCCATCTTGATCTGACTGAAGACCAGATTAATGCAACTTCTACTCTAATCAAGGGTCATAATCTGATAGTAAATCTGCCAGTTGGCTCCGGAAAGTGCATGATTTTTCATTTGTTGCCAGGTATCTTGCACAGGAGTGAACATTTGCCCTTTTGATGTTTTGACAAAACCCTTGAAGCGAAGCGAAGTTATTTTCAATATATTGTAATATGAATCTACGCGTTGCCTACAGTAGAGCGCAGCTTCTTGGCTGTGTTGCTCTCATTCTATAGACATGATAGACAAGATAAACTTAATTTTTCTCAAAGACATTGTACTTGTCAGCTTATACAAATCCATATGTGGTATTATATATATACAGTCCGCGCGGCTCTGAATAAACGCGATTTTGACTACTTTATGATGCAAAAATTTAAATGAACTTTATACCAATCAATAGATCTTGCTTAGTCGTAAATTTTGGTATATGTTATATGATAGTGAGTACACCCAATCAAACTATATAGACAAAACAAGTTTTATATGGGCCATTTCCCATGCTAATTTTCCCGTGACGTCGTGACGCTCTCCATAGGCTCAATGTTAATCTCGGCGACTTCACGCTAAAATTTAACATTGAAAACCCCCTATCTAAAAATCAATTTGTCTGTATATGATTGCATAAACCCTCGACAATGTAACATATACCAAAATTTACGACTTTACGATATATCTTCAATGATATAGATTTTATTCTAATTGTTGCATGACAAAGTTATCAAAATCTCGTTTATCCAGTTTCCAAAGTGAGCCGCGCGGACAGTAGGTTTCAAAACAGGAGAAAAAACGAAGATGAACACCCCTCGAACACTGATGTTTTTTACTCCCTTCGAGGCCCGCTTGCTGGCTTCGTTTAGTTTGTTTAATTTTAAAAATGGCGCCCAAAAAGCTGAGATTCAGATTGGCGTCGGCCATAGGCCATTTGCCGATAAAAACTCTGAATGGCCGATTCATGTGTCTTGCATCTGCCGAAATGGACAATTCCTTTCCCGTTCGTCTGACATATTGGCCGATAATATTTTCCCATGAGCGGACACAATTTAAGGTCGAGTTGACTTGGTACCTCAATAACATGTAACAACAGTTTTCATTGGATGATAAAAAAGAGTCCGTCGTACAAGCGCTTTATGTAATGGTGACTCGGCAATGCTTGTTAAAGCGTGTAAACAACCGAGTCAAATAAAAGCTACGTCTGGGAGAGGGCCAGCAAACTTCGTTTAATTTGATCAAAGAATCTCCAAGCGGCGGACAGGTCCGACGGTCTGATGCGTTTCGCACAGACTGAATTTTGACCTATGGAAACTGAGTACCGTGTGAAGGACCCACTCAAAGCAGTGAGGGTAGTTTAACATCTATGCATATCTGAGACACGGGAACACCCTTTTATAATCCCTTCCAACCAATAAACACAGTGTAGGAATGCTTTTTTACGAAACAAGGTTTTTGCAATTTATGAAGCGAGAGATTTACATGTGTCAATTTAATCATCTATCGTGTAAGCACTACTAGTAGGTAAGTACCAAAAATTGGTGTAAAAAAGGAAGTTAAGTAAATTCTACTTTTGTTTTGATATCGAATGAACATCAAAGAAGTACCCATCCGTTACTTTTGTTTTGATATCGAATTAACATCAAAGAAAACATCATCCGAAATAAGATATAGAAAATGAAATATGATTGAATGCAGTTTATAGGATCCGCGTGTTGCTTTCTGTAGAATGTTGTCCCAGAAAAAGTGGCATGTCCTCGAATTTTTAGTATGAAAAAATAATCTCACCTTTTCAAAATGTTACACGTAAAATTAAATTGTTCGAATTATTCGTGAAGCGTTTGGATTTTGTTGTTGTTTACACCGCGACGTCAACGCGAATACATTTTGGCGTCATTGAGGATCTGGTATAAAGATACACTCATGTGACCGTTAATAGCCAATCGCTATTCGGAATACCCCAGCCAACTTGTTAGAGATGGGTTCTAGGACAGTTCCCGGATAAAAAAGTAAGAAAACAATAATACGGAAGTGTTCCAACTCTATACCTTCTTGAAGAAAATTTCAAACTAATTTATAGGCATCAGACACATAAATGGAAGTATGTATGAAATGAATCGGGTACCTCGAACTTTCAATGTTAAATGGTAAGAAACCCGGACTGGCTAAAATGCTCTGACGAGATAGATTTGACCTGCTAGATATGCATTGAAACTTTCGACCAGTCGAAAATGGGAAATGATGCATGCAGAAAACATGTGTTCATAGTTGGTTCAAAGAATTACAAAACACATGTTAGTACGATTTCACTTCCATTAACACATCCTAGAAATAAAGAGAGGAAAAGATTGGCGTCGGTGGGTCTGAGACCTGACCACAAGTCCATTGTATCTCTGAGGGAAATAATTGGAACTCAATGTTCATTCCATCATAAACAACAACAGGCTAACATCGGACTATGTATAGATAAATCAATTAGACAAATCCAAATACCACGATGTGTCCCAAACGTATGACAACCTATCAGCAGCTCCTTGCTTCCTAGAGTAAATATCATTTGAAAACAAAAAGCTGTCCAACAAAAATTCAGAGATCGAGTAATTTTCTTTATTGAATTGAAGTACCAAAGAACAACAAACCCTTTTTATAAAATTTTGTCCAAAGGGGATTATTTTGACAAAATTCTCAGTCTTGTTTATTGCTGAGCCGATATCAACAAAATATAAGGATTTAGTTGCTTACAAAAAGTAAATGAAATTAAACTGTAGGGGGAGGGGGGGATCTTCATATGTGGCTGCAACACTGCGTGGGATCGAAACGTATGGTGTTGTGCTTCCTTACATAGTTTTTTTTGGTATTTTCTCATTTTCTAAATTAAGCTTTACAAAACTGAACAGCGGTTGCAGTAGGGCAACACCTTATGATTCAATCCATATCGTCTAGGTATGCGGAAAGTTCATAGTTTTCGCAAACACTTCAATAGTTTGTCGACGACAGAAATAATTCCCTCTGACGAACTCTTGAAGTGTTTGCAAAACTACAGACTTTTCAGATACATAAACGATATGGACTTACTTATTAGACATTGCTCTACTGCAACGTCTCTTTAGTTTTGTGCAGTATCACTTAAATGATGAGAAAACATCAAAATCCTCCGTAAAGAATCACAACATCATACGTTTTGATCCCATGCAGTGTTCAACGGAGCACCGAATATATGATGGGGTTTAAGACACTGGGTGTAAATTGTATAGCACACAGGTTAGAATTGGCATTCGAAAATGTTTTTAAAATAGAGCATATATTGTCTAGCACACGGGATCATATATATGCTCTCTTTTAAACACACCTTTGAATGCCAATTCTATTGTGTTAAACGTCTTTAAATTCAATAGCATCATTTAAGACCAGACGAATTTACAGCATGGACCAGACATACACGTTTCGGGTACTTAACATTCGTCGGTGATCCTCAGTCTAAACAATGTAATATTGCCAAAAGAAATTATTATATCCAAAAATGTACCGAAAGATGAAGCAGAATGGGTGGGATATGATGCTAAAGGACCCACTTTTTAGGAATTTCAAATGCGTTGAAGAGACAAACGATCAACCAAAGTTGATCGAACTTGGCTACATGTGCCCTCGGGGACTCTTGGTCCCCCAACAGTGATCCTCAGTCTAAACAATGTAATATGGCCAAAAGAAATTATTGTATCCAAAATGTACCGAAAGATGAAGCAGAATGGGTGGGATATGATGCTACAGGACCCACGTTTTAGGAATTTCAAGAAATTTCAAATGCGTTGAAGAGACAAACGATCAACCAAAGTTGATCGAACTTGGCTACATGCGCCCTCGGGGACTCTTGGTCCACCAGCAGTGACACCAAGTAGTTCAAATGTTAAACGTCTTAAAATTCAATAGCATCATTTAAGACCAGATGAATTTACAGCATGGACCAGACATGCACGTTTCGGGTACTTAACCCTCGTCAGTGATCCCTGTGTGCTAGACAATGGACACTCAGTATCTCTAGATGTTCTTCTTTAAAATAAATATGTACTGACCTGCACTGTAGGGAAGAGTCAGGTAAAACAGAGGAAATTCTATTTTTCAATTTTGTGTAGGGTACATGCGAGCCTGTAAATAATTATGTTTCTGATGTTCTGATTAAACAATAATTACAAAATTGGTCTTTTTAGAATAGAAACATTTCTTGCTTTACATTAATACAGAAATAATTCCTGAAAACTCATTCATTAATATCTAAAAGCTGTAGAAATTATGCTATTTTAGAGGCAAAAATAACTGCTCCATTTAGTGCAGATTTTAGGGTGACCTTGAACTACACTTCCTGTCTTCAGATTCTAATGATAAAAAGTTTTTATTCTGACATATTTATGACTCGCTAGCATTGACGGTTAATTTCATGTATAGATTGTAAGCATTGGAAATGTATATGTGAAATGCGACAAGATTTCGTTAACATTGCGGCCTATGGGAAAATGGTCAAAAATGAATTACAGGACTCTCCCCTGTAGGTGCCCCATGCTAAGTATGTCACGCGTACTGAAATCGCACCAGTTTTGCCCATTGTATCAGGAATCGTTCATATCCACTAAATTAAGGTATTTTAATGTTCACTTTCAGTCATATACATGAAATCCACATTTCATAGACCCATACCACGTTCATTTCCTTGGATTTTCAGACCTGGTAACCCCCCCCCCCCCCCTTTTTTTTTTCTTTTTTTTAAGTATTTAAACGATTTATCTCTAAATTTGATATATATCGAATACAAAACGATTCACACAGGTGAATCTATCAAAGAAGGATATGCTTTTTACAGTTTAAGTTTCATTTTAGGCAAATATAAAACAAAGGGAGAAAAAACGCGTTTTGCGAAATAAGGGGGGTGGGGTGCGTTTTTGTCTCATTACGAGTCGTTATATCAATATATTCATACTATTTTCTTTCCATTTAGTTGGATATAGATCATTATCATAGAAAAAGCAAAACTATTTGGAATAAATGCTTAAAACTATTTTCCTGGCTGTTTTCACACATTTTTTTTAGTGATTTTTAACCCTTTTCAGGCATCCTGGAAAAAAATCATATAAATTCTATGGAAACACATTGAAGTTTTTCCACTTAGAATAAAGCTGTAACAAGGCTGACAGAAAGAACTAACAGGTTATTTTATGTCCTTTGAGGAGAACAGGTCTGTTTTGAAAATGGAGAAGATGAAGATGTAATGAAATTTACCAATAATTGTGTGCTCAAAATAGCTCCAAACGCGCTTCATTTCAGCGGAATTTTTCGAAAACGAATGAAGATGTTTGGCTCAAACTTGGTATGATGCATACACAGGTCTTGATCTATGTGCCGGTACCAATATTTGGTTGAGATTAAAAGAGGGGGAAAGATATAGGGAAGAGTCAGGTAAAACAGAGGAAATTCTATTTTTCAATTTTGTGTAGGGAACATGCGAGCCTGTAAATAATTATGTTTCTGATGTTCTGATTAAACAATAATTACAAAATTGGTCTTTTTAGAATAGAAACATTTCTTGCTTTACATTAATACAGAAATAATTCCTGAAAACTCATTCATTAATATCTAAAAGCTGTAGAAATTATGCTATTTTAGAGGCAAAAATAACTGCTCCATTTAGTGCAGATTTTAGGGTGACCTTGAACTACACTTCCTGTCTTCAGATTCTAATGATAAAAAGTTTTTATTCTGACATATTTATGACTCGCTAGCATTGACGGTTAATTTCATGTATAGATTGTAAGCATTGGAAATGTATATGTGAAATGCGACAAGATTTCGTTAACATTGCGGCCTATGGGAAAATGGTCAAAAATGAATTACAGGACTCTCCCCTGTAGGTGCCCCATGCTAAGTATGTCACGCGTACTGAAATCGCACCAGTTTTGCCCATTGTATCAGGAATCGTTCATATCCACTAAATTAAGGTATTTTAATGTTCACTTTCAGTCATATACATGAAATCCACATTTCATAGACCCATACCACGTTCATTTCCTTGGATTTTCAGACCTGGTAACCCCCCCCCCCCCCTTTTTTTTTCTTTTTTTTAAGTATTTAAACGATTTATCTCTAAATTTGATATATATCGAATACAAAACGATTCACACAGGTGAATCTATCAAAGAAGGATATGCTTTTTACAGTTTAAGTTTCATTTTAGGCAAATATAAAACAAAGGGAGAAAAAACGCGTTTTGCGAAATAAGGGGGGTGGGGTGCGTTTTTGTCTCATTACGAGTCGTTATATCAATATATTCATACTATTTTCTTTCCATTTAGTTGGATATAGATCATTATCATAGAAAAAGCAAAACTATTTGGAATAAATGCTTAAAACTATTTTCCTGGCTGTTTTCACACATTTTTTTTAGTGATTTTTAACCCTTTTCAGGCATCCTGGAAAAAAATCATATAAATTCTATGGAAACACATTGAAGTTTTTCCACTTAGAATAAAGCTGTAACAAGGCTGACAGAAAGAACTAACAGGTTATTTTATGTCCTTTGAGGAGAACAGGTCTGTTTTGAAAATGGAGAAGATGAAGATGTAATGAAATTTACCAATAATTGTGTGCTCAAAATAGCTCCAAACGCGCTTCATTTCAGCGGAATTTTTCGAAAACGAATGAAGATGTTTGGCTCAAACTTGGTATGATGCATACACAGGTCTTGATCTATGTGCCGGTACCAATATTTGGTTGAGATTAAAAGAGGGGGAAAGATATAGGGAAGAGTCAGGTAAAACAGAGGAAATTCTATTTTTCAATTTTGTGTAGGGAACATGCGAGCCTGTAAATAATTATGTTTCTGATGTTCTGATTAAACAATAATTACAAAATTGGTCTTTTTAGAATAGAAACATTTCTTGCTTTACATTAATACAGAAATAATTCCTGAAAACTCATTCATTAATATCTAAAAGCTGTAGAAATTATGCTATTTTAGAGGCAAAAATAACTGCTCCATTTAGTGCAGATTTTAGGGTGACCTTGAACTACACTTCCTGTCTTCAGATTCTAATGATAAAAAGTTTTTATTCTGACATATTTATGACTCGCTAGCATTGACGGTTAATTTCATGTATAGATTGTAAGCATTGGAAATGTATATGTGAAATGCGACAAGATTTCGTTAACATTGCGGCCTATGGGAAAATGGTCAAAAATGAATTACAGGACTCTCCCCTGTAGGTGCCCCATGCTAAGTATGTCACGCGTACTGAAATCGCACCAGTTTTGCCCATTGTATCAGGAATCGTTCATATCCACTAAATTAAGGTATTTTAATGTTCACTTTCAGTCATATACATGAAATCCACATTTCATAGACCCATACCACGTTCATTTCCTTGGATTTTCAGACCTGGTAACCCCCCCCCCTTTTTTTTTCTTTTTTTTAAGTATTTAAACGATTTATCTCTAAATTTGATATATATCGAATACAAAACGATTCACACAGGTGAATCTATCAAAGAAGGATATGCTTTTTACAGTTTAAGTTTCATTTTAGGCAAATATAAAACAAAGGGAGAAAAAACGCGTTTTGCGAAATAAGGGGGGTGGGGTGCGTTTTTGTCTCATTACGAGTCGTTATATCAATATATTCATACTATTTTCTTTCCATTTAGTTGGATATAGATCATTATCATAGAAAAAGCAAAACTATTTGGAATAAATGCTTAAAACTATTTTCCTGGCTGTTTTCACACATTTTTTTTAGTGATTTTTAACCCTTTTCAGGCATCCTGGAAAAAAATCATATAAATTCTATGGAAACACATTGAAGTTTTTCCACTTAGAATAAAGCTGTAACAAGGCTGACAGAAAGAACTAACAGGTTATTTTATGTCCTTTGAGGAGAACAGGTCTGTTTTGAAAATGGAGAAGATGAAGATGTAATGAAATTTACCAATAATTGTGTGCTCAAAATAGCTCCAAACGCGCTTCATTTCAGCGGAATTTTTCGAAAACGAATGAAGATGTTTGGCTCAAACTTGGTATGATGCATACACAGGTCTTGATCTATGTGCCGGTACCAATATTTGGTTGAGATTAAAAGAGGGGGAAAGATATAGGGAAGAGTCAGGTAAAACAGAGGAAATTCTATTTTTCAATTTTGTGTAGGGAACATGCGAGCCTGTAAATAATTATGTTTCTGATGTTCTGATTAAACAATAATTACAAAATTGGTCTTTTTAGAATAGAAACATTTCTTGCTTTACATTAATACAGAAATAATTCCTGAAAACTCATTCATTAATATCTAAAAGCTGTAGAAATTATGCTATTTTAGAGGCAAAAATAACTGCTCCATTTAGTGCAGATTTTAGGGTGACCTTGAACTACACTTCCTGTCTTCAGATTCTAATGATAAAAAGTTTTTATTCTGACATATTTATGACTCGCTAGCATTGACGGTTAATTTCATGTATAGATTGTAAGCATTGGAAATGTATATGTGAAATGCGACAAGATTTCGTTAACATTGCGGCCTATGGGAAAATGGTCAAAAATGAATTACAGGACTCTCCCCTGTAGGTGCCCCATGCTAAGTATGTCACGCGTACTGAAATCGCACCAGTTTTGCCCATTGTATCAGGAATCGTTCATATCCACTAAATTAAGGTATTTTAATGTTCACTTTCAGTCATATACATGAAATCCACATTTCATAGACCCATACCACGTTCATTTCCTTGGATTTTCAGACCTGGTAACCCCCCCCCCCCCCTTTTTTTTTTCTTTTTTTTAAGTATTTAAACGATTTATCTCTAAATTTGATATATATCGAATACAAAACGATTCACACAGGTGAATCTATCAAAGAAGGATATGCTTTTTACAGTTTAAGTTTCATTTTAGGCAAATATAAAACAAAGGGAGAAAAAACGCGTTTTGCGAAATAAGGGGGGTGGGGTGCGTTTTTGTCTCATTACGAGTCGTTATATCAATATATTCATACTATTTTCTTTCCATTTAGTTGGATATAGATCATTATCATAGAAAAAGCAAAACTATTTGGAATAAATGCTTAAAACTATTTTCCTGGCTGTTTTCACACATTTTTTTTAGTGATTTTTAACCCTTTTCAGGCATCCTGGAAAAAAATCATATAAATTCTATGGAAACACATTGAAGTTTTTCCACTTAGAATAAAGCTGTAACAAGGCTGACAGAAAGAACTAACAGGTTATTTTATGTCCTTTGAGGAGAACAGGTCTGTTTTGAAAATGGAGAAGATGAAGATGTAATGAAATTTACCAATAATTGTGTGCTCAAAATAGCTCCAAACGCGCTTCATTTCAGCGGAATTTTTCGAAAACGAATGAAGATGTTTGGCTCAAACTTGGTATGATGCATACACAGGTCTTGATCTATGTGCCGGTACCAATATTTGGTTGAGATTAAAAGAGGGGGAAAGATATAGGGAAGAGTCAGGTAAAACAGAGGAAATTCTATTTTTCAATTTTGTGTAGGGTACATGCGAGCCTGTAAATAATTATGTTTCTGATGTTCTGATTAAACAATAATTACAAAATTGGTCTTTTTAGAATAGAAACATTTCTTGCTTTACATTAATACAGACATAATTCCTGAAAACTCATTCATTAATATCTAAAAGCTGTAGAAATTATGCTATTTTAGAGGCAAAAATAACTGCTCCATTTAGTGCAGATTTTAGGGTGACCTTGAACTACACTTCCTGTCTTCAGATTCTAATGATAAAAAGTTTTTATTCTGACATATTTATGACTCGCTAGCATTGACGGTTAATTTCATGTATAGATTGTAAGCATTGGAAATGTATATGTGAAATGCGACAAGATTTCGTTAACATTGCGGCCTATGGGAAAATGGTCAAAAATGAATTACAGGACTCTCCCCTGTAGGTGCCCCATGCTAAGTATGTCACGCGTACTGAAATCGCACCAGTTTTGCCCATTGTATCAGGAATCGTTCATATCCACTAAATTAAGGTATTTTAATGTTCACTTTCAGTCATATACATGAAATCCACATTTCATAGACCCATACCACGTTCATTTCCTTGGATTTTCAGACCTGGTAACCCCCCCCCCCCCCTTTTTTTTATTTTTTTTAAGTATTTAAACGATTTATCTCTAAATTTGATATATATCGAATACAAAACGATTCACACAGGTGAATCTATCAAAGAAGGATATGCTTTTTACAGTTTAAGTTTCATTTTAGGCAAATATAAAACAAAGGGAGAAAAAACGCGTTTTGCGAAATAAGGGGGGTGGGGTGCGTTTTTGTCTCATTACGAGTCGTTATATCAATATATTCATACTATTTTCTTTCCATTTAGTTGGATATAGATCATTATCATAGAAAAAGCAAAACTATTTGGAATAAATGCTTAAAACTATTTTCCTGGCTGTTTTCACACATTTTTTTTTAGTGATTTTTAACCCTTTTCAGGCATCCTGGAAAAAAATCATATAAATTCTATGGAAACACATTGAAGTTTTTCCACTTAGAATAAAGCTGTAACAAGGCTGACAGAAAGAACTAACAGGTTATTTTATGTCCTTTGAGGAGAACAGGTCTGTTTTGAAAATGGAGAAGATGAAGATGTAATGAAATTTACCAATAATTGTGTGCTCAAAATAGCTCCAAACGCGCTTCATTTCAGCGGAATTTTTCGAAAACGAATGAAGATGTTTGGCTCAAACTTGGTATGATGCATACACAGGTCTTGATCTATGTGCCGGTACCAATATTTGGTTGAGATTAAAAGAGGGGGAAAGATATAGGGAAGAGTCAGGTAAAACAGAGGAAATTCTATTTTTCAATTTTGTGTAGGGTACATGCGAGCCTGTAAATAATTATGTTTCTGATGTTCTGATTAAACAATAATTACAAAATTGGTCTTTTTAGAATAGAAACATTTCTTGCTTTACATTAATACAGAAATAATTCCTGAAAACTCATTCATTAATATCTAAAAGCTGTAGAAATTATGCTATTTTAGAGGCAAAAATAACTGCTCCATTTAGTGCAGATTTTAGGGTGACCTTGAACTACACTTCCTGTCTTCAGATTCTAATGATAAAAAGTTTTTATTCTGACATATTTATGACTCGCTAGCATTGACGGTTAATTTCATGTATAGATTGTAAGCATTGGAAATGTATATGTGAAATGCGACAAGATTTCGTTAACATTGCGGCCTATGGGAAAATGGTCAAAAATGAATTACAGGACTCTCCCCTGTAGGTGCCCCATGCTAAGTATGTCACGCGTACTGAAATCGCACCAGTTTTGCCCATTGTATCAGGAATCGTTCATATCCACTAAATTAAGGTATTTTAATGTTCACTTTCAGTCATATACATGAAATCCACATTTCATAGACCCATACCACGTTCATTTCCTTGGATTTTCAGACCTGGTAACCCCCCCCCCCTTTTTTTTCTTTTTTTTAAGTATTTAAACGATTTATCTCTAAATTTGATATATATCGAATACAAAACGATTCACACAGGTGAATCTATCAAAGAAGGATATGCTTTTTACAGTTTAAGTTTCATTTTAGGCAAATATAAAACAAAGGGAGAAAAAACGCGTTTTGCGAAATAAGGGGGGTGGGGTGCGTTTTTGTCTCATTACGAGTCGTTATATCAATATATTCATACTATTTTCTTTCCATTTAGTTGGATATAGATCATTATCATAGAAAAAGCAAAACTATTTGGAATAAATGCTTAAAACTATTTTCCTGGCTGTTTTCACACATTTTTTTTTAGTGATTTTTAACCCTTTTCAGGCATCCTGGAAAAAAATCATATAAATTCTATGGAAACACATTGAAGTTTTTCCACTTAGAATAAAGCTGTAACAAGGCTGACAGAAAGAACTAACAGGTTATTTTATGTCCTTTGAGGAGAACAGGTCTGTTTTGAAAATGGAGAAGATGAAGATGTAATGAAATTTACCAATAATTGTGTGCTCAAAATAGCTCCAAACGCGCTTCATTTCAGCGGAATTTTTCGAAAACGAATGAAGATGTTTGGCTCAAACTTGGTATGATGCATACACAGGTCTTGATCTATGTGCCGGTACCAATATTTGGTTGAGATTAAAAGAGGGGGAAAGATGTAGGTGCCCCATGCTAAGTATGTCACGCGTACTGAAATCGCACCAGTTTTGCCCATTGTATCAGGAATCGTTCATATCCACTAAATTAAGGTATTTTAATGTTCACTTTCAGTCATATACATGAAATCCACATTTCATAGACCCATACCACGTTCATTTCCTTGGATTTTCAGACCTGGTAACCCCCCCCCCCCCTTTTTTTTCTTTTTTTTAAGTATTTAAACGATTTATCTCTAAATTTGATATATATCGAATACAAAACGATTCACACAGGTGAATCTATCAAAGAAGGATATGCTTTTTACAGTTTAAGTTTCATTTTAGGCAAATATAAAACAAAGGGAGAAAAAACGCGTTTTGCGAAATAAGGGGGGTGGGGTGCGTTTTTGTCTCATTACGAGTCGTTATATCAATATATTCATACTATTTTCTTTCCATTTAGTTGGATATAGATCATTATCATAGAAAAAGCAAAACTATTTGGAATAAATGCTTAAAACTATTTTCCTGGCTGTTTTCACACATTTTTTTTTAGTGATTTTTAACCCTTTTCAGGCATCCTGGAAAAAAATCATATAAATTCTATGGAAACACATTGAAGTTTTTCCACTTAGAATAAAGCTGTAACAAGGCTGACAGAAAGAACTAACAGGTTATTTTATGTCCTTTGAGGAGAACAGGTCTGTTTTGAAAATGGAGAAGATGAAGATGTAATGAAATTTACCAATAATTGTGTGCTCAAAATAGCTCCAAACGCGCTTCATTTCAGCGGAATTTTTCGAAAACGAATGAAGATGTTTGGCTCAAACTTGGTATGATGCATACACAGGTCTTGATCTATGTGCCGGTACCAATATTTGGTTGAGATTAAAAGAGGGGGAAAGATATAGGGAAGAGTCAGGTAAAACAGAGGAAATTCTATTTTTCAATTTTGTGTAGGGAACATGCGAGCCTGTAAATAATTATGTTTCTGATGTTCTGATTAAACAATAATTACAAAATTGGTCTTTTTAGAATAGAAACATTTCTTGCTTTACATTAATACAGAAATAATTCCTGAAAACTCATTCATTAATATCTAAAAGCTGTAGAAATTATGCTATTTTAGAGGCAAAAATAACTGCTCCATTTAGTGCAGATTTTAGGGTGACCTTGAACTACACTTCCTGTCTTCAGATTCTAATGATAAAAAGTTTTTATTCTGACATATTTATGACTCGCTAGCATTGACGGTTAATTTCATGTATAGATTGTAAGCATTGGAAATGTATATGTGAAATGCGACAAGATTTCGTTAACATTGCGGCCTATGGGAAAATGGTCAAAAATGAATTACAGGACTCTCCCCTGTAGGTGCCCCATGCTAAGTATGTCACGCGTACTGAAATCGCACCAGTTTTGCCCATTGTATCAGGAATCGTTCATATCCACTAAATTAAGGTATTTTAATGTTCACTTTCAGTCATATACATGAAATCCACATTTCATAGACCCATACCACGTTCATTTCCTTGGATTTTCAGACCTGGTAACCCCCCCCCCCTTTTTTTTCTTTTTTTTAAGTATTTAAACGATTTATCTCTAAATTTGATATATATCGAATACAAAACGATTCACACAGGTGAATCTATCAAAGAAGGATATGCTTTTTACAGTTTAAGTTTCATTTTAGGCAAATATAAAACAAAGGGAGAAAAAACGCGTTTTGCGAAATAAGGGGGGTGGGGTGCGTTTTTGTCTCATTACGAGTCGTTATATCAATATATTCATACTATTTTCTTTCCATTTAGTTGGATATAGATCATTATCATAGAAAAAGCAAAACTATTTGGAATAAATGCTTAAAACTATTTTCCTGGCTGTTTTCACACATTTTTTTTTAGTGATTTTTAACCCTTTTCAGGCATCCTGGAAAAAAATCATATAAATTCTATGGAAACACATTGAAGTTTTTCCACTTAGAATAAAGCTGTAACAAGGCTGACAGAAAGAACTAACAGGTTATTTTATGTCCTTTGAGGAGAACAGGTCTGTTTTGAAAATGGAGAAGATGAAGATGTAATGAAATTTACCAATAATTGTGTGCTCAAAATAGCTCCAAACGCGCTTCATTTCAGCGGAATTTTTCGAAAACGAATGAAGATGTTTGGCTCAAACTTGGTATGATGCATACACAGGTCTTGATCTATGTGCCGGTACCAATATTTGGTTGAGATTAAAAGAGGGGGAAAGATATAGGGAAGAGTCAGGTAAAACAGAGGAAATTCTATTTTTCAATTTTGTGTAGGGTACATGCGAGCCTGTAAATAATTATGTTTCTGATGTTCTGATTAAACAATAATTACAAAATTGGTCTTTTTAGAATAGAAACATTTCTTGCTTTACATTAATACAGAAATAATTCCTGAAAACTCATTCATTAATATCTAAAAGCTGTAGAAATTATGCTATTTTAGAGGCAAAAATAACTGCTCCATTTAGTGCAGATTTTAGGGTGACCTTGAACTACACTTCCTGTCTTCAGATTCTAATGATAAAAAGTTTTTATTCTGACATATTTATGACTCGCTAGCATTGACGGTTAATTTCATGTATAGATTGTAAGCATTGGAAATGTATATGTGAAATGCGACAAGATTTCGTTAACATTGCGGCCTATGGGAAAATGGTCAAAAATGAATTACAGGACTCTCCCCTGTAGGTGCCCCATGCTAAGTATGTCACGCGTACTGAAATCGCACCAGTTTTGCCCATTGTATCAGGAATCGTTCATATCCACTAAATTAAGGTATTTTAATGTTCACTTTCAGTCATATACATGAAATCCACATTTCATAGACCCATACCACGTTCATTTCCTTGGATTTTCAGACCTGGTAACCCCCCCCCCCCCCTTTTTTTTCTTTTTTTTAAGTATTTAAACGATTTATCTCTAAATTTGATATATATCGAATACAAAACGATTCACACAGGTGAATCTATCAAAGAAGGATATGCTTTTTACAGTTTAAGTTTCATTTTAGGCAAATATAAAACAAAGGGAGAAAAAACGCGTTTTGCGAAATAAGGGGGGTGGGGTGCGTTTTTGTCTCATTACGAGTCGTTATATCAATATATTCATACTATTTTCTTTCCATTTAGTTGGATATAGATCATTATCATAGAAAAAGCAAAACTATTTGGAATAAATGCTTAAAACTATTTTCCTGGCTGTTTTCACACATTTTTTTTTAGTGATTTTTAACCCTTTTCAGGCATCCTGGAAAAAAATCATATAAATTCTATGGAAACACATTGAAGTTTTTCCACTTAGAATAAAGCTGTAACAAGGCTGACAGAAAGAACTAACAGGTTATTTTATGTCCTTTGAGGAGAACAGGTCTGTTTTGAAAATGGAGAAGATGAAGATGTAATGAAATTTACCAATAATTGTGTGCTCAAAATAGCTCCAAACGCGCTTCATTTCAGCGGAATTTTTCGAAAACGAATGAAGATGTTTGGCTCAAACTTGGTATGATGCATACACAGGTCTTGATCTATGTGCCGGTACCAATATTTGGTTGAGATTAAAAGAGGGGGAAAGATATAGGGAAGAGTCAGGTAAAACAGAGGAAATTCTATTTTTCAATTTTGTGTAGGGTACATGCGAGCCTGTAAATAATTATGTTTCTGATGTTCTGATTAAACAATAATTACAAAATTGGTCTTTTTAGAATAGAAACATTTCTTGCTTTACATTAATACAGAAATAATTCCTGAAAACTCATTCATTAATATCTAAAAGCTGTAGAAATTATGCTATTTTAGAGGCAAAAATAACTGCTCCATTTAGTGCAGATTTTAGGGTGACCTTGAACTACACTTCCTGTCTTCAGATTCTAATGATAAAAAGTTTTTATTCTGACATATTTATGACTCGCTAGCATTGACGGTTAATTTCATGTATAGATTGTAAGCATTGGAAATGTATATGTGAAATGCGACAAGATTTCGTTAACATTGCGGCCTATGGGAAAATGGTCAAAAATGAATTACAGGACTCTCCCCTGTAGGTGCCCCATGCTAAGTATGTCACGCGTACTGAAATCGCACCAGTTTTGCCCATTGTATCAGGAATCGTTCATATCCACTAAATTAAGGTATTTTAATGTTCACTTTCAGTCATATACATGAAATCCACATTTCATAGACCCATACCACGTTCATTTCCTTGGATTTTCAGACCTGGTAACCCCCCCCCCCTTTTTTTTTTCTTTTTTTTAAGTATTTAAACGATTTATCTCTAAATTTGATATATATCGAATACAAAACGATTCACACAGGTGAATCTATCAAAGAAGGATATGCTTTTTACAGTTTAAGTTTCATTTTAGGCAAATATAAAACAAAGGGAGAAAAAACGCGTTTTGCGAAATAAGGGGGGTGGGGTGCGTTTTTGTCTCATTACGAGTCGTTATATCAATATATTCATACTATTTTCTTTCCATTTAGTTGGATATAGATCATTATCATAGAAAAAGCAAAACTATTTGGAATAAATGCTTAAAACTATTTTCCTGGCTGTTTTCACACATTTTTTTTTAGTGATTTTTAACCCTTTTCAGGCATCCTGGAAAAAAATCATATAAATTCTATGGAAACACATTGAAGTTTTTCCACTTAGAATAAAGCTGTAACAAGGCTGACAGAAAGAACTAACAGGTTATTTTATGTCCTTTGAGGAGAACAGGTCTGTTTTGAAAATGGAGAAGATGAAGATGTAATGAAATTTACCAATAATTGTGTGCTCAAAATAGCTCCAAACGCGCTTCATTTCAGCGGAATTTTTCGAAAACGAATGAAGATGTTTGGCTCAAACTTGGTATGATGCATACACAGGTCTTGATCTATGTGCCGGTACCAATATTTGGTTGAGATTAAAAGAGGGGGAAAGATATAGGGAAGAGTCAGGTAAAACAGAGGAAATTCTATTTTTCAATTTTGTGTAGGGTACATGCGAGCCTGTAAATAATTATGTTTCTGATGTTCTGATTAAACAATAATTACAAAATTGGTCTTTTTAGAATAGAAACATTTCTTGCTTTACATTAATACAGAAATAATTCCTGAAAACTCATTCATTAATATCTAAAAGCTGTAGAAATTATGCTATTTTAGAGGCAAAAATAACTGCTCCATTTAGTGCAGATTTTAGGGTGACCTTGAACTACACTTCCTGTCTTCAGATTCTAATGATAAAAAGTTTTTATTCTGACATATTTATGACTCGCTAGCATTGACGGTTAATTTCATGTATAGATTGTAAGCATTGGAAATGTATATGTGAAATGCGACAAGATTTCGTTAACATTGCGGCCTATGGGAAAATGGTCAAAAATGAATTACAGGACTCTCCCCTGTAGGTGCCCCATGCTAAGTATGTCACGCGTACTGAAATCGCACCAGTTTTGCCCATTGTATCAGGAATCGTTCATATCCACTAAATTAAGGTATTTTAATGTTCACTTTCAGTCATATACATGAAATCCACATTTCATAGACCCATACCACGTTCATTTCCTTGGATTTTCAGACCTGGTAACCCCCCCCCCCTTTTTTTTTTCTTTTTTTTAAGTATTTAAACGATTTATCTCTAAATTTGATATATATCGAATACAAAACGATTCACACAGGTGAATCTATCAAAGAAGGATATGCTTTTTACAGTTTAAGTTTCATTTTAGGCAAATATAAAACAAAGGGAGAAAAAACGCGTTTTGCGAAATAAGGGGGGTGGGGTGCGTTTTTGTCTCATTACGAGTCGTTATATCAATATATTCATACTATTTTCTTTCCATTTAGTTGGATATAGATCATTATCATAGAAAAAGCAAAACTATTTGGAATAAATGCTTAAAACTATTTTCCTGGCTGTTTTCACACATTTTTTTTTAGTGATTTTTAACCCTTTTCAGGCATCCTGGAAAAAAATCATATAAATTCTATGGAAACACATTGAAGTTTTTCCACTTAGAATAAAGCTGTAACAAGGCTGACAGAAAGAACTAACAGGTTATTTTATGTCCTTTGAGGAGAACAGGTCTGTTTTGAAAATGGAGAAGATGAAGATGTAATGAAATTTACCAATAATTGTGTGCTCAAAATAGCTCCAAACGCGCTTCATTTCAGCGGAATTTTTCGAAAACGAATGAAGATGTTTGGCTCAAACTTGGTATGATGCATACACAGGTCTTGATCTATGTGCCGGTACCAATATTTGGTTGAGATTAAAAGAGGGGGAAAGATATAGGGAAGAGTCAGGTAAAACAGAGGAAATTCTATTTTTCAATTTTGTGTAGGGTACATGCGAGCCTGTAAATAATTATGTTTCTGATGTTCTGATTAAACAATAATTACAAAATTGGTCTTTTTAGAATAGAAACATTTCTTGCTTTACATTAATACAGAAATAATTCCTGAAAACTCATTCATTAATATCTAAAAGCTGTAGAAATTATGCTATTTTAGAGGCAAAAATAACTGCTCCATTTAGTGCAGATTTTAGGGTGACCTTGAACTACACTTCCTGTCTTCAGATTCTAATGATAAAAAGTTTTTATTCTGACATATTTATGACTCGCTAGCATTGACGGTTAATTTCATGTATAGATTGTAAGCATTGGAAATGTATATGTGAAATGCGACAAGATTTCGTTAACATTGCGGCCTATGGGAAAATGGTCAAAAATGAATTACAGGACTCTCCCCTGTAGGTGCCCCATGCTAAGTATGTCACGCGTACTGAAATCGCACCAGTTTTGCCCATTGTATCAGGAATCGTTCATATCCACTAAATTAAGGTATTTTAATGTTCACTTTCAGTCATATACATGAAATCCACATTTCATAGACCCATACCACGTTCATTTCCTTGGATTTTCAGACCTGGTAACCCCCCCCCCCCCCCTTTTTTTTTCTTTTTTTTAAGTATTTAAACGATTTATCTCTAAATTTGATATATATCGAATACAAAACGATTCACACAGGTGAATCTATCAAAGAAGGATATGCTTTTTACAGTTTAAGTTTCATTTTAGGCAAATATAAAACAAAGGGAGAAAAAACGCGTTTTGCGAAATAAGGGGGGTGGGGTGCGTTTTTGTCTCATTACGAGTCGTTATATCAATATATTCATACTATTTTCTTTCCATTTAGTTGGATATAGATCATTATCATAGAAAAAGCAAAACTATTTGGAATAAATGCTTAAAACTATTTTCCTGGCTGTTTTCACACATTTTTTTTTAGTGATTTTTAACCCTTTTCAGGCATCCTGGAAAAAAATCATATAAATTCTATGGAAACACATTGAAGTTTTTCCACTTAGAATAAAGCTGTAACAAGGCTGACAGAAAGAACTAACAGGTTATTTTATGTCCTTTGAGGAGAACAGGTCTGTTTTGAAAATGGAGAAGATGAAGATGTAATGAAATTTACCAATAATTGTGTGCTCAAAATAGCTCCAAACGCGCTTCATTTCAGCGGAATTTTTCGAAAACGAATGAAGATGTTTGGCTCAAACTTGGTATGATGCATACACAGGTCTTGATCTATGTGCCGGTACCAATATTTGGTTGAGATTAAAAGAGGGGGAAAGATATAGGGAAGAGTCAGGTAAAACAGAGGAAATTCTATTTTTCAATTTTGTGTAGGGTACATGCGAGCCTGTAAATAATTATGTTTCTGATGTTCTGATTAAACAATAATTACAAAATTGGTCTTTTTAGAATAGAAACATTTCTTGCTTTACATTAATACAGAAATAATTCCTGAAAACTCATTCATTAATATCTAAAAGCTGTAGAAATTATGCTATTTTAGAGGCAAAAATAACTGCTCCATTTAGTGCAGATTTTAGGGTGACCTTGAACTACACTTCCTGTCTTCAGATTCTAATGATAAAAAGTTTTTATTCTGACATATTTATGACTCGCTAGCATTGACGGTTAATTTCATGTATAGATTGTAAGCATTGGAAATGTATATGTGAAATGCGACAAGATTTCGTTAACATTGCGGCCTATGGGAAAATGGTCAAAAATGAATTACAGGACTCTCCCCTGTAGGTGCCCCATGCTAAGTATGTCACGCGTACTGAAATCGCACCAGTTTTGCCCATTGTATCAGGAATCGTTCATATCCACTAAATTAAGGTATTTTAATGTTCACTTTCAGTCATATACATGAAATCCACATTTCATAGACCCATACCACGTTCATTTCCTTGGATTTTCAGACCTGGTAACCCCCCCCCTTTTTTTTTTCTTTTTTTTAAGTATTTAAACGATTTATCTCTAAATTTGATATATATCGAATACAAAACGATTCACACAGGTGAATCTATCAAAGAAGGATATGCTTTTTACAGTTTAAGTTTCATTTTAGGCAAATATAAAACAAAGGGAGAAAAAACGCGTTTTGCGAAATAAGGGGGGTGGGGTGCGTTTTTGTCTCATTACGAGTCGTTATATCAATATATTCATACTATTTTCTTTCCATTTAGTTGGATATAGATCATTATCATAGAAAAAGCAAAACTATTTGGAATAAATGCTTAAAACTATTTTCCTGGCTGTTTTCACACATTTTTTTTTAGTGATTTTTAACCCTTTTCAGGCATCCTGGAAAAAAATCATATAAATTCTATGGAAACACATTGAAGTTTTTCCACTTAGAATAAAGCTGTAACAAGGCTGACAGAAAGAACTAACAGGTTATTTTATGTCCTTTGAGGAGAACAGGTCTGTTTTGAAAATGGAGAAGATGAAGATGTAATGAAATTTACCAATAATTGTGTGCTCAAAATAGCTCCAAACGCGCTTCATTTCAGCGGAATTTTTCGAAAACGAATGAAGATGTTTGGCTCAAACTTGGTATGATGCATACACAGGTCTTGATCTATGTGCCGGTACCAATATTTGGTTGAGATTAAAAGAGGGGGAAAGATATAGGGAAGAGTCAGGTAAAACAGAGGAAATTCTATTTTTCAATTTTGTGTAGGGTACATGCGAGCCTGTAAATAATTATGTTTCTGATGTTCTGATTAAACAATAATTACAAAATTGGTCTTTTTAGAATAGAAACATTTCTTGCTTTACATTAATACAGAAATAATTCCTGAAAACTCATTCATTAATATCTAAAAGCTGTAGAAATTATGCTATTTTAGAGGCAAAAATAACTGCTCCATTTAGTGCAGATTTTAGGGTGACCTTGAACTACACTTCCTGTCTTCAGATTCTAATGATAAAAAGTTTTTATTCTGACATATTTATGACTCGCTAGCATTGACGGTTAATTTCATGTATAGATTGTAAGCATTGGAAATGTATATGTGAAATGCGACAAGATTTCGTTAACATTGCGGCCTATGGGAAAATGGTCAAAAATGAATTACAGGACTCTCCCCTGTAGGTGCCCCATGCTAAGTATGTCACGCGTACTGAAATCGCACCAGTTTTGCCCATTGTATCAGGAATCGTTCATATCCACTAAATTAAGGTATTTTAATGTTCACTTTCAGTCATATACATGAAATCCACATTTCATAGACCCATACCACGTTCATTTCCTTGGATTTTCAGACCTGGTAACCCCCCCCCCCTTTTTTTTTTCTTTTTTTTAAGTATTTAAACGATTTATCTCTAAATTTGATATATATCGAATACAAAACGATTCACACAGGTGAATCTATCAAAGAAGGATATGCTTTTTACAGTTTAAGTTTCATTTTAGGCAAATATAAAACAAAGGGAGAAAAAACGCGTTTTGCGAAATAAGGGGGGTGGGGTGCGTTTTTGTCTCATTACGAGTCGTTATATCAATATATTCATACTATTTTCTTTCCATTTAGTTGGATATAGATCATTATCATAGAAAAAGCAAAACTATTTGGAATAAATGCTTAAAACTATTTTCCTGGCTGTTTTCACACATTTTTTTTTAGTGATTTTTAACCCTTTTCAGGCATCCTGGAAAAAAATCATATAAATTCTATGGAAACACATTGAAGTTTTTCCACTTAGAATAAAGCTGTAACAAGGCTGACAGAAAGAACTAACAGGTTATTTTATGTCCTTTGAGGAGAACAGGTCTGTTTTGAAAATGGAGAAGATGAAGATGTAATGAAATTTACCAATAATTGTGTGCTCAAAATAGCTCCAAACGCGCTTCATTTCAGCGGAATTTTTCGAAAACGAATGAAGATGTTTGGCTCAAACTTGGTATGATGCATACACAGGTCTTGATCTATGTGCCGGTACCAATATTTGGTTGAGATTAAAAGAGGGGGAAAGATATAGGGAAGAGTCAGGTAAAACAGAGGAAATTCTATTTTTCAATTTTGTGTAGGGTACATGCGAGCCTGTAAATAATTATGTTTCTGATGTTCTGATTAAACAATAATTACAAAATTGGTCTTTTTAGAATAGAAACATTTCTTGCTTTACATTAATACAGAAATAATTCCTGAAAACTCATTCATTAATATCTAAAAGCTGTAGAAATTATGCTATTTTAGAGGCAAAAATAACTGCTCCATTTAGTGCAGATTTTAGGGTGACCTTGAACTACACTTCCTGTCTTCAGATTCTAATGATAAAAAGTTTTTATTCTGACATATTTATGACTCGCTAGCATTGACGGTTAATTTCATGTATAGATTGTAAGCATTGGAAATGTATATGTGAAATGCGACAAGATTTCGTTAACATTGCGGCCTATGGGAAAATGGTCAAAAATGAATTACAGGACTCTCCCCTGTAGGTGCCCCATGCTAAGTATGTCACGCGTACTGAAATCGCACCAGTTTTGCCCATTGTATCAGGAATCGTTCATATCCACTAAATTAAGGTATTTTAATGTTCACTTTCAGTCATATACATGAAATCCACATTTCATAGACCCATACCACGTTCATTTCCTTGGATTTTCAGACCTGGTAACCCCCCCCCCCCCCTTTTTTTTTCTTTTTTTTAAGTATTTAAACGATTTATCTCTAAATTTGATATATATCGAATACAAAACGATTCACACAGGTGAATCTATCAAAGAAGGATATGCTTTTTACAGTTTAAGTTTCATTTTAGGCAAATATAAAACAAAGGGAGAAAAAACGCGTTTTGCGAAATAAGGGGGGTGGGGTGCGTTTTTGTCTCATTACGAGTCGTTATATCAATATATTCATACTATTTTCTTTCCATTTAGTTGGATATAGATCATTATCATAGAAAAAGCAAAACTATTTGGAATAAATGCTTAAAACTATTTTCCTGGCTGTTTTCACACATTTTTTTTTAGTGATTTTTAACCCTTTTCAGGCATCCTGGAAAAAAATCATATAAATTCTATGGAAACACATTGAAGTTTTTCCACTTAGAATAAAGCTGTAACAAGGCTGACAGAAAGAACTAACAGGTTATTTTATGTCCTTTGAGGAGAACAGGTCTGTTTTGAAAATGGAGAAGATGAAGATGTAATGAAATTTACCAATAATTGTGTGCTCAAAATAGCTCCAAACGCGCTTCATTTCAGCGGAATTTTTCGAAAACGAATGAAGATGTTTGGCTCAAACTTGGTATGATGCATACACAGGTCTTGATCTATGTGCCGGTACCAATATTTGGTTGAGATTAAAAGAGGGGGAAAGATATAGGGAAGAGTCAGGTAAAACAGAGGAAATTCTATTTTTCAATTTTGTGTAGGGTACATGCGAGCCTGTAAATAATTATGTTTCTGATGTTCTGATTAAACAATAATTACAAAATTGGTCTTTTTAGAATAGAAACATTTCTTGCTTTACATTAATACAGAAATAATTCCTGAAAACTCATTCATTAATATCTAAAAGCTGTAGAAATTATGCTATTTTAGAGGCAAAAATAACTGCTCCATTTAGTGCAGATTTTAGGGTGACCTTGAACTACACTTCCTGTCTTCAGATTCTAATGATAAAAAGTTTTTATTCTGACATATTTATGACTCGCTAGCATTGACGGTTAATTTCATGTATAGATTGTAAGCATTGGAAATGTATATGTGAAATGCGACAAGATTTCGTTAACATTGCGGCCTATGGGAAAATGGTCAAAAATGAATTACAGGACTCTCCCCTGTAGGTGCCCCATGCTAAGTATGTCACGCGTACTGAAATCGCACCAGTTTTGCCCATTGTATCAGGAATCGTTCATATCCACTAAATTAAGGTATTTTAATGTTCACTTTCAGTCATATACATGAAATCCACATTTCATAGACCCATACCACGTTCATTTCCTTGGATTTTCAGACCTGGTAACCCCCCCCCCCCCTTTTTTTTTCTTTTTTTTAAGTATTTAAACGATTTATCTCTAAATTTGATATATATCGAATACAAAACGATTCACACAGGTGAATCTATCAAAGAAGGATATGCTTTTTACAGTTTAAGTTTCATTTTAGGCAAATATAAAACAAAGGGAGAAAAAACGCGTTTTGCGAAATAAGGGGGGTGGGGTGCGTTTTTGTCTCATTACGAGTCGTTATATCAATATATTCATACTATTTTCTTTCCATTTAGTTGGATATAGATCATTATCATAGAAAAAGCAAAACTATTTGGAATAAATGCTTAAAACTATTTTCCTGGCTGTTTTCACACATTTTTTTTTTAGTGATTTTTAACCCTTTTCAGGCATCCTGGAAAAAAATCATATAAATTCTATGGAAACACATTGAAGTTTTTCCACTTAGAATAAAGCTGTAACAAGGCTGACAGAAAGAACTAACAGGTTATTTTATGTCCTTTGAGGAGAACAGGTCTGTTTTGAAAATGGAGAAGATGAAGATGTAATGAAATTTACCAATAATTGTGTGCTCAAAATAGCTCCAAACGCGCTTCATTTCAGCGGAATTTTTCGAAAACGAATGAAGATGTTTGGCTCAAACTTGGTATGATGCATACACAGGTCTTGATCTATGTGCCGGTACCAATATTTGGTTGAGATTAAAAGAGGGGGAAAGATATAGGGAAGAGTCAGGTAAAACAGAGGAAATTCTATTTTTCAATTTTGTGTAGGGTACATGCGAGCCTGTAAATAATTATGTTTCTGATGTTCTGATTAAACAATAATTACAAAATTGGTCTTTTTAGAATAGAAACATTTCTTGCTTTACATTAATACAGAAATAATTCCTGAAAACTCATTCATTAATATCTAAAAGCTGTAGAAATTATGCTATTTTAGAGGCAAAAATAACTGCTCCATTTAGTGCAGATTTTAGGGTGACCTTGAACTACACTTCCTGTCTTCAGATTCTAATGATAAAAAGTTTTTATTCTGACATATTTATGACTCGCTAGCATTGACGGTTAATTTCATGTATAGATTGTAAGCATTGGAAATGTATATGTGAAATGCGACAAGATTTCGTTAACATTGCGGCCTATGGGAAAATGGTCAAAAATGAATTACAGGACTCTCCCCTGTAGGTGCCCCATGCTAAGTATGTCACGCGTACTGAAATCGCACCAGTTTTGCCCATTGTATCAGGAATCGTTCATATCCACTAAATTAAGGTATTTTAATGTTCACTTTCAGTCATATACATGAAATCCACATTTCATAGACCCATACCACGTTCATTTCCTTGGATTTTCAGACCTGGTAACCCCCCCCCCCCCTTTTTTTTCTTTTTTTTAAGTATTTAAACGATTTATCTCTAAATTTGATATATATCGAATACAAAACGATTCACACAGGTGAATCTATCAAAGAAGGATATGCTTTTTACAGTTTAAGTTTCATTTTAGGCAAATATAAAACAAAGGGAGAAAAAACGCGTTTTGCGAAATAAGGGGGGTGGGGTGCGTTTTTGTCTCATTACGAGTCGTTATATCAATATATTCATACTATTTTCTTTCCATTTAGTTGGATATAGATCATTATCATAGAAAAAGCAAAACTATTTGGAATAAATGCTTAAAACTATTTTCCTGGCTGTTTTCACACATTTTTTTTTAGTGATTTTTAACCCTTTTCAGGCATCCTGGAAAAAATCATATAAATTCTATGGAAACACATTGAAGTTTTTCCACTTAGAATAAAGCTGTAACAAGGCTGACAGAAAGAACTAACAGGTTATTTTATGTCCTTTGAGGAGAACAGGTCTGTTTTGAAAATGGAGAAGATGAAGATGTAATGAAATTTACCAATAATTGTGTGCTCAAAATAGCTCCAAACGCGCTTCATTTCAGCGGAATTTTTCGAAAACGAATGAAGATGTTTGGCTCAAACTTGGTATGATGCATACACAGGTCTTGATCTATGTGCCGGTACCAATATTTGGTTGAGATTAAAAGAGGGGGAAAGATATAGGGAAGAGTCAGGTAAAACAGAGGAAATTCTATTTTTCAATTTTGTGTAGGGTACATGCGAGCCTGTAAATAATTATGTTTCTGATGTTCTGATTAAACAATAATTACAAAATTGGTCTTTTTAGAATAGAAACATTTCTTGCTTTACATTAATACAGAAATAATTCCTGAAAACTCATTCATTAATATCTAAAAGCTGTAGAAATTATGCTATTTTAGAGGCAAAAATAACTGCTCCATTTAGTGCAGATTTTAGGGTGACCTTGAACTACACTTCCTGTCTTCAGATTCTAATGATAAAAAGTTTTTATTCTGACATATTTATGACTCGCTAGCATTGACGGTTAATTTCATGTATAGATTGTAAGCATTGGAAATGTATATGTGAAATGCGACAAGATTTCGTTAACATTGCGGCCTATGGGAAAATGGTCAAAAATGAATTACAGGACTCTCCCCTGTAGGTGCCCCATGCTAAGTATGTCACGCGTACTGAAATCGCACCAGTTTTGCCCATTGTATCAGGAATCGTTCATATCCACTAAATTAAGGTATTTTAATGTTCACTTTCAGTCATATACATGAAATCCACATTTCATAGACCCATACCACGTTCATTTCCTTGGATTTTCAGACCTGGTAACCCCCCCCCCCTTTTTTTTCTTTTTTTTAAGTATTTAAACGATTTATCTCTAAATTTGATATATATCGAATACAAAACGATTCACACAGGTGAATCTATCAAAGAAGGATATGCTTTTTACAGTTTAAGTTTCATTTTAGGCAAATATAAAACAAAGGGAGAAAAAACGCGTTTTGCGAAATAAGGGGGGTGGGGTGCGTTTTTGTCTCATTACGAGTCGTTATATCAATATATTCATACTATTTTCTTTCCATTTAGTTGGATATAGATCATTATCATAGAAAAAGCAAAACTATTTGGAATAAATGCTTAAAACTATTTTCCTGGCTGTTTTCACACATTTTTTTTTAGTGATTTTTAACCCTTTTCAGGCATCCTGGAAAAAAATCATATAAATTCTATGGAAACACATTGAAGTTTTTCCACTTAGAATAAAGCTGTAACAAGGCTGACAGAAAGAACTAACAGGTTATTTTATGTCCTTTGAGGAGAACAGGTCTGTTTTGAAAATGGAGAAGATGAAGATGTAATGAAATTTACCAATAATTGTGTGCTCAAAATAGCTCCAAACGCGCTTCATTTCAGCGGAATTTTTCGAAAACGAATGAAGATGTTTGGCTCAAACTTGGTATGATGCATACACAGGTCTTGATCTATGTGCCGGTACCAATATTTGGTTGAGATTAAAAGAGGGGGAAAGATATAGGGAAGAGTCAGGTAAAACAGAGGAAATTCTATTTTTCAATTTTGTGTAGGGTACATGCGAGCCTGTAAATAATTATGTTTCTGATGTTCTGATTAAACAATAATTACAAAATTGGTCTTTTTAGAATAGAAACATTTCTTGCTTTACATTAATACAGAAATAATTCCTGAAAACTCATTCATTAATATCTAAAAGCTGTAGAAATTATGCTATTTTAGAGGCAAAAATAACTGCTCCATTTAGTGCAGATTTTAGGGTGACCTTGAACTACACTTCCTGTCTTCAGATTCTAATGATAAAAAGTTTTTATTCTGACATATTTATGACTCGCTAGCATTGACGGTTAATTTCATGTATAGATTGTAAGCATTGGAAATGTATATGTGAAATGCGACAAGATTTCGTTAACATTGCGGCCTATGGGAAAATGGTCAAAAATGAATTACAGGACTCTCCCCTGTAGGTGCCCCATGCTAAGTATGTCACGCGTACTGAAATCGCACCAGTTTTGCCCATTGTATCAGGAATCGTTCATATCCACTAAATTAAGGTATTTTAATGTTCACTTTCAGTCATATACATGAAATCCACATTTCATAGACCCATACCACGTTCATTTCCTTGGATTTTCAGACCTGGTAACCCCCCCCCCCTTTTTTTTTTTCTTTTTTTTAAGTATTTAAACGATTTATCTCTAAATTTGATATATATCGAATACAAAACGATTCACACAGGTGAATCTATCAAAGAAGGATATGCTTTTTACAGTTTAAGTTTCATTTTAGGCAAATATAAAACAAAGGGAGAAAAAACGCGTTTTGCGAAATAAGGGGGGTGGGGTGCGTTTTTGTCTCATTACGAGTCGTTATATCAATATATTCATACTATTTTCTTTCCATTTAGTTGGATATAGATCATTATCATAGAAAAAGCAAAACTATTTGGAATAAATGCTTAAAACTATTTTCCTGGCTGTTTTCACACATTTTTTTTTAGTGATTTTTAACCCTTTTCAGGCATCCTGGAAAAAAATCATATAAATTCTATGGAAACACATTGAAGTTTTTCCACTTAGAATAAAGCTGTAACAAGGCTGACAGAAAGAACTAACAGGTTATTTTATGTCCTTTGAGGAGAACAGGTCTGTTTTGAAAATGGAGAAGATGAAGATGTAATGAAATTTACCAATAATTGTGTGCTCAAAATAGCTCCAAACGCGCTTCATTTCAGCGGAATTTTTCGAAAACGAATGAAGATGTTTGGCTCAAACTTGGTATGATGCATACACAGGTCTTGATCTATGTGCCGGTACCAATATTTGGTTGAGATTAAAAGAGGGGGAAAGATGTAGGTGCCCCATGCTAAGTATGTCACGCGTACTGAAATCGCACCAGTTTTGCCCATTGTATCAGGAATCGTTCATATCCACTAAATTAAGGTATTTTAATGTTCACTTTCAGTCATATACATGAAATCCACATTTCATAGACCCATACCACGTTCATTTCCTTGGATTTTCAGACCTGGTAACCCCCCCCCCCTTTTTTTTTTCTTTTTTTTAAGTATTTAAACGATTTATCTCTAAATTTGATATATATCGAATACAAAACGATTCACACAGGTGAATCTATCAAAGAAGGATATGCTTTTTACAGTTTAAGTTTCATTTTAGGCAAATATAAAACAAAGGGAGAAAAAACGCGTTTTGCGAAATAAGGGGGGTGGGTGCGTTTTTGTCTCATTACGAGTCGTTATATCAATATATTCATACTATTTTCTTTCCATTTAGTTGGATATAGATCATTATCATAGAAAAAGCAAAACTATTTGGAATAAATGCTTAAAACTATTTTCCTGGCTGTTTTCACACATTTTTTTTTAGTGATTTTTAACCCTTTTCAGGCATCCTGGAAAAAAATCATATAAATTCTATGGAAACACATTGAAGTTTTTCCACTTAGAATAAAGCTGTAACAAGGCTGACAGAAAGAACTAACAGGTTATTTTATGTCCTTTGAGGAGAACAGGTCTGTTTTGAAAATGGAGAAGATGAAGATGTAATGAAATTTACCAATAATTGTGTGCTCAAAATAGCTCCAAACGCGCTTCATTTCAGCGGAATTTTTCGAAAACGAATGAAGATGTTTGGCTCAAACTTGGTATGATGCATACACAGGTCTTGATCTATGTGCCGGTACCAATATTTGGTTGAGATTAAAAGAGGGGGAAAGATATAGGGAAGAGTCAGGTAAAACAGAGGAAATTCTATTTTTCAATTTTGTGTAGGGTACATGCGAGCCTGTAAATAATTATGTTTCTGATGTTCTGATTAAACAATAATTACAAAATTGGTCTTTTTAGAATAGAAACATTTCTTGCTTTACATTAATACAGAAATAATTCCTGAAAACTCATTCATTAATATCTAAAAGCTGTAGAAATTATGCTATTTTAGAGGCAAAAATAACTGCTCCATTTAGTGCAGATTTTAGGGTGACCTTGAACTACACTTCCTGTCTTCAGATTCTAATGATAAAAAGTTTTTATTCTGACATATTTATGACTCGCTAGCATTGACGGTTAATTTCATGTATAGATTGTAAGCATTGGAAATGTATATGTGAAATGCGACAAGATTTCGTTAACATTGCGGCCTATGGGAAAATGGTCAAAAATGAATTACAGGACTCTCCCCTGTAGGTGCCCCATGCTAAGTATGTCACGCGTACTGAAATCGCACCAGTTTTGCCCATTGTATCAGGAATCGTTCATATCCACTAAATTAAGGTATTTTAATGTTCACTTTCAGTCATATACATGAAATCCACATTTCATAGACCCATACCACGTTCATTTCCTTGGATTTTCAGACCTGGTAACCCCCCCCCCCCTTTTTTTCTTTTTTTTTAAGTATTTAAACGATTTATCTCTAAATTTGATATATATCGAATACAAAACGATTCACACAGGTGAATCTATCAAAGAAGGATATGCTTTTTACAGTTTAAGTTTCATTTTAGGCAAATATAAAACAAAGGGAGAAAAAACGCGTTTTGCGAAATAAGGGGGGTGGGGTGCGTTTTTGTCTCATTACGAGTCGTTATATCAATATATTCATACTATTTTCTTTCCATTTAGTTGGATATAGATCATTATCATAGAAAAAGCAAAACTATTTGGAATAAATGCTTAAAACTATTTTCCTGGCTGTTTTCACACATTTTTTTTTAGTGATTTTTAACCCTTTTCAGGCATCCTGGAAAAAAATCATATAAATTCTATGGAAACACATTGAAGTTTTTCCACTTAGAATAAAGCTGTAACAAGGCTGACAGAAAGAACTAACAGGTTATTTTATGTCCTTTGAGGAGAACAGGTCTGTTTTGAAAATGGAGAAGATGAAGATGTAATGAAATTTACCAATAATTGTGTGCTCAAAATAGCTCCAAACGCGCTTCATTTCAGCGGAATTTTTCGAAAACGAATGAAGATGTTTGGCTCAAACTTGGTATGATGCATACACAGGTCTTGATCTATGTGCCGGTACCAATATTTGGTTGAGATTAAAAGAGGGGGAAAGATATAGGGAAGAGTCAGGTAAAACAGAGGAAATTCTATTTTTCAATTTTGTGTAGGGTACATGCGAGCCTGTAAATAATTATGTTTCTGATGTTCTGATTAAACAATAATTACAAAATTGGTCTTTTTAGAATAGAAACATTTCTTGCTTTACATTAATACAGAAATAATTCCTGAAAACTCATTCATTAATATCTAAAAGCTGTAGAAATTATGCTATTTTAGAGGCAAAAATAACTGCTCCATTTAGTGCAGATTTTAGGGTGACCTTGAACTACACTTCCTGTCTTCAGATTCTAATGATAAAAAGTTTTTATTCTGACATATTTATGACTCGCTAGCATTGACGGTTAATTTCATGTATAGATTGTAAGCATTGGAAATGTATATGTGAAATGCGACAAGATTTCGTTAACATTGCGGCCTATGGGAAAATGGTCAAAAATGAATTACAGGACTCTCCCCTGTAGGTGCCCCATGCTAAGTATGTCACGCGTACTGAAATCGCACCAGTTTTGCCCATTGTATCAGGAATCGTTCATATCCACTAAATTAAGGTATTTTAATGTTCACTTTCAGTCATATACATGAAATCCACATTTCATAGACCCATACCACGTTCATTTCCTTGGATTTTCAGACCTGGTAACCCCCCCCCCCCTTTTTTTTCTTTTTTTTAAGTATTTAAACGATTTATCTCTAAATTTGATATATATCGAATACAAAACGATTCACACAGGTGAATCTATCAAAGAAGGATATGCTTTTTACAGTTTAAGTTTCATTTTAGGCAAATATAAAACAAAGGGAGAAAAAACGCGTTTTGCGAAATAAGGGGGGTGGGGTGCGTTTTTGTCTCATTACGAGTCGTTATATCAATATATTCATACTATTTTCTTTCCATTTAGTTGGATATAGATCATTATCATAGAAAAAGCAAAACTATTTGGAATAAATGCTTAAAACTATTTTCCTGGCTGTTTTCACAAATTTTTTTTTTAGTGATTTTTAACCCTTTTCAGGCATCCTGGAAAAAAATCATATAAATTCTATGGAAACACATTGAAGTTTTTCCACTTAGAATAAAGCTGTAACAAGGCTGACAGAAAGAACTAACAGGTTATTTTATGTCCTTTGAGGAGAACAGGTCTGTTTTGAAAATGGAGAAGATGAAGATGTAATGAAATTTACCAATAATTGTGTGCTCAAAATAGCTCCAAACGCGCTTCATTTCAGCGGAATTTTTCGAAAACGAATGAAGATGTTTGGCTCAAACTTGGTATGATGCATACACAGGTCTTGATCTATGTGCCGGTACCAATATTTGGTTGAGATTAAAAGAGGGGGAAAGATATAGGGAAGAGTCAGGTAAAACAGAGGAAATTCTATTTTTCAATTTTGTGTAGGGTACATGCGAGCCTGTAAATAATTATGTTTCTGATGTTCTGATTAAACAATAATTACAAAATTGGTCTTTTTAGAATAGAAACATTTCTTGCTTTACATTAATACAGAAATAATTCCTGAAAACTCATTCATTAATATCTAAAAGCTGTAGAAATTATGCTATTTTAGAGGCAAAAATAACTGCTCCATTTAGTGCAGATTTTAGGGTGACCTTGAACTACACTTCCTGTCTTCAGATTCTAATGATAAAAAGTTTTTATTCTGACATATTTATGACTCGCTAGCATTGACGGTTAATTTCATGTATAGATTGTAAGCATTGGAAATGTATATGTGAAATGCGACAAGATTTCGTTAACATTGCGGCCTATGGGAAAATGGTCAAAAATGAATTACAGGACTCTCCCCTGTAGGTGCCCCATGCTAAGTATGTCACGCGTACTGAAATCGCACCAGTTTTGCCCATTGTATCAGGAATCGTTCATATCCACTAAATTAAGGTATTTTAATGTTCACTTTCAGTCATATACATGAAATCCACATTTCATAGACCCATACCACGTTCATTTCCTTGGATTTTCAGACCTGGTAACCCCCCCCCCCCCTTTTTTTTCTTTTTTTTAAGTATTTAAACGATTTATCTCTAAATTTGATATATATCGAATACAAAACGATTCACACAGGTGAATCTATCAAAGAAGGATATGCTTTTTACAGTTTAAGTTTCATTTTAGGCAAATATAAAACAAAGGGAGAAAAAACGCGTTTTGCGAAATAAGGGGGGTGGGGTGCGTTTTTGTCTCATTACGAGTCGTTATATCAATATATTCATACTATTTTCTTTCCATTTAGTTGGATATAGATCATTATCATAGAAAAAGCAAAACTATTTGGAATAAATGCTTAAAACTATTTTCCTGGCTGTTTTCACACATTTTTTTTTAGTGATTTTTAACCCTTTTCAGGCATCCTGGAAAAAAATCATATAAATTCTATGGAAACACATTGAAGTTTTTCCACTTAGAATAAAGCTGTAACAAGGCTGACAGAAAGAACTAACAGGTTATTTTATGTCCTTTGAGGAGAACAGGTCTGTTTTGAAAATGGAGAAGATGAAGATGTAATGAAATTTACCAATAATTGTGTGCTCAAAATAGCTCCAAACGCGCTTCATTTCAGCGGAATTTTTCGAAAACGAATGAAGATGTTTGGCTCAAACTTGGTATGATGCATACACAGGTCTTGATCTATGTGCCGGTACCAATATTTGGTTGAGATTAAAAGAGGGGGAAAGATATAGGGAAGAGTCAGGTAAAACAGAGGAAATTCTATTTTTCAATTTTGTGTAGGGTACATGCGAGCCTGTAAATAATTATGTTTCTGATGTTCTGATTAAACAATAATTACAAAATTGGTCTTTTTAGAATAGAAACATTTCTTGCTTTACATTAATACAGAAATAATTCCTGAAAACTCATTCATTAATATCTAAAAGCTGTAGAAATTATGCTATTTTAGAGGCAAAAATAACTGCTCCATTTAGTGCAGATTTTAGGGTGACCTTGAACTACACTTCCTGTCTTCAGATTCTAATGATAAAAAGTTTTTATTCTGACATATTTATGACTCGCTAGCATTGACGGTTAATTTCATGTATAGATTGTAAGCATTGGAAATGTATATGTGAAATGCGACAAGATTTCGTTAACATTGCGGCCTATGGGAAAATGGTCAAAAATGAATTACAGGACTCTCCCCTGTAGGTGCCCCATGCTAAGTATGTCACGCGTACTGAAATCGCACCAGTTTTGCCCATTGTATCAGGAATCGTTCATATCCACTAAATTAAGGTATTTTAATGTTCACTTTCAGTCATATACATGAAATCCACATTTCATAGACCCATACCACGTTCATTTCCTTGGATTTTCAGACCTGGTAACCCCCCCCCCCCCTTTTTTTTCTTTTTTTTAAGTATTTAAACGATTTATCTCTAAATTTGATATATATCGAATACAAAACGATTCACACAGGTGAATCTATCAAAGAAGGATATGCTTTTTACAGTTTAAGTTTCATTTTAGGCAAATATAAAACAAAGGGAGAAAAAACGCGTTTTGCGAAATAAGGGGGGTGGGGTGCGTTTTTGTCTCATTACGAGTCGTTATATCAATATATTCATACTATTTTCTTTCCATTTAGTTGGATATAGATCATTATCATAGAAAAAGCAAAACTATTTGGAATAAATGCTTAAAACTATTTTCCTGGCTGTTTTCACACATTTTTTTTTAGTGATTTTTAACCCTTTTCAGGCATCCTGGAAAAAAATCATATAAATTCTATGGAAACACATTGAAGTTTTTCCACTTAGAATAAAGCTGTAACAAGGCTGACAGAAAGAACTAACAGGTTATTTTATGTCCTTTGAGGAGAACAGGTCTGTTTTGAAAATGGAGAAGATGAAGATGTAATGAAATTTACCAATAATTGTGTGCTCAAAATAGCTCCAAACGCGCTTCATTTCAGCGGAATTTTTCGAAAACGAATGAAGATGTTTGGCTCAAACTTGGTATGATGCATACACAGGTCTTGATCTATGTGCCGGTACCAATATTTGGTTGAGATTAAAAGAGGGGGAAAGATATAGGGAAGAGTCAGGTAAAACAGAGGAAATTCTATTTTTCAATTTTGTGTAGGGTACATGCGAGCCTGTAAATAATTATGTTTCTGATGTTCTGATTAAACAATAATTACAAAATTGGTCTTTTTAGAATAGAAACATTTCTTGCTTTACATTAATACAGAAATAATTCCTGAAAACTCATTCATTAATATCTAAAAGCTGTAGAAATTATGCTATTTTAGAGGCAAAAATAACTGCTCCATTTAGTGCAGATTTTAGGGTGACCTTGAACTACACTTCCTGTCTTCAGATTCTAATGATAAAAAGTTTTTATTCTGACATATTTATGACTCGCTAGCATTGACGGTTAATTTCATGTATAGATTGTAAGCATTGGAAATGTATATGTGAAATGCGACAAGATTTCGTTAACATTGCGGCCTATGGGAAAATGGTCAAAAATGAATTACAGGACTCTCCCCTGTAGGTGCCCCATGCTAAGTATGTCACGCGTACTGAAATCGCACCAGTTTTGCCCATTGTATCAGGAATCGTTCATATCCACTAAATTAAGGTATTTTAATGTTCACTTTCAGTCATATACATGAAATCCACATTTCATAGACCCATACCACGTTCATTTCCTTGGATTTTCAGACCTGGTAACCCCCCCCCCCCCTTTTTTTTTCTTTTTTTTAAGTATTTAAACGATTTATCTCTAAATTTGATATATATCGAATACAAAACGATTCACACAGGTGAATCTATCAAAGAAGGATATGCTTTTTACAGTTTAAGTTTCATTTTAGGCAAATATAAAACAAAGGGAGAAAAAACGCGTTTTGCGAAATAAGGGGGGTGGGGTGCGTTTTTGTCTCATTACGAGTCGTTATATCAATATATTCATACTATTTTCTTTCCATTTAGTTGGATATAGATCATTATCATAGAAAAAGCAAAACTATTTGGAATAAATGCTTAAAACTATTTTCCTGGCTGTTTTCACACATTTTTTTTTTAGTGATTTTTAACCCTTTTCAGGCATCCTGGAAAAAAATCATATAAATTCTATGGAAACACATTGAAGTTTTTCCACTTAGAATAAAGCTGTAACAAGGCTGACAGAAAGAACTAACAGGTTATTTTATGTCCTTTGAGGAGAACAGGTCTGTTTTGAAAATGGAGAAGATGAAGATGTAATGAAATTTACCAATAATTGTGTGCTCAAAATAGCTCCAAACGCGCTTCATTTCAGCGGAATTTTTCGAAAACGAATGAAGATGTTTGGCTCAAACTTGGTATGATGCATACACAGGTCTTGATCTATGTGCCGGTACCAATATTTGGTTGAGATTAAAAGAGGGGGAAAGATATAGGGAAGAGTCAGGTAAAACAGAGGAAATTCTATTTTTCAATTTTGTGTAGGGTACATGCGAGCCTGTAAATAATTATGTTTCTGATGTTCTGATTAAACAATAATTACAAAATTGGTCTTTTTAGAATAGAAACATTTCTTGCTTTACATTAATACAGAAATAATTCCTGAAAACTCATTCATTAATATCTAAAAGCTGTAGAAATTATGCTATTTTAGAGGCAAAAATAACTGCTCCATTTAGTGCAGATTTTAGGGTGACCTTGAACTACACTTCCTGTCTTCAGATTCTAATGATAAAAAGTTTTTATTCTGACATATTTATGACTCGCTAGCATTGACGGTTAATTTCATGTATAGATTGTAAGCATTGGAAATGTATATGTGAAATGCGACAAGATTTCGTTAACATTGCGGCCTATGGGAAAATGGTCAAAAATGAATTACAGGACTCTCCCCTGTAGTCGGTATGGCCTTTCTTTGTTACGGCAGATCTTGCAAACATTATATGCTCAACTTCGTTTTGCTGTGGGTTCTGCAACCTGGTATTGTTGGAGATCCCCTCCTTTGTTTCGTATTGTTGTAAGTGAATATAATAAAATAAACCGATCATGAACTGATAATTGCAACTGTATTGCATATGCATTCATTTACAAATATATGCACACGTGTTGTTGCTGGGGGGATAGAAGGTCCCAAACACATTTCAATGATTGTACTGAATTCCTTTAATTTTTTCAGGTCTTGATTGTGAAAGGTACATTGCCACACAGGGTGAGTGACAGTAGGTGGATGCATCAAATGGATAAAACAAAGGAGGGGATCTCCAACAACACCCGGTTTTAGCACCCACAGCAATACCCCAAAACACCCAATGCAAAAACACAAAGCAGACAAGCACGGAAAGAGAGGCATAAGGGACAAGGAACGTCAACGCACAACACAGAAACATCAAACACAAAGGACTACACATAAACCAACGAGGCCAATGGGCAACCGGTGCCGACTTAGGACGGCCATCTGCCACGGAAATAGCAGAAGGTGTGGTTATCCTGGATTACGTGCGCACAACCCTCCCACTTTTCCGATTACCCAGAGGTCTCGAAGAACGTACAATTGTGGTGTAAAACAACCTCCTCACTGTCAGATGACCACACACAAACAAGACCGCAAAACGCAGGGGCCCAATCTACACAGATGAATATGTAAATGGATATAAAAAGAGGGCGTACGTAATACAATCCGTGCTCTGCCGCCGCGAGCTCATGTATGTTATCACCCGAGGAGACCGACTGACATTCAGAGAGGACAGGTGGTCGGGGCCCTGTCTTCTCTAAAGAGGTTTGGACAAGGCACCATCGAAGCTATACTCAGAACATGACAAATATGGAAAAAACATATCCCTATGAAGAAGTACAAAATCGTTACTCGAAAAATCATCTTACCAAGGACATACAAATCCAGGATGAAACTAGAACTAAGGCAAAGGAACAGAAATAAAAAAAGTCTACCATATGAAGAGAAGTAAACTCCCTGCGAAGGAGATAAGAAGCCCAGGAAGAGTGAGCATCTCCTGCTTACATGCAACACCCGCCACTTCAATTCGGTAGAAAGTTCACAATCGGTAATTCCCACAAAAGAAGACAAACGTATAAATTGAATATCATTTATGACTTTGGACAGAACATACCCAGCCTTTATTATTACCTTCAGAATAAGTATCATACCAATGCAAAAGCTGATGGACCGGCAAAATTCTGATAGACTAATCTGTCATGAGTTATGCTTTAATACTTAAGAAGGGAGGGGATTTCCAACCATACTCGGTTGCAGTAAAAACAGCAAAACACCCGATGCGAAAACAGAAGACGAGCAACGAGATTAATGGGTAACTGGTTCCGACTTAAGACGGTTATCTGCTACGCAAGTAGCGAATGGTGTGTTTATCCGGATAACGTGCGCACAACCCTCTCATTTTTTCGGTTACCAAAAGGTCTAGAAGAACGAGCAATTGTAGTGTAAATAACCCACTGTTAGATTACCATACAATCAATACAGCAAAACGCAGGGGCCCAAGCAACACACATGAATATGAAAATGAAAATAAAAAGGGGGCGTACGTTAAAACAATATGTGTTCTGCCGGCTGTAGCGAGCTCGTACGTGTTATCACCCGATGAGTCCAACTGACATTTAAAAGGACAGGTTGTCGGCGCCTACTGACATTCAAATAGGACAGGTGGTCGGGGCCGACTGACATTCAAATAGGACAGGTGGTCAGGGCCCTACCTTCTCTAAAGAGGTTTGGAAGGGCCTGTCGTCACAGCCAGTCAGAAGCGCTGGTAGAAGACTGTAAAAGACTGAATGTTGCTCTAACATGAATTTGAAGACTTTTAACATAAAAACTATACATCATATCAATAAGAAACACACAGTGTCGGCTCTTCTTATGAGACATGCGTGACTGCAAGGTGCCCAATCCGTGCAATTTAGGAATTTCACAACCTGCCTTTAATAGTGACATATACAAATTAGGGGGATTGAGTGTAGACAGAATTTCAATCGCGTCAGAATCATCAAACGCATTTTATGATCATGCTGCCTCAAAACGGACAATCGGCATGGTACTTGACCAATCCATAGCCTTGTACAAGATTTGCAATCTGAGTGACCTCTTCATAGAAGCAGGGCATTGACCACCTGTCCGTTCTGAATGTCGGTCGAACTTCTCGGGTGATAACATGCATGAGCTCGCTACAGTCGGCAGAACACGGATTGTTTTAACGTACGCCCCCTTTTTATTTTCATTTACATATTCATCTGTGTTACTTGGGCCCCTGCGTTTTGCTGTATTGTTTGTATGGTAATCTAACAGTGAGTTATTTTACACTGTTTTTCGTTTGCCCTTTGTTTTTTATATCCATTTACAATTCATACGCGTGTTGCATGGACACCGCGTTTTGCTGCGCTGTTTGTGTTGTCATCTTACATTGTTGTAGGAAACAATTCTGCGTTCTTCGATATCTCTGGGTAACCGGAAAATATGAGAGTTGTGCGAACATAATCCGGATAATCACACCATTTGCCACTAGCCAGGCAGATTGCCGTTCTAAATCGGCACCGATTGCCCATTGCTGAGGGCCACGACCACCTGTCTTCTCTGAAAGTCAGTCGGACTCCTCGGGTGATAACATGCATGAGCTCGCTGCAGCCCACAATGCACAGACTGTATTTCGTACGCCTTCTGTTTTTTTATACCCATTTACATATCCATATGTGTTTCTTGGGCCACTGCGTCATGTTTTCTGTTTCTATGGTCATCTTACAGTGAGGTTAATTTACACCACAATTGTGCGCTCTTCGAAACTTCTGGATAATCGGAAAAGTGGGACGGTTGTGCGCATGTAATCCGGATAACCACTACGTCTACAATTTACACGGCAGATGGCTGTCCCAAGTCGGCACCGACTGTCCATTGGTCTCGTTGGTTAATGTGTAGTCATTCGTGTTCCATGTTTCTACGATGTGATTTGGTGTTCCCTGTACCTTGTCTCTTTCTGTGCGTATCTGCTCTGTCTGTTTGCATTGGATGGTTCTGAGTCTCTTCCTGTTTGTGTCTTCTGTGTTTTCATGTTTTGCAGTGGGTGCTGCTTCCTTATCCTGGTACCCTTCCTTCTTGGAGTGGTAGTTGACTTGATAATCGCAAGTTCTCAGTTTTATCTATAACCGGCTTAGAACTATTTAAAATTTTGGCAAGCCATGCAAAAGTCGAAATAATCAAAGGAATAAAGCCTCTAGAACAGTAATACGTAGATCTAGTCAGAATATTATTTTGGAAATTCTATTTTCTTACTTTCAAAGGGGAAATAACAGTGTGGCTTAAATCATTCTCTTCCCTGGATTTAATTTCAATGGAAACTGAGGAGCTTCTTTAATTTTTGTCAAAAATTAAAGAAGCTCCTCAGGGTTGCGCTAGACAAAAATTAAAGAAGCTCCTCAGTTTCCATTGAAGTTACCCTGGATTCAGTGCGGGCTTGCGCTACTCTACATACTGTAAGGGTATACTACTGCGTAAATGTCAGATGTTGAATTTGTGAGGCACCACATTAATTCATTTCATTCGCCACCTACAACGAATTCCGTTTTTGAAATTTTAATTATCAAATATAATATAATGCAAATGCCAAATGGTGTTTCCATCGTTATGAAATATTTTTAAATTTTCATTTGTTACATTATCTAATTAACACGTATCATGAAGTGAATTTCTAATCCCATGTTCCAGCATCAAATTCATACGTCATACATTAGTTCGGGCACCAGCCCAGTCCATTTGTTTCAGTGGCGCCATCTTCAACGAATTCCAGTTTTACTGTTAAAATCTGTGGACTAGAAATGTTTTTAATTCGGCAGTATCTTGATTAGTATGCAAGAATCATTTGTGAAAGTAACGAAGTTTTCAATATACTATTCTGTTTTGTTTTGTTTTTTTATTCACAACATACCCTTAGCGGATCGAGCGAGAAAGTACACAAATTGTGGCACTTGATGAACAAAAGTTATTCAAGATGATCTGTTGATTTGTAGGTTGATTTCATATTTACATAGTTTGACGAAAGTGTAGACGCCTTATATTTCAATCAATTTTAGCTCTGTGATCTTTTATGGTACATTATCAATCTGTAAAGTGATTAAACACTTTAGTTTCTATTCCATTAGGAGATTAATCACATCATCCGAAAGATACAGGATAAATGAATTTACAATTTCAATGCAGTGATATGATTTCCAAATTTGGAACAGTGACGTAAACTCCGTACTTTTGTAGCATTTTTTGTCGTCTAGTGTGGATATTCTTGGTAAAATAGATAAATATTGTATTTCATTCTTTTATCTCTGTTCTTAGATTTTGTAATAACACCATCATTCAATCATGAAATGACTTTTTAATCCGATGTTCCAGCCCAAGTACCTTCTAATAATTAGTTTCCATAGATTTTTAGGTATCACGTGACATGGAACCATGACCTAAATCCTCCCACGCCTTTATAAAGGTATTTTGTATGCATTCACCGCTATTTCCAGGAACCATAATGGGTTGCTATTTTTATATCCTCCCCCGCTCATTGAAAGAGAACGCTTTATCTAATCGTCTTGATTTGTCTGACTGTTAATATGTTTTGTTTTGCAATAGTTCGGAGAGCTTTTTATGTTTTGCAAATCTAATGTGATAGAAGAATAGATTGTAAGTTAGTGAATGTAAAATGATTTAATGTGTTCAAAAATAGAACATGCACAGCGTTGTCTTTTCGATCTGTTACGTTTGAAAAGCCGATAGGATTTTAAAAAATGCAAATAAAAAGGTAAAAGTAATCATTCAAAAACTTTGATTATGTAAGACACAAATGAAGTGTTCAGATCCCTTACCCTTTGGCCAATCTAAGGACTATGATGCGCCGATCTTGGACGGAGTCTTGGTTTTCCTCAATTTCGTGAATTTAAAATTTTTGCATAAAGAAACTGAAAAAAAAAATAGCCGACCCCCCCCCCTCCCTCAAAGGCTAGCTTGATAGTCCCCGTTCACTCCGATCTTATGTTGTTACTGTAACATCATTGTCATATCTCTTTACAACATGTACGAACATCCTGCTATTTATCAAATACTAGGACGTGCGTTCTATATGATTATTTTAGATGATGATTTTCTTTGTTCGAGTTGTACTTTTTTTATGTTGTGTGCAAGAGACAAGGGTCATGCTCACGAATTAGTAGGTCGTACACATGAGGTAGTCATGAGGTACATTGCTGTGTGCACGTGCTAAAAAACTTTGAAGACATTTACAACTTGATCCCTTGATCATGGATTCATGATGAAAGGGGTAGGGGTGATTTAGAAAATAGGCTATCCAATCAGAGCCCTGGACATTTATATGGTGGATAAGCTAGAACCACGGACTTAGTAAATGAGGTTAAGGACTTTAGCCTCTTGTAAGTTGACGAGAAGCTGAAAATACGTCAGCCAATTCAAGCCTTTGATGGCAAAGGTTCATGAAATTCAATGTGGCGGTAGCTGAGAAGTCCAAAATATAAATTCAGCCAATCAGACCCATCGGCGTACATGTTTGTTTAAGGATTGGCCCAAAGGACACCGGGAAATACCTCACATGAGCGATTGGTTGACGTGAGCTAAAAATAAACTCGGTGGAGGAACCAAAGTACTTGTATACACGGAATTCTGTGCAGCAGTGGCGATGTCCAAAACGTCAGCCAATGAGAGACCTCGTCGGTCATGTTTGCTGACGGATAGTCTAAAAAAACTCAACTTCCTAGGGTACTTTTACTACTTTCTTCCTGAGGTTTTTTAAGCGGTAGCGAGGAAGTTGAAATTATGTCAGCCAATTAGAGCCCTCACTGGCTATGTTCTTTGACTGATCTTCTCGAAATGTACATACGTATACGTAATAGAGGACCTAGAATACCTTGATTGCTGAGGAGAAGTAGAAAATGAGACAAACATTCAGAGTCTTTGTGGGTCAAGTTTATTGATAGGTCGTCTCGAAAAAACAAAGGTAGATGAGCTTGAGTACTTGCATCTTTCAAGATTTCGTGAAATTCTATGCATGGAGAAGACGAAAATGCGTGAGCCAATCAGATGTCTCGGTGGCCATGTCTGTTGACTGACCGTCCAGTTTGATAAACTCGATTTGGTGAAGGATACTGACTTCCTGGACATTTGCTTAAAATTCTGTGCATCAAGACATTTGCTTAAAATTCTGTGCATCAATATCCAATCTGAACCTTCCGACGGCTATTTTCTGTGCGGTCGCGTCAATCAGAGCGATCCGTCGACAAGCACGGCAGCCTATGGCAACTACTTCACGGAAATGTCGCTTCCCTGAATTTCACCGCTCACAATTTGATATTTGTTTATACTCAAAAAATTAGTCAGTTTAGTTCATCGCATATGAAAATATAAATTCCGTTGGCGAACTAGTTCCGAAACGAAATAAAGACAATGTATACGTAGTTAAAAACCACAAAATATTACGTTCAATGTGTCAAATAATATTTGTACCCCATCTGGATCCCTATTTTACATCATCGTACGATATGACGTAGCTTTTTGATGACGAGTTCTACAGTTCAAGGTCGCCCGCGCCGACATGCCAGTTATGTTTGGATTGTACACGCAGTAGCTTGAAGTTCATGCCAGGATTTTTTTTTTTGTGTATTGCCTGCGAATTTATTTATTAAGGCTGTTAATCCACTTCAAAATGCACATAGAAATGTGACATTTTGTGCCGACTTCCAGGTTTTTAGTCTTATTTTCTCATTTGATTTTTTCATTATTCCTGTAAGAAATTATTTAAAACTGACTTTCGACCCTTTTCATTCAAAACTTTTGCACTTTGACAGTCATCAGAAAATTTCAAACGTATAGCATGCTCGACCCAACAACTATTACGGTGGAAATGTTATTTCGAAGAAAATAGTTGGGAGATTCCGTTTCTTTTATGTATTGCCTACTTTTTCTGTCTTTCATTAAAATTTAAGGACAGGAGATGGTCTAAGGTTAGTAAGAAACTTCAAAACCTGGCGCATAGCAACAGGAAAACGCTATATAAAACCCACGTATACCAATACCTCATTGGAATTGTCATAAAATGTTCATAATTATAATATCGTATTTTTATCCAATTTATACCATTATAAAAACAATAAAATGCATAGAATTCATTTAAAAGCTGATCTTTGCAACGTTAAATGATTTTGTTGAAAGTAGTTCCGACCATCGTGTTCATTGAGGTATGCATGAACATGCATTTTGAAAGAATTGACCAATCAAAATGCGTTGATTCGTTTTAACAAATTTGGATATTGTATCAAGTTGAAACAGAATGAATGCCTCTTCTTTTACTGACTTTTATTGTCAAAAATTGGAACATTTCATTTAATACTTCTTGTAACAAAATCGTTCACAAAACAACATATTTTACTGACACTATACACACATAAACATGTAAATATCTACTTCATGAGACAAACTGATTGGAAATATACATTTAACCGCATATTAAACTTAGCCACTCAAACACTTTCACGAAAGATTAATGAGTCACTAGTGACTTTGGTCATTGAGAGACTCAATGGAATCAAATGAAATGATATTTAACAAGTGTATACATTTATATGCATTGTTTAAATGTTACTCAGCACTTATTTTGAATATTTTCCTTTGAAATATTTAGCCAAAAAGAAAAAGGTAACTTAAAGGTAAGATTTTTTGTTGATCAAGATATGTTAACCGTGAAACAGACAAAACTATTCAGTGAGAAAAAAAATCTATAATGAATAACATCTTATTGAATAACACCTTAATGAATAACACCTTAAGGAAATTGCATTTTTTTTGTACTAAGATTCTTCTTGTCAAATAAAAATCCGCATAAAAAGTTAAAGCCCCCCCCCCCAAAAAAAAATGTTTTCAAAATCTTTCCAAAATACGAGTTACGTTCCGTAGGCCTTAGTCATGTTAGTAATAACGTTTATCTGTGCCGCTACAACTCGGAAGTGCTCAGAAACGATATTTCTGTAGCATGTCGAACATTTTGTATCGATACGTAGATCTAAACCCATGAAAAAATGTTGTTTTTAACGAATTATTGTCTTAATTCAAGCTTAAAATAATACTTTGGTGCTTAAAAATTACGTTTCACTATATTAAGTAAAACAAGAATGTATCAACAATGATACATTTGACAACGAATCATATATATACATCTCATTTATCATATAAATACAAAGACTCTGTTTTTAGAGTCACAATATGAGTTCAAAATGTCTTGAAACATCTCAATGGAATCGAGTTAATTGGAAGAAAAATGAAGTAGTGATCAATGTATGATTCTTTAACAAACATGATAATAAATAATTATAGTAATGAACATCCTGAGTGAGGTATTTTTGCCCTTTTTTCCACATCTACAACATTTTACTGAATGACAAAGCTATTATACCGATGTATAATCATTGTTTCTTATAATTCTGTTGATCCACTTTATGTAATGAGTTACTTTCGTATAAATGCCATATTTTCCTTTCTGACCACACCCCTCCCCGTAGCTTGTTACGCCATACACCACATATCTTTCTGTTCCATTCACCATTTTTGGGCATATAAGCGGACCACCACTATCCCCCGCACAGGAATCGACACCCCCCTTTTTGTAACCAGCACATATCTGTCTGTCGTCGATTTTATATTTAAATGCCTTTTTACACTTCCTTTTCTGCACTATGGGAACTTCTGCTTCTTGTAACACATCTGAACCAAACAAGTGCGTGTTTCTCTCCTTACCCCATCCCACTGTCCAACACATGGTACCGTCTGGTAAATTCTCATTCTCTTCCGGTAGACATGCGTACTGAATATCACCTTTGATCCTTTCCGGTCGCTTTAGTTTGAGTAAGGCGATATCGTTCGTTATGGTTTCATAATCAAAATGCTTATGAGGAAAATCATCTTGAACTCTCATGTCTATTTCTTTAGAGTCATACAGATGGACATCGTGTTCATTGACTCGCACTATGACCCTCCTTCTTCTGCCTCGTTTTCGAATACAATGCGCGGCAGTAAGCACCCAGCCAGGGGCTATAAGTGTCCCGCCACAGTACTGCTCCTTCCAACGGGTCAAAATAGCCACCTTGTATGAAAAAATAGAAACATAATTTCCATATTATTTCCTATATATTTTATAGCTATTTTGTTTCTGAGATTAAAACATCTGCAGTTCTGTCGTCATTGGGATTACCTCGATCTGTTATTAACAAACTTCACGAATAATTTGTCACATAACAGTAAAACGATAATTTTGAGAGTCTCGTCATTTCAGATTTTACCAGAAAGTCAGAATACGTACTTACGTTAAAATAAAGGGACTACAAGTGTAAAACATGATACTTAATAAAGTAGCTTCGATCACTTCTCTTTTTATTTTCTTTTATTAATAATATAAACGTCAGTCAATTTATCTATATCCTTATATCTTTGTTTTGTTCTTATGTACAGATCAGAAAGCTTTGGATGAATCTTACCTGCCAAGGCCAACTATTGCGCACGGCCTCTTTCCCGCCAACTATCCTGTACCCTCCAAGAGGTCGAACCCCACAAGTGGCTTTTAATTTTTCTAAAATCGGTGCTGTTTTTGGCATTTCGTTCTCTGCAATAGAATGAAATAAAGTGACGACATGGAAAAAAAATTAACGATTCTATGATAGAATGACACACAAAAGATTGCGATGAAAAAATTGCCATTTACAAAAAAGCAAATAAGAAAACCATTCTCTTATTTTTTTCGAAGTTCTTCACTGTTTTAAGTGGCCTGTACTAATGTACAAAGAAATCAACTACAGGTAGCCCGTTAGATTTAAAGTTCATATCAGATTCTTAATTTCTATTCTACCAAAAGGATCTCAACATATTTCTTCCCACTTCTCTGGAGCTGATTACCAAATCCTTTTCCCCATTCTTCCGCAAAGTGAGACCACTTTGAAATCATGTTACCAACTTTGCCGATGAAGTACTCATTTATTATGTAATACTTGAAATCAAGAGACTATGCAGGAAGTCATTATCTGTTTCATGTCGGCACCATACACACACCTGGGCCACTTTCTATAATGTTCTATCTTGAGAGAAACAATAGAAAGAAATTGGCCTGCAACACTCACCCGCACCTAAATTTTATAAACGCAAGAAGAAGTTGCCATTAACTCAACTACTGTACACCTATAAAATTGCTCATTGCAAATCTCCTCAAATCTAGGAAAGAGCGACAATTTTCGGAGACATTCTAGCTATTGGCGACATCTATGTAATAATAATGAACAACTCGTTTGTCTTACGTTTACATGTGTTATTCACCCTTCTAGTTCGTAACAGAGCTTTCGATAAGGCACGGTCCATTTGATATTCTGGGGGGGGGGGGGGGGGGGGGGGGGGCTTGGGTTTTTTTCGAAAAAAATAATTTTGCTCTCAATTTTGATGAAAAAAATAAATTTGCTTATGGTGTGACAGAAAAAAATAATCTTGCTCTTACAAATAATCTGAATTTGAAGAATTACCATAAAATTTCGCTAAAATTCTTGAAAATTTTCCGGCTCGCTTCGCTCGCCGCAGTTTCCAAATTGTATCAATAATTTTTGCTCGCTTCGCTCGCCATACTTTTCTATCAAAACATTATTTACTAAAAGCATTTCAAGTTCAGATATTTGAAGATATCAAAAGTTATACATGTGTGTGAATGAGAAAGGGCTTCCTTAAAAGCTTAAATATATTACCTTATTATCAATGTTTATGTATTCAACTGTTAATATATGTTGCGTGTATCCCATATACTAGTAGTTATGTTCTTGTAAGCTTGGAAGGAGAAATTCAGTTATTCACCAATTTACAATTCTACATTTAAAAGTTTGTCCTTCCCCTCAGACCCTCTTATACATGTTATATACATGTTCCTTATATAAAATATTGAGAATTGTATTGTAAAATTCTTTTACCTCTCTGTTTAAAAGTGAATTGAATACTTGCATAAAAAATAAACTAATTCATTAATATTTAGAGTTTTGAGTAAAAATATAAATAATTTCTATTGATAAAACACAAACATTCTTAATATGCGCATCACTTTGTTAAAAAAAAATTTCCTTGCTCCAACTTTGCCAGAAAAAAATAATTTTGCCCCGGTCCGGGGCGAAAAAAATAATCTTGCTCCGACAAAAAACCCAAGCCCCCCCCCCCCCCCCCCCCCCTGAATATCAAATGGACCATGCCTAAGACTTTGGGTGGAGCTATTTTGTGTCGTTGATCTCCTTTTATTGGAGCTATATGACCTTTCGTAGAACTTAAATATTGTACTACAAGTATTTTTACCTTTAGTATGACAAGATTCATAAAAGTTTGTCTCTGGTTCGCAAAGATGTACATGTACATTCACAGGGATTTATCGCACTTCCCGGTTGCTTGAAATACTGTGGGTTATTTAATAATAATTTAATATAATAATCCACAGTATATCGAGCAATCGGTAAGTGCGATAAATCCCCGTGTGTACGTTGTATAAGTGTGTCGCTTCAGGTGAACATAGCACAAATGCTGTTCTTTCAGGACAATGTCTAAATTCTCTGCCATGTACTTAAATAATCCCTTCTATCGCGGCACTTGAAATTACGTATTCATTCTCATCTGATAGGATTGACGTACAATGTAGATATTGGAATATGTCTGATATCCACCCTATTGGAAGTGGTCGGCAATTGTTAACCTTGGTAAGCTAAGCAGACACGTATTAAAGTTCTTCAACAGGATGCAAAGTGCAGCTTTCAGCAAGGGAGGTCTGTTTATTTTCTTTTAAACAAAGAATGGTTACTGCGTTTTTCAAAAGCGAATATCTTGGCACGCGTTACACACGGCGGGCGCACGTAACCTGCGTGAATTGCGCAATAATGGTTCAAAGCCAGAAATCAGAATGTTCCCTTTCCTCCACCAACTATATATCCTGTGCCAGATATCGTACATATTTGTGTAGCAACTTCGCGCGTAAATGCATCTAAGTTTTGTCCTTGAGTAACTGTCCTTTCATCGCATCTTACGTGAATGGGGGGATGTTTACGTCTTGAACCAAACATTGGCGTACGATAACGAACAAAAAAAGATTGGAAAGAAAAGACCCTGACTTTCGTCTAAACTACCACACGTTTTAATCATCATTACGTTTACATGAAAACTGATGTAAACATTTTGCTAGTTTGGTTTTCATGCTAAAAGGGAACCTTTTTGTACTTGATGCAGTTTATTGGAAAGCAATCATACTTGGTCTCTTTCGGGTTCAATAATCATGTATAATGTCGTCGTGAGCTTTGAGTATAGGAAATATCTTCTTCCCTCATTTCAATTTCTATCTTAAAACTTGTTATTCGCCATTCTGATATGGATAGGACGATTTTCCATTGACATGGCCTTGAACGTGGTAAATAAATTACTTACAGTTCTGTTATTCATGAGACGGACGATATGTTCAATTATTGTTTCTGTAGATCTAGGCCTGGCACTGACACCAATGTGACGTCGTTTAGAGCAAAAAGTCGCATTTTCTAGCGTTTTCTTTGTCAGAGATTTTGTTTATTCAAGCATACAATACATGTACAAAAACAGCAAAATTTGCATAGAGCAAAGTTGATTTCTGTGTCGCCGCCTTCGCTGAAGTACGATTTTGTTAAAAATGACGGAATGTTTATCTATATTTAAAACGCTGCCTGGAGAGCCTAAGTATATATAAGACTGTCTCTCTCCAGGGGACTTTTGATTATCTTTCTATGATTAACTATGATCATTTTCCATAACATATCTGTAAAAGTGCGGACTTATTATGGGGACCAACTCCAAGAATTGGACAAAAAAATAATCACTTTAAATGCAAGGTTCTTGGCGAATATGATTTGCAGATTTCCGTTTATCCATCACATCAATTATATGTCCAAGGTCGGACCTACGCGATGTGGTAATCAATACAAGGAGATCGATTCGCATGAAATGTTACTGTTTTAATCGGTGCATAAACGTTTTCCGTTATGGAGGGAATTATGGGATTAAAGCATCCGGGCATCTGTCATATCATGACGAGAAATGTCAACAATCAATTATGAATATAAAATTTGATATATAGACCAATAACATGAACCTCTGGTACCCAGAGTTTTTTGTCTCTGGGGTATTCAAACCACAGTCCCTTATGTCGTAGTTTGTTTTGTTATTCCTTTAAGAATAACAGCATTTTGTTCGAAAAGTACGGCAACTTCAACATTAAACTATAGAAACGGGCTCCATGTTTCTTGATTAGAAAAGAAAAAAAAACCTGACAAATTCAGAGAATCTAAAATATGTCCCTGCGTATTCATCCTGAATAATTTATGGAAAAACATTCTGGTGCCAGAGAAAGATTTTTTCATGGAATCAACGTCGACCCTATCACTGTCGTGAAATCTCAATCGGAGACCTTCAGGAGACAACACAAAGTGGTCGCTTTAAGCACGTTTCGTCAAAAAAAGGTAGTACTGTGTTTGTAGGAAGGGGGTAAAAATGTTAGGATCATGACGTGAACGTCTGATGGTATTACTGTATAGCATGGATAATCTTTTATATCGCTTAGAACTGTGTTGTAAACTAGACACCTAACCAACATTTTGAAATATTTTACATTAAGATTGGGGCATTGTATTTTTTAGACGACGCGCCTTACATTCACCTATATATCCATCTCCTTCGATCTTTATTATCAACAAAGATCAATGATATTCCAAGCTACCTACCCGACTCTCTTGTGGACACTTCATCTTGCACATCATTTGTGGTGTCCGCCTCGTAGGTTTTCAAAGTATACCGTTTCTCGCAATATTTTCCATGTACTTTACATTTCTTTTGCTCCAGAATATAACTTGACCCACAGATTTTATGTTCTTTGCACTTGCGCACTCGTCTCCTCTTACAGGATCTTGTACATGGTCCCCACTGAGACCAACCATCATACAGCAGGTCGTACAAGAGCTCTTCTATCAGTCTATTTCCACGCCGGAAGCCGATCACTTTGTACGACAACGTTGAGCATGCGCCGCGTCGCCGTCGACAACTCCGCTTCTCTTTGAGGGAGCTGGTTCCACAATGTTCGTGCTTATCACACTTTCGTTCCCTGGACTGTTCACACTTTCTGTTACATCGTGTCCAGGGTGACCATTGAGTGTAATACTCGCAAAGGAATTTGTCATGAGAGTGAGTCAAGTTTCCTGTTATAAATTCTTTACGGTTGATATCACGATGTCTGTTTTTGTTACCCTTCTGAAAGAAAGAAGTAAAATATATTGTTAAAAAATCGCCATATCCCTATCCTTGAATGGTACCAAGATATTATTTGTAGGCTTATTCTGAGGTTTTGTTTTGTTTGTGTGTACATGAAGTTACATCTATGTTTGAAGACAGACAGAGGGAATTCCATTAACAAAGAATGTTCATTTATTATGACTGTTCTATAGAAATAATACATTAGAAAGTGTATCATTTATCAATATCGGATTTTATCATTCCTTGCTATTTCATAACATGCGATAGAAAACTTAAATTTTCAATACATGTTGGTAAACTTTAAAAAAAAACTAAATGAAACATATCTAGCATCTTACATGAATCCGCATTAGTTCTTAATTTATGTCACATTTACGTAAATGATGGATTTCAAGAAAAGTTTTTATTCTGAATGTTATGAAATGTAAATACAAGCCGGCTTCTTAGTAATGAAGGAGTCATTACGTGATAATGTTGAATACATTTAAATGCGTAGTCTTTTTTAGCTTAGAGGTGAAATGTAAAAGTTTGCCTTCTTGTCAATACAGACTATCGGCTTGTCGTCACTTCATATCTAAAGTTCATTTGCCGGCTAGCCGCCTCAGACAATTGGATTGCAGGCCAAATCTGGGATGCAATCTTCCGTAATAGAAAACATAGTCTGGTGTTAATTCGACAAGACCAATCACACTTCAAAGGATATTAAAATTGTAGCTTTTCTCTGATAAAGTCTGACAGCCCTCTTTTATTGCTAATGAATTGGGTCAATGGCCTAGCTGACTTTTCCGGAAAAACAGTCTACCGTTTTCAATACAGTTATTTATTTGCTCCTCGAACATTCCTGTGCTTATGGATGTGAACCGGAAATGCATATTTAAAATCTGGATTAACTCGTCAGGCCGAGATCAATCTTATCTTAGACCTGGTATCAAACATCGGTCAAATTGCCTCATCTGGCCGTCCGGTCGGGGTCAGATACTAGATGACATACATGATAAATGTACAACTTATCAATAATATCTGACCCATATTTGAGTACAATGGAAAATTATGTGACAACGTTGGAATTTACGTGGTTAATATGAAATTTGTTAAATTTCTTCTTGTAATGATGAAATGAGTAGCTGCCTTACATAAACTTTTTTCGAATGTTTATTTTGTACTTTAATACATTCCATGATTACAAAGGGATTGTTCGTCTGTCTGACGAAATCAGAGGATATGCCATAGGCTATGAAAGAAGCTACGAGTAAATGAAATCATAACAGATTTATTTTTTTCTAATAAGTTAAGACACTCTTGAAATAAATCAGTGATGGAATAAAGCGATGTCTTGATAATCGTTTTATTTAAAGGCTTTGGGATACTAGTATATAATTCTGTCGATACAGGTCTTTTTGGAAAAAAAGAAAGATCCCTTTTTAATAATAAATTTTCAAAATTATGTTAAACTTGCTAAATATCTTGTCAAGGAATGGTTGAACTTCAATTTATTTCAAAGTCCCATATATGATTGACCTATCACACAATGCTGAACTTGACAAACTTTCCTGGAAGTTTTCTTTTATACCTCAATTTAGAGTGCAGCGGGGTTTTGTTTTTGCACTGAGATTTCACTGTAATTATACTACACTTGACATGATTTTCTTGAACACGACAAGAATGCATACAACTGTTTGAATTTTAATAACACACTTAAATTCCCTTTGACATATTATTACTTGATAATGTTGTAAGTTTCTTAATTGATATATGCAGATTTCGTCTGATTGTCATTAAATTTCATCACTATGAAATTGCAGATGCCAAAATCAGACTTAAACATGTCCTTTTGATGGTATTATTGTTTTTAAGTTTGTTATTTGACATATTTCAACTGATTCCATTTTCTTCGGGACAGTTTAGAACTTTAAAAGTGCACAATATCTTTTGTCTTGCATAATTGTAATTGTAATATTTGTACGTTGATTTTGCACGAGAGATGGGTAATGTGGAATTGCTTTTTACTTAAATCAATGAATAACAGAGACTGTGTTATCATAATTACATAAACAAGAGGCCCGAGTGGTTTTATGACATCTACTAGAGTTCATATGTGATAGATGAACAAACTTTATACTCAAGGAGGATTTTCTTTCTTCTCCTAACATTTTCGATTTAACCAAATATAGAGAATACTGAAAATGAAATGATTTTCATCTGCTCTTTAATTTCAAGTTTTACATATCAGAAGTTCTGACAATTTGGTATAACATGGCATTTTGACTTTGGGGTAACAAATAAACAACCAAATAACAACAATTTGCCCCAAGTCAGATCTGTCGGCCTGGGTACATGTACCATCATAACATACATGCCCCAAGTCAGATCTGTCGGCCTGGGTACCATCATAACATACATGCCCTAAGTCAGATCTGTCGGCCTGGGTACCATCAGAACATACATGCCCCAAGTCAGATCTGTCGGCCTGGCTACCATCATAACATACATGCCCTAAGTCAGATCTGTCGGCCTGGGTACCATCATAACATACATGCCCCAAGTCAGATCTGTCGGCCTGGGTACATGCCCCAAGTCAGATCTGTCGGCCTGGGTACCATCATAACATACATGCCCCAAGTCAGATCTGTCGGCCTGGCTACCATCATAACATACATGCCCCAAGTCAGATCTGTCGGTCTGGGTACCATCATAACATACATGCCCCAAGTCAGATCTGTCGGCCTGGTTACCATCATAACATACATGCCCCAAGTCAGATCTGTCGGCCTGGGTACCATATAACATACATGCCCCAAGTCAGATCTGTCGGCCTGGGTACCATCATAACATGCATGTACTTTTATCTGTGTTGGTAGCAACACCTTCCAAGTTTCACTTACGTATGGTCAGTGATTTTTGAAAAGTTGGAAAAGTAAAATATTTAAAATGAAGACGGACGGACGACACGATATCAATAATCCCAAAAGACAGATAGAACAATAGAGGTCAAATACAAACATTTGTTTGTTTGGTTGTTGTTGTTGTTGTTTTTTTTTTTTTTTTTTTTTTTTTTTGTTCTATATATATCTAATATAGTTGTTATCGATTCTAATGTTTTGTGTCTGGAAAAGAAAACATATTTCCATTTATTCTGAGTGTCAATTTACTTTCGAACAAAGCAAATTCATTTTTGTCTTAAGTTTGATTTATTTCAATGTTACAAATTTTTGCACTCAGCCTTGAAGTATTTGTAATTGTTTATTTATATTTGTATTATTTATATTTATATGTTGTAAAGCCTTTTGAGAAAAAAAGGTACTATTACTTTGATTTAATTTTGTCTGCACCATATGCATTAGATATAGTTGGAATAAAAGATACGAAAGTTACTGAAAGTTCTCTTGTGTGAAATACTTCAAAGGGAAAGTATGTCTGAAGATGTTATGAGATGACATGAGGACCCATTATCACAATATAAGAAGAAATGTATCGTTTATCGCATGAAGATCAGTCTCTTTACGATGAGCGCATATAGTACGCGCTAAGTTTTGAAAAAAGAGATAAAGGAGATTATATGAGAAGTAATTATGGTGCAGTTATTTAACCTTTTCTCTCATTAAAATTGCATTTTGTCCTGTTTGAAATATACAATCAGAAATGACTATAAGAATATATATTATTTTTAGAATATATCAAGGATTTTCATGATTAAGAATTTGATTTTTTTGTACCGCTCCCTTCAAATTATGGAGGGGGAGTGAACAAATTGACAAAATAAACTGAAGGCATTCCACGTCCATTGCTTGTCTTCAAAGGACCCGAGATCCATTTCTAGGCCTTCAATAAATGTACTCGAATGAACCTTTCAGCATGAAGTGGATTTCAATAAAACCGATATAAAAACGTTACAAATGGCACGGGTCAACGAGTTACAAGTCACACCTTGGTTAGGAGTCTTGACGGAGAAATCTTATAGAAAACATGTTGTTGATTAAACCAATTCTTCACTGTTTATTTTACTCTGAATTCTTCATGTTTCGCTTCATTTCCTAAGTAAGAGATTACTCCGATCGGAAAACATTCGTCTATGGAGAAATGATACCATTTCTACAATGTAATCTAATTCAGTTTGTGACTTTGATACTTTGCAAAATTTAAAAAAAAGGAACTCAAATACTCTTAAGACTCTTTTAACTCTTTATAAAAATGGGTATAAAATCATGATTTCACATACATCTATTTTACCAGGGAGTCCCCCCGCTCCCACCCCAACCTCGCAAGGAGGGGTGATATTTAAGCAGAAATAACGAGATTTAAACAAAACGGTATGCGTGCGTCTGTGCTTTTTCTTTCTTTCTTCTCTATGATGCTTTACTTTTTTGTGGTTACCGCGTTTCATTTACGTCGTATTAATCTTTATAATTTAAAATTCTCCTTCTTTTTGAGTATATTTATAATGCAATACTCCCTCACTACACCGTATATATGAGCAACATAAACTTTGAATGTACATGCTTGGTCTCGTGAGCCTTTGATGTAAACATTTACCACTTACTAAGTAAAACTTCAAAATTCCCCTCTTCTCTGGAATCGAGATCGAATAGTCGGAATGTTTTATCGTTTGATTGTCACCCTTTGTAGTTGCGAAGTTTCAGTTAGTTAAACTAAAGTCTCCTAAACTTGTGTCACGAAATGGTTATTTTACAATACATCCTCGAACGTTCTTAAAAGGGGAAGTAAAAAATTAAGAATTTGAAAATTGTGAAACAGAAAGTAGGTTAATTCACATTTCTCACTCCTTTGACATGTTTTTCATTTCCCCCCTAAATGACAGGGAGAACGGGGAAAGTGAGAGAAGAGGGTGACTTCCTTAGAGAAGATAAACGTACATACATTGTTGATTTACAAATGCATACTTTTAAAATCTATCATACTTTTAAAATCTATCAAACAAGTATGAAAGTTAATGTCAGCTTTTAAAGGATGAATTTTGAAATATTGTCGGAGAAGTGCCATAGATCACGATATAAAAGGTACTTGAAATTATTAAATAACGACAGCAATGTGCATTTGGGTCTTGTGCCTTGGAAAGCAGACAATCTGAAAGTCGTGGGGGTTAACTTCAATTCATACCTCATTCCCTTTTTTCATTAACCTTCAAAGCTTAAGAGACTTTCAACTACTTGTATTTTTATGACTTACAGATGCGCTACCAACAGGTTTCTTTATATCTTCTTCAAATGAATAGCTTTTCTGATTCTACTTCGTTATTCTATTTTATGTAATTCTTTAAGGTTTATTTTAAGAAGATGCATATACACGATTCATATTATTTCTCTGAAAACGATCCAGTGGAACCCGCGGTTCCTTAATACTCATCAAGTACCACAATCATTAATGTAAGTATTATTTAACCCATACATTTGGCATAAAACGAAGGGAATTATAACTCTTATGTGCAATAAAAACTGTTTTAGATCTTGTATATTTCAATTTTATCACTCATCGCCGGTTCTAAATCTTCGTCCTCATTTCCTTCCTTTTTATTCATTTTTTTCCTATTTGCTTCGAGCGATACAGAAATTCATAGGATAACTTTATAACTATCAGTAAATTTTGAAATATTGAACGGATACCGTAATTCTTTGACCAATGATTCCACCTCTTTTTATAACTTTTCTCTTACCCTCGTGGAGGCATACTGTTAGGTGTACATGTACTAGTACATGTACGCATCTAGGTGTTTTTACTCTATTTTTTTGTGACCCTGACAGACAAACGAATCAAATTAATGCTATAAGGAAACATACATTGAAGACGACAGTATCTGTCTTACCTTTCTATTGGCGAGTGAAAGTTCCAAAGACAGAGCACACAATAAAACAGTCAGCGCTGTTACGGATAGTGAAGTAGGCATATACATCACCGAACGATCCGTATCAAGTAATGATGTCAAACGAGGGTGTCCATCCGTATTTGTCTCTTTTCATTGGTTATGTCACTCAGTTGTTTAAAACAGTTGGTAAAGTGACGAATCAAATATATATAAACAGCAAAAAAGAAGTTCATTTCCCCTATACCAATATCGTGACGGTTAAATGCTGAATGAATATGAGAAGATGTCACATTCTTGAATATTATGATGGCTTGGTTTGAATATTTATACAGTGTGGCGGGTACTCCATGTGATCCGGGGGTGCTCCTTACAGGAAGTTGCCCAACCCCCAGTAGTGCTGCTATGGCATCAAGGGAAAAACCAGAAGACCAGTATACCACGTGCGTAGACCTGGGTGCACTTCATATTGCAGGGTCAAATTATAACGTAGTCCAGTAATTCAGTCTGCAGCTCACGTTGAAATCTCCAATAAATTGAGGACTTGTTGACGTATACTCACATTATTTAAGCGCCAGTTATGTTTGAAAATGCGTCACTTTTACGCAGGAATTTGAGAGCGAGCTTCAAATTGGAGCAACGGTGTCTCAGGTATACATAGTAAGTAAAACAGATCCAGGATGTTAGCGTACGGCACGGCCGCTCCTCGATATAACGTCTTTTCCAATCAGTTTACCGATATATAGAGTACATACATAATAAGTGGCACGGCAGAGGATGATGTGCTCGTGCTTTTCATTGAACATCAATTCTATTCTAACTTCTCAACTCACTTAATCTGTGCTAAAATTGATAATTCAGGTGCGATTCACAGGTATTCGTCAGAATAGTTTACGAGCTTTAATATTTAAGAGGTTGGGTTTATTGACAATTAATCCAGGGCAGCGATAGGGCGCGAGCAGGGACAGAGCCTGAAGGCCAAGGGCGGGCAATTTCTCGCAGTTCTACCTATCAATTATCAATCAGATTATTCCCCAATCAAAGTCCTATTAAGTCCACGGTGATAATCACGCTGTTTAAAGTACTGCAATATGAATGAAAGTAAATTACGATTTATGTGACAATTTGCCCGCGACTCTGTGAACTTTTCCAATAGGTAAACACCTAGTATATAAAAGTTACGTAATGACGTGTTGCCCATTTGCCCCACCCCGAACCAAACATATGTCATTATGTATACAAACTATCTCTTTACATAGGTTAACGTATGTAAATTCAGAATACATAGAGATGAAGAGATAAAAACTTTAACTTTAATAGGATTTCACATCTGGATTATGTTAAAAGAAATAACAACTTGTCATGACTTATCATGTCTTTGAATTGTTCAGCCCCTGACTGAATAATTCAATATGTTTACATGTGTATCAGATAATACTGTACATCAGATTAGGGAAATACCGCACTTGGAAGTTATCGCATTTTCAAATAAAGGATTATAGAAATAATATGCTTCTTTTTTCACATCAATCAATTTAGAAGAAAAATCGAAACAATGAAGTCATTTTCAAGTGACTGAAACAATGAGAGTCGAAATAAATATCATGAAATTTCCTTCAATTTATTTTACGTTTTATTATTAATAAAAATTCTGTTTACAGAATTCAACGTCCCTGACCCCTTATATCAATTTTGTCCCTCGATGACAACTCGAAGTGTCCACAATTCGACCCCTATGCTGGCAAACTGATAACAATGTTTGTTCTTTTGGATTAGTAAGATACGATAAGCACTATCTCCTTGACTAGCACCCTAGTAGCAACTCGTTCTCATTCTAACCAGACTGTGATAAAATCAGGTTTACTCACTCCGTCAACAAGTAGGCTAACGGATCAGATAAGGGTAAAATAGCCACAAAAAGGCAGAATGTTGCTATCTTTTATCGAGATAATCTGTTGACAGCATTTTGCAACGCTATTGACTCGAATTCATTTATTTTTCAATTTCTATTGCTCATTCACTGCGATCTGTAAAATTAATTACTCATTACTTGCCATAAATGGGCCATGATTTTGAATTTCATCTGCGCAACTCTAATCAAATGCAGTGGTGCCACCTACATGTACATGTAGTACCAATTACGTTTTCGACTATATCACAAATTAGGGCACTAAGTTTTCAGGACCCTAAAACAAAATAAAAAAAAAATTAATTTAAAAGCATATTTTCACTTAAAAGCGAATGTGGCTTTAATGACATATATGCTTTCTCTCTCCACATAGCTATTTTATATTTTCATTTTTATGATAAAAGTCTTGGAAAAGAAAAAGGTTTTTGATGACCCAATACCAAACTTCTACCAGCGATCGGTTACCTAAAAATTCCTTTCAGAAGGAGGCTTGACCGGGGTGTCAGGACCCAATACATGATATAATTTACGGAGGAAGTTTTACTCGTATGGCAGATTCGAGAGGTATGTCCTTGTCTTGTTCTAGCTACTTGTAGTTTCTAAAATATTTTGACCATTGAACCGACGTACATTTGGATTTCAGCTTAACTATTTTCCAGCGTAATTAGGAGACGTACGTGGCATACTGACAGAAGAGGATTGCTCTTCCCGGTCACCTGTTCTGACTCACTTTTTAGGGAAGGGGGGGGGGGGGGAGGGGGGCTTCTGTCCACACAGCAGATTATTTCGTTTTCTTTGCTTAGTATAATTTATTCAGTAATATTTTGCTTGCTTGAGTTTCCATTATCCCTTGTTTTGTATGATCCTCGATTTATCGTTTTGGGTTATGCAATGTAAATTATAACTATATTGACATTGTGCATAATTGTTTTGCAATTGTTTGCGCCTTTGAATTGAAAGATAAATTATTTTCTATACAGGTATTTAAGACATATTTTCGATTCATATTCGACATCATAACCGTTGAAATTCTCAAATATTAAATGGATAAAAAAAAGTCGAATAAAATGTCATATGAAATTCTCATTAATGTAAAAAATGAATTCAACGAACTTGCTCGATGCCGTGGAATGCGCTACGTGCATTTTGTTCGGCATCGTGCCCCTTTTTTCCATCATGTATTATTATAGTTTGTAGACTTCTCTGCCACCAGACAGATATTTCGGTACTCTTGTTCCACTGATCTACTTTCCATTGTGTTGTCTTCGTAAAAACTTGATAAAATTATGAAATATAAACAAATATCTTATAAATCAGAAATATCAAGGTGCTTGTAACACTTCTATTAACAACGAATCAGTATGGGTTATGTTTGAAACGTCCTACTCTACTACAACCTTGACGTATATTGCCCTATATTCGTGTATCCGGCCGACTGATCCACATTCATTCTGTATCCGTTTGAAAGTCGGTTTCTAGCAACTTTCTCTTCAACTTCCTTTTATTTCATGTTCTATTTGCACTACATTTTATCTTTTGAATAGTATAAAGGTAATTGAAGATCGAGTGATTATGATCTATTCAAAATGCATCTCTATGGTTGAGGTTAAAAGTTGCAAGCACAGATTTTTAATTTTTGAATTTGGCGATACGATTTTTTCGAAGCAAAAACGAAAATAAAAAGCAGAAACAAAAATATTGCCATTAATTATGTATCTTTTCCCAAATGATTTTAGTCAACATTGGGTGAATAAGTGCAAATTGAAGTTGTACCTTTCAGTTAGTAAGGATTTGTTCAAATAAAAACCGAACCGAAAGACTCGGTCTGATTAAAGAAAAGAAAAAAAAAATGAAAGTAGATCTAATTAAAATCAAAATTACAGGTTTTTTGTGGTTTGTTATCTTCTGGAAATGCAAGGGACGACATAATTCTTCCATGAATGTCTGCATAATAACACTTGCATATCTCGGAATAATAACAGAAAGGATATTGTGAGTCTCAGAATAAGTTGTGCATAGTGCAAAAAGACTCTTTAGAATCTCGGAATAAGTGATATTTTAAAACAATATGACTCCTTTGAAATTTCAAAATAAGTGGCAACAATAAGACTCGTACGAACATCAAAATAAGTTGCAACATTACGACTTATGCAAATAAAAAAAAAGTTGTCACAATAAGACTCGTACGAGTCTCACAATAAGTGGTCACAATAAGACTCGTACTAATCTCAAAATAAGTGGTCAAAATAAGACTCGTACGAATCTCAGAATAAGTGGTCACAATAAGACTCTTACGAATCTTAAAATAAGTGGTCACTATAAGACTTGTGCGAATCTCAAAATAAATGGCTACAATAAGACTCTTACGAATCTCAGAATAAGTGGTCACAATAACACTCATACGAATCTCAGAATGAGTGGTCACAATAAGACTCTTACGAATCTTAAAATAAGTGGTCACTATAAGACTCTTACGAATCTCAGAATAAGTGGTCACAATAAGACTCTTACGAATCTTAAAATAAGTGGCCACAATAAGACTCTTACGAATCTTAAAATAAGTGGTCACTATAAGACTCTTACGAATCTCAGAATAAGTGGTCACAATAAGACTCTTACGAATCTTAAAATAAGTGGCCACAATATGACTTGTGCGAATCTCAAAATAAATGGCTACAATAAGACTCTTACGAATCTTAAAATAAGTGGTCACTATAAGACTCTTACGAATCTCAGAATAAGTGGTCACAATAAGACTCTTACGAATCTTAAAATAAGTGGCCACAATAAGACTCTTACCAATCTTAAAATAAGTGGTCACTATAAGACTCTTACGAATCTCAAAATAAGTGGTCACAATAAGACTCTTACGAATCTTAAAATAAGTGGCCACAATATGACTTGTGCGAATCTCAAAATAAATGGCTACAATAAGACTCTTACGAATCTCAAAATGAATGGAAACAATAACTCTTTTACGAATCTCAAAATAAGTGGTAACAATAACAATAACGGTCAAAATAAGACTCGTACGAATCTCAAAATAAATGGCTACAATAAAATTCGTATGAATCTCAAAATAAGTGGCTACAATAACACTCATACGAATCTTAAAATAAGTGGTGACAATAACACTGATACGAATCTTAAAATAAGTGGCTACAATAAGACTCCTGCGAATCTCAAAATAAGTGGTCACAATAAGTCTCGTACTTATCTCAAAATAAGTGATCACAATAAGACTCTTACAAATCTCAAAAAAAGTGGTCACAATAAGACTCGTACGAATCTTTAAATAAATTGCTACAATAAGACTCTTACGAATCTCAAAATAAGTGGTCACAATAAGACTCTTACAAATCTCAAAATAAGTGGTCATTATAAGACTCTTACGAACTTCAAAATAAGTGGTCAAAATAAGACTCTTACAAGTCTCAAAATAAGTGGTCACAATAAGAGTCTTACAAATCTCAAAATAAGTGGTCACAATAAGACTCGTAAGAATCATAGAATAAGTCGTCAAAATAAGACTCGTACGAATCATAAATATGTGGTCACAATTAAATTCGTACGAATCATAGATTCAGTGGCCACAAAATTGTCCTCATGAATCTCAAAATAACTGGTCACAATAAGACTCTTACGAATCTCAAAGTAAGTGGCTACTATAAGACTCGTTCGAATCTCAAAATAAAGGGTCAAAATATCACTCGTACGAATCTCAAAATAAATGGCAACAGTATGATTCGTACGAATCTCAAAATAAGTGGTCACAATAACACTCTTACGAATCTCAAAATAAGTGGTCAAAATAAGACTCGTACGAATCTCAAATAAGTGGTCACAATGAGTCTCTTACGAATCTCAAAATGAGTGATCAAAATAAGACTCGTACGAATCTCAAAATAAGTGATCACAATAAGACTCTTACGAATCTCAAAATAAGTGGTCACAATAAGACTCGTAAGAATCATAGAACAAGTAGTCAAAATAAGACTCGTACGAATCATGAATAGGTAGTCACAATTAAATTCGTACGAATCATGGATTAAATGGCAAGAATACGACTCGTACGAATCTCAAAATAAGTTGCTACAATAAGACTCGTACTAATCTCAAAATAAGTGGTCACAATAAGTCTCGTACTCATCTCAAAATAAATGGTCACAATAGGACTCTTACGAATCTCGAAATAAGTTGCTACAATAAGACTCTCGCGAATCTCAAAACAAGTGGTCACAATAAGACTCTTACGAACTTCAAAATAAGTGGTCACAATAAGACTCGTACGAATCTCAAAATAAGTGATCACAATAAGACTCTTACGAATCTATAAATAAGTGGTCAAAATAAGACTCGTACGAATCATAAATAAGTGGTCACAGTTAAATTCGTACGAATCATAGATTCAGTGGCCACAAAATTATCCTCATGAATCTCAAAATAACTGGTCACAATAAGACTCTTACGAATCTCAAAGTAAGTGGTCAAAATAAGACTCGTACGAATCTCAAAATAAATGGCTACAATAAGATTCGTACGAACCTCAAAATAAGTGGTCACTATAAGACTCTTACGAATTTCAAAATAAGTTGTCACAATAACACCCTTACGAATCTATAAATAAGTGGTCAAAATAAGACTCGTACGAATCATAAATAAGTGGTCACAGTTAAATTCGTACGAATCATAGATTCAGTGGCCACAAAATTATCCTCATGAATCTCAAAATAACTGGTCACAATAAGACTCGTACGAATCTCAGAATAAGTGGTCAAAATAAGACTCGTACGAATCTCAAAATAAATGGCTACAATAAGATTCGTACGAATCTCAAAATAAGTGGTCACTATAAGACTCTTACGAATTTCAAAATAAGTTGTCACAATAACACCCTTACGAATCTCAAAATAAGTGGTCACAATAAGACTCGTAAGAATCATAGAACAAGTAGTCAAAATAAGACTCGTACGAATCATGAATAGGTAGTCACAATTAAATTCGTACGAATCATGGATTAAATGGCAAGAATACGACTCGTACGAATCTCAAAATAAGTTGCTACAATAAGACTCGTACTAATCTCAAAATAAGTGGTCACAATAAGTCTCGTACTCATCTCAAAATAAATGGTCACAATAGGACTCTTACGAATCTCGAAATAAGTTGCTACAATAAGACTCTCGCGAATCTCAAAACAAGTGGTCACAATAAGGCTCTTACGAACTTCAAAATAAGTGGTCACAATAAGACTCGTACGAATCTCAAAATAAGTGAACACAATAAGACTCTTACGAATCTATAAATAAGTGGTCAAAATAAGACTCGTACGAATCATAAATAAGTGGTCACAGTTAAATTCGTACGAATCATAGATTCAGTAGCCACAAAATTATCCTCATGAATCTCAAAATAACTGGTCACAATAAGACTCTTACGAATCTCAAAGTAAGTGGCTACTATAAGACTCGTACGAATCTCAAAATAAGTGGTCAAAATAAGACTCGTACGAATCTCAAAATAAATGGCTACAATAAGATTCGTACGAATCTCAAAATAAGTGGTCACAATAACACCCTTACGAATCTCAAAATAAGTGGTCAAAATAAGACTTGTTAGAATCTTAAAATAAGTGATCACAATAAGACTCGTACGAATCTCAAAATAAGTGGTCACAATAAGACTCGTAAGAATCATAGAACAAGTAGTCAAAATAAGACTCGTACGAATCATGAATAGGTAGTCACAATTAAATTCGTACGAATCATGGATTAAATGGCAAGAATACGACTCGTTCGAATCTCAAAATAAGTTGCTACAATAAGACTCGTACTAATCTCAAAATAAATGGTCACAATAGGACTCTTACGAATCTCGAAATAAGTTGCTACAATAAGACTCTCGCGAATCTCAAAACAAGTGATCACAATAAGACTCTTACGAACTTCAAAATAAGTGGTCACAATAAGACTCGTACGAATCTCAAAATAAGTGATCACAATAAGACTCTTACGAATCTATGAATAAGTGGTCACAATAAGACTCGTACGAATCATAAATACGTGGTCACCATTAAATTCGTACGAATCATAGATTAAGTGGTCCCAAAACTATTCTCATGAATCTCAAAATAAGTGGTCACAATAAGACTCTTACGAATCTCAAAGTAAGTGGCTACTACAAGACTCGTTCGAATCTCAAAATAAATGGTCAAAATAAGACACGTACGAATCTCAAAATAAGTGGCTACAATAACACTCATACGAATCTTAAAATAAGTGGTGACAATAACACTGATACGAATCTTAAAATAAGTGGCAACAATAAGACTCCTGCGAATCTCAAAATAAGTGGTCACAATAAGTCTCGTACTTATCTCAAAATAAGTGATCACAATAAGACTCTTACAAATCTCAAAATAAGTGGTCACAATAAGACTCGTACGAATCTTTAAATAAATTGCTACAATAAGACTCTTACGAATCTCAAAATAAGTGGTCACAATAAGACTCTTACAAATCTCAAAATAAGTGGTCACAATAAGACTCTTACAAATCTCAAAATAAGTGGTCACAATAAGACTCGTAAGAATCATAGAATAAGTAGTCAAAATAAGACTCGTACGAATCATAAATAAGTGGTCACAATAGGACTCTTACGAATCTCGAAATAAGTTGCTACAATAAGACTCTTGCGAATCTCAAAATAAGTAGGCACAATAAGACTCTTACGAACTTCAAAATAAGTGGTCACAATAAGACTCGTACGAGTCTCACAATAAGTGGTCACAATAAGACTCGTGCGAATCTCAAAATAAGTGGTCACAATAAGACTCTTACCAACTTCAAAATAAGCGGTCACTATAAGACTCTTACGAATCTCAAAATAAGTGGTCACAATAAGACTCTTACAAATCTCAAAATAAGTGTTCACAATAAGACTCTTACAAGTCTCAAAATAAGTGGTCACAATAAGACTCTTACAAATCTCAAAATAAGAGGTCACAATAAGACTCTTACAAATCTCAAAATAAGTGGTCACAATAAGACTCTTACAAATCTCAAAATAAGTGGTCACGATAAGACTCTTACAAATCTCAAAATAAGTGGTCACAATAAGACTCTTACAAATCTCAAAATAAGTGGTCACTATAAGACTCTTACAAATCTCAAAATAAGTGGTCACAATAAGACTCTTACGAATCTTAAAATAAGTGGTCACAATAAGACTCGTACGAATCTCAAAATAAATGGCTATAATAAGACTTGTACGAATCCTAAAATAAGTTTTTTGTTGTGAACAGAGAGGAAAATCCTAATATCATGCATGATTATTTCATAGGTACTATATTCTTCCTTTATATTTGAGTTTACTGTCTGAAAATAGCTGTAAAGATACAAAAAAAAAAATTGGGAAAAAATCACTTTCAAAAGAAAATGTGGTAAATTATCACGCCATGCAACTATGAGAGTGTTATATTTTGTTACAGGTCAAAGGATGTGTAAGAGTTAGACAAACTCGTCTGCATCTAATTGAATATATCTAAACATTATATGTTTTTGGTATGAATAGATTTTGAAGGACCTAGTGACAATAAGAGACGTCTTAATATGAATTTTGCGTGACATTCCTTAATAGTTTGACAGACATTAGAGTATCCATTCCCACACAGCGTGTAAGATTTCCCTAATTCGTTAATCCTTAACGCAGGCAGATTAAAAGATTTGCATCGTACAAAGCTTTTTTCATTACTTTCGAAAATCTCATTTTACTGAAACTAGTCCTTACGTACAAAAAGATACCTCGAATTTGAAAACATTATTTTTTATGAAGGGATTAGAAGGCGGGTTTATTGGAAAATAAAATGTATGGTAATGACAGGCCACGGACGGTCGAGGTCACCCACAAAAAGGAGATACCAAACGCGGGCATCCCGTCATGGTACAAAGTATTTAATATACTTTGGTGGTATCTACATTTTGTGTCCAAATGAGATCGTAGTTGAAGTAGTATATTCGTTATCAGAACATGAAATCTATGAATTCCTTATATAGACATTTGACACATGACATACTTCAACTTCTTCGATGATTATGAGACAGTTATTGTCTCCTACTCTTAAGGCTGTACTAGAAAAGAGGGTATCTCCAACAACACTAGGTTGCAGCACCCACAGCAAAACTTCAAAACCCCCAATGCAAAAACACAGAGCAGACATCCACAGAAAGAGACGCAAAAGGGACAAGGAAAACCAACTCACACCATGGAAACATGAAACACAAAAGACCACACATAAACCAACGAGGCCAATGGGCAACCTGTGCCGACTTAGGACGGCCATCTGCCACGCAAGTAGCAGACGGTATGGTTATCCTGGATTACGCACTATTCCGATTACCCAGAGGTCTCTTGGAACGTACAATAACCTCCTCACTGTTATATGACCACACACAAACAAAACCGCTAAACACATGGGGCCCAAGCAACACAGATGAATATGTAATGAATATAAAAAGAGGGCGCACGTAATATAGTCCGTGCTCTGCCGGCTGTAGCGAGCTCATGTTACCACCCGAGGAATACTATTGGACAGTAAACATTTTGCGTTCTACAAATCTATCCATAAATACAGGAACTACAAAATAATTGCTGTACTCTGGAACCGTGTCCATGATTGGTGACAGACCGATTTCATCTGATTTTACATCTGATTAAATTAGATACTTTTAGTCTATTTCGGAAACAACAACTTGCCTTTTTATGCTATTCCGGGAAAAATGACTTCACACAATATGTTATTGACTATAATTACAAAAATAAAAAACATAATTGATAATTATTCATATAAATATCAAATATCTAAATATGAATATGTTGAACAAAAGAAATTATCCCAATCAAAATACAGTATTCATAATAAAAAGATAGGCATACGCCATTTTACTTTTATCGTACATCGTTGTAAAAAGGTTCGTTTATTTTCACCGATCGTTAGAATTCAGATTGTGACAAAGTACAATACTACGTTACAATATATGATTTATGTTTGAAAGGAAATTCACACGCAATGCTTAAATGTACCAAATATATAATTCAAATTCAACAAAATGCTGTTATTACAAAATACGTACGTCATGAAAGATGAGGAAAATATTCAACATGACGAAGTCACAGTGATCACAGCGGAACATACACACACATGAGACGATCTCGAGGAACAGAGAACAAAGAAAATGATGAAAATAACATCACATCATTGTAGGTGGCGTCACTAAAATGAATTAATGCGGTGCTGTACACAAAATCAATATTGTTCAAATATATGAATACTGTCGTACTATATTCTTGAAACATAAAGATCAACATCACTATTAATATGAATCAAGGCAAAGCCTTTTTGTGCGAGCGGAGAGAAAATAGATATGATTATATAAAATAAAAAAGATCTTTCTTTTTTTTTAACTAAGATGGTTTATCTTATCTGACAAAACTTTCTATTTGATGATTGCCAAAAAAGGTAGTATAAGCGAGTGGAAACACGGAAGCATTTGTAAAATTGATCTAGACCAGCAGATGAACATTTTAGGAGGGGGGGGGGGGGGGCCTTAAAAAATATGGTTCTTTAAAAATATGGTTCTTTATAATTCATTTTTATTTTGTAATAATAATGTTTAGGCTAGCTGAAAATAAATTACTTAAGAACAAAAGAAAAAACAAACATATTCCGACTTCTGACAGTACGAAACCACCCGAGACGAGAAAAACAATCAGAGCGAAACGTCTCGTTTAAAACCGGAAATGTCAGATTTCCCGTGGTTTAGCCGCCTTGTTGACGCTTTATCGTTACCTGATTTACGAAAAATATTTTCAATAAATTTAACTTATAAACAAAAATTGAGTATAACATATACGTCTACTTGGAGTCGAAAAAAAAATTAAATAGCAATATCCAGCATCTCCGCAGCAACTCTGTCTGCGAGGGGACGAACGTTTTTGAAAGCATAGTAGTACATTCTCATTCTTTGATTCAGCATATTTTCTCAATAAGATATGTGTATACGCGTTACCATTAGGGGCGAGCTCCGCTCGCTAAAAGTGAAGTCCCAGCCATGCCCTGTGCAGAATCCGATTGCAAAAACAAAGTTCATTGTAGGTGGCACCACTGAAACGAGTTAATGTGGCGCTGCATACAAAATTAGAATTGTTCAAATACATAAAAAAATAAAATAAAATGAAATAAGTAAAAATAAACAAATAAATGCTATCACACCATGGTCCCGTATCGAAACTAGGAACTTGAAAATATTTGGCCGAAAAAAGCGATTGAATGATACTACCTATCTGCCAAAGGGCGTTCTTGCTTTGGATTTTGAAAAAAAAATCATATACATACGAGGGCTGATTGATATGTTGTGAGCCTCGTATTTAAGGATTTGAATTTTATCAGACATTTTTCTACATAATCCCCTTCAGTATCTATACACTTTTGCCACCGGTGTTTAAGGGCCTCAATACCACTTTTAAAGAACTCCTTATCTAGACTGGTCAGAAAGCCATCTACTGCAAGTATGACAACATCATCGGACTGAAAGTGTGTTCCAGAAATAGCTGTTTTCAGTTTTGGGAATAGATGAACGTGTGATGGAGCATTGTCCTGATGGAACAACCACCTTTTACTAATGAGATTTCCGCGTTTAATATTTCCCCGTAACTGTGTCATAGGTAAAGCATAGTATGTGCAATTGATTGTTTGTCCTTTTTGGAGATAATCGATCAGCAGAATACCTTCTGCATCCCAGAAAACCGAGGTTCACAACATATCAATCAGCCCTCGTAACCATGGGAAAAAAGGATATTTTGCAAACTATAGAAGGGTTTCCTGACAACCCGACGTCACTGTCGATTCCCGCATGAAGTTTCATGTACCTCATATTGGATTCCATACTGTTAATAATTTATATGTTTGAATTATGCAATAACTTTTCTAAGTACTGATACACATCAGTGTCCGTAATGACCTTTCCTTGATTTTATTTGATGCGTTATTTCTGGATAAAGCTGTGTACTCAATTTCAGATAAAAAGGGGAGACACAGACACCTACACCTCACATAAGTTCTTTCATATTTTTCTCTCCTCTAAATACGATGAAAGAAGCTTCATCACTTATCAACCAATCCTCCCCTACACTGGGGAACGCATCCTTAATTAACCGAGATAAAGAATGATGGTTTAACAAGTGTAGGCCCTAATGAAGGAAAAAATATTTCCTACCAGTTTTCAGAATATAAATAATCAATTTAATTCAAAGGCAAAAAGTTTTTTAATCTTTGTGTGATACAGACAAATTTATTATTTTGACAGGTTTGGGGGGTTTTGCCATGATAGATTCACTCATAGCAGTACGCAATGCCAAAATTACACCTTCAGATAACTTACAGTGAGTTTCTTTCTATGCCACACTACAGCTTTTGTATCTTTGCTTCATAATTCATATTTACCAGAGTACACGAGACCCATTTTCCGATTCGTTGCCGCATAAGAATGAAAATAGAATTAAAGGGTTGTGCCCCGTGATTTAACCTTTACTCCCTTGTATTGTTCCATTGTCGATTATGATCTTAACATTGGCATTATAATTTGTCTGTGGGGTCAATCATTTGATATATGGCGAAATTATGTTTCTGTTTCTCGTTAATTTGTTTACGTACTCAGCCCCTTTCCATGGGACTTATAGTAACATAGGTACGAATAAGAAAGGACCATACAACTCGTATATCGTGAGAATGGTCATGTCATTAAGACACAAAGCAACATTTTAGTCCAAGGACAAAAGTTACAAAATTTATGTTCAAAAATAAAGTGACGAATCAGAGCTGCATGATTTTTGGACACGTTGCACTGTTGTGATAGGTTCACTAAAACAATGTTGCAAGCGCATCTGACAGTAGGATTATACGAACATGTCATTTCTAAATTGTGTTAAAATCCGGAGCACTAGACACACTGACGAGCATATTTGCATACCTCAATACATACTGGGCATCCGACATAATTTTTCCCGTTGGCGCCATCTAAAACGAATTCCGATTTCAGGACTGAATTGTTTTCCTTTATTTAATGTATAATTTATTCTTTTTTAATGTATAATATTGTCCTTCGAGTTTAATTGGTTTATTGCCTTGTTTGTTTGTTTCGTTGTGTAATTTTCCCGATGTCTCTATCTGTGTCTTGACGAGGTAGTAGTACATGTCTTCCTATTCTTGTCTTATGCGTACTCACACTTTTTAAAATAAACGAAAATGTGAAGCATGTTCTCGTTACAAAGATTGGTCAAAAATACTTAGAAAAAAATACAACCACCAAGTACGAACTTGGTTTTATACATTTTATACATATTTATAAAAAAAAAATGATTGAAGGCGATGCCCCAGAAATTTAATCAATTCGGAAGTAACTTAATTAAATCAAGATAACTCCAAGTTGTCTAAAGTTCTCAATGACATCTACTGTAGGCGTATTATATTGTCTAATGATGAGATCATGTACATCTGCAACATTTAGAGTAGCGCCAACGTTGTACTCTCAGTATTAAACAATACTTTGCTATATGCACAAGGTATCATGATATAATAATATTTCACTGACCACGTGTATTGCGACTTTAGCATTTGACATTTGTTTGAGGTTTGACATGCAATGCGACCATGCGCAAAAATTCTTTGCAATATACATGTATTTCTAATCCGTGAAGACAGTGAGAACTTACGGCCAAGAAAAGGTTTGACCAATAACAGACACAGTGACATGCGCTTTTTGTCAGGGAAAATCGTATGAGTATACACTATCAAAGTTTTCTTGTACAAGAAAACTTGGTCAAAGTTTTTGACGCTAACTTTGATAGTGTAAACTATCCAAGAAAACTTTGATTAAAGTCCGTCAAAGAACTTGGATGGACTTTGACGGAAAAGAACTCCATCCTATTTTTCTTGACGGGAATCAACCAATCAGAATAGAGATTCAAAATGACGCCAGTAGTAGTTAAGTATCGAAGAAAGAAGTAAGGTCAATTTAGAAACGTTAAAACAAAAGAATGTAGAGACAAAGACAAACGATGCGATGCAGTGAATTCCATCTGCGATGTTTTTTTTTTTTTTTTAGAAATCACGGGAAATTTTCGTTGAAATCGTGCCCATTTTATATAATAACTCAAATAAACAATCACAAACATAAACTATAAGGTTGTCATGAGAATTATTCATAATATTTACAGGATTCATCTTTGTTATGGTACATACCTGCAGCGTTTTCTTGTACAAGTCGTCAAAGAACTTTGATAGCGTAAACAGACGACTTTGTCCAAGAAACCTTTGACCAAGTTTTCTTTGACGGACTTTGACTAAGAAAACTTTTATAGTGTAAACGCGGCTTCAGGGAAAACATGGAATTTTCAAGGAATTTCATTTCTCAAAATCTGTGGCCACCCTATTTTAGGAGTCTGATATCGGGTTTTGTGTTTGACCCTTTTCACTGATTGTAACGATGTCATCAAGATGAAGAAGGCATAAAGGTTACGAGATTCAATTTATGTTATCGTATTATATTTTCATATTTTTACACATGGTGAATACAAATAAAAACTACATTAGTTTCCTCTTGCATACCATCAAATTTAGGTATACATGTAGAAAGTTATATATTCATTGTCTTCCTGTCCATAAAATATAATTTCTACTTCCACAATATTTGGCACAGTATTCTGTTTACGATTCGAATGTTACCAAATCAAAGAAGCGGATCTCGCACAACACAAGGTTGCAGCATCCACAGCAACACCCCAAAACACCCAATGCAAAAACACAGAGCAGACAAGCACAGAAAGAGACGAAAAAGGGACAAGGAACACCAACGCACAACACAGAAACTTCAAACACAAAGGACTACACATAAACCAACGAGACCAATGGGCAACCGGTGCCGACTTAGGACGGCCATCTGCCACGAAAATAGCAGAAGGTATGGTTATCCTGGATTACGTGCGCACAACCCTCTACTTTTTCGATTACCCAGAGCTCTCGAAGAACGTACAATTGTGGTGTAAAACAACCTCCTCACTGTCAGATGACCACACACAAACAAGACCGCAAAACGTAGGGGGTCCAAGCAACACAGATGAATATGTAAGTGGATATCAAAAGAGGGCGTACGTAATACAATCTGTGCTCTGCCGGCTGTAGCGAGATCCCGAGGAGTCCGACTGACATTGAGAGAGAACAGGTGGTCGGAGTACTGTCTTCTCTAAAGAGGTTTGGACGAATCCCGTCGTCACAGTCAGAGTGCAAGTTCTAAGAATGCGCTGGTACAAGACTGTAGATTGGTCAAGTAATAAGCAATCTTTTAACTAGCATGCATAACCTAGTGCAACAGATTTAAAAGGCTATAGTGTCTGAAAACTTGCTTATACATTTCTTCGAATTGTCATGATCGTGACAGATATATATCATTCGTGATTGGTAAAGAGTGTAGATTTGAATATAAAAAGTAAAAGATAACATAGAAATTATGCGATAGGAAAAATCTTATGCTGTACGATGATGTCCCCAGCGGAAAATATGAAACGTTGAACGACAATGTTTTCAACATTTGTTACAGTTTCTATATCTCTAGGTACTCATATGTTAAGGAAATGAACATAATGACGAGAAGTTCAGTGAGGAATATTACAGGATGAAAATTCTGGTTGTGCATTCTGTGCTTGCGCTGAACTTTGGATGCTATTCGTTTGATGAAGTTGCCCCTCGTGTTTCTGTTGGGCTGTGTCTTTGTCCGGGTTTTTTTCCTCGAAAGAGGGGGGGGGGGGGTAATTCTGTTTTGTGATTTATTCAAGAATCTGTAGGCCCTTTGGTTATGCTTTTAAGAGTCTGATTTGGGGTTTTGTGTTTGACATTTTGTCACTGATTGTATCGTTGTCATCAAGATGAAGAGGGCATAAAGGTTACGCGATTCAATTTATGAAATCGTATCATAATTTTAAATTTTTCAACATGGTGAAAACAAATAAAAACTACATTAGTTTACTCTTGCATACCATCAGTTTTAGGTTTGCATATAGAAGGTTATATCTTCAGTGTCTTCCTGTCCGTGAAATAGCATTTCTCCTTCCATTGGCACAGTACCGGAATTTAATTTGCTCCCAACTGACAAGCAATCTTTTAACTAACATGCTTAACCCAGTGCAAGAAGTTCAAAAGGCTATGGTGTCGGAAATGTTGCTTATCGAATCTTCGAAATTTCATGATTGTGACATAAATATCATTCGTGATTGAAAAAAGAGTAGATTTGAATATAAAAAGGAAAAAATAACATAGAATTCTAATGCAACGTCGCTATAACGTCGACTTTCATTGGTCGTTTGTTCCTTAGTTATGGCTGTAAAACAAGAGTATACTTAAGGAATGATTCTAAAATTCTTTTTGGTTATGGGAAATAACCTCAAAAAGCCAATGCACAAACGGTATAATTCGAATTATACCACGTTTGTGCATCGGCTTTTTGAGGTTATTTCCCATAACTAAAAAGAATTTTAGAATCATTCCTTATAATTTAATTTAAGTTATAATAATACATTATGTGGATCTTATTACATCTTGGAAAATCGTGAAAATGCTCAATGCAAAGTTCCTGCGTAGGGATTATCTCCCTCGTTGCTAATAACAACAGCCGACAGTACAAGAATGGAGGCTGGTAGTTGAACGACGCCGGCGTTTGTTTTCATACATTTCAGCCCGAGTCATTTGAAATATTTCAAATGATGAGAATAGAATGACTCCGGATGGGATGGCAAAGCATCTGACAATCAGGTACATGTTTGATAGTGGTAGATTTTGATTAAAATGCAATCTTTCGTCAGCGGGACCTATCATCGCACCGACACGATATGTTTACCAACAAAACTCTTGGTAAGTACTTCATTTAATCGTTTACCTGTTGCTACAATCGATTATGTTTGTATATCTAAAGATGAAAATAGTATAAATGACGTGTATCTTGTATCTAGTCTTCGTTCTCGAGGTAAAATTCAGTGTATCAAGTTTACGGGATCCGCCATTTTGCTTAATTTTGGAAGTAGTTCCAGAAAAGGGGCGTGTCCTAATATTTTTCAGGTTATGGAAAATAACCTCAACTTTTAAGCTAATGAAAATCCTTGTACATGTAAAATTAAATTATTAGGCTTTGACGTTGCTAACGTCACATTTCGCCTTATATTCACAAAAATATAGATTATATTAGAATGGCGATAACTAGCTACTGACGTTATGTTTGCGGACGGTAAATGCTGATTTTACGTTGCAAACATTTGGTTTTCTGGCTCCGCGAACGCGTCGCCAGAAAAACTCAGTTTACGACCGTAAAATCAGCATTTACCGTCCGCAAAAATAACGTCAGAAACTAGTTATTCCCTAAATTATGCGATAGGAAAATCTCATGCAGCACGATGTTGTCCCCAGCGCAAAAGATGAAAAGTAGAAATTCACTTTTTTAAAGAGTTTTATTTTTTGCAATTTCCATATCCATGTTAAGCAAACTTTTGTGAATTTTGAATTCGCTAATGCCATTCTTAGTCTTACTGAATGAATCAATAAAATGGTATCAACAAGAGATATATCGCATACATATTGCTATGATACACTTTTCTTTAAAAACACAAAATTTGACACGCATTCTTTGTATATACTAAGTATATGCGCTTTCATAGTCAAAAATAGAATAAAGGTTTTGTAAAGCAAATCCGTTCACCCATGAGGAGGAAGGTAAAGGGGTAGGGCCACGAGACCCCTAAATCGGCCCTTGATTTTTCTCTTAAAAATTTCATGAGGAATACTTGATATCTCTCATGAAAATACATGAATGTTTACCGCTTTTCATGAAAAGAATAATATCACCAAACAATGTGCCATTTAACTGTAATGACGTCATGAAGTGACGTCATTTTGACGTTATTGACAAAATATGGCGAAAATTGCTGGGAATTTTGTCTTTTGTCGTAGAATTCAATGTGGCCGCATGCGTTAACTGAAATAAAACGTTTATGACAAAAGGATATAATGATAATCTTTCACATATAAATTTTCCATCACAGCTGGGGTGTCCCATGACAAGGTCATGCTTATTCAGTATGTAAATTTAACAGTGAAATATTGACAAAATGTGACGGAATAATTTATTTATTATTCTTTAGATGAGATAAAGAAGATCCCGACGACAATCTCAACAGCGCTCACAATAGAGCACCGAATTGAGCATCAACGGACCCCTAGCAAGCTAGAGGTGTGAGTAAGCATCCCCTAGGCCTGTTTGGCTAGATGTTGACTATTCGGAACTAATTTTGTTTGCGGAATGTATTTCCAAGTTGTTATCCATCTAGTCAATGTTGCAGCGCGGTGAAGACATGAAATGTTGAAAACGTTAGATCTAGTGTATGGATTTTTCTGTACTGATGCTATGTGGTTAATTTTTGTATTATCTGAACGAAAGCCCGAATTTGACAAATAATCTTCAATGGATATATTCCGTTCAGTGTAGGATGTGTCAGCAAACGACATAATCTATTGAAGCTGCACCTGCCTCTCTTGTATGTTGTTAATGTCGTATTGTGTAATCGTCAAGACATAATCACTGAGATAAGAGGTAAGGAATTAACGGGGAAATTTTAGAATTCGTCACTCTATATTAAAGATGTTGTTCCTACATTCAATACTATTCAATTTCATCCGCGATTTTGGGCGTTATGACGTCACATTGTAATTGATACGGAAATCAATAACGATCGTCCTGAAAGCTTGATCTCGGGCAATTACTGTGGTTGTGCATATATTAAAAAATGACACCTTAGCTAAATTAATAAATGTAAAACAAATGGTATTCAATTGTTAAACGTCTTCAAATTCAATAGCATCATTTAAGACCTGATAAATTTGCAGCATGGACCAGACATGCACGTTTCGGCTGCTTAACCCTCGTCAGTGATCCTCAGTCTAAACAATGTAAAATGGCCAAAAGTATGAAAATTATTATGTCCAAAAATGTACCAAAATACGTAGCAGAATGGGTTGGATATGATGCTACAGGACCCATTTTAGAAATTCAAGAAATTTTGTAACAGAAAATTTCAAATGCGTTAAAGAGACAGACGATCAACCGAAGTTGATCGAACTTGATACGGAATATCGACATTCATTTATTTTCGAAATCATGCATCAATTGGGATCCAAATATTATAAAGTTACAGAACCTTATTTTATCCCGTGATATACAGTCTAACCTGTCTATAGCGGACAGCTCAGGGAAAATCCAATATTGTCCTTTATAGAGAGGCGTCCTTTATGAAGAGGTTCAGTTTGATATACAGTTTGCAATAATTTCCGTCAATTTTTGATAAATAGTTTTACGAGGTAAATTAATGATAATACAGAATACATGTACTCATAATAAGGTAATCTGTACTCAGATAATTGGGAATCCAAAAAAGGGAAATTACGGTAGGTAGTGTATTTTTATCATCAAAAGTACTCTTGCAATATAGTTTAGTAAATAGTTTTACGTAAATCGTCAGTGTTGTTATTACTTATTATGTAGAGTACTTAATGGACATTGTAGGAGAGTATTTCCCTAGTAATCTGGGAAATAAAGGCTTTTTAATGTACCACTTTTTTCCAATTAAAGGAGTAGGTTCAGAAACTACCGATATCGGCCCTGTTCAAACCTAGATTCTAAAATTGTTTTATTTCATGTTATTTCTTTAAGAAAGCAATGACAAACTTTGATAGTTCAGAAAAATACGACGTTCGGGAATCTGCACGTGCTGTGACGTCATTTATTACGTCATTAATCCATGACGGTTTGCCGATTTCCGTGTTTTTAACATGTTTTAGAGTCTTTATCCTGAAACTTTACCCATAGCACACGTTGTCACAGAAATTTAATTGGTGTTAAATTGAAGATCATACTCATATCTTGCTATATAGAGAATTTCGTTTCTGTGACGCACTGTGCTGTGCATCTATTTTAAATTTTTCTGTGTCGTACTTCTACCAATCTGAGAAAGATTTTGCGTGTACAACTCTCTTTAGAAATCAGAAAATCGAGAAATTTTTTTCAGTGTCTACAGATTTTGAGAATAATTTTTATACAGTTTGATTGTTCTTGATTTCTCGTAACTCCTAACATAATAAGTGCTACTATAAAATATTTACCAGGACCAGCAACTAAGTTTGATAGCCCCGAAATTTTGACAGGATGTTAACATAATAAGACGAACTTTTTAAAAATGTGCTTATGTTCAGGTATCATGATCCAATCGTAGCCTAGGTATTACATTTTTTTTTCAATCAATTTGTAATATGCAGCTTCCGACTTGAAAATCGTTCTTTTTTCAAATTTGCGCACAGATCTGCATTTATTATTATTTATTTATTTATTTATTTATTATGTAGAGTACTTAATGGACATTGTAGGAGAGTATTTCCCTAGTAATCTGGGAAATTAAGGCTTTTTAATGTACCACTTTTTTCCAATTAAATTTGTGAGAACGGGGAGACTTTACGTTTTGCATTTATTTACGTTTTGCATGCTTTAATTCAAAAAATTAAAGAGGGCGCTACTGAAATGATTTTTGGTGGCTCCGCTGGAAGCATCACTAATGAGAACTTTATATTCGAAACACGTGTCTGGTGCATGGAATTTGGTTTGGAATTTTCTTCAAGAAGGTATAAAGTTGGAACCCTTCGACATTATTAAAGACAACTTAATTTTAAAGACTAACGAATAGAACAAATTACCTTTTTATAGTAATAATACGTAAGTGTAAAGAACACTTCTTTTGCAATGTGGATTCCGTAAAACAGCACTCCGCAACTGAGAATTATTATCAATTATTTAACTTCAAACCCTAATGTGAAAGAGAAGTTTTTCTTTGTCTACAGAAGTTATTTAGTCTCAAAGTCGAGAAAGTAAGGCAAAATCATTAGAATTTCCATTGGAACAGTGAGACCAGGTGCCCGAAGCGAGTCATCGTTTCCTGTTTGCATGCAACATTCATCGCAACAGCACGAAGAAAACTTGTCAAATTCGGATATTCTCTCTATGTACATATCAGGTAAATAAATCTTGTTTGGTGATGATAACAGCCATTCAATCGCAATCCAGAATGACACTGATGATTCAAAGAAGGATCTAATATGCTTTTATGATATCCCCGGAGCGACCAAAGAACTTCCTCAATGATGATTTCAGCCGTTCTGTAATACAACCCCAAACAAGTAGCTTACTTGCAAGCCGTCTGGCTCTAACGATGAAATCTTCATATTTGGAACATGCCCTGGAGTAATTCACTCTTAATATCTAAACATATTAAATTGAAATCGTCATGTTCATTCTAAATTGTTATCAATGTTAAACGTCTTTAAATTCAATAGCATCATTTTAAACCTGATAAATCTACAGCATGGACCAGACATGCACGTTTCGGGTACTAAACCCTCGTCAGTGATCCTTAGTCTAAACAATGTAATATGGCCAAAAAGTATGAAATTATGTCCAAAAATGTACCAAAAGACGTAGCAGAATGAGTGGGATATGATGCTACAGGACCCACGTTTTAGAAATTTCAAGCAATTTTGTAACAGAAAATATAGGAGGTAAACACAACTGCACTGATCTTTCAATGCTGGTTTTAGCCTCAGTTTTCATCTAGTTATCCTCTGATTAAAATCTACACAAACTTTGAAGCCACTTTATTTTGAGGAATAGGCTATTTTAAATTAGAAATGAAACAAAAATTATAATTTTCATCTTTGAATTATTTTACTTGAAAAGAAAGGAGGGGATCTCCCACTAGATGACAAAAAAACTGTATGATATTCATTTTGACATCAATCAGACATACACTTTAGGGAGAAAAAAAATCATTCACCGGGTGTGGTCATTGACAAGGAAATATCCGTGATTTGCTTTCTTAATGGCATATATTGGAGGCGGGTGATATTGTCTAATGATGAGATCATGTACATCTGCAACAGATAGAGTAGCGCCAACGTTATACATGTTTATTGTACTCTCAGTATTAAACAATACTTTGCTATAATTGAACAATTTGTTAGGAAAACCTGACTTAAAAAAATAATAGTTTCTTGAGTAAATTAATTTCATGTTTCTGCTGTGTATAGTTTAACATATGACCATTGCTGAAGGTCAAATCACGCGCCTGTGAAATGTCCATGAGGTCTTTATAGACTGTGATACACTGTGCACGGAAATTTGTTTGACTGGCCACGTATATTGCGACTTTAGCATTTTTTTTAATTTGATCTTGGTCTAACGTTACGACATGCAATGCGATCCTGCGCAACAATTCTTTGCAATGTACATGTATTTCTAATCCATGAAACAGTGAGAACTTATGGCCAAGAAAAGATTTGAATCAAAGCATGCGCAGTGACATTGACATATGGCATTGGTTGAAATTTATTACATTACACCATTAGGTTCTGTGAAAAGAATCTGTCCATTTTTCCTTTTCTCGTTTGGGGGAGGGGGGGGGGGGTCTGATTTGTGTTTTATTCAAGAATCTGTAGGTCCTTTGTTTATAATTTTAAAAGTCTGATTTCGGGTTTTGTGTTAGTCCTTTTTTCACTGATTGTAGCGATGTCATCAAGATGAAGAGGGCATGAAGATTACGCGATTCAATTCACCATTTTCCGATCTTGTCAGAAAGCTCAAAATGTCCGAGTCAACATCTTTTGGCATTGATTTATATTATGACGTCACTGTTAAAAGACGCAATTTAATTGTGACCAAACAATTGCCTACCTTAGACATTTTTCGTCATTTTGTCAGCCATTATGATTTTCGGCAAGTGGCCTATTGATATTATCGTATCATATTTTTAATATTTTTCAACATGGTGAATAATCGTATCACATTTTTAATATTTTTCAACATGGGGGATACAAATAAAAACTACATTAGTTTCCTCTTGTGTGCCATCATATTTAGGTATGTATATAGAAGGTTATATCTTCAGTGTCCTTCTGTCCGTAAAATAGCATTTCTACTTCCACAATATTTGGCACAGTATTCTGTTTATGAATTGAATTAGCACAAAAGTTCCCAAGTGACAAGTAATCTTTTAACTGACATGCCTAACCTAGTACAAGAAGATCAAAAGGCTATGGTGTCGGAAAACTTATCTATTTCTTAGAAAGTTCATGGTTGTGACAGATATATATCATTCGTGATTGAAAAAGAGTGTAGATTTGAATATAAAAAGTAAAAGATAGCATAGAAATTATGCGATAGGAGAAATCTTATGCAGCACTGTGATGTCCCCAGCGGAAAAGATGAAAAGTAGAACATCAATGTTTTCAACGTTTGTTACAATGTCCATATCTCTCGTAACTCTTTTGTTAAGCAAATAAACATAATGAAGAGAAGTTCAGTGAGGAAAAATGAAAATTACAAAATGAAACTTCTGGATGTGCACTTCGTGCTTGCGCTGAACTCTGGATGCTGTTGGTTTGACGAGGTTGCCCTTCGTATTCCTTTTGGGCTGTGTTCTTGTCTCCGTCTGTTTGTCCTTTTTTTCTTTTCTCGATTAGGGGGGGGGGGTTCTGATTTGAAATTTAAGAATCCGTAGGCGCTTTGGTTATGGTTTTAGGAGTCTAATTTCTGGTTTTGTGTTTGACCTTCATTCACTGATTGTAACGATGTCATTAAGATGAAGAAGGCATAAAGGTTACGAGATTCAATTTATGTTATCGTATTATATTTTTATATTTTTCCACATGGTGAATAACTACATTAGTTTACTCTTGCATACCATCAGATTAAGGTATGTATAAAGAAGGTTATCTCTTCAGTGTCTTTCTGTCCGTAAAATAGCATTTTTCCTTCCAAAATATTTGGCACAGTATTCTGTTTACGAATTGAATTATCACAAAAGTTCCAAAGTGACAAGCAATCTTTTAACTAGCATGCATAACCTAGTGCAAGAAGTTCAAAAGGTTATGTGTCGGAAAACTTGCTTATCCATTCCTTCGAAATTTCATGATTGTGACAGATATATATCATTCGTGATTGAAAAAGAGTGTAGATTTGAATATAAAAAGATGACATAGAAATTATGCGATAGATTTGAATATAAAAAGTAAAAGATGACATAGAAATTATGCGATAGGAAAAATCTTATACAGTACGATGGTGTACCCATCGGAAAGATGAAAAGCAGAACTTCAATCATTTCAACGTTTGTTGCAATTTCCATATCCTTAGGTACTCATTTGTAAAGCAAATAAACATAATGACGAGACGTTCAGTGAGGAAAAAAAAAATAATGTCAAATAAGTTCGTATTGTTCTATTCGTGTCCCTGTTTCACGAAAAAGAAATAACCAAATGGGACACATCAAAATACAAAACGAAAAGCATGGAAACATTCGTGTTATAAGACAAATAAAAAATGACCTGCAACTCACTGTAAGGCTACACAGCAAAGAAAAAAAAGTCGACAAATCAATCCAATTTTCAAATAGACAAACATGTTTATTTCTAACAACCTTACAGCAAGGACAAATGATCATTGACAATTCTAGAGGTGATACAACGAGTAATGGGGTCGCGTCTTCATAGTCAGAGTGAAACTTTGATAACCACAGAATTTGTTATGAATATAGCAGAGAGTCGTATAATGTCGTTATCGGAAGGCCTCCCTCCTATTATATGTGGTAATCACAGTTAGAATAGTGTTTTGCTGCTTTGCTGCTCTCCTTATAAGACCTTTCATGAATGTTGTCTCTTGCTGCCCCTTGCTGTTTGCTGATGAGGTTGTTTATCGTGTCAAAACCGTTTGGTTTGGAGGATAATGCTAGAGTGTTCTGTAACATGGTTTTGTTGGAAATGTTTTCTTAATTTTTCCAGAAAATGTACGAATAACGACACCACAGAGAGAAAATGCGTTACTAAACTTCATGAATAGAAACAATAGATAAAAAGTGCTACATTTGTATCCATAATGCTGACCTCATCTGATCGAGGCTGGAATGAGCTATTGTAAAAGGAGGGAACCGTGCTTTGATAATTTTTTTCCACAACCGAAACACACACCAGCAAACCTATAATATGGGAGTTATCTACAAAAATGTCCCTATTTTCGCGGGGGCTTGTTTTATGCATTACCAATTCCGTCTGATTTATTATGCACATAATGATGAAAATCGGCAGGGAATATGACTTTATAGTCCCCATTTCTGAATTTTCTAAATTTCCTTTTATAAACTTATCCAATCCTACCTTGGTATCTGATTTGTCGGAATGTGTATGGAACGTTTTAATTTACTCAGTCTATAATCTCAAATTTGATTTGTCTGTAATTTTGAGTCGCTGATGCCATTACTAGAATGACTGGTCGTCGCTGGGCAGGACGTGTTTGCGTGATCTGTGCGTCAGGGTGTGCATCGAGACAATTACCTAATTTGGCAGGTTTCCATGGGGCTGTTGCGACGGGTGTTGCATGCAATCAGGAGACGCTGATTCTCCCCGGGCACCTGGTCGGTCTCACTTCGGAGTGTTGTTCATTCCGGGGTTCGCAGCCGTTCCGATAAGAATTCTCACGATTTGGCCTTGCTTTCTCGACTTTGAGACTGAATAACTGTTAGGTACTTCTTTGATGTCTATATTAGCCTTACTGAATGAATCAATAAAATGGAAGCACCTAAACAAAAAGTGATACAGTATACTCATATTGTTGTGATATTTAAAAAAAAAATCATTTATATAAAAAAACGAAAGCTAAATTGATCACTTTTGAATATTTGTATGATATTCTAGACATTCCAGCTTGTATAAAGATCTTATTCAACAGCAACCTGATATTCATTTAATTTTGGAATCAAGCATAAAAATTGGGATCAAATATTATATTCAGTTCATGAACCTAAAATAAACCCATTATATATTTTGCTTTTGTTTGAATTACTTTCAAACATAACTTAAATTTAAAGGCTAACAAAATTTCCACACTAGATTTTTTTCTTTCTTTTCTCTTCTAAATTATCATCAAGATCTAGAGGGTAAATCAACTGCACCGAACTTCGAATGGTTTTAGCCACAATTTTAGACCCTAATTTGAAAAGAAGGGAGGAGATCTCCAACAAGACCCCGTTGCAGCATCAACAGTAAAACACCAAAATACCCGATGCAAAAACACAAAAGACGAGTACAGCACGAGACGGAAAAGAGACACACGACATGTAAACATCAAACACAAAAGACTACACATAAACCGAAGCACCTTGCACCTCATTTATTTGAAATTTAGAAATTAAACGAGGGACGCCTGAAATTTGATAATTTTCATCTTCAAACCATTTTACTTGAATCAGTGAATGAAAGTCAAACACAAAACCCGAAATTAGAATCTAAAAGTCACAATTAAAAGGCTTACAAATTATTGAAAAAATGTGACAGAACTTTCTCACGAAAAAAGAAATATCGGACACACCAACGGAAACACAACTACATAGAAACTAATGAACGATCTCCAGATTCCAGTGCTAGTACAGAATGTATTGTGGTAGGCTCTGTTAAAAACACGCCGTGCTAATTAGTATAGTGAAAATATAAACAAGTGAGTTAAAGAAGATCCTGCCGATAATCTCAACAACACTCACAATAGAGCACAAAATTGAGCATCGGCTGACCCCTAGCAAGCTAGAGGTGGGACCAGGTGCCCGGGAGGAGTAAGCATCCCCGGTTGGTTAGCCGTACCTGCCATCGATGTTCATGCACGAAAATGAAAACAATATATAAAATGCATGTACTGTCTGAGGTAATGTCTATATAGAAAGTGTTATGGCGATCATGGCAGGGAAAAATATTCAAAACACTTACTTGAACTCATTACTGTCAAACCCTTCGCGGGGAAATACCACATGGTTTATATTTAATGCAACTCATAGTATCAAAGTAAGAAGTACGAAAAGGAAGTCCCAAGTTTATTTTACTGTCTCTCGCTATGTTATTCAAAAACAAAGGGTTGGTTTCCCATTGACACTGTATCAGAACTTAGAATAAGAAAATTAATTGTAAGAGGGGGCTTTCTTTTAAACCTACACTATAATTCAAAAAATGCTATTCCATTGACCCAAAAGCCTGTCAAACATAATAATTACTTGTGGAATCTGATTGAAATATTTTTCTATTTAAAAATTTCAGTGCACCATATGCGCATTTCAACAAGTTATGTCTCATATAAAATAGAAACACTGAAGACTACAACACTCACAAAGAATAAGATACATAGAAATATTTCCACAACATAGAATGCAATTATTCTAAATATTATACAAAGATAGAAAAGTAAATACCCTGTTGGATAAGGTTCCAAGGAAAAGTAAGCATCTTCTGTTTGCTAGCAACACCCTGTACTAAAGCCGTGCAGAAGAAGTATATCCGGTTGTGTTAAATTTGGTATTTTTGATGGTTCTACAATATCATCCAACAAGGAGGACAACAAGATGTTATAATGAGAATACAGGCTTTCTACTGTTCCTACTTATTTATTTTGATCCTATTTTTTCCTACTTTTTCTTCAAAACCTCCTACTATTCCTACTTTTTTCATATCAAAATTTAAAAAATTACTTGCTTCGCTGCCATCGACATCTGATTCAAAGATTTAAAAAAATTTCGGGCTCGCTTCGCCCTTTCGTCCTTTCTGTATATTTAAGATGATAAAACCAATCTGACCTTATTTCTCTCTGTGATTTCCTCAAAGGTGAACATAACCAGTCTACAAACATTGTTTACTAAGATTTTGTGTGTCATACTTATTGAAATTTGTCACTAAAAATGAAGAAAAATTTATAAAATCCTACTTTTTCCTACTTTTCTCCTACTTTTTTTTCATGACTACTCCTACTTTTTTCCTACTTTTTCATCAAGGTAGAGTAGAACGCCTGATAATACAGAAGTGTTCAAATCCTTTACCGTCTTTAAAAGAATAATGTTTTATATTTTCTTTGTATCGTCCAAAAAGTTTTTGCAAACACAAAGTCAGTCGCTCACAAATGTACCCTTGGTTCAGTAGGTTTTTTTCGGTTAGTCTCCTTGGCCTCAGAACGAAGTCGTTGTAGTTTGAATAGCGTATCAATCATGAAGTGTATACACCATAAACAGGGGACGAAATAATATCACTTCTTATTGGGTGTTGTGCTGTGGGTGCTGTAACCGAGACCGGTTGGAGATCCTCTCCTTCTTATCAAGAGGATGAAAAATACATGTCTGGTGAATCGGAAAGAAATGTATTCGCCCAGAAGGCTGAGTTAGGAGAGCAAAGTTGGGGCACCTCTTTTCTTTTAACTATGAATGCAGCCATAGAGTAATACTTCGACTAAATTTCAAACTTCATTGCACTGGACATACGGGGTACTTTAAATTGAGAATGTGAAACAAGGCTATGATACACAACAAATGGTTTCGTCTTGATCAATGTCTACTCTAATTAGTTTTGTGTTTCAGTCATTAACCGATGATATCAGAATCTGTAACCTCAACTGAACCCTCAGATAAGACTCCTTTTCTGTTCTGTTAGTGTTACTATCTAAATAAAACAAAACTGATAACATTAATTGTATACTTGTAATAAAATTATTATGAAGAGGAATTTGTTACCCTTTGCTTCCTTTTCTAAATAATTCTAACAAATTAAACTGCATTTCAAATTTATGAATCGTCTTGTTCATGATAATATCAACTAATTGACCTAAACATCAATCGCAGACTCATAATTAATGGGAAGATTAACTCATTATTCATACAAAACAAAACAAAGCAACCTAAACTCTGCAAAGGAGCGAAATGAATTAAGATTAGAGATTAGATCAGGTAACTGGGAAGAGTAGGTATCTCCTGCTTGCTGGGGCCACCCGTCATTACAGCTGTGCAAAACAAAACAAAGGAGGGGATCTCCAACAACACCAGGTTGTAGCACCCACAGCAAAACCCCAAAACACCCAATGCAAAAACACAAAGCAGACAAGCACAGAAAGAGACGCGTAAGGGACAAGGAACGTCAACGCACAACACAGAAACATCAAACACAAAGAACTACACATAAACCAACGAGACCAATGGGCAACCGGTGCCGACTTAGGACGGCCATCTGCCACGGAAATAGCAGAAGGTATGGTTATCCTGGATTACGTGCGCACAACCCTCCCACTTTTCCGATTACCCAGAGGTCTCGAAGAACGCACAATTGTGGTGTAAAACAACCTCCTCACTGTCAGATGACCACACACAAACAAGACCGCAAAACGCAGGGGCCCAAGCAACACAGATGAATATGTAAATGGATATAAAAAGAGGGCGTACGTAATACAATCTGTGCTCTGCCGCCGCGAGCTCATGTATGTTATCACCCGAGGAGTCCGACTGACATTCAGAGAGGACAGGTGGTCGGGGCCCTGTCTTCTCTAAAGAGGTGTGGACAGGGCCCGTCATGGAGTCCCGTCGTCACAGTCAGTCAGAGTGCAAGTTTTAAGAATGCGCTTGTACAAGACTGTAGATTGGTTAAGTACCAAGCCTAGTGTCCGTCTGGTGACATTAGGATCATACCCGCGGTATAAAAGGCGTTTGATGATTCTGACGCATTTTCGATAGTGATGTTGTCTATCTTTGATCCTTCTTATCTTGTTAATAATGTCACCATAAAATGCAGGTTGTAAAATACCCAAAGTAATATACTCTGTTGCCTGTATTGGTCCGAATTATCACAAGTAACAAGAAGCGGTGAATGTATCAAAGTCGGTGTATTCTTTGTGATAGTTTCAACCATTCTATTTTTTATATAATATAGCGAGAAAATATGCTTTAGGCTTCATTTATTTTATCCTATTTACTATAATTTGCATTATAAATGTAACATCATTCATGTGCTATTGGAATGTTTCACATTTCATGTGATATTGGAATGTTTCACATTTCATGTGATATTGGAATGTTTTAACTGTACTTATCCGCATGGCGCGCTTTTATCAGCGCCACCTACAATACATTACGTACTTGAAATGGGCTCTGGACATTGTTCATTTAATAAAGCTGTCCTCCGTGTTTCTAAGGAGCTGTGTTATTGTGTCCGTCTGTGTGCTTTTTTCATATTTTTCTCTTCTCCTGAGAAAGTTCTGTGTTAAGATTTGCAAGTTTTTTTTTATTGTAATTTTTGGAATATAATTTCGGGTTTTGAGTTTGACTTTTGAAATTTTCTTCATGAAGGTATAAAGTTTGAAAACTTCCATATTATCATTATAAATATCTATTTCTTGTTGAAGGGTGGAGCAGTTAAAATCGTTCCCCGCGACTTGATGTTTAGAAGTGTATTAATTACTTCTTTCCAGCTCTGTCGCCTGAAAGAAGCTTCGTTTTGGCCCTTTATCGATTTGACATCATAAATATTATTTTCTATTTCGAAAACTTGTCATTCCATTCAAAACTATCATCGAAATTAAAGGTTAACATCTTAGCACCATTCTTCAAATGCCATTTTGAACATATACCAGTATTTCATTTGGATATGCTACTGAATCGACCCTACGGGAAATTTGCACTCTCTGCAAAGTAAATCTACAAATCAAAATCAAAAAAATAAAAGAGGGCGCTACTGAAATGAATTTGGTATATTTGAGACACGTGTCTGGTGCATGAAAAAATTGGTTTGAAATTTTCTTCATGAAGGTATAGAGTTGGAACACTTCCGTATTATCTTTATTCACTGATTGGAAAACACACGTCAAAATTCGACTCTGAGAACACATTAAAAAATTCCAAAGCTGCACATTAGTCCTACATAACAGGGAGTCCTGTTGACTACCTCAGCACAAGCTATCCATGTAGAGACAACTGAAAGCAGTACTCCGCTTCAGATTTTTATCTCACCTATATTATGATGAATTTTGTCACCTAAATGTTTAACGTTTTAAAATTTCAATAGTATCATTTAAGAACAATTATATTTTCAGCAAATACTTCTACATATTGGCAAACATGACAACTTCAAGATCTAAATCAGGTTTCCCTTTCCTGAATAGTAACATTTAATGAAACAAAGAAGGGGATCTCCAACAACACTAGGATGCAGCACCCACAGCAAAACTCCAAAACACCCAAAGAAAAAACAAAGAGCAGACACGCACAGAAAGAGCAGAAAAGGGACAATGAACACCAACTTACAACATAGAAACATCAAACACAAAAAACCATACATGAACCAACGAGACCATTGAGCAACCTGGACGGCCATCTGTCATGCAAGTAGCAGACGGTGTGGTTATCCGGATTACGTGCGCACAACCCTCCCTCTCTGCGATTACCCAGAGGTATCGAATAACGCACAATTGTGGTGTTAAATAACCTCCTCACTGTAAGATGAACATACAAACAGACAGCATGACGCAGAGGCCCAAGAAACACACTGATGGATCTGTAAATGGATATACTAAACATACAGGCTGTAGTAATATTTCATTATGTGAAATACAATTTAGATTTATTACTCCTGAACTACGATTTGTACTTTTTCTCTGGTATAATCCTTCTTCCCTTGCCTATGTAGTACACGTATTAATATCGCAGTTGACACGCTTTTCCAGATCAACCTCAAACTACAACAATGTTTTGTACCATTTGTATATATAATAGATAACAATAAACACTCAATATCCACAAATTCTTGGTCACTCGGCCTTTATCAAGTGGAAAAGCACGAATATAAAAGAATTCTACGTAATATCGTAATGGATATTACGTAGAATTCTTTTATATTCGTGTTTAGGCCGAGAATTCGTCGATATTGAGTGTTTATTGTTATATATTACATATAAACTTCCCTACGGAGGACTTTACTTCATTTGTATATAGGTTACAAATTTCAAATTTGGGATTTTTCGAACCTCTGATTTTCAAAAGCCGCTTTCATTCGTTGCTTCACATTAATTTTTCATTAAGTTTTTGATTAACTTAACATATAAACCATTAGATTTATTATATTTCAATCTCTTGAGTCGTGGCCGAGGAAGACATAGTGAAATCTGAATAATCATCCTCCAGACTGGTGCTACAAAAATCTAAGAACTAAACCATTAATATGAGGAAGGACTGGACAATCAGTAGACTAAAGTCAACAAGTCTCGATATGAAAAAAAAATTATGCGTCCTCAGATCAATGTTGCCAACTCTAGTCATTCATTTTTGTTAGAAATTACACAGTCAATTTTTATTCACCAGACAGAAAAAGCAAAAACAGTCTCCGTTGATTACAAGTTTTTATGCCATTTACATCATGATATACCTAAGAATAACTATACAGTTATCGAAAGTCTAGTACCATCGCCAAGAACTCGATCAATGTAACATCTCAAAACCCAGATCCTCCGTAATATTATGTCTGTCCCTCATTATGTACAGAATGAATGCAATTTGCAACGAGTTAATATCACGGTCAATGAACTTTGCACAAAGTTAAGAACCCTTGCACTTAATTAATGTCTGTTTCGTTGTAGTTTTTTGGCAAAATATAAGCCATATCTTTCAAGCTAAGTATATTTGTCGCTGTTTCATTTCACTTATAAATTGCGATTTTCATGTTTTGGGATTCTCTAGATCTAAATTCATAAGGTTAATGGTGCAATTAAAGCACTAAACACAAATTTTCAATCATTATGAAGAGATTGATTAGGTTAAGGTATTCAGGATATATAAAAAATCAAGTAATCAACATTTTATGTTTTCGCTATGAGCATTTATCCGCCTCCTCTATTTATATGAAACCCAATTTCAATAAATTATTAACTATAAGTTCAAACATTACATAACACATAATCATCATTTACGCATATAGACGCCGTACTATGTAGAAAATGTCGATGTTTTTTTTTCTATGAAAATGACATGACTGG